>CM064506.1:12313239-12373239 GCA_032716605.1 Paralithodes platypus | reverse complement strand
AGGTGATGTGTTTTTGTTTTGTTCTGGCTATATTTAGACGATTGTATGCAGGTTTGGAATTATCTACAGTAGTTAAAAGGGCTAAATGAGAGTTTGTCATCTTTAATTACTAGAGATCCTTCTTAAACTGACTAAAATCTTCTAATGGTACCCTGAATAAAATTGAAAGAATGTCTCCCGCACTAAAAAGGTTAAACAAAAATGCAATAATAATAATGTAGGTTTCTGATGACTTAAAGTACATTGCATTTGATTGTATGCGTTCATATGTGTAATACAACTGGTGTTTTAGGTGGCATTGCTGCTATAATTATGTTCCACTATTATTAGACGATTTTATACAGTTTAGGAAAGATCTGTGGGAATGATGAAGGTAAAGACTATCTCTGATTTCCATATAGGCCTACCCTTCTTAATGGGGGTCAACGGCTTTTTTTTTTTATCTTTCTCTCCTTTTCTCTTTCTCAGGCTTGTATCCATTCTTGCCCCATTCAGCCAACTGTTTTAAGACGTTTATCCCCATCCACGTGTCGATTTCTTCCTGATGAGCGTTAGCGAGCCAGCATTGTATGGACAAATCCGGCTTCGCCGGAGAAATTTTTCTATCGAAAAATGTACAAATTTAGATTTGCTGTCAAAACAAAAATATATATATGCTGGCTCGCTACCGCTCGCCAGGAAAATATTGACACCAGGATGGGGGTAAACGTCTTAAAACAGTAGGCTGAATGGGGCCGAATAGATACAAGCCAAAGAGAGAGGGAGAGAAAGAGAAAAATAGCGAGGTGGGCTCCCTTAATATAAATAAAATCTTGAAATAATAGCCAGCAAGGGGACAAGAAATTAATCATCGTATCTGCTAAGGGTTACATGAACATTGTACTCATTAACCTCCTATTGCTTTAGTCTATTCGCTGTAAGTAGGCGAGCAATCATGACCTCTATCCTCTGTAACTCAAAAACCGACTAGAGTAATCGAGCAAATATATCTACCATTTTGGGAAGAGTCAGCCAAGGAATAGATGTGGACATTGACAGCCCTTTTTGAGTTACAGAGGATAGAGGTCATGATTTCTCGCCTACTGACAGTGAATAGACTATACTACACCCCCAGCCACACCCTCAGTCACACACACACACACGTCACACTCACACGCACGAACATCACACGCACACACACACATATACACAAACATCATACACATAAACACTCACACACACAATTACATCTTACGCACACACACACAAAATAACATCTTACGCACACACATCATGCGCACGCACACACATCATGCGCACGCACACATACAAACATCATACACATAAACACAAACAACACACACATACAAACGAAAACACACGCACGCAAGGTCTACCCCCCAAAAAAACGAAACAAAAAAACAATAATATATATATATATATATATATATATATATATATACTTAAACCAAAACACACACAAACACACAAACAAGCCAATAAAAGAGAAAGGAAAAAATACAAACCATAATACACACACACACACACACACACACACATAAACACACACACACACACACACACACATAAACACACACACACACACACACACACACACACACACACACACACAGACAGGAATCAAGGCTACCTACCAATCATTTATCAAAGGTCAGCGAGGTGACCCACTTGTTACCTTATGACACTCTTGGGGAGGCGTATGGTTATATTAGTATTATGCTGTCTCTCTCTCTCTCTCTCTCTCTCTCTCTCTCTCTCTCTCTCTCTCTCTCTCTCTCTCTCTCTCTCTCTCTCTCTCTCTCTCTCTCTCTCTCTCTCTCTCTCTCTCTCTCTCTCTCTCTCTTATCTATCTATATATCTCCTTTTCTCTCTCTCTCTCTCTCTCTCTCTCTCTCTTTTCCCTGGCGAGCGATAGCGAGTCTGCAATTTAGGAAGAACCGGCCTTCTCATGACATTTTTCGACCAGATAATATTTTACAAACTTATCTGGAAGAGGAGTCCTGGGGGTGTATTATTAAGGGGGGGTCACCGTTTTTTTGTTTATTTCATGTATTTCTCTCCTTTTCTCTCTTTCCCTGGCTTGTATCCATTCGGCCCCATTCAACCAACTGTTTTAAGACGTTTATCGCTATCCAGGTGTCGATGTCTTCCTGGCGAGCGATAGCGAGCCAGCATTGTATGGAGAAATCCGGCTTCGCCGGAGAAATTTTTCTATCGAAAAATGTACAAATTTAGCTTGCTGTCAAAACAAAAATATATATATTATGCTGGCTCGCTTCCGCTCGCCAGGAAAATATTGACACCTAGATGGGGGTAAACGTCTTAAAACAGTAGGCTGAATGGGGCCGAATAGATACAAGCCAAAGAGAGAGGAAGAGAAAGAGAATAAAAGCGAGGTGGGCCCCCTTAAGGGATTAAATTCTCCGCCAGGTGAATAAGTTATAAGCTGCGTATGATACCGGTGTCAACTAGACTTAAGCCGGTATCACACGAGAGCTTTTACAGTCAACATTCGATGATCAACATTTTTCTGGCCACATATCTGGAATATCTTGCACTGGTATCGAAAACTAGACTGATAGTAGATGAACTTACAGTAGATAACAGAAATATTGTAAATGTTGACCTCATAAGCTGCCAGACCAGTGTTCAGGATAAATGTTGAGGGAAAAAGCGCTCGTGTGATACCGGCTTTATGGACGCTATATATTGTTTCTACCTCACGCTTCATCCTATAGCATACTATTATATTTACACTATATTTTTCAGCTTGTATACCGTATATTATTTTAGTTATAACTCTTTTTATTTCGCAATCCACTATTCTATGTCTGTCAGAGCACTATTTAAGTCCCCGGACGCCATGTTGTTTCTGACACCCGGTACTCGCTATATAAAGGCACTCTAACACTCACTAGCCACCATATTGTTTCAGACACCCGGTTCTCTCTATATAAAGGCACTCTAACACTCACTAGCCACCATATTGTTTCAGACAGACGGTACTCTCTATATAAAGGCACTCTAACACTCACTAGCCACCATGTTGTTTCAGACAGACGGTACTCTCTATATAAAGGCACTCTAACACTCACTAGCCACCATATTGTTTCAGACAGACGGTACTCTCTATATAAAGGCACTCTAACACTCACTAGCCACCGTGTTGTTTCAGACAGACGGTACTCTCTATATAAAGGCACTCTAACACTCACTAGCCACCATAGTGTTTCAGACAGACGGTACTCTCTATATAAAGGCACTCTAACACTCACTAGCCACCATGTTGTTTCAGACAGACGGTACTCTCTATATAAAGGCACTCTAACACTCACTAGCCACCATAGTGTTTCAGACACCCGGTACTCTCTATATAAAGGCACTCTAACACTCACTAGCCACCATAGTGTTTCAGACACCCGGTTCTCTTTATATAAAGACACTCTAACACTCACTAGCCACCATGTTGTTTCAGACACCCGGTACTCTCTATATAAAGGCACTCTAACACTCACTAGCCACCATAGTGTTTCAGACACCCGGTACTCTCTATATAAAGGCACTCTAACACTCAATAGCCACCATGTTGTTTCAGACACCCGGTACTCTCTATATAAAGGCACTCTAACCTTAACACTCACTAGCCACCATATTGTTTCAGACAGACGGTACTCTCTATATAAAGGCACTCTAACACTCACTAGCCACCATATTGTTTCAGACACCCGGTTCTCTCTATATAAAGGCACTCTAACACTCACTAGCCACCATATTGTTTCAGACAGCCGGTACTCTCTATATAAAGACACTCTAACCTTAACACTCACTAGCCACCATGTTCAGACAGACGGTACTCTCTATTTAAAGACACTCTAACACTCACTAGCCACCATGTTGTTTCAGACACCCGGTACTCTCTATATAAAGACACTCTCTCACTCACCATAGTCACTCTATTCGCTGTAAGTAGGCGAGACATCATGACCTCTATCCTCTGTAACTCAAAAAGGGCTGGAGCAAATGAACTGTAAATTTCCACACCTATTTCCTTGCTAACCCTTCCCAAATGGTAGATATATTAGCTCGATTACTCTTGTTGTTTTTGAGTTACAGAGGTTAGAGGTCATGATTTCTCGCCTACTTACAGCAAATAGACTATAGCCACCATATTGTTTCAGACAACCCTGTACTCTGTATATAAAGGCACTCTACCCCTCGCTAGTGAGTCATATTCCCACACATCGGATTTCTATCTCTGCCACACAGCAGGGGGTCGAGTTTAGCAGGTACCATTTGTTGCTGTCTGTCTCTTACGTTCACTGTACAATATTGGTGTGCAATATATACTGTAGGTAGTATGTGTATAATTTGTGTTACAATAAAGTGTTCATTTTGTGTAGTGTATTTTTGTGTTCTGTATTGAAGACCATAATTTGAATTAAGGGAGCCCACCTCGCTTTTTTTCTCTTTCTCTCCCTCTCTCTGTGGCTTGTATCCATTCGGCCCTACTCAGCCTACTGTGTTAAGACGTTTACCCCCATCCAGGTGTCAATATTTTCCTGGCGAGCTGTAGCGAGCCAGCATATATATATATTTGTTTAGACAGCAAGCTAAATTATAAGTTTTTCGATAGAAAAAAAATTCCGGCGAAGCCGGATTTCTCCATACAACGCTGGCTCGCTATCGCTCGCCAGGAAGAAATCGACACCTGGATGGGGATAAACATTTTAAAACGTTGGCTGAATGGGGCCGAATGAATACAAGCCAGGGACAGAGAGAAAAGGAGGGAAAGATAAAAAAAAAAACGGTGACCCTCCTTAACGTTTGAAGTGTTATGACCGTAAATATATATACAGTGTATATATATACACCAGGTGTGCTGGTGTATGTGTCTAACAACACTAAAACACCATCACCACACTACTATCACAATCATCACACTACCAGACCATCACAACCACTCCACGTCACTACCACTCAATAATTACACCATTACATACTACCGCACCACCATATCCTACCACACACCACCATCACACCTCTACACTACCATCAAACACTACCACACTACCATCACACCAACATACCATCAGACTATCACACCATCACATCTTACCATTACATACTATCACATCACCACACACTACCACACCACCACATACTACCATCACACCACCGCTGAGGGGCACAGGGTCCTGGATGGGACTTTGGTTTCCCGGGCGTTTCCGCACCCTCCTCAGCTCCCCGCCATGGAGTGGCTTCGGTCACCCAGGCTTTATTGTGGTAGGCAGGGAGGGTTCTGTGGGGGCGCTCGGTTATGGCCTTGGCCTTGCTCGGGGCCTTGGGGCTGTTCGGCCAGGTAGCTTGGGGAACAACAACAAGAACAACAACCATCACACCACCACAAACTAGCATCACACTACCATCACACAACTATACAACCACACCACATCACACTACCATACAACCACACTACCATACAACCATACTACCATCACACTACCATACAACCACACTACCATCACACTACCATACAACCACACCACATCACACTACCATACAACCACACCACATCACACTACCATACAAACACACCACCACAAACCATCATCTAACTACCATACAACCACACATCACACTACCATCACACTACCATACAACCATACTACCATACAAACACACCACCACAAACCATCATCTAACTACCATACAACCACACTATCACACACTACCATACTACTACACCACACACTACCATCACAACCGCTTGACCAAAATAACACACCACTGGCCGGAACACTGTACTGAGCTGCCAACAACAAGTGTGTGTGTGTGTGGTAGTTAGATGATGGTTTGTGGTGGTGTGTTTGTATGGTAGTGTGGTATAATATATATATATATATATATATATATATATATATATATATATATATATATATATATATACAATATATATATATATATATTTAGATATATATATATATATATATATATATATATATATATATATATATATATATATATATATATATATAATTATATATATAATATATATACAGTATATATATATATATTTTTTTTTTATGTGAGTGACTGAGACAAAAGGCAGAACTGCCTGTGACGAGTGCCTCCCCCAGAGTTGAAAGAGTGACCGGGCCAAAATTAAGGGACGTTCAAGCCAAACTGCCTGAGCACACAGAGTTTTAGGCAATTAAAATTATAGGATGAGGGAAAGTCTGATTATGTGAGAGAGTTCCAGAGCTCACCTGTTGAATCAAAGAAATATTGAGTATACCATTTCACTCTTGGGTTGGAGAGTTGCACATAGTAGGGGTGGGATTGTGATACAAGGCGGGTGCTACGTGCTCTAAGAAGAGGGGATGGTATACACTGAGAGAGCTCTGAAGAACACTGATTATTGTAATAGCGGTAGAATAGTGAGAGAAATGCAACTTTGCGGCGAAGAGAGAGACTGCAAAGAATTGGTGATTGGACGTTAGTTAATGAGACGGAGGGTTTCCTTTTCTACTTTGTTTAGAAGTGCTGTGTGAGAGTATCCACCCCACTTGTGTGAACAATATTCGATACATGGACTCACTGTGTCCCTGTACAGAGCAAGAAGCTGCGTAGGGGTAAAGAACCCCCGGAGGCAGTTGAGAACACCCAGCTTCTGGGAAGCTGTTTTAGCAAGAATGGTAATATGATCTTTCCAAGAGAGATTAGAAGAAAAAGAGACACCGAGGAGATTAAGAAAAGATAAAGGTTTAATTTGTATGTTGTTGAAGAGCGAGTCATAGTTTTCTTGAAGGGGGCGACGGGTAGACAGATGGAGAAATTGAGTTTTGGAAGCATTGAAAGTAACAAGGTTGTCTCTGCCTCAATTAGAGATTGTAGAGAGATCAGAAGATAGGTGCTTTATGGCCTCCTTATGTGAGTTTTGGAGTTCCTGCTGTGAATGATGTTGTGGAAGGCTAGTTGAATAGTGTAATGTAAAGTCGTCAGCATATGAGTGAATGGGGCTGGAGGTGCAGTTGAGAAGGTCGTTAATGAATAATAGGAAGAGAATTGGAGATAGGACAGAACCCTCAGGAACACCGGAGTTGATAGGTGGAGGAAGTGAACAGTGGCCGTCCACAACCGCAGCTATGGAATGGCCGGAAAGGAAATTAGAGACAAAGGCAAAGATGGAGGGATAGAAACCGAAGGATGGTAGTTTGGAAATGAGAGATTTGAGCAAGACTCTATCGAAGGCCTTCGATATGTCTAGCGCAACAGAGAAAGTCTCACCGAAGTCCCGAATGGAGGATGACCAAGAGTTAGTAAGAAAAGAAAGAAGATCACCAGTAGAGCAGCCCTTAAGGAAGACATACTGGCAGTCTGAGAGTAGGTTATGGAAAGATAGTGCTTAAGAAATTTTGACGTAAGAAAAGTTTTAAAAACTTTAGAGATGCAAGAAATGAGAGCAATAGGTTGAGAACAGTCACCCTTCTTTGGGACAGGTTGAATGAGAGCAAACTTCCAGCAAGAAGAGCAGACTTTAGATGAGAGACAGAAACGAAAGAGTTTGCCTAGGCATGGAGTCAGCATTGAAGCACAGTTTTTTAGTACAACAGGAGGAACACCATCCGGTCTGTACACCTTCTTAGTATTAAACCCAGAGAGGGTGGAAAGTACTTCCTTAGAAGAGATTATGATGTTAGGCATAAGTAGGAGAGAAGGAGGTGGAGAGGGAGGAATAACGCCGGTATCATCCGAAGTGGAGTTTTTAGCAAAAGTATTAGCGAAGAGTTCAGCTTTGTCAGAGGAAGGAGTGACGGTAATGCCGTCAGAGTGTAAAAGAGGAGGGAAAGACGAAGAAGAAAAATTGTTGGAGAGGTTTTTTGCTAGATGCCAGAAGGCTTGGGAAGAGGTAGAGTTGGATAGTTCAGTGCATTATTTTATTATTGATGAAGGAATGTTTGGCGAGTCGAAAAACAGATTTGGCTTGATTCCAGGCAGAAACATAGGAAGTATTAGACTCTTGAGTTTGAAAGCAACGCTACCGTTTGAATGCTTCATCTTTATTGCGGATATATATATATTTATATATAATTCACCTATTAGACGAGGGAACGTGAAAGTGGTCCCGGACCCTACGAATTGGAACTTTAAATGTTGTTTCTGTTCGGGCTTTGTCTCGAGTCAGCCACCCCCAGCTTGGGGAATATGCCTGAGTTTATACATATAATATATATATATATATATATATCTTTCCTAAGCTGATTGAAATCGTCTGATAGCTAAAATTACTTGTTAAAACGCATCACAATACTCAAGGGGTTGGCACTTCGATAATATGACTATGAGAATATTTACCGCTATAGCGCTAGTGTGACTTCAAGCTAACGGTCCTATAGCGATACTGTGATAGAATAACTCCAAGTATTTTAGCATCAAAGTGTGCTTGAGTGTAGCTTATGTTCCTGAAGTGTCTGCCAGTGCCAACTACAATTTAGGCTCGGTTTGGTCCCTGGAAGATGATTATTTTGTTATTATATTTGATAATATTATTATTATTATTATTATTATTATTATTATTATTATTATTAAATCATCAAACTGTTCATGAAGTGTAGCTTAGGTTCCTTGAGGCACTGCCATGGCCAATTACAACATAGGCTGTTTGTTTGGGGTATTAACGGCTGCAGCTAAAAAAAAAATATATATATATACAGTATATATATATACCGGTATATATATATATATATATATATATATATATATATATATATATATATATATATATTATATATATATATACCGGTATATATATATATATATATATATATATAGATATAGATATATATATATATATATATATATATATATATATAGAGAGAGAGAGGGAGGGAGGGAGTTTGGGGGGGGGGGATTTCAACGTTCACCACCGCCAATGGCTATCCTGTTTCCACTAACCAGCCTGGTGAACAAGCCTACATATTTTCTATCCTAAATGATCTAGAGCAGTTAGTCTAGCAACCCACCCATATCCCGGATCGCTTCGGAGATCGGTCCAACATTCTTGACTTATTTCTAACCTCTCACACTTCTGCTTATACTGTGAATCTTTTCTCTCCTTTGGGCTCCTCCGACCATAAACTAATATCTGTCACCTGTCCTATCTCTCCGGTACGGCCACCCAGCCGGCGGCGCTTGTGGCACTTTGGCGCTGCCAACTGGAAGGCTCTTTGGCAGTACTTCTTTGATTTCCCATGGAATGACTTTTGCTTCCGTGGTCGGGGACCCTCGGAGAGTGCTGAACGCATTACCGAGGTAATCCTCTCTGGCATGGAAGCATACATTCCATTTTCTTTCTCTCATTCTAATGCAAAAAAATCTTGGTTTATTCACGCTTGCTCTACTGCTGTCCTCAATAAGCAGTGGCGTCACCAGGGGTCAAATTTGTTTGGGGGCTGTAGCCCTGGTGTAGGTTTGTGGGTGGGGGGCGAGCGAAGTGATCCTATGAAAATTTGAGGCCTAATGAGGAAGAAAAAGTAAAATCTCGTCTCATAGGTATATTGGTAAGAAACTTATAGGATGCTAGGCATCAGTAAGTTACAAGGCCTATGGTAATTGTATGAAGCCTATATGCAGAGAATAATTTGTCTTCAAATACTAGTATTGTATGGTAACTATTTCTTACCATATTATATTTGATAATTTGAAGAAACTCTTTATTCTATGTACCAGTATATACATTTAATTGCCAAGATTTCTCTTCCAACTGGAATAGCTTGACTTAGGGCTACTTATACACGTCTGGATGGGTTCAGCTTGGGGGTTTATCTGGGGTTGCTTCCGGCACCTCATTCCCAACAATAGCCACTTTTTCTTGGCACTTATTTTTGGAGGTGCGGTGCACTCATTTTTAGAGGTCTATCTATCTATCTATTGCCGGACGCCTTACTCCCCTTAATGAGGGTGGCCATACAGAGAAGGACCCCAAGCGGACCTATTCCCAGTAAGAGGGACAACCCGAGCCAGTTTACTGAAGGACTTATAGGATTGACCACTCAATTTAAGATCCGTCCAACTCCGAGGCCCTCTATGTATCTTGTTAGCACTATTTTTCTACAGTGGTGTTCGGCTAGTCCATTCACTAACCTGCCTAACACTTAGATAAGCAGTACGGATTTGTATCAGGTTTACTCCCCTAGACAGGTTGCCGACCAAGGCTGACGAGTCCCATCCACCCGGATTTTTATAAGGTTGTCTCCCCTAGATGGGTTGCCAACCAAGGTTAACGAGTCCCATCCACGCGGATTTTTGGAGGTGCGGTTGCGAAAAATTTCCTTTAGTCACCCTGTCCGTGACAATTTTTAGATGACCTTTTCATCTCTTGAGTTGCTGGTTGCCTATCCACAAATGTTACAAGTAATTATTGGATAACGTAAAAGGGAAAAGATATTCAGCTCTAATGGAAGCAACTAATCACTTTTGACTGTCTGTTGTATAACCTAGATCTCAGATCTGTAAAAACAAAAATACAGAGGTAAATGGCTAGCAATATACCGGTAGCGATCTATTATTAGTAGTATTAATGCAAATAGTAACGTACATACAGCCAATGAAACTGATACAATCAAATAAAACAAAATAACACACAATTGATTCCAGCCACAGTTCAGACACTTCTCAACGTAAACATTCCCATGTGTTTTCAGGAAACAAAAATTGAAAAGTGGCTGGTTCTGGAGTGTCATTTATTATTGTATCGCTTGGGGTTCAGTAGGTTAATGATAATAAGTCTAGTTCATTTTTCCTTTGTCTTGCATATTTATAATTATATATATATATAATATAATATAATATAATATATATATATATATATATATATATATATATATATATATATATATATATATATATATATATATATATATATATATATATATATATATATACTGTATACACCGGTATATATAGATTGATTATTAACCAATCATATGTTTTGCTTGAACTGCTTAACCTCTCTCTCTCTCTCTTTCACATTTGGCAAGGAAAATACTAGAATCATCAAATATTCAGGGTTTCTTAAATATAGTCCCTGTTTACTATCAAACCTTCCACAACACACTATATAGTAGTGCCTGCACCAATATAGCGCAGGGGAGGACAGGTGCAGCAGCTATTATGGTGCAAGAGTTATCGGTGCAAGCTATTATGGTGCAGATGTTGTGTTGTACTTATTATGGTGCAGGAAATATTGGTGCAAGCTGTTATGGTGCAGATGTTGTGTTGTATTTATTATGGTGTAGGAAATATTGGTGCAAGCTATTATGGTGCACATTTTGTGTTGTACTTATTATGGTGCAGGAAATGTTGGTGCGACTATTATGGTGTAGATGTTGTGTTGTACTTATGGTGTATTTATTATGGTGCAAGTAATATTGGTGCAAGCTATTATGGTGTAGATGTTGTGTTGTGCTTATTATGGTGTAGTTATTATGGTGCAGGCTTTATGGTGCCAGAAATATTGGTGCAGCTATTATGGTGCTCCTATTGGGGTGTAACTATTATGCTTCAGCTATAATTGATTTTTATTGTTTTATTGAGTGAAGTACAAATGGTACACAAGTATCACAAATATATCTCAAAAAGGCGAAGATGCATACTAAACCTTTATCCTAGGTCTAGCTTAAACTTTTTGTTTACATGTACACTATAAGATAAACGAGAGAGAGAGAGAGAGAGAGAGAGAGAGAGAGAGAGAGAGAGAGAGAGAGAGAGAGAGAGAGAGAGAGAGAGAGAGAGAGAGAGAGAGATCAGAAAAGTCATCAATGCACCCGACTTGGTCGTCGTACCGCTGCTTCCTATTCCGGGGTTTGCACTCAGACTCATCATCGTGTTTTTTTTTTTTTTTTTTTTTTTGTTACTACTATTATTACATTGTTACAAATCTAATGGTAATGTCGGACAGGTTGGGAGAGAAGTACCCTGGCCTGGATTCGAACCCACTCTCTCTGTTATATTTTTGTAAGAGTTGGGCACCGTATCCACGCGACCATGAACATATCAAGTGAATATGGTGCCCAACTCACAAAAATATCTTGAGAGAGTGGGTTTGAATCTTGGTCAGGATAACTCTCTCCCAACATTGTTACAAGTATCAGATACTATACCCTATTCCAAGTAAGTGTGCCAAAACTCTTGAACACCTTTATAACTCACAAATAACTAGAGTAAGCCAGCTAATATGTCTACCATTATGGGAAGGGTCAGCCAGGGAACAGGTGTGGACATTTACAGCCTATTTGTTCTAGCCCTTTTTTAATTACAGAAATTAGGGGTAACGATTTCTGGACTACTAATTTGGAACAGGGTATAATATATTCCTAAGCTCTATAATGTGCAAGCTCAATCCAGTCACTTCCTGATGCTAATCTCTGCCATTGCTGCCTCTATGTCTGCCACTGTCGTTGATTTCGGTGCAGACAGTTTTGTTTCCGTAAGACATAACAGTGTTGATCTGAACAACTAGAAAGACAGGGCGGGTGCCCAACCCTCATAGGAGTTGAAATAGGGGAGCTATCCCCCCGCCAAAAGCGGCTATCTAGGGCCTTTCCTAGCTGATGCTGAGAGGATTGGGTTCTATAGTCATGTGGTGATGGCCTGGTCTAGCAGAGCGAGAGCTGAGCATTCTCTGCCATTCCCATACCTTACTCTGACTGTTCCTTTTACTTGTATATTTTCAGATCTCAAGTGACGGCGTCTCTTCCAGATTTTAAGATGTTTGCCCCATTAGTTTGTCGATTGTAAGACCTTCCGTTCCATTTCCTTGTTAATATTAAGACCTTTCGTGTTATTTAGGTGTCGATATTTTTCCTGGCAAACGATAATTTTGTAATTTTGAAAGAACCGGGATATTTTGCTACCCTCAAAATGTACAAATTAATCTAGAACGGGGATATAATGGATGTTTTGTTTTTTTCAAGTTGATGGAGGTCTAGGGAAAAAACTAGAAAACAAAATTAAAAATCGAACAAAAAGTGAATCATCTCCCCTTAACTTACACTGTACCTCTAGAACTCGAGGTGAAAACGATCTCAATAAAGCCACTGAATAACAAAGTACCTTAAGCTGCATCTATCTATCTATCTATTGCCTGATGCCGTGATCCCCGAAGGGGATCAATTGTCTAATTTTAGCCAGAATCAGCTGTATTTAGGCGTCATGGTGCTGAAGGGGTTAAGAAACCGTAATATTGAATAAGATTTTTGAACATCATAAATTACTGTTAAGGTAACGGACTTTGAATTAAGTTATATTTTATTTATTTATGTATTTATGTTTGTTTTGTTGGACGCCCCTTCGTGTTTAACTGTAGTAGTTTTGAATTTCCAATACGTATGCCTCATTAATTTGGCGTTTGTAAGAGCTTTCACGCCATTTCTTCTTCAATTTAAGACCTTTCATGCCATTAAGGTGTCGATTTTTTCCTGGCAAGCAAAAGCGAGCCTGTAATTTATGAGGAACTGACCTATGGCTTGCAAATTTTGTTATCGACAAATGTACACATTTATCTCAAAGAGGGGTCTTGAGGAGGCATATAAGCTTGATAGAGGTCTAGAGAGCAAATACAAAAATATATAGTAAATCAGTATAATTGCTGCTTACGCCAACAACACAATTTACACTATTTGAGAGCTCTGTGGGAGAGCCCGACCGTGGCCATGGCCTTCCTTAAGGACTCGGGGCTGTTCGGCCAGGCAGCTTAGGGAACAACAACAACAACAACAACAACTCACTTCATAATATTATATTAAAATCTCGTTTTCTCATCAGTGGAAAAGCGTTCCAAGAAGTGTTAATTAATATTGTTAAGACTGGATAATTTTTTTCAATATTTTTCGGAAATGAGTTGAGTGATTTGATTAATGTGATTTTAAGTATTGGTTATCATGGGGAAACTAATTGACATATGAAGATGATGAAACCATGGAGAGAGAGAGAGAGTGAGAGTGAGTGTGTGTCTGTGTGTGTGTGTCTGTCTGTGTGTGTGTGAATGAGAGAGTGTGGGAGAGTGAGAAAGAGATTTACATAAATACACTGACTACGCAGATCTTGCGACTTATTCGAGGTAGTCTGTAACTAATTCTAGTCTTGATATGAAAGTGCCAAAAAATGAAAGTGAAAGAACAGAATGGCAAAAAAGCTGCAGGCCCTTTCACTAGCCAATATATACAGTATATACAGGTATATATATATATATATATATATATATATATATATATATATATATATATATATATATATATATATATATATATATATATATATATATATATATATATATATATATATATATATATATACGGTATATATATATATATATATATATATATATATATATATATATATATATATATATATATATATATATATATATATATATATACTGTATACAGTATATTTATACCGGGTATATATATATATATATATATATATATATATATATATATATATATATATATAAATATATATATATATATACCGATATATATATATTTTGTTTTTATATTCCAACTACTTCCTCTCAGGCATAGGCTGAGAGCCTGTACAATCAACCGTACATTCAACAGTGAAGCCCGTGAGGTCTCGTTCCAGTCTAGGGAGTGAGACATGTGAAGCAACTTCAGATACAACCAGCCCCTGCTATCTTGCCTTTGAAAGATGCACGGGGCCTGGTTGCCCACCCACGGCTCGAGCTAGAGCTGCCTCGCCCCAGTGCTTCACTGTCTCACCCCCTAGACTTGGATCCTCACTCTCAGAACGCCACCTACTAAGCAATGAACTCACTAGGCATTGCCACCCTGTAGCATATTTTGGATATGGGAATATTCATATAGTGCTATTTAATCAGGGAACAATGAGGGTAGTTTTTAACGTTTTAGTGGGCTTTGTGGTAATGCACTGATAGTAGGTATAGCACAAATTTCATCCCAATTATATCTTCCCATGGATATATATATATATATATATATATATATATATATACACGTTGTGTGTTCTATATTGCACACACGGCTTTTACAGTGTAAATTAAACAAAATATGATAAATAATGGTTAAGTGCTTGGAATTTTGGTGTGGGTATCCTAAATTCGAATCCTTGGTATACCACATGTATTCATTAGTTTCATTGATATCGATTATTTCCTGGTGAGCGATAGCAAGCCTGTAATTTAGGAGGAATCGGACGATTTTTTTTTCGGTAGAAATTTATCTCAAAGGGGGGTCTTGGGGATATTGATGGAGGCCTTTGGAGGAAAATACAAATAACAGATCTGACCCATCAACTATTGAGATGTTGTGTTGTCTTGTTTATCACATTCCTGAAAATGTTTCCTGAAAAAAAAACACACAACTTAAGTATATTTGGTTAATCCCCGACTCCTTCATCTCTTCTTCAGGTCCCTTCCTCACCTCCTACTATTACTGTTGTCCCCTTCCTTGGTTCGTGCTATCAGTGTATTCAAATGTTTTGCTTGTCTCTCTCCTGTTTAGTGTCATGTCATAATTTTTCTCATTCTATAATCAAAGTATGTAACATTCTTTACAAAAGTGGACCTAATAGCAGTTCGTAAATTAATATTGTTTCATAGGCATTTTTAAGGACTTAAAATTGACTGTCATTGACTGTATATATATATTATTTTGTTTGTTTGTGTGTTGTTGTTTTTTTAAAGATATTGCCATCTATTATTGCACTGGAGAAAATATACCCACATGGCGGAAAAAACATGATAGTGTAAGAGCACCTGAAGAGGGATCCAGAGAGAGTGTAAACTGTTAAGTCATCACCATAACACATTGTTCCGTCAGGTGGGCATAATCTACCTTTCCTTCATCCTATGATTTAAACTGTTTGAAGCTCTGTGTCTCCAATTTTTTTTACTCTAAGGTACTATTGTCAGAATAAGTTCTTTACCACCCCATTATATTTATAGTGCAAATAAAACTGGTATAATCAATTTCGATTAACTTTCCTTTGCATAATTTTGAAAACTGTTAAGTTAATTACTGTTTACATAATATTTTTAACTATTATTTCAATATGTAGTAGGCTACCTGCATAATTACAATCACAAGGTGATAAAGAACTTATTCTGACGACTGAACCTTGAATTTTGCTCTTTAACTCTTTCAATTTAAAAGGATATTTGTAAGAGGCAGCTTTTTCTTTTGTCTCTTTACACATAGAACAGAAAATATATCCATTTATTTACGGGATTGTGTTTTTTTGTTCAATATAGCATTGACAAATGAGTTTTTCAAGCAAGTATGATTGACAAATATAATAGGACACTATTCATAGCAATGTAAAGAACACAAGGTTTATATATATGTAGTATATATATTTATTTATTTATTTGTGTATTTGTGTATTTATTTATTTATTTATTCATCTATTATTTTATTTATATTTGTAATACAATCTTCACGTATCATCATGTAATTGATTTGATTTGTTGGTCATAGTTCAGTCAAGATTATTATATACTGGTGGAGTATATATATATATATATATATATATATATATATATATATATATATATAGTTAAAAATCATATTGAACGTTCTATTTATATTATACTCATGTTGTATTGCAACTCATTAAACAAAATATACTTTTGCAATTGTATGCTATTTTGTTATTATAGATAGCACTTCATGCAATAAAGTGTACCATATTGAACGTGTTTTTTATAATATACTTTTCCAATGTATGCTATGTTTTTTATTTATTTAGAAAACATGTCTTGCAATATCATTAACTCACATTGAACTTTATTATTTGTGTAACATATTCATCATTATTTATAGATCTATATATAGTTGGTAAATAAAACCATGCCGAGTATATTGTTTTTCAGAATTTAATTGTACAAAAATAT
Organism: Paralithodes platypus; assembly: GCA_032716605.1. Lineage (NCBI taxonomy): Eukaryota > Metazoa > Arthropoda > Malacostraca > Decapoda > Lithodidae > Paralithodes > Paralithodes platypus. The sequence continues at coordinate 12,356,303 of CM064506.1, read as the reverse complement.
ATAAACTGCTTCGCCTGGCTAAAAGGGGGTAAACGCTCCCCTTTGTATTAGCTCAGACGCAGAGATCACAGGCGAATGGGGGGGGCGGAAGCGGGGGGGGGGGGGGAGGGGGTTCTTACATTATGGAGCGAGAGAGAGAGAGAGAGAGCGAGAGAGAGGAGCATATTTAACTTTATTTTGCGTATAAATATGCGTTACAGGTAGATTTATATAGATCAGTTGGCGAAGATATACACTTGAACGTGCTCGAGAGAGAGAGAGAGAGAGAGAGAGAGTCCACAAACAAAGATTAACCAAGTGATTGAACAACAGAACTAAGAACACAAATAACACGGAAAGAGAACAAGAAAGAATTAAAGTTAGAAAATATAATATCCAGAATAATTATATATAAATCAATATATCTCCTTATACATTACCAATAACAAGTATATAATATAAGGAGATTGGGCTCAGTGGGATATAAAGGTTTCCAGTAAAATAAAGCAACAACAACAACAACAACAACAACAATACCTTAGTAAGTACACATATAAATTAAAATGATTACGTTTACTGTCAACATGTATATATTTCGTCCATTTATATCAGAACATATTATTTGTATTTCCTTCTATAGTCTGTTCAGTGTGACGAGGCTACAAATTGTGACTGATGGCTTCTTTTAACCCCTTCTCTACCGGCGATGTTTTTGTTTTCATTTTAAGAATAACCTTAAGGGGAGGTATTTAGTTTGTTCCCTACTTTTTCATCAAGCTTATAAATTACACCCCCTAGACCCCCTTTCAAGATAAATTTGTACATTTTTCGGTAGAAAAATGTCCCAGCCGGAGGCCGGTTGCTCTTAAATTACAGGCTCGCTATCGCTCGCCAGGAAAAAATCGACACCTTAACGGCACGAAAGGTCTTAAAATTGACAGAAATGGGGCAAAATGTCAACATTTCCAAACTACTAGGGCGAAGGTCTTAAAATCTCAAAAGCAATGGGGCTAAACATGAGGGAGAAAGGGGTGCAGAAAAAAATCCCTCAAGTGGAAATCTCCCCTTAAGAATAACCTGACTAAATCAAACAGGTTGCTTGACTCCTTGTTTTCTATGTAGTACTTGTAAGTTGAATGACATCGTTTAACAACAGCAGGTATAATATTTATGATCTTCTGTACTAAATGGCTAACTTTATTTAGTCATTGATATACTATTCAATATCCAAAAAGTAAAAAATAAAATAACACAACAAAAACAAAAGAAAGACAACTCATAATATATATATAATAAATACATGTCTCTATGCAAATGTTAATAATACACATAGAAATCCCGTATTATGGTGAACAGAAATAAAGGGTGACACTAAATACTATTTGTTGAATACATTAAGTGGGCAGTGGTTACTTTTTGGTCTATTTATAAATTATTCATTCATTTGTTTTTTTAGTTTCCTCGCTAGACCTCCATCAAGCTTAAAACAAAAATCCTAGACCCCCCTTCAAGATAAATTTGTACATTTGTCAGTAGAAAAATGTTCCGGCCGAAGGCCGGTTCCTCTTAAAAGTACAGGCTCGCTATAGCTCGCCAGGAACAAATCGACACCTAAATGGTACGGAAGGTCTTAAAATTGACAACGAAATGGAGTAAAACGTGTTAAAAGTACCAAATTAATGGGCCGAACGTCTTAAAATCTCAAAACTAATGGGGCTAAACACGAAGGAGAAGGGGGTCCATAAATACCAACCATCCCCCCTTAATGTATCTATCAGTGGTTGAAGATACTAGATGCTGCTGCCTCAATGTACAATATCGTAATTATCCTTGTAAATATTGTAATGATACTTTTGATCTTAAGCGTACACTTTAACACAAGTCCTGTCCAACTGTTACTTAGCTAAGTTTATGATTTATACTAGTATACTGTATATATATATATATATATATATATATATATATATATATATATATATATATATATATATATATACTGTATAACTGTATACTTATATATATATATATATATATATAACAAGACATAAATAATATTAAAGTATATGTGGACCAGTCGGATATGTGGACAATTGTACACTTCTTTGCTGTATCTTCGACCTCAGCTCAATTTCGGCATCATAATCAACAAAAGTTGACCAGCACGCTTTTGGCAATTATTTTAATCCTCGATCATATATTCCATCTTCCCAAGTTTAACAAATCATCTAGATATTATTGGAATATATACGATTTACGGATTAAAACAGAACGGTGCCGAAAAGGAGCATTCGCCGAGGTATCCAATGACTTTGTTGTGATCAACTTTTGCCAGAAAAGTTGCTTAAAGTCCGTTACGTAAGGTTAGTAGTCTGAAAGTACACTCATACCGTACCATAGATTTTAACAGTTAAGTATATATATATATATATATATATATATATATATATATATATATATATATATACAAAAACAAATATATATATACTGTATATATAATATATACCGTATATATATATTACGACATCAAATGTAACATCTACTAATATTTCACACAATGGTGACTTAATATTAACATGACAAACACAATATATAGTAATATATTATGACTTATAACCTACTCATGAACTTCCTTAAAACTAAAACTGGTTAATATAACCAAAGGATGATATTTACGGTATACATTCACAAAGTAAATAGATCTGTGCATATTCGATTTATATAATCGAACATACAATACAGTATATTATGTAAGTTTATAACAATAACTGTAAGTACATGACAAACTAACCCCTTCGTAGAATAATATAATATATATAATATATTTGTTATATATATATATATATATATATATATATATATATATATATATATATATATATTACTTTGTCTTATATTTTGTGTTCGTTGTGTGTCTGTTTATCTTTGTCAAAGTTCAATGATCAGTCTAAATAATTTGTCATAGTTGCCTCTTCAGCTAAATCAAGTAAGTAGTATAATTGGCTCTTCGAACCCCTTTGAATCCGTACCGAACCCAAACGAGACAATGCAGTGTTTTGATATAGCCCAGATGCTTTATTATTTGGCTTGAAGGGGAGATATGTCGCTTCTCTAGACCCCCTTCTCTCTCATCCTTAGGCCTATTAGCTTGGTGATTTTATGAATTTTCGCCCCATTGTTTTCAATTTTAAGACGTTTCCTGCCATTTAGGTGTCGATTTGTTCGATTTGTTCCATTTTTCTACCGAAAAATGTACACATTTATCTTGAAAGGGGGTGTAGGGGGAGTCTTGTTAAGCTTGATGGAGGTCTAGCGAGGAAACTAGAAAAATAATACATAAATGAACAAATCGATCAAAAGGTGAACCATCTTCCCTTAAAAGTGTCCTCTAAGTTATAAATAGGTGACCCTCTCAATGTGTTTCTCCATCTTCTCTCTCTCTCTCTCTCTCTTTTCATCTATCACTTGTCACTTATGTAAACCCACTTACTGTATGTCACTTACATTCATTTAAGGGACTCGTGCTTGTTTTCTCTGGACCTCCTCCTTCTCCCTCGTGTTTAGCATATTAGTTTTGAGATTTGAAGACGTTCCTTCCATTAGTTTGGCGATTTTAATACCTATCGCCCCATTATTCATATTTTATTTTATTTTGAGTTTTCTCGCTAGACCTCCATCAAGTTTAAAAAATCACCCCTTATACCTCTTTCAAGATATATTTGTAAATTTTTTGGTTGAAAAATATTTCGGCCGAAGGCCGGTTCCTTCTAAAATTACAGGCTCGCTATCGCTCGCCAGGAAAAACTCCTCACCTAAACGGCACGAAAGGTCTCAATATTGACAAAGTAATTGCGCGAAAGATCTCAAAATCGCCAAATTAGTGAACGAACGTCTTAAAATCGTAAAACTAATGGGTCTAAACATGAGGGAGAAGGGCGTCCAGAAAAAGCGAGTACCTCCCCCTTAAGTGGATTTTGCCGACTCGTTCAATTATATATATACTGTATATGATTTATTTTCAATAATTAATTGTATATATAATTTAGTATTGTGTGTAATCATAGTTGAAAATAATTAAGGTTTAAGTTTTGTATTATGCTCTGTTTACTTAACCCCTTCTGTACCGTCGATAGCCTTTATATTTTATTCTGGCTGCTGCTAATCGATTTTATTTAGTTTAGGAAGGATCTGTAGCAAATCATAAGGCTTCCAACTATCTCAATCAACCCTCTTAGCTACCACAGACCCTTCCTAAGCTGCATACAATTGTCTAAATATAGCTACAATCAAATATAAGAGACGTCGCTAGTACAGAAAGGGTTAATGATTGTCACGAACAGTACATACAAAATATGTAATTGTATTTTTGCCAACTCCTTCACTATTATTGTATTTCTGCCAACTCCTTCACTATTATTTACTATTATCTTTCATTTACAGTATCTCACTCCCTTTTCTTTTAATAAATAGGTTTATACAGCGATTTATCTTTATATATACACTTGTGTTTCTGTAAATGCCTTCAGTGTTTCTTATTATCTTAACTGCTACAACATACGATGACGCTTTCTTCTATTATGGCTATCTGTCGACGATTTTTATGAAGATTAGTAAGGATCTGTGGATGTCAAAGGGTCTAGTTACAGCCAAATTGATATGAAGAAAAACATCATGATACTGAAATAGTGAAAATTTAATAAATTACTCATTATTATTATTATTATTATTATTATTATTATTTTCTTTTATTATTATTATTATTATTATTAGTAGTAGTAGTAGTAGTAGTAGTAGTAGTAGTAGTAGTATTAACTCTATTGTAATCTGCGACTCATTCAGTTATATATGTATTATTATTTTCGTTATGCTCTTTCTTCCCTTGTGTCTTGCTGGGCAGGTGACCACTCTAGTTTTTTTTTTTTCTTTTTCTAATGGATTTGGGAAGTTGCCAGGTTGAGGTCGAGAGAGAGAGGGGGGAGGGGGAGGTGGGAGGGAGGAAGGAAGGAAGTGGAGTGGGAAAAGAGGGAGGAAGGAGGGGGGAGGGAGAGGGGGGAGGAAGGAAGAGAGTAAAAGGAGGGTGGAGGGGGGGGGGAGAGGAGAGGAAGTGAATTGAAGTAAGAGGCATAGAAGGTAAATAGCATGGGAGGAGAGGAAGGAAGGAAGGGGGGGGGGAGAGGAGGAAGGGGAGGAAAATAAATAGGGAGGAGGAGAGAGAGAGAGAGAGAGAGAGAGAGAGAGAGAGAGAGAGAGAGAGGTTATCTATACGTTGGTAGCAGGAGCATGGTGTTTTTGCCAAGTCGACTCTCTCCCCGCCCTCCTCTCCCTCCCTCCCCGCCAAAACTCCTCTTTCTCCTGTATTCTCTTAACCCCCCCCCCCCCTATGTCTTTTTGCCCCTCCTCCATTCTTCCTCCCTTTTATTAGCTTGTTTCCCTATTACCGTCTTCGTTAATAAGTTAATGGACCCCACCTCGCTTTTTTTCTCTTTCTTTCCCTCTCTCTTTGGCTTGTATCCATTCTGCCCCATTCAGCCTACTGTGTTAAGACGTTTACCCCCATCCAGGTGTCAATATTTTCCTGGTGAGCGGTAGCGAGCCAGCTTATATATATTTTTGTTTTGACAGGAAGCTAAATTTTTACATTTTTTGTTAGAAAAATTTCTCCGGCTAAGCCGGATTTCTCCATACAATGCTGGCTCGCTATCGCTCGCCAGGAAGAAATTGACACCTGGATGGGGATAAACGTCTTAAAACAGTTGGCTGAATGGGGCCGAATGGATATAAGCCAGGGAAAGAGAGTAAAGGAGGGAAAGATAAGAAAAGCCGGTAACCCCCCATAATTCCCTTTGTATCTACCTCAATCTTCTGTTTTGGTCCACCAATGTCTTCCCATTTTGCTTGTAACGTTATGTGTTCATGTATTCAATAGTCAAGTTCTGGGGCATGTAACTTTCTTTACCTTATAATCTACCTCTATTACTCAAAGGTGTAAATGCGATCTCAACAACGCCCCTGAATGAAATAGGTTCTTCTTAAACTGCATAAAATAGTCTACCTTTAGCCAAAAATCAATACAAAAGGCGTTATCGTGTTGAAGGTGTTAACTGGATAGCGCAGATACGCACTCCACTTAATAATAATAGTGATAATATTGAGACAAATAATAATAGTACTCTTTAACAGTAATATATGTTCTCATTATTACTCTGATATAATAATAGTACTCTTTAACAGTAATATATGTTCTCATTATTACTCTGATATAATAATAGTACTCTTTAACAGTAATATATGTTCTCATTATTACTCTGATATAATAATAGTACTCTTTAACAGTAATATATGTTCTCATTATTACTCTGATATAATAATAGTACTCTTTAACAGTAATATATGTTCTCATTATTACTCTGATATAATAATAGTACTCTTTAACAGTAATATATGTTCTCATTATTACTCTGATATAATAATAGTACTCTTTAACAGTAATATATGTTCTCATTATTACTCTGATATAATAATAGTACTCTTTAACAGTAATATATGTTCTCATTATTACTCTGATATAATAATAGTACTCTTTAACAGTAATATATGTTCTCATTATTACTCTGATATCCTTAACACTTTACAAAAGAAAAGCCTTTTAACTCCTGCAGGTCCCGCCTAACTTGAATAATATCCTCTAATAATAGCTAGAACAAAAATAAAGGGACTCGTAATGACAGAGTTAGTATTCCTTGTCCTCACTGTTTAGAGTTGTCATTGTTTTTCACTCACTTGGCTGTATTGTTTTCTTTCGTTTGGGTCTCATATTTCTTCGCCTTCATCACCAGTTACGGGGTAACAAAAACAAGTGACGAACGAAACACTCTGGCCAAAAAACAATCACTAAAAAGTACCGAGGTATAGTGAGAGAAAGAGAGAGAGGGAGACTAGCCCCCTTACTTCTTTCCTTCAGAGAGAGAGAGAGAGAGAGATACGTAATGGTGTGCACATGTTCTGACATACACACGTACACACACAGGTGGCGATAAAGGTACACACGCCATAAGACCTTCAATTGGGGCACACATGGCAGACGGAAATACACACAGTACACATGACAGCTACACAGTGAAAAATACGTACAGGCGTGTGCACCAACTGAACCACTTGCGAGTTTCAGGCTATAAGGAAGTTGGAGCTTTGAGGATCGATATAAAATAGTAATACAATAATACTATAGAATTTCGATGGTTATAAAGTACGATGAAATTGATGTTATATATATATATATTACAATAATATTTTAGCTCGTAATTTGGGTAGATATCATATCTGCAGCTCCAACTTTCTTATAGCCTGAAACTCGCAAGTGACCGATTACAATACCCCCATTTGAATGATTCAATGTCGAACATAAACGAGGCCAGGATATGTGTTGTTATATCGTAACTACATCAGAACTTGGCTTAAAATGTTCAAGTGAAATATTACCATGTTTCTTATATCTCATGAGCTTCTCTCTCTCTTTGGCTTGTATCCATTCGGCCCCATTCAGCCTACTGTTTTAAGACGTTTACCCCCATCCAGGTGTCAATATTTTCCTGGCGAGCGGTAGCGAGCCAGCATATATATATTTTGTTTTGACAGCAAGCTAAATTTGTACATTTTTCGATAGAAAAATTTCTCCGGAAGCCGGATTTCTCCATACAATGCTGGCTCGCTATCGCTCGCCAGGAAGAAATCGACACCTGGATGGGGATAAACGTCTTAAAACAGTTGGCTGAATGGGGCCGAATGGATACAAGCCAGGGAAAGAGAGAAAAGGAGAGAAAGATAAAAAAAACGGTCACTCCCCTTAAAGGTTTAAAGAGTGAAATGGGCGGTTTCTTATTGTGGTTTGTGAGTATACATGTAGCAAAGTACACATGGATACAATACAAAATACTTACAATTAGTTACTTAAGTTTATGTTCACAATACATACGTTAATAAGGCAATGATCGTTGAGGAATGGGCACAAGGAGGGTATATAGCTTAAGGTAGAGAGGACAATTATTATAGGAATGTGATTTAGATAACTTAGACGGACAAAGAAAGACGATATATTTGGGTACGTCAGGATATGTAAGGTGACAGTATCGCCAAGGAAGGATGTACAGTCTCGGCCAGTAATTCCGATTCATACATTTTCGAAGCTGTCTCGGGCTGAAATGAATATCTGTATTAATTATTTGCCAGATATTTACCTTGCTGATAATTTTTAAATCAATCTGAAGCTTCAATATGTATCAGAGTTTGTGACCTCGACTGTACAAGCGGAAATATAGGAATGTGAAGTGGATGATTTAGGAAAATGAAGGAAGATGGATAAAGCTTGGGGATCTTTTAGAAATGTAGGATGACTGGGTCTCCGGGGAAGAACCCAGATGTGTCCGGTGAGAAGGCTTCGAATGGATGTCTGATGGGATGACGCGAGACGGCTTCTAACGAAGGCACTGCAAGCCGAGCGTGGGTCTTCGGGACGCTTCCGTAGATCGTGTTGATCCGCTCTATCCCTAGAATGGATGAGTCACCGTCGGTTGTGAAGAATGATCCCCAGTAGGAGCTCATAAGGTCTGATCCAGCGTCGTGTTCCATAGCATCACCAATCATACCCTCAGCTGCCAGCTCCTCCACGATAGCCACCGTATCGATGCCAGTGATAGAGGGAGCCATGACGTCTTGCGCTAGATGGTCTCCTACATAGAGGCAGTGAGGGTTGTCGACGCAAGTCTCACGCTTCACCAGCTCCAGTAGATCATGCCAGTTGCCGCCGCTGTAGGTGTCATCAATCCGCAATTGATTTGATGACACAACGTCACCATCGTCAGCCCCCACTAGGAAGCGAAATGGTCGATCACCGGTGAAGAAGCCAGGTTTCTTAGCTGTGCAGATCATGGTGTCAAAGTAATCTCGCCAATCTGGACCCAGGACATAGCGGGCGCAGTGCGACGCATAATCTACACTGGATCCGGAGATAAGGAATGTGTAGGTGTGCTCGTTGATTGCCTTTAGCCATCGCTTTAACCTCTCGCTAGCTTCATAAATGTATTTCTCTGGGTTAGTCTTCATGGCAGGAAAGAAGCCTCCTTTGTCATGCCTAAAGTGCTCCCGACGGTACATATTGCACATGGCCACGTGAACGTCCCGCCAGATGTCGTACTCTTCTAGTGGACCTTCTTCAGATCTGTCTTGTGCGTCAATGGCTCGTGCACATGCCACGGCAGCAGGCATGTCGAAGTAGTCCTTGAAGGCGCGAAGAAGTGGCTTTTCTCCTTGCACAGGGTGATCATTAAGGGTTCTCATGAACTCCAGCACGGGCTCCCACACTCGTTCCTTCCCATACTCCTCGTCAATCTCGGTGCGCATCATGGGCCGAGTTCCGTGGGTTGCTCTCAGAATCTTCCCTGTGTTTGAGCACTTGAGGAAGTTCCCCCTTTTAATGTCCATGATGATACCTTTCTGCAGGAAATCCATATCATCATCGAGAGGCAAGAGCAGCGATGGCTCGTAACCATAGCGATGCACCAAGTAGTCGGCAATCAAGGAATATTCCAAACGCATAATCTCCCCCACACGGTACCGGCAGATGGTGTTATCTAGATCAAAACCGATGCAGTCGTAATCAGCAAACTTGAAGATACCATTATCCGAGAATGGCTGCTGTTTCTTCTTTTTGTTGTTTTTGCAGTAGTACTTCTTCTTCATGACCTTCTCCTGGAGGCACTCATCCTCATCTTTGACGCTTGTTAACACCATGCTGGCGGTGAGGGTGAAAGTCGCCTCCTGATACTCGCAACTCTCAACGCAGATATTCCACTCCGGCATTCGGCAGGCCCGATGTCGAAAATATGGGGTTAGGCTCCCGATTGGCCACAGCTTCACGATACACGAGATTGATTACAATTGTTCAGTTCTGTCTATAAGCCTTGATAAAATAGATAGTAAGACTTTAGGATATCACTATAGTACCCTCCTGCGTTAGTCACAACAAGTTTGTACGCAATATCAGCGACGAGTGTTTCTCTTACACCACTCTCTATTAGCTACAACTCCACTTGCGGCCGTATATACTGTATATTCTTCCACTCCCCTTTCGATACACTAAAACTCCACTCGCACCTCTTTTAACTTCTTTCTCTGACTCCTCTCTGAACCAACTACTCCGCCTCTTTTTCTCTGCTGCTCCGGTCCATCATAACACTGGGCTCACTGTCGACTTTAACACTACTGACCAGGTGAATCAGTGCCACGATTATGTATTGCTGATCGGAGTGGTGACGTTTTAGTGTGGTGCTACGGAACTTTTAGGGAGCAAACTGGCGGTGCGAGAAGTATTCATTATTGGAGAGAGTTGGTTTTAAGTTTGCATTTAAGTCTGGCTCAAGATTGATTGGCCTGCAAAATTGGTTGGAATTTTATACATAAGGATGGTTATTTTGTTACTAAGGGCCAAAATGAGAGTAAATTGCCTCTTAGGCCTGTATCCAAAAGACTTTCAGTTCAAGATAGAGGCCAAGGTTTGCTAATAGAGCAAACATTTAATGGTATGGTTTCTTCTTTATGTGTTATAGTTTGCTTTTAGAGACCACACAAAATTCCTGTGTTTAAAATATGTTCAGGTTTGCTATTAGAGGCAACACAAGATAGCTAGCCCCTGTATGCCCGAGTTCTTAATAGGCGTTCACTGTTGCAATTAAGCCCACCACCACCAGCTAGACCTGTGCCTCTGTGTATGTGTGTGTGTGTACAACAGTGAGGCTCTTCCGTGACTGCCGCACCACTGACCCGACCAACACCACCGTCCTCTTGCAGAAGTCGACCCCCTGTATTAGCCCCCCCCCCCCCATCACACACACACACACACACCTCACGCCCCCTTTCTCCTGATGCACCGTGCCACCTCGCCCCCCCCCCCCCCCTTTGCTGCCCCCCATGAGCCTTGTGTACTGGGTTTTTTCTTTTCTGTCTGTCTGTCTCTCTCTCTCTCTGTTTTTCCGTCTTTCTCTGGGTTTTCTTTTTCTGTCCCTCTCTTTCTTTCTCTGGGGTATCTCTCTCTATAAATATATTTCTGCCTTTCCTTCTTTGTATCTTTCAATTGACTACTGTATATCTCTGTACGTATTAAATATCTTTCAATCACACTGTCTCTCGGTCTCTTTTCTGTCTCTAAAATAATAATTCTCCACTACTAAAATCTACCGCTACTACTACTACTACTACTACTACTACTACAACTGCTGCTGCTAACTGTCGCTTTTTTTCTCTCGCCTACCCTCTCTCACAGCTCCAAGCCCCAACCCCTCTCCTCCTCTCTCCCCTGTGTGTTCCTACCCTCACACCCCTCTCTCTCTCTCTTCCTGTTTACACCTAGTGCTGTCTTCCGTTTAGACAGCATCAACGCCTTACTACGAAATCAACTCGAGTGCTTTTGTCTGAACACGAACTGGTCCGAGGGAGTCTTTTGAAACCCACCTTGTTTCACCCCATTAACCCTTTGAGTACCAGCGACGCGAGTTATATTTTATTCTAGCTATATTTAGACGATATTATGCAGCTTGGGAAGGATCTGTGGTAGTTAAAAGGGTTGGTTGAGAAAGTGTGTAGCCTTATTATTGCTAGAGGTCCTTCCTAAGCTGAATAAAATCGTCTAATAGTTGCCAGAATATGATGAAAAGGACGTCATTGGTACTGTACGGGTTAGCTTGGAGATGTTAACCCCTTCAGTACCGACGACGTCTTTTTAACTTTAGTCTGGCTACCAGTAGACGATTTTATTCAATTTCAAAAGGGCCTCCAGCAATTAACAGTCTTCGAACTGTTTCACTTAACTCTTTTTACTACCACAGATCCTTCTTAAACTGCACAACATCCTCATAATATAGCTGAAATAATAGGAAAATGACGTCGCCGGTACAGAAGAGATTAAGACGTTTCATCCCAGTAGATTAGAGACTATATGGCTCTACGGGGTTCCCCCTTCAGGTGTTTATTTGCTTTCTGGGTGAGCGATAGTGAGCTTACAATATAATATGTTTTCCTGCCGAAAAATGTATATACCGTATATATTTAGCTTGTAGGAGGTCTTGGGGGCGTTCTCTTTATTTAGAAAGGGTCTGGGATATACAGTATATATACTGTATATCTACTGTATATATATCTAGGGGGTCTTTTTCTAAGCTTGATGGATGTTCAAAAATATATGAATACATAAATATATAGACCAAAAAACAAGCAGTACCCCCTTAACCCTCTGACTTCCACATAAGCTACCCGTCTTAATCTGAATAAAATCGTCTAATAATAGCCCAACAATAATAATACAAGAAATGCGTAAACGTATCTGGAAAGGGTTAAGGAAGAAACGCACTGTAAAATATCAAGGTTAAAAAAAATATATATAAAAAAAAAAAAAAAATGGGGAATCGGCCTGAGTAGATAGGTAGATAGATAGATATCAATAATTGGGTATAATGAGTGTGATTCACTTTTGTATTCGTATTATTGAAGAGTTTATTCCATACCAATATATCTTTATAAGGGTAGATTATTCGGGACACCTTAATTACCCTTTGCGTACCTTCTTTCTTTCTGACACCTCTCTCTCTCTCTCTCTCTCCCATACACACACACACACACACACACACTCTCTCTCTCTCTCTCTTCCTGTTTACACCGCCTTTCGTTTATGTAACCTCCAGATACTACCAAGTCACCTCAAGTGCTAATGTCACACGGGCGCTTTTTCCGTCAATGTTTAGGAGGGATTGTAGTCTGGCAGCTTTGAAATCGTTGTATCAGGATTCAGCCACCTAATAATTATCAGCTACCTTAAATCTAGTTTCCGATTCCAATGCAAGCATGCGACAAAAAAAATATATATATATATATACCTGTATATGTATATATAATATACAGTACGGTGTATATATATATATGTATATATATATATATATATATATATATATATATATATATATATATATATATATATACCGGTATATATATATATATATATATATATATATATATATATATATATATATATATATATATATATATGTATATATATATATGTATATATATATATGTATATATATATATATATAATTATATATATGTATTATATATATACCGGTATATACAGTATATACCGGTACCTATATTTTTTATTATTTTTTTTTTTACCAATACCAGGTCAGCCTGTGCGGGTGACGTCACTTCCGGTGGCGTGGAACCATAACCCTGCCTTTTCGGTGACCAAGTAGTCCGCGGGAGTTTGTTTTGGTTTAAGGCCGCGTCATACAGAGGTCGACCGACAGTAACCCGAAGGCAATGACTTGCACTTTTCACCTCAATTCACCCGAAGTCCCCGAATGAGACTCGTACCCCGACTATGACTAGAAAGCAATTCGAATGCTACCCGAGGGACTCGAATGCGTCTCGAATACGAGTCGATGTTATCCCGTATATTACTCGAAACTAACCAGAAGTTGAACGGAATTGAATCGACCATGAGTCGAAAGCTAATCGACAGTGACCCGAGTAGCCGATACCAACCCGAGTTAAAACCGAATCACACCCGAAGTAACCCGACTTAAAACCGAATGAAAACCGAACCCCACCCGAAGTCAGGAACCCAACCGGAATGAAACCAGAATGTAAGTCGAACGTGACTAGAATAAGTCGATTATGACACGATTATGAGGTTATGCATCACCCCACTATATAAAGAGAGGGTGTGCTCACACAAACTTCATTTGTACAGTGCACCCAACACAGCAACATGTCACAGGAAAGCAACCTCCCGGACCCATCACGACCAGAAGAGATGGATGACGAGGCATTGGAGTTGGCAATCTTAAGGCAGGAGATAGTTAATGCCAACCTCAGATATCAGATTACTGCCCGCGCCATCATGGACAAAGAACGTGAACCCCAACGTGCTCAACCTCGACGGCCACGACGACCAAGGAAACCCCTAAGCTGCAGCGTCAAGCCATGGGTGGCACAGCGAGAGACACACGGACACTACCACCAGTTGCTGAAGAAACTCCAGGAAACTGACGTGGTTACCTATAAATACTTTCTGCGTATGGACGAGGAGCTGTTTAATATGATTGTCGAACGTGTCACACCCAGGATCAAGAAGGACGAGACCAACATTAAGAAGCCCCTTGAGCCCGGACTGCGAGTTGCCATGACACTACGCTTTTTGGCCACTGGCGAGGCCTATAAGAGCATGGCACTGACCTTCCGTGTAGGTGCCAACACGATATCACTGGCAGTGCGGGAGACGTGTGAGGCAATCATACAGGAATACATGGAGGAGCAAATAGTGTGCCCATCAACACCTGAAGGTTGGAAGGAGGTCGCCAAGGGCTTCAAGGATAGGTGGAACTTCGGACACACCATTTGGGCAATTGATGGGAAGCACATTGCCATACAGCCTCCAAGCAACTGCGGATCCTTGTACTACAATTACAAGCACTACCACTCCATTGTGCTCCTGGCAATAGTCGATCACCTGGGAAAATTTACGGCTCACGTTCGGGTTTGATTCGACTTGGCTTCGACTAGCCTTCGACTTACATTCTAGTCATTCGGATCACGATCGAGTAATCATCGAGTCTAATTAGAAATGTCGGACATGCATCGAGTCATTTTCTAGTAGTATTCGGGTATCCATCCAGTTATCATCCTGAAATTCAGGTCAGCATCGAGTAACAGTTGACTTTCGAACAAGTTTATGTAGGAATTTTCCACTGAGCATCGAGTCTAATTCGGGTTATGGTCTACATCATCGGGTCTAAGTTCACTTAGGTTCGATCAATTCTGGTATGAATCGGGTTACATTTTTTTACTCGAAAGTGACCCGAATAGGTCGAATGCGATCAGAATATAGTAGAATGTAAGCCGAATACGACTCGAATGTAAATCGAAGGTGACTCGAGGATTTTGTAACGTTTTTTTTTACCCGAACGCACTCGAGGATTTCCCAAAAGTTAATGCATACACTAACTTTTGGCCGACTCACCCGAACATTCGGGTGATGACCAGAGCATGACTAGAACGACTCGAACATACCAGAATCATACCCGATGTCGCCCGAACCGCAAAAATTTGAATTTTTTTTGCAAGTCATTGCCTTCGGGTTACTGTCGGGTCGTGGTCGACCTCTGTATGACGCGGCCTTTAGACCCGATGATGTAGACCATAACCCGAATTAGACTCGATGCTCAGTGGAAAATTCCTACATAAACTTGTTCGAAAGTCAACTGTTACTCGATGCAGACCCGAATTTCAGGATGATGACTGGATGGATACCCGAATACTACTAGAAAATGACTCGATGCATGTCCGACATTCCTAATTAGACTCGATGATTACTCGATCGTGATCCGAATGACTAGAATGTAAGTGGAAGGGTTATCGAAGCCAAGTCGAATCAAACCCGAACGCGAGTCGATGGGCGGAACCACGTGAAGCAGGCCCGTGTGCGGTTGGAGTGGTTTCATTCCGGTTGGGTTCCTGACTTCGGGTGGGGTTCGGTTTTCATTCGGTTTTAAGTCGGGTTACTTCGGGTGTGACTCTGTTTTAACTCGGGTTGGTATCTGCTACTCGGGTCACCGTCGATTAGCTTTCGACTCATGGTCGATTCAATTCCGTTCAACTTCTGGTTAGTTTCGAGTATATACGGGATAACATCGACTCGTATTCGAGACGCATTCGAGTCCCTCGGGTAGCATTCGAATTGCTTTCTAGTCATAGTCGGGGTACGAGTTTCATTCGGGGAATTCGGGTGAAAAGTGCAAGTCATTATCTTCGGGTTACTGTCGGGTCGCGGTCGACCTCTGTATGACGCGGCCTTTAGACTGTGGGGTTATAACGGGAGGCCATGGAGGCAGCTCTAAAGCCTGTCCTTGGCCCCGCCCCTCAAATGTACAACTATTATATTAGATTAGATTAACCTAACCTAACCTAACCCTAAAATATAACAAAAATAACAAAAATAACAAATATAACAAAATAAGAAATATATAATACACTAAATTCGAGTGGGATCGAACACTGGTTTTCCAAGTGGAAGGCGGGAGCTATACCGACTGAGCTACGGAACGATCTGGCAGTAACGGTTTGAAGGTTATATTTAAACGCGGGGCGGGCCAAGGGGCCTAGATTCTCACGCATGCGCAGATGGTGAGTTTTGGAGAGGCTTTAGAACTGCCTCCATGGCCTCCCGTTATAACGCTCTTTTTCACGGGGTGACTTGTGAATATAGTGCTCGTTCTGTACGTGAGAAAACGGGCAAAGGGGAGACCCTACCATTGTGGTGTCCGAATGGACGGCGCTGTCCTTGGTTGGTGTGGGGGGAGAGGCGTGGTGTCGGAGTAGCTGCAGGAGGTGCGGCATGGCCCAGCCTGACTCTGGACGGTGCAGGGAAAACCCTGTGTGGGTACCGGAAGGGAGGGTGGCTGTATGAGGGCGCCCTTGGGGTGTCCCCTCACCTGTCGGGGCAAGGCAGCCATGGTAGAGCTGTTGGGGTGTCCGGCCAGGGGTGGGAGGGGCTCCCATCGCCTGATGTCTGGTAGTGGTGCCACTACTGTGGTGGTAGGGGTGGCCTGGTACGCTCCGGCAGGTGCAGGCGGCTGAGGGTCGAGGGTGTGGCTCGCTCAATCCTCAGCATAACAATAATAATAAATAATATTAAACACTTTTTTTTTTTTATTTTGCTCCTTAGACCGCCACCAAGCAAAAATATACTCCCAAGACCCCCTTTGAGATAACATTTTGCATTTTTCGGTGGATAAATTGCAGGCTCGCTATTGCTCGACAGGAAATAATCGACACACGCAAGGTCTTAACATCGCTAAACTAATGGGGCGAACGTTTTATAATATCTATAGCCCTCTCCCATCCCATCCCTCCATCACACACACATCGATGCATGCTATAACAACCCTATCACTCTCTCTCTCTCTCTCTCTCTCTCTCTCTCTCTCTCTCTCTCTCTCTCTCTCTCTCTCTCTCTCTCTCTCTCTCTCTCTCTCTCTCTTCTCTTTCTCTTCTCTCTCTCTCTCTCTCTCTCTCTCTCTCTCTCTCTCTCTCTCTCTCTCTCTCTTACACCAAGCAGAGATCATTAACACAACAATAAGCCGAACTTTGGGAATTTACTGAAGAGGATGGTTCACAGAAATTTAATGGAAATTAATTTAAGGACTACCCGTGTGTGTGTGTGTGTGTAGGCGTGTATATGTTTGTTAAGGGTAGGGGTAATGTATGAGTACTGTATGTATGGGGGGTGGGGGGGGGGGGGATTGCTACGGGTGTGTGAGGGGGGGGGGGGATTAAAGTCACACTGGATTTTTTTTTTATATTTCCTTTGTTTCTTTCTTTTTTTTATTTATTTTTGGAAGTTTGATCTGGTAGCTTTTAATAAACACTTTCTTAAAAATGCTGTCACTATATTAGGTTGTGTTACTAGTAGAACGCTGCCACCACTCAAAACCATATAATTATAGTTAATGAAAACTATTAAATCAGGAACCAGCCAACCGTTTATTTAAGGGGGGTGACCTGCATGTTTCTCTTTCTTGGTTGTATCCATTCGGCCCCATCCAGCCTACTGTTTTAAGACATTTATCCCAATCCAGGTGTTGATTTTTATGGAGAAATCCGGTCCCGCCGGAGACATTTTTCTATCGAAAAATTTACAAATTTAGCCAGCTGTCTATCTCATTATCAAAAATATGGTGGCTCGCTATTGCTCGCCAAGTATAAATCGACACCTGGATGGGGATAAACGTCTTAAAACAATAGGCTGAATGGGGCTGAATGAATACAACCCAGAGAAGAAACAAAAACAGGTCACCTCCCTTAAACTCCTTCTTCTCCATCTGCCTGAAGATGCCTGGGATTACAGTTGAAGGGTTACAGCTCCATGATTCATACTCCAAACAAGAATATAAAATATAGTAATCATGTGTATGTGTGATTGCTTTTACACACACACACACACACACACACACACACACACACACACACATACATATATATTCAACCACTAATAAGCACAGATCCACCTCATTTGATAGATTGACGCAATTGTACTTTTCAGCCATGTTGAAACTTATTTAGATGACAATTGCTCCTGTGTATACTTATGGCGGAGCCTGTACTCTGCTGAACGTTCTTGATTTAATATATAGCCTTAGTGGTAGCTAGTGGCCTTAGTGGTAGTGGCCTTAGTGGTTGTGACCTTAGTGATGGCCTTAGTGGTAGTGGCCTTAGTGGTTGTGGCCTTAGTGGTTGTGGCCTTAGTGGTAGTGGCCTTAGTGGTAGTGGCCTTAGTGGTTGTGGCCTTAGTGGTTGTGATCGTTTTGACAGAGATCGTTTAGGCTTCCTATCTCTTGAAGCCGTCTCCCCAAGTGTGTTGGATGGCTCCATAACAATACCCAACCAGAGCTATTTTCAGGCAACAGGTGTGACTGGTGACGTAATGCTCTGTGACATGGGTGTGGGCCAAACAGGGGTACGGATTATTATTATTGTTATTGTTATTATTATTATTATTATTATTATTATTATTATTATTATTATTATTTTTATTATTTATTTATATATTTATTCATTTATGTATTTATTTATTTATTTATTATTATTATTTTTGTTTTGTTTTAGTGATTAGATTTGTGTACAATTTTGTACAACCGTCTTGGTGGTGTAATGGTTAAGGTGCCTACAAATCTGTGTGTGATAACCCATGTTCGAATCCCGGTGGATCACATACTGTATATGCTTTCATTAATTTCATTGGAGGTGTTTGGGGGTGTGGTGAAATTAATAAAAAATCGAATATCTTGGGAATGAATGAATGGATTTTCACACAATATCTCGGGAATGAAAGAATATATTTTCATACAATCTCGGGAATGAATGAATAGATTTTTGCACAATATCTCGGGAATGAGTGAATGGGTTTTCAAGCAATATCTCGGGAATGACTGAATGGGTTTTGACGAGACTTGGTATGGTCAAACGTAATGAAGACATAGAACACTTATCTTCTGATCTAACTACCATCTCCAATTGGGGCAGTGAAAACCTTGTTACCTTTAATGCTTCCAAAACCCAATTTCTCCATCTATCTACCCGCCGTGAACTCCTAGCGGACTATCCCTTATTCTTCAAAAATAAAAAAATCAACCCTTCATCTTCTCTTAGTATTCTTGGTGTCTCTTTTTCTTCTGCTCTCTCTTGGAAGGACCATATTACCAGTCTTGCTAAGGCGGCTCCCCAGAAGCTGGGTGTTCCCAACCACCTCAAGGGGTTCTTTACCCCTGCTCAGACAAAGTAGCGCTTCTACAATATTCAGTGTTCCTCAGAGCTCTCTCAGTGCATACCACCTCCTCTACGTAGGGTACGTAGTACCCGTCTTGCAACACAATCCCACCCCTACTCTGTACAACTCTCCAACTCATGAGTGAAACGTTACTCCCAATCATTCTTCTATTCAACAGCTGAGCGCTGGAACTCTCTCCCTGAATCCATCTTTCCCTCATCCTATGACTTAAATTGTTTCAAACTCCGTGTGTCCAGACATTTTGGCTTGAACGTTCCTTGATTTTGGCCCTGTCACTTTTAACTCTGGGGGAGGCACTTGTCACAGGCAGTTTTGCCTTTTGTCTCCCTCATCCACATAGAAGAAAAACAAAAAAACACACACACACAGAGAGTCACATGATCAGTGTGGTAATATTCCAACAACCAACCTGCACCAGATCTCTCTTGGATTATACTTGACAGGCGACGTCACATCTTTTTGCTACCCCCCCCCCCCCCCCCACCTCACCCCCACCTCCCTCTCTCTCTCTCTATATATATATATATATATATATTATATATATATATTATATATATATATATATATATATATACAGTATATACCTGTATATATATATATATATATATATATATATATATATATATATATATATATATATATATATATACCATAAAGCACACTCATACTACATAAATATACGCCCTGGTGTTCCTCTTACAATACATTAGCATTGTATGAATATTGCCATTGTGTTGAAGGTATACAGTACACTAGGGGCCAGTATCTATAATTTATTCGCTGTAAGTAGGCGAGAAATCATGACCTCTAACCTCTGTAACTCAAAAACGACTGGGGTAATCAAGCTAATATTCATACCATTTGGGAAGGGTCGGCCAAGGAATAGATATGGAAATTTATAGCCAATTTTCTCTAGCCCTTTTTGAGTTCCAGAGGATAGAGGTTATAATTTCTCGCCTACTTACAGCGAATAGACTATAGTGTGTGGGAAGCTCAACAGCAGGTGTGTGAGAGAGACAATCGGCTGTGGCCTTAAAGGGGATGCTGATGGACTGTTGAGGTTAAGGAGAGATGGCTCGTTTTTTTTGGTCCCCTTTCTTCCTCGTGTTCGTGTTAAGCCCCATTTGTTTTGAAATTATAAAACGTTCGGCGATTTTAACATCTTTCGTCCCATTTCGTTGCCAATTTTAAGACTTCGTGCCATTTAGGTGTCGATTACGGTACATCCTGAAATTTTAAGAGAAACTGGCCTTCGGCCAGGACATTTTTCCAACGAAAAATGTACAAATTCATCTTGAAAGGGGGTCTAGGGGGAGGGGGGGGGGGGTTCTAAACTTGATGGAGGTCTAGCGAAAAAAAAATAAAAAAAAATAAAAACGGTCCGTCTCCTCTTAAGGGGGAAGGGTATATTAATTAGGATTAGTTTAATTACATTATGTTCTTAGTTTCCTCTCTAGACCTCCATCAAGCTTAAAAAAACATCCCCAAGATCCCCCTTCTAGATACATTTGTACATGTCCCGGCCGAAGGCCAGTTCTTCCTAATTTACAGTCTCGCCATCGCTCGCCAGGAAAAAAATCGACACCTAAATGGCACACTTTCTCTCTCTCTACCTTTATCCATATTCACTTTCGTATTTCTATCCACTATTAACTAACCCCCCTTCCCTCCTCCGCTTATCTTTTGTCTATCCCTATGCATGGTATACGTCCTTTTTATGGTTAGCTTCTTTTTAGTTTTCTTTTTATCGTTCTCTATTGCGCTCGTTTGTTCTCATGTATTCTTTCCTCCATGGCTTATATTTTTGTCTATGGTATGGCTTCACTCCCTTACTTTTGACTATTTGAATTTTTTCTTTATCCTATATAATTGATATACTGTATATATATATATATATATATATATATATATATATATATATATATATATATATATATATATATATATATATACAGTATATATATATTCTGGATATCAGTAGTAGAAATCATGCTGTGCTCACAATGACCTTTTCCTGCATATGGCATACACTGTATTAAATGTAATATTATTAATATAGTAATACTGATACACATACACAAATTACTCAAAACTCTTAATTTGAACACGTAAGCAACTGAAACACTTTTTAGGAATTAGCCTACCCATGATCTCAACAACACCAGCTCAATTTAAATTCCATATCGGCGGGCCTCGCTGCTGACCACAATATTTGTATACAATATACCGTACATTCAATTTATACATTTTGTCATACTAGAAAATATTTTTCAATAATTGCTCTCTCTCTCTCTCTCTCTGACGGAGGGTGGGGAGAGGGCCTTCTACTTTGCTGTCCTATTCTTCTACTGTAAATTCTCCCTGTCTCTAGTAGTATTAAGGGCGGAGTACCCTACTAGGTACTGTGCCACAAGGTCTGTGTGGTCTCTGTATTTGTGTAACTCTCTCTCTCTCTCTCTCTCTCTCTCTCTCTCTCTCTCTCTCTCTCTCTCTCATTCTCTCTCATTCTCTCTCTCTCTCTCTCTCTCTCTCTCTCTCTCTCTCTCTCTCTCTCTCTCTCACTTCTTTTTCGTCTTCTTTACTATTCAATTCTTGCACTCAGTATTGTCAACACGTTTTAATATTGAGTGCGACTACTTGCCAGGGACCAGAAGGTTTGTGTAGTCCTTGTATCTGTGTAACTCTCCCACAACATCAGTATTCTGGCCACATGAACTTCTCGATCCCCTTTTCTTCCTCCAGCCTCCACTTGTTAAGGAGCCCACCTCGCTTTGTTTCTCTTTCTCCCTCTCTCTTTGGCTTGTATCCATTCGGCCCCATTCAGCCTACTGCTTTAAGACGTTTACCCCCATTTAGTTGTCAATATTTTCCATATATATATTTTTGTTTTAACAGCAAGCTAAATTTTTCGATAGAAGAATGTGTCCGGCGAAGCCGGATTTCTCCATACAATGCTGGGTCGCTATCGCTCGCCGGGAAGAAATCGACACCTGGATGGGGATAAACGTCTTAAAACAGTTGGCTGAATGGGGCCGAATGGATACAAGCCAGGGAAAGAGAGAAAAGGAGAGAAAGATAAAAAAAGCCGGCGACCCTTTATAATTCAACCCACCCAGAAGGTGCCTAGACCCACAAAAGTTACTATTGAATTACGGTAGGTATTTTCCGTCGTCGGGTGAAGGCATTGAGGGATAAGCCTTTACAACGGCACCTCGTAGCTACGTTCTACTTTTCCTATTTTTCTGAGGAGTGTAGAGAGAGGAGAAGTGGTTTTGGAGAGAGAGGAAGCTGTTGGAGTGGCTTTGTTTTTTCCGTCGTCGGGTTCTTTAATACAAATCGAAAACAAAAAGTTGGGTTCAATGTTCGTGTGATACCTCCAGATCTTCAAGTTAAATGGCACGTTATTTTATTTTATTTATTTATTTATTTATTTATTTATTTATTTGTATTATTACCGGTATTTATATTTGTTTTAGTTTTCTCCCTAGACCTCTATCAAGCTTAAAGAAACACCATCCCAAAGACCCCCTTCGAGATAAATTTGTACATTTTTCTGATGTTAGGTGACTGACTGGCAAATGATACATGTGCATGTCTGCCTGCTAGGTAGTTGGCCAGCCACCGTTTTTGTATTGTTGTGCATGTGTGTGTGGTAGAGTTTATTAGAGTAGGTTGTGGTTGTATAATTCTCATACTCGACGAGGCAGAGAAACGGGCGAGAGAATGCGAAAGTTGTCTCAGACCCTGAGAATAGGAACTTTAAATGTTGTTTCTTTTCGGGCTCTGTCTTGTGTGGGCCACCCCCAGCAATGAGGTATGTGCCTGAGTATATAAATACATACATACAGGTTGTGGCGGGGTGATGGCATCGAAGGCTTTATTAATATTGAGTGTGGCAAGTAGTGATCTGTGTGGTGGTCTGGCTGAGTTGATGCCGTCAAAAGCTCTTTGTGTAAGGTCTGTAAGAAGAGTGATTATTGAGTGTAGTGGCCTGAAGCCATTTTGTGTTGCAGCTAGGGGTAGAGCGTGTGTGGTCAGTTGTAGTACGAGGCATTCTAAGACTTTGGAGGGGGTGCAAATGAGTGTGATGGGGCGGTGTGAGGAGGGTGGCGTTGGGTCTTTGTTGTGGGTTTGGGGAAATTAATGATGACACCATGCTTCCAGATGTTTGGTATTGTGTTGTGTGAATAACTATAGTTTGATATGTTGGTGTGGTCCTAGGTGTCTGAGGTGTATGTTGCTTATGTTGTCTGGACCACAGGCCTGTGAGTGCTTGAGATTATTGATGATGTGCTTTGTCTGGTTGTTGGTGAAGGGTGCATAGTCAGGGTCTATGGGGAATTGTCCCTTAAGTCTGATGACACGTTGGTCATCTTGATGGTGGTTTAGGTGGCTGACATGAGGGAAGTGATTAATGAGAGTGTTTGCTTGTTGTTTGTATGAAGTCTGTTGTGATTGCAGCATGTGATTGTGTTGTGTTGCTGTTGGAAAGTGTGATGCTGTTTAGTGTTTTGTAGAGTTTTTTGGGGTCTGTTTTGTGATCAAGTGTTTGAAGGGAATTATTCCAGTTTAGTGTTTTTTGTTCTAGTATTTTGTTGTTAATCTGTGTGTTGAGTGCTTGAATTTTGTGTGTGATATCCTGTGTGTGGGGTGCTGGGGAGTGTTTCAGTGTGTTACGTTGTCTGATGAGGTTTTGAATTTCTGGTGTCAAATTGGGGTTGTCTTTTTCTGTTACCTCTTGGAATGTGTTTCTTGTCAGAGTTTGGATAGTTGTGTTGAATGTGTGAACAACATTGTTGATGTTAGTGATGAGTGTGCTATTTAGGGTTTCAAAGTGTTGTTCAGTCTCGTTTGTGAAGGCTTTCCAGTTGGCTCTTCTATAGTTAGTATATGTGTATCTGTGGCTAGCTGGGGTGAGTCTGGTTTTGGTGGTGATAATGATCGGGAGGTGGTCGGAGCCTAAGGTTTTTACCACTCCAGGATGTTGTGGGGCGAGTTCTGGGGAGCAAAAGGTGATTTCTGGAGATAATTATGGGTCGATGAGGGCTTGGTGGGAATTATGGGTATGTTGATAGATGTTGTTAAGGATGAAGATGTTATCTGATTGGCGTTGTAGGACCAGCCCTCTGTCTGTGTCAGGGTTGTCAACAAACCAGGCCGACGTCTTGGCATTGAAGTCACCACCCAGGACGATGTGTGGAGTGTTTGTGATTTGTTGTAGTTGTGGTCTATAGTCGTTGATTACTCTAGGGGATGTTTGGGGGGGGGGGGGATGTATGTATTTATGGTGGTTATGTTGGACTTGTTGCCAGTGTGTATAATTATAATCACACACACACACACACACACACACATATAGACACACACACACACACACACACACACACACACACACACACACACACACACACATTACCATAACCACTCAGGCATGTCGCCTCCCATAACAGAATAATAAATAATACATGAAAAAATAAGTATGCGATTGAATGGGTTCTTATCCGTGGCTTTTAATTATAGATTGCATTATCACGATGCAAATAGGTTGGTTGGAAGTCATTAACCCTAGCCTCTCTAACTCAAAAAGGGTTAGAGGAAATGGGCTGTAAATTGCCACACCTATTCCCTGGCTGACCCTTCCCAAATGTTAGAAATATTAGGTCGATTACTCTAGCCGTTTGTAAGTTATAGAGGTTAATGTGCAAGTTTTGGCCTACGTAATTGGAACAGAGTATAGTAATCAGTTGGCAAGTTAATTTTGTAGGTATATACAGTATTTTGGCATCGTATAGGGGATCTTTGTTAAGGGAGCCCACCTCGCTTTTTTTCTCTTTCTCCGCCTCTCTCTTTGGCTTGTATCCATTCGGCCCCATTCAGCCTACTGTCTTAAGACGTTTACCCCCATTCAGGTGTCAATATTTTCCTTGCGAGCGGTAGCGAGCCAGCATATATATTTTTTGTTTTGACAGCAAGCTAAATTTGTACATTTTTCGGTAGAAAAATTTCTCCGGCGAAGCCGGATTTCTCCATACAATGCTGGCTCGCTATCGCTCGCCAGGAAGAAATCGACACCTGGATGGGGATAAACGTCTTAAAACAGTTGGGTGAATGGGGCCGAATGGATACAAGCCAGGGAAAGAGAAAAGGAGAGAAAGATACAAAAAAGCCGGTGACCCCCCTTAATGGTATCAGCAACTAAACCTAAGGAATATTATCTTTGGTGGATTAATTATTATATACTTTAATTCTGAAGTTGTCAAATGTATGATTAGAATAACGAAACAAAATAACGAATATATACCTCGTGTGACTGTGTGTGTGTGTGTGTGTGTGTGTGTGTGTGTGTGTGTGTGTGTGTGATAATAATAATAATAATCGGTTTATTTCAAGCCGGCAGCCAATGAGGCTGAAAATACACAGAACAAACTTAACCTAGATCTTATCCTAAGGGATCAACAGACTGACCCCTGGCTGCTAACGAGAACGCGTACATACCCCCGAGGGGTTAGGACGTGGGCAGGAGACTTTGTGGGTCCCCCGAGACGGTCCGTCCAGACCTTGCCTTCACTGCCAGGGAAAGTTTTTGAGAGAACTTCCCCTGCCGGCGTGTGGGATTGAACCCCAGACACCAGAGCTAGCGCTCCCAATACAGTGTACTAAGTGCGCTCGGCCACCGTGACCGTATATGTGTGTGTGTGTTACTGAGAGAGAGAGAGAGTGGGTGTGTAGGTGTATTTATACAGTAAGTGTTTGAGTCTGCGTGCGTGTGTGTAAATGTTTTGCAGTACAGTATATTCCAACAGATTCTACCCTTGTCCTCAAAACAACGCTACCAAGAACAATCAACTAAGCTTAGCCTACTGTATATCATTTTATGTACAGTATATAGTGAATTCTACCAAGTATCAGATCGGCTCATTATACAACACATTAATTGTATTATTTTGTCGCGTAGTTCCAAGCTAAACAGGTTGAGCAGGTGTTCTGTACTGGCGACGTGTATTTAATTATATTCTAGCTATATTATGTGATTTGTTTGCACTTTAACCCACTGACTGCGGGAGATTTTCAGGAACGCCATGGCAATTTACAGGCTTTTAATGCCTCTTAAAGCCTGTAGAATCCAGTGCGAGTGAGCGGGAGCGCGACAGGCCACCCATCCTCTCTCCAGCCAGCCGGCCGAGGCACTGAGGAGTATGAGCCATACTCTCGCTAGACATACAGCGCTGCCAGAGGCAAATGTAGTGCGATATCAGCGATAATTGCTCAGTATTAGCAAATGTCTATGGTAGCGCTGCGGGTGAACCCTGAGCGCTACGAAGCTCGTTTTGGTGTCATTTTGAAGGTCTTTTCTTATAGTTTTTGGCTGAATACATTTAATTTCATTCAGACACTTGCTTAATCAATCAGGAATGCCTGAATGAGCCCTAATATGGCGGAAATAGGCGGAATTATGCCTGCAGTGTAAGTGTTAAGAAGGATCTGTGGGAGTACAGGTGGGATACATGAGATAGTTCGAAACCTGTTAATTGCTGGAGGCCCTTTTAAGTGTGCCCCATTAGTTTGGCGGTTTTAAGACTTTTCCTGACATTTAGGTGTTGATTTCTTTCCTGGCGAGCGATTGGGAACCTGCAACTTAGGAAGAATCTCTTTTTTCCGAAAATATGCAAAATTTTCTCGAAGGGGGGTCTTGGGAGTATTTTTTTAAAGTTTGATGGAGGAAACTGCAACTAATTAAAACATTTAGTATTATTATACAATTAATGAATATTATATTAACTACTACTACTACTTAACCCATTGGCTGCGGCTATGTTTGGGCTATTTAGGGCATATTCAGGCACTCCTGAATGATAAATCAAGAATCTGCATTAAATGAACTGTATTCTGCCGAAAACTAGGCGAAAATAGCTTCAAAATGAGACCAGAACGGGCCCCGTACGTGGTCTGGTTCACCCGCAGCGGTGCCAGTGAAACGCGGGAAACCCGCTATTTGGTAGCACTCGCTCGCTTGGCTATACTGTTGTGAGAGAGAGAGAGAGACCCGCGCGAGAGACAGTCTACCTCAGTGAGCCGCTCGCTGCTCTGAGGGACGGAGGTGGGCCCCTCACGCTCCCGCCCACTGACACTCGATTTTTACGGTTTTTACAGGCTTTTAAAGCCTGGAAATTGCTGTAACTTGCCAGGACGTTCCAGAATGTCACACGCAGCGAAAGGGTAAAATGACTTAAATTACAGGCTCGCTAACGCTCGCCAGAAAATATTGACACTTATATGGCATGAAAGGTCTTCAAATTGACAGAAATGGGGCGAAAGTTCATAATTTCGCCAAACTAATGGGGCGAATATTTCAAAATCTCAAAAGCAATGGGGCTTAACATGAGGGAGAAAGGGGTCTAGACAAATATTCCTAAAGTTAAAATCTCCCCTTAATATGAATCAGATGGAGTTATCCAGTTTTCTTCAAACGGAGATTTTTATGTATACATTTATTAATTAGTTTATTTATTAATTAATTTACTTTTTAGTTTCCTAGTTTCCTCAAGCTTAATTGGATGCCCCCAAGAACCCCCCCCCCCTTTTTCAGATAAATGTATGCATTTTTTCAGTAAAAAAAAAAAAGGCCCCGGGATCCAAAGGCTAGTTCCTCCTAATCTGGAAGCTCACAATCGCTTGCCAGGGGACAAAAATCGACACCTAAATGGCACTAAAGGTCTTAACATTGAGAAGGATATGGTGCGAAAGGTCTGATGGGGTGAACATCTAAAAATATCAACATTAATGGGGCTAAGCATGAGGGAGAAAGGAGTAAAACAAATATCTGAGGTGTAATGTAACAATATTGTCCTTCGAAAAAAAGTCTGTAGCATAGCTAGCATCGCAACTGGTTTGAAACGGTCTTATAGTAAGTGTTAGAGAACTTATTTAGTCTACTGTACGCGAACAAACAATCTTCCCCTTTTGCCTGGCGCCAAGCTCCCTAAAGTCAACATAGGCCCTTTGTTGACGTTCGTGGAGAGGCTGCATTTAAGCCGGATTCTGGGAACGCAGGTGGGTGCGGGAAGTTGGGTGAAAAGTCCATTTTCTGGCTATCCTTTTTTAGCTAAAATATTGATGAAGTGTAGGGGATATAGTATTGTAGTGGGAGATGTTCTTAGGTAGCTCAAGTCTAATATACAGATGAAGTGTAGGGGATATAGTTTGTAGTAGATGTTCTTAGGTATCTATCATATGGATGAAGTGTAGAGGATATAATATATGTTGTAGTGGGAGATATATTTAGTTTAGGAAAAGAACTAATAGGGATGTAAGGAGGAAAGGGTCTGCCTCGTATGGGTTAGTTGGCCTTGTGTAGATTTCCAGTTTTCTTATGTTCTTATGTAACATAAGAATGATTTGAGTAATGGAGTTCATTTTCTACTAATTGGGAAGAGTCAGCCAGGGTATAGGTGTGGAAATTTACAACCCATTTTCCCATTTGAGTTACAGAGAATAGAGGTCAAGATTTTTGGCCTACCTATGATGACCAGGGTATAGTTGTACAGGGTGGCGCAGAATTTGGCATACGCAGATACAGGGTATGAATTATGTTAGCGACAGGCTGTATTTAATATGGATTCTTGAAACGAGGATGGGACAATGTATACCTCTTTTCTTAAAGTCTATGTGTTCTATATTGTAAATAAAAAAATAAAAATAAAAAAAATAAAAAATATAAAAAATATAAAAAAATATAAGAAATAAGGAAGAAAATAAACACCACGCCACCACCGCCAAGCACTTTTCCCGCGCTTCTCACCACATTCCCGAGATAGAAAGCTGTAACACCACCCCACCAAGATGTGCCAGAGTCGCTGCAATAGCCTTCGCACTCCCTCCAACACCCGGCAAGAATATCACAGTCACAATAAACAACCGTGGTGCACAAAAGAGAAGGAAAGGAAGACAACAAAACGACTCCATAAACACCATACTTACACGCGCCCTTCTTCCTCCAAGCCGCATCACCACCATGACCGTGAGGCCAGGAGGGACTATCCCAAACACCCCAAGAGTTCCCCCCCCCGCACATGTGCCCTTATTAGCCGGAGAAGGAACACCAGGAGGAACGCAGAGAAAGATATGACTATCACAGGCAAAGTGAAGATCTTTACAGTTGGAAAGCTATTAACTACCCTCACTGGAAGGTAGATAAAAGCTGGAAGATTTGGGTTTTAATATTGAAGTAGATCCCTGACAGCACTGTTTGTAAAGCTCTACTTTCAATCTTGTTTAAGATCTTGGTTCAACAAAGGAATATGTTATTAGATCTCACTGGAGGCCACCTATTATCCGTTCCTCTGCCTTGATACTGGTGTTACTGTCAATAAAGAATGCTGATTTGTCAAGAGCTTTATTGGTAGTAAACCACCCCCGTCTTACTAGAAGTTCACGCACTGGCTGGACTCTGGAAAGGCAGGGCTCTGCGAGATACCGTAGCAACACTGCATAACGGCACTCTGCAAAGTGAGTCCATCCGGTACAGAATCCCAGGCACTGGTTCTGGGGTACGTGTATCGGAAAAGGCCACAAATTAACTCGTCCACTCAGTCACTGAAAGACTCTTATAACGGTCAGAACAGTTAAGAGACGTTGCGTTACAAACAACCCTCTTATGTTAGTTCGATGACATGTTACAGATACACTGGCATATTGTACATGACATTCAAGGCCCAACACCCAAGAGTACTGGAAGATCTGCATCAAAACTCGTATAACGGGCAGAGTAGATAGTGAGTTCTCTCCTATGTTAGCTCGATAATACTGTACAGATGCACTTGTATATTGTACGTATTATTTAAGACCCAACACCTAATAGTTCGAGTCTCCATCTACTGTCCACCAGCCACGTCAGTACCACCACCATGGCCAAGATCCTCACCAGAAGACTACAGAGTGCTAATTGATATAATATACAGTGAAACCCTTCAAAAGTATTAGTGATGCACCTTATAGATAAAAGGAACTACTTGATTGAATTACTATATAATATTTATATGCTAATTGAAAGCATAAGAAGTACTAGTGATATCCATGTATTAAGGAAAGTACTTAATGTCAAATCCTATTTAATTATAACAGTGAAATCTTAAAAGTACTAGTGACGCGCCTTATATACAAGGAAGTACTTAAGTGAATTATTCTGTACGATTGTTATGCTATTTGAATCACATAAGAAGTACTGGTGATACCCATTTATTTTAGGGAAGTACTTAATTCAAAGTTCTAGTTACCTACGCAAGTAAAATATTAAAAAGTACTAGTGATATCCATTTATTAAGGAAAGTACTTAGTGAAATATTCCTGTATCGTGTGATCTGAAAAGTACGTGTCATACCTCGATTAAAGGGAGTACTAAACTATTATATACAGGCACAGTCTTAAGTGTCAGAGAGTATTGTAGAACCTCGTTCGTGCGTCTTTTTATTCTATATATATCATTATCTAATATTAAAATACGATATCCATGTCTAGCGAATACAATATATGAATGTAAGCTGTGTTATATTTATCCTCTTTTACCTTTGTGCATGTGTTAAATTGAATTAAACTTCTCCAGTCGAGTAAGAACCTACCTAATTGATTCAACCAACCCCAGTAAAAACCTGGTATAACAATATATATATATATATATATATATATAATATATATATATATATATATATATATATATATATATATATATATATTTATATGTGTGTGTGTGTATCAAATTTGTTATGATTGCACACACAAATTGTACAGTGTACACGGCAACAATATACAGTTTATTGTAGCAAAAATATTCTTCGGTTCATCTATTCATATTAAAACAAACTATTAGAACAGCTTTTATGTGAACTATTTTTTCACAATTAACTGTTTATGTTTACAATGTGGGTCTTTGTTGTTGTTCGTGGAGATGTGGTGGGGGTGGGGGTAGTGGTGGTGGGGGTGGTGGTTGGGTGGGGGTAGTGGTGGTGGGAGTGCGGGTGGTAGTGGGAGTGCGGGTGGTAGTGGTGGAGGTAGTGGTGGGAGTGCGGGTGGTGGCGGTAGTGGTGGTGGGCATGGAAGAGGTAGAGGTAGTGGTGGGGGTGGGCTTGGAAGAGGTAGAGGTGGTGGAGGTGCGGGTGGTGGTGGTGGGCTTGGAAGAGGAAGAGGTGGTGGTGGAGGTAGTGGTGGGGGTGCGGGTGGTGGTGGTGGGCTGGGAAGAGGTAGAGGTGGTGGTGGTGGTGGTGGTGGAGGTAGTGGTGGGGGTGGGCTTGGAAGAGGTAGAGGTGGTGGTGGTGGTGGAGGAGGATGTAGTGGTGGTGGTGGGCTGGGAAGAGGTAGAGGTGGTGGTGGTGATGATTGGATTCTGGGTACTCAGGTGGGGTGTGGAAATTTGGATGAGGAGTTCATTTGTAGGTTAGGTGTTCCCGGGAGTATATTGTAAACAAAGGATCTATCTATCTATTGCCAGACAACTCAGAAAGGCTAATTTTTTGGTAGAAATATGTCCAGGCCGAAGGTCGGTTTCTCTCAAAATTACAGGCTCACCAGGATAAAAATCGACACCTAAATGGCACGAAAGGTCTTAACATTTACAACGAAATGGGGTGAAAGGTGTTAATATCGTCAAACTAATGGACCGAACGTCTTACAATCTCAAAAACAAATGGGGCTAAACATGAGGAAGAAGGGGGACCAGAAAAACGGTGCATCTCCCCTTAAGCCTTGAGGGTGGAGTGTTCTTGGAGATAGTGTAAATTTACGCGCTCATATGTTCAAATTTCGTTTATCCCTCACACATAATTTACACGCTCATATGTTCAAATTTCGTTTATCCCTCACACACATAATTTACGCGCTCATATGTTCAAATTTCGTTTATCCCTCACACACATAATTTACGCGCTCATATGTTCAAATTTCGTTTATCCCTCACACATAATTTACACGCTCATATGTTCAAATTTCGTTTATCCCTCACACATAATTTACACGCTCATATGTTCAAATTTCGTTTATCCCTCACACACATAATTTACGCGCTCATATGTTCAAATTTCGTTTATCCCTCACACATAATTTACATGCTCATAGGTTCAAATTTCGGTTATCCCTCACACATAATTAACACGCTCATATGGTATCCCTCACACATAATTTACACGCTCATATGTTCAAATTTCGTTTATCCCTCACACACATAATTTACGCGCTCATATGTTCAAATTTCGTTTATCCCTCACACATAATTTACACGCTCATATGTTCAAATTTCGTTTATCCCTCACACACATAATTTACGCGCTCATATGTTCAAATTTCGTTTATCCCTCACACATAATTTACACGCTCATATGTTCAAATTTCGTTTATCCCTCACACACATAATTTACGCGCTCATATGTTCAAATTTCGTTTATCCCTCACACACATAATTTACGCGCTCATATGTTCAAATTTCGTTTATCCCTCACACACATAATTTTGGGCACCTGCCCCCTCAAGGGTTGATATACATAGGGAATGGTTAACTATTATTTATCAAGTTGTGGTGTAGTTGCTTAATGCATGGACTTTTCTCCTGACTGTCCATGGTTTGAATCCCGGCTGAAAGTACAAACAGTAGCTCGCGTGTATTTGTGAGATATACTTCTCAATATGTATATATATATATATAATATATACACATTTATAAACATATGAAATTTCCAGTGTGCAGTATAATTTAAGCAAAACACACACACACACACACACACACACACACACACACACACACACACACACGTACACACGATAGCACAGTGGATAGCGTCTAGACTGCACAGCAAATGAACCTCAGACCAAGTCAACGCCAAACGTCAGGGTTTTTTTCCGAGATGATCTGATTGTTCCTGCTGTTCTACACATATCCTGGCTACACTGACACGTCCAGAATACAAACACTATATCGTTACCAATTCATAGCATAGAAGATGCCGTGAACGACCGTATAGCTGCTCTCTCCAAATAAAGTGACGTGTATAAAGAAGGTGTCGGCATCTAGTGTGGCCGAAATGAAACAATTAGCATCTTGAAACAGCTTCACTGTGATCATCTAGACTAGATAGACATATGAAGCACCCAACATTAGGAAGCTTCAATTGATAATCTCAGGGCCTGGTAGAGTTACAAACTACTTATTAGCCTACAGCCCTGAGGTTGAGTCATAGAAGAAAACAAAAACACACACACAGCGCGCGCGCACACAGAAACTAATGCATGCCTGCACGCACAATTATTCTCTCTCTCTCTCTCTCTCTCTCTCTCTCTCTCTCTCTCTCTCTCTCTCACACACACATATATAATCATGGTGCATGACTACAGATAAACACATTTGTTTACGTTCTTGGAGAGGCTGCATTAAAATCAGGATTCTGGGAACAAATGCAGGAAGTTTGGTGAGGGGAATATTTTATGATTAACCCCTTCAGCATGATGGCGTCATTATCATATAATTTTGGCTACCATTAGAAGAGTATATTTAGCTTGTCATCTAACTTGAATCCATGGAGTACCATATGTATTCATTAGTTTCATTGATTTCATTAATTAGTTTATTTGTAAATTAATTGGTGGGTTGGTGATAATATGAATTTAGTATTCAAAGGGGTAAATTCTATCTAATTGAACAATCTCAATAACATAGGTCCTCCTAAAGCTGCATACATTCATCTGCTGTTAGCCAGAATAAATGGTAAAACTCGTCATCGTGATAAAGGGGATAACGTTTTCTTTGGAGTGGAAAATGTAAAAGAGGATTTTTTTATATATATTTTGTTTTGTATGTGTGTGACCCTCCTTCTCCCTCATGTCTAACCCCAATAGTTTTTTTAACGTTTGCCCCATTAGTTTGGCGATTTTAAGAACTTTTTATCCATTTCTTTGTCAATTTTAAGACCTTAAACAAAAAACCTTAACATGGATTTTTGTTTGCACTTGGATTAACGGGAGTGTGGCATATGTATGTGAGCAACACACACACACACACACACACACACACACACACACACACACACACACATACACATATTTTTAAGTCGCAAAAGTACACACGCAAATGCACCCCCCTTCTCAAATACACATACGATATCCCCCCCCCCCCCAGCTCTCTCTCTCTCTCTCTCTCTCTCTCTCTCTCTCTCTCTCTCTCTCTCTCTCTCTCTCTCTCTCTCTCTCTCTCTCTCTCTCTCTCTCTCTCTCTCTCTCTCTCTCATACAAGATATAATCACGGTACACTCCCTTTCTTCTCTTTGTAATCTGACTAACCTTGAAACCCCCAAGACGAATGTAGTTAGGCAATGTCACACTAGGAATTTTAAGGGGAGATGGTTAATTTTTTGGTCGACTTTTTCATGTATTTATTCTTCTAGTTGCCTCCCTAGACCTCCATCAAACCTTAAAAAAAAAAAAAAAAAAAAAAAAAAAGGATTCCCTTTCAAAATATATTTGTACATTTTTTGTTAGAAAAATGTCCCGGCCGATAGCCGATTCCTCCTAAATTTCAGGCTCGCTTTCGCTCGCCAGGAAGTAATCGACACCTAAATGCCACGAAAAGTCTTAAAATTGACAGAAATGGTGCTAAAGTTCTTAAAATCGCCAAACTAACGGAGCGAACGTCTTAAAATTTATAAACAAATAATGGGGCTAAGCATGAGGGAGAAGAAGGCCAGACAAAAATCCGTCAAGTGGAAGTCTCCCTTTAACAGTGAAGTGAGGAAGTGAAAGTGTTTTTGAGGGAGAGCCCAGGTCGAGTCATCAGCATTCAGACCACTTACCTGGCCTTTGAACCTTTCTGCATATTTTTACGGAATATCTTTTCACATAGTTCATATTTTCTTCTTATTATTATTATTATTATTATTATTGTATGCTTACATGCTGTGCCTTTGGAAGAATCTCGGATACTTTCTATTGCGCTAGACATATCGAAAGCATTCGATATGGTCTGGCACAAATCTCTAATTTTCCAACTACTTCTATCCCTCTATCTGTGTCTTTGTCTCAAATATCCTTTCTGGCCTCTCCATAGCTGCAGCTGTGGACGGCCATCGCTCACTTCCTCAACCTATCAACTCCGGTGTTCTTCAGGGTTCTGTCCTATCTCTAGTTCTCTTTCTAATATTCAGTAATGATCTCCTCAACTGTACCTCTAGTCCTATTCCCTCATATGCTGATGACTCTACCTTACACTATTCAACTAGTGTTGTACATCAACCCAGTATGCAATCTCTCCATAACTCACATGTCGAGGCCATGGCACGCCTATCTTCTGATCTATCATTTTATTTCTGATTGGGGCAGAGCAAATCTTGTTACTTTCGATTACTTTAGTTCCTTGCAAAATTTTAGAACCTATCATCCACCGACATTTAATGAACCATCTAGATAGGCAAAACATACTGACTGACGCACTTCCGGCTTCAAACAGGCGTGCGAGACACAACTACTGGTGACCAAACATGACATTTTCCAAACCCTTACCGACCCCAAAATTCGATAAGTAGACACCATAGTACTAGGCTTTGCCAAAGCCTTTGACAAAGTCCCTCACCAAAGACTGTTAGCTAAGTTAGATCATTATGGCATCCGATGACCACTTCTTCACTGGATTAAGACTTTCTTGACCAAACGGGATCAACGCGTTGTTCTCAAGGGTTTTCATTATCCTACTGTGTCTGTAACTTCTGGAGTCCCACAACGCACCGTTCTGGGTCCCCTACTTTTCCTTTCTTACATAAATACCTCCCACTATCGCTTACTTCTATTACTAGACTTTTTGCAAATGTTAGCTTAGTTTATAGACCAATTACTAATAGGGACGATTGCCTCCGACTACAGGACGACATAACTGCCCTTGAAGAGTGGGAAACCAAGTGGCAGCTTACATTTAGAGCTGACAAATGTCACCAAGTCCGTTTCACCCATTCGAATAAAACCATCCCATTCTCCTACAAACTCCATAGCACTTTTCTAGATAATGTTCCCTCCCACAAATATTTGGGGGTCCACATCTCAGCAAACATATGTGGACCACTCACGTTAGCAGCATCAGAGCAAAGGCTAATAAGGCCCCCAGTAAGTGTAACGCAAACATAAGCATTCTAGCATTTAAAACACTTGTTCGGCCACACTTACAATACTGCGACACCATCTGGGATCCACACACTCACAATAACATAAATAAACTAGAGGCCATACCAATCAAAGCTGCATGATGGATCAGACGTGATTACAGACACACTACATCTGTCACTTTGATCAATCAAGACATTAGACTAGACCCACTTGCAACGAGAAGACAAATAGGCAGACAACATATGTTATATATAATCACTAACAACTTAGTAGACTTAGACAAAGATATATATTTACACTCTACAAGTATGCGATTTACGAGACACAACCAATACCTAAAATACCACACGTATCAGGCAAGCACGGATATATTTAGACAACAAAAAATTCCCCTCATCATCCAAGAGTGCAATCACCTCACATTTCATGTAGTTAATAGTCCCACTCTTGATTATTTTAGAACTAGGATCACCAACCATTACATCCCTAATACTGATCCTTCTGATCCTGTCCCCAACCACTAGTCCCCATGTACAACCCCCGCATATCATGCCGCCCGAGAGCGGCCCTTTGCGGGTCCCACTACATAAACGTAAACTTTCAATGCCTCCAAGACTCAATTTCTCGTATCTACTCGTCGCAAACTTCCACAAGACTATCAATTACTCTTCAGCACTACACAAATCACCCTTTCTTCTTCGCTCAATATTTTTGGTGTATCTTCATCTGACTTTTCTTGGAAAGATTATATTACCATTTTTTGCTAAAGCAGCTTCCCAGAAGTTAGGTGTACTCAACCGTCTCCGTAAGCACTTCACCCATGCACAGTTTCTTGCTCTGTATAGGGGCACAGTGCATCCATATATCGAGTATTGCTCACATGTGTGGGGAGTTTCCACCCACATCGCACTTCTCGAAAGAGTAGTAAAAAACATTTCTCCTCACCAGCTCACGTTTTCTTACTAGTTCCCTACAGTCTCTTTCTATATGCTGCTATGTTGTATCTCTGTCACTCTTCTATCACTATTACAACAATCAGTATTCTTCAGAGCTCTCTCAGTGCATACCCCTTCCTTTGCATCGAGTGCGAGGGACCTGACCTGTCTTTCAACACAGTCCCACCCCTATTCTATCTAGCTCTCCAACCCAAGTATTAGCAATGTTTTTCATTCTTTACTCTACTCAACATGTGAACTTTGGAACTCTCCCTCAATCAATCTTTTATTCATCCTATGACTTAAGACTGCTTTAAAATTCGTGTGTCTAGGG
Source organism: Paralithodes platypus (assembly GCA_032716605.1). Classification (NCBI taxonomy): domain Eukaryota; kingdom Metazoa; phylum Arthropoda; class Malacostraca; order Decapoda; family Lithodidae; genus Paralithodes; species Paralithodes platypus. The sequence goes on along the minus strand of CM064506.1, from coordinate 12,318,544 downwards.
ATTTTGACCCCAACGTCAATTGAATTTAGCTCTCTGTCACTCTTTTGTCTTAGGGGGAGACACACGTTACAGGCAGCCTGCCTTTTGTCTCTTTCATACGCATAGAAAACACAAAACAATTATGCCAAAAACACAATTGGGCCACGGAGAGAACTTGGCTGGGGTCGACAAAGCCATTGTTTTTGTGTTCACTATGGGGATGTGGAGCTTTTGAATAAGGTCAGATTGTTTGGACACACATATGCTCACTACAATGGTGCGTGGGTGAGTTAAGTGGAAGGGAGCCCGCTGATCGTGTCCTCTACCCTATTCCAAGCAAGATACATAGACTATGTATCTTGATTCCAAGTAGGTAGGCCAAAGCTTTTGGACATTAACCTCTATACCTCACAAACGACCGGAGTAATCGACCTAATATTCCTACCATTTGGGAAGGGTCAGCAAGGTACTAGGTGTGGAGCTTTACAGCCCATTTGCTCTAGCTGTTTTTGAGTTACAGAGGTAATTAGGAGTCACAATGCCTGGCCTACCTATACTGAACAGAGTATAGTACACTAGGTAACCGCTAGGTACCACCACATGGTTAAGGGGGTACTACTCGTTTTTTATGGACCCCCTTCTCACTCATGTTTAGCATGTTCGTTTTGAGGTTTTAAGACGTTCGTTCCGTTAGTTTGGCGATTTTTTAGACCTTTCGCCTCATCTTGTTGTCAATATTAAGACCTTTCGTGGCCTTTAGGTGTCGATTCTTTCCTGGCGAGTGATAGCGAGCCTCTAAATTTTATAACGAATTATTTACAAATTTATCTTGAAAAGGGGTCTAGGGGGTGTTTTTCTAAGCTTGATGGAGGTCTAGCTAGGAAACTCAAAAATATATTAATAAATAAATATATAGACCAAAAACCAAGCACTACCCCCTTAAATGCGGTGGTGAATTGACTGTTGTTAATTATTCAGAATATTGTGTATTCCGAGTATTGGACTCCAAGGAAAATCGCTGCTAATAATAATATATATGATTCATTCTTTGTGAGAGAGAGAGAGAGAGAGAGAGAGAGAGAGAGAGAGAGAGAGAGAGAGAGAGAGAGAGAGAGAGAGAGAGGAACTAGGGAAAATAAATGGGGGAGAATAACCGTGTGTGTGTGTGTGGTTACATATGCCTGTGTGGGAGTGAGAGAGATAATAAGGAAAGACATAGAGAGACAAGGGATTGTTGAGGGCTTCCTGTGTGTGTATGGGCACGTGTGTGTATGTGTGTAAGTATGTGCACGGAGGAATAGGTGAAGGATTCTTGTGTGTATATCTTCGTTTTATTATGTACGTGTGTGTGTGTGAGTTTAATTTGAAGGTGTGTGTGTTCGAATAAGAAAGTGTTTTATTCTATTTATGAAAAGTGTGGTGGGCGGGTTTGTGGTTTCGCTCTGCTGCATGTCTGCCTGCTGAGATCGAAACCTCTCCGGGTGGTCGGGGGCCTGTGAAGTGCTGGAGGGACCTCCTGGTCTCTGGGTCTTCTCCTGGATGACCTAGATGTGTGTGAATTTGTATTTTGTTTTTGTGTGTTCATTGTTTTCTGTTGTGTTGTCCCTATTCTGGCTCTGTCTTGAGTCGCCCCCCAAAATAAATAAAAAAAATAATAAAAAAAAATAAAAATAAAAAATAAAAAAGGAAAAAGAGGGGGAACAATAAAGAAAAAGAAAAAGTGGGGATTGGGCCTGAGTCATAGGCCTGAGTATATACTGTAGAATAGAATATAGAATGAAAAGTGTGTGTGTGTGCATGTAGGTATGTACAGTCGCAATCATAATTCTGGAACCCCGAACTGATTATACAAACCTCCGGAAAGTAAATAACCGGTTAAGAATTACTGACGAGATTCACTTCAGCCCGAGATAACTTCGGAAATATAATATATTATATAATACATATATATATATATAATACATATATATAATACATATACTGTATATACAGTACATACGGTATATATTATATAATACATACTGTATATACAGTATAATATATAATATATATTATGTAGCGGCATTTTTTACTACTACTGTACGTGTGCATATGTGCGTGTTTATATGTGTACGTGTGAATGTGTGTATACAGTATGTGTACGTTTGTATATGTGAGTGTATATACAGTATGTGTACGTGTGTATATGTGTACATGTGAATGTGTGTACATGTGTATATATGTGTACGTTTGTATATGTGAGTGTATATACAATATGTGTAGGTGTGTATGTATGTGTATGTGTATGTGTTAAGTAACTAAGGACAGGTGAGGGATTTAACTTGACCTTGGTACTCTAAGGGGGTAGTACTCGCTTTTTCTGGCCCCCCTTCTCCCTCATGTTTAGCATAATAGTTTTGACATTTTAAGATGTTCGTTCCGTTAGTTTGGCGATTTAGCGTCCTTTCGCCTCATTTCTTTGTCAATTTTAAGACCTTTCGTGCCATTTAGGTGTCGATTTTTTTTCCTGGCGAGCGATAGCGAGCCTGTAATTCTAGAAGCAAAAGCCTTCGGCCGGAAATTTTGTTTACAGAAAAATTTACACATTTATCCTGAAAGGGGGTCTAGGGGATATTTATGTAAGCTTGATGGAGGTCTAGCGAGGAAAAAAAAAATCTATGAATCTACAGTACAGTATAATAGGCTCAGGCCCAATCCCCATTTTTTTTTTTTTTTTTTTTTTCATAACATAAATACATATACCCAAAACCAAGCACTACCCCCCTTAAGCCTTCAAGTGTCTGCCAAAGCACTTCATTATCCAGGACTTTTATATACTTAATTTGGTCAAGTTAGGAGAGGCCAAGATGACGAGTTTCTAATATACCACCCAGTTCTGACCATTTGTGTGAGAGAGAGCGAGAGCGATAGATATTTACAATGAGTTACAAGGAATAGTTAGTATCTCAGAGACCTTGCGGTCCATTCCAGGAGATAGGCCTACTCGAAGTGGAAGGAGAGAGACTATATTTTAGTGCACTACACTCTTTACAGAGTGTGCAAAATACTATCTACTCTCTTCTTGAACTGCTCTACTGAAGAACTGTTTACAACTTCGGAGGGAAGTTTCTTCCAGGTAGAACAGATCTTGTATGTGAGAAAGTGTCCATAAATACTAGTGCTGAACCTTTTCAATTATAATTTCCAGCCATTGTTGCGTGTTGTATTCATATTGAGGGCTAAACATTTTGCTATAATCCACATTGTCAAACCCATTAAGTATTTTAAATATTTCAATGAGCTGACCTCGTAGTCTGCGTGTCTCTAACGGAAAGAGATCAATAGCTCTCAACCGGTCCTCATAGCTCATTCTTCTAAGCGATGGAATAAGCTTTGTAACTCTAGCGTGTACTCTTTCCAGTCGCTCAATATCTTTTCTGAGTGCTGGAGACCAGAATTGAACAGCATACTCCAGGAGAGGCCGTATTCTAGCGTTGTTTCTATACTTAAATTGCCTCTTAATATAACCCAATAATTTCTGAGCTTTCTTCTCTACTTCAATGCACTGCTTGCAAAACTTTAGGTCACTGCTAATCAGAACACCCAAATCCTTTTCCAAGCCAGTCACTTCCAGAGGCATTCCCAATAGTGAATAGCCTGACTTGGGGTTTGCTTGGCCGATATGCATCACCTTGCACTTTTTCAAGTTTAGAGGCATCTGCCATGTCTCCGACCATTCACCCAGTCTGTTGAGAGAGAGAGAGAGAGAGAGTGTGTGAGTGTGAGAGTGAGAGTGAGTGAGAGTGAGTGAGTGAGTGAGAGAGATAATATAAGTTATAGAAATATACAATATAATATTACTCCCACCCCTTAAATAAAGCAATGCCATTCAAAATAGACAGATTTATCTTAGTAACAGCTGAGCTCTGGAACTCTCCCAGAATCAGTCTTTCCCTACTCCTATGACTTAAATTGTTTCAAACTCCGTGTGTCCAGGCATTTTGGCTCGAACGGCCCCTGGTTTTGGCCGTGTCACTCTTTCAACTATGGGGAAGGCACTCTCTACATGCAGTTCTACCTTTTGTCTCCCTCACTCACATCGAAAAAATATATATATTTGTTTAATATTTTCAGCGCGAGGACGTAATTTTCGTCTAATTCTGCTGACAATTAGACGATTTCATTTAGTTTATAGTCCACTCTTAGGAATCAAAGGGGTAAATAATATTCAAATAAACCTTCTGAATACCATAGGTCCTTCTTAAACTGCCTCAAATCGTCTAATGTTAGCCAGAATTAAAGGCCCCCAAAAAAGCGTAACGATGCTGAAAAGTATAATTCTGTGTTTGAGCTTAGCATTACCATACCCAAATATAGCAAAATAAATATAATATATATTTCTTTTAACATTTCGAATTCTAGGCAGTTTAAGGGGAGATGCCCCGTTTTTCTGGACCCAATTCTCCCTCGTGTTTACCCCCACTGGCGCTGACATTTTATGACTTTCGGCCCATTAGTTTGGCGATGTTAACACCTTTAGCTCCATTTCGTTATCAATTTTAAGACCTATCGTGCCATTTAGGTGTCGATTGTTTCCTGGCGAGCGATAGCGAGCCTGTAATTATAAGAGAAACCGGCCTTCGGCCGGTACATTTTTCTACCGAAAAATGTACAAATTTATCTTGACGGGGGACCTAGGGGTTGTTTTTCTAAGTTTGATGGAGGCCTAGCGAGGAAACTGGAAAATAAATGAATATATGAATTAATGAACCAAAAAACAGCCACTAGCCCAATAAAGATAGTCGAAGGGGGGTTGTATTTAATAGGCTCGCACACAGACTGGCCACGACCGAATTTTCGCTAATTATATTATTTAGGCGATCAGCCAGTCCTCAGTGACCTAGTCCTCAAATCTTGGTCAATGTACAGCTCAGCTGCTGACAAAAGTTCGTGAGCTCTGGCCATTTTCCTTATGCATATATAATTATATACCTGTATATATATTCATTAACCCCTTCTGTATCGCTAGCTATATTTATACGATTTTGGGTAGCTTAAGAAGGATCAGTGGTGGTAGAAAGGGTTAAGTGAGATAGTTCGAAGCCTGTTAATTGCTGGAGACCCATTTTAAACTGAATAAAATCGTCTAATATTAGCCAGAATAAGAGTTACAAAGACGTCGCCGGTACAGAAGGGGTTAAGATTGATGTTCCGATCATATTAGCCATTTATTAACATTAACCCCTTCTATCCCGGCGACGTAATTTTAACTTTATTATGATTACCGTTAGACGATTTTATTCAGCTTACATAAAGGTCTCCAGCAGTTAACAGGCTTAGTACTGTC
>CM064506.1:12262436-12310639 GCA_032716605.1 Paralithodes platypus | reverse complement strand
CCATCAAGCTTAGAAAAACACCCCATAGACCCCTTTTCAAGATATCGAACTATCTCACTTATCCTTTTTTTCTACCACAGATCCTTCTTAAGCCGCACAAAATCGTCTAAATATAGCTAGTATATAATATCGCTGGTATTCAATGGGTTAAAGAAAAAACATAGGGATTCCACAAATTCTTATGAGTGGGCTAGCGACTATTATATCCGAGTGTGCCAATGAAAACAAAACAAAAAACAAACAAAACATAAAAAGAACACGAAATATTGCGAGAAAAAACAAAATTGCCGGAGAAAGCGCTGGTGAGACATGTTGGCCGTACGGGAGACATGTCTATAAAGGGGGCGCCTGCAAAGCGTCATAACTATTCCAAGGGTGTCAGCCCTATCAATACATCAAAAACCCAATTTTTTTTTTTTTCACAAAGCCAGCTCAAAAAAGTTGGGACCTTTTCAATTTGACAAAAAGGCCCTGAAAAACTTGACTGGATGAAAATATCATAGTCATAATTTTTTTTTTTTTTACCTAACCTAATACCTAAATCTAAAATATAAAAACCTAACACATTGATCATGATCTGGGGAAAAAACTCTGTTTTTGAACAAATGTAGGACATCTGGAAAAATTTTAATGTATCGATAAGGCTTTTTTTTGCAGATTTAGATTGAAATGATAGGATCCAGTTTTTGGACCGCTCTTTGGGATGCTCCCGCGCCCCCCTATAAAGTTTCTGGTGGCCAAAAACTGTACATCCCCCAAACTGCCCCAAACGTGGAATGTGGGTCAAGACTTCTGCTTGCAACTATAAAGCAGTCAGATGAGGGACAGAAGGGGTGGGCGTATTTATTAGCTCATTTATGTATCTATTTTATTTTTATAATAACTATTTTAATTGTGTTTGTTTTCCTCCCCCCTCCATCAAGCTTAACTCTCCCTCCCCTCCCCCCTCCCCCCTTCAAGATAACTGGTTTCCCTTTTTAGCCCTTCCCCCTTTCGAAAAATCTTTCTAGGTGAGCGATAGCGAGCCTGTAGCCTAAAATAAATAGGCCTTTGGCCAGGAAATCTTTTTTGAAGCTTAATCTCCCCCGTCTTAACACAACACTGCTTTAAGGGGGTCTGGGGGACAAAATGTTTAGTTTGAAAGCCAAAAAACGAACATAGGAAAAGCACTTTGTTCGAAAACCCCACAAACTAAAAAAACCCAAAAAAAAAACCCCCAAAAAAACAAACAAAAACGATACCAAACCTCCCCCCTCCCCCCCGACCCTCCTTCAAGATAAATGTGTACATTTTTTTATCGAAAAATCTTTCTAGGTGAGCGATAGCGAGCCTGTAGCCTAAAATAAATAGGCCTTTGGCCAGGAAATCTTTTTGATCGAAATCTGTAAAAAATTAGCTTTAAGGGGGTCTGGGTGACATTTGTTTAGTTTGAAAGAAGTCTAGGAAAGCATTTTTGTTAGCATAGGGGACAAACTAAAATACATTGCTCGAAAATGATAAAAGCAAATAAAATATTCAATGATTATTTCCCAAAATATCATCATAACTCCCAAGACAGCTGACGGATCGTTGTAAAGGGTTAACTTTCTAGTGTGTAACCCTCGAAAATATGGTATTATTATTATTATCATTATTATTAGCATTATTATTAGCATTATTATTATTATATTAGGGTATTATGCATTATGTTGGCAATACTGCTGTTTGTCCCCTGACCGTAAATATTAGGGAATCTTTTCAAGACACTGAGACGACTGCCAAAACGCATAAACAGTGGTTGAAGGTGGAGAGAGAGAGAGAGTGTGTGTGAGAGAGAAAGAGAGAGTTAGAGTTAGTGAGAGAGAGAGAGAGAGAGAGAGAGAGTTAAAGTCAGTGAGATAGTTAGAATTAGAGTCAGTGAGAAAGAGAGAGAGAGAGTATAAATAATAGACGAAGGCAAAGCGAAGGATACACGTTGAATTAAATGCTGTCACTTGGGCCATGATAATTTTCTCACTGTAGACAACGACCTTAGTAATTCATTAACCCCTTCAGTACCGGGTGATGTCTTATTTTATTTTATTTTATTTTAGCTACCTTTAGACGATTTTATGAAGCTCAGGAAGGATATATGGTCGCTAAAGGTATTAATTGAGATAGTCTGCCGCCTTTTAATGTGTAGACGTCCTTCCTAGGCTGGGTAAAATCGTCTAATAGTTGCCAGAATATACTGAGAAAGGACGTCTCCGGTACTGGACTGGATAACCCCCTTCAGCCCGGTGACTTAAGGGGAGGCAGACCGTTTTTCTGGACCCCCTTCTCCCTAATGTTTAGCCCCACTAGTTTTTGTAAGCTTGATGGAGGTCTAGGGAGGAAACTAAAAAAATATATGAATAAATTAATTAATAGACTAAACAAACGGCCAGTCTCCCCTTAATTTTCATCATATTTTGGTTACTAATAGACGATTTTCGTTAGCTTACATAAGCTACCTCTAGGAATCGAAGGGGTTAATACAATCTTAATAAACCCTCTGAATAACAAAGGTCCTTCTTAACCTATATAATATCATATGCTGGTTACCATTAGACGATTTGTGTTAGCCTATATTCAACCTTTAGGATTCAAAGGAGTAAATACGATCTCAATAAACCCTCTGAATAGCATAGGTCCTTCTTAACTCCTTCTATACCGGTGATGTACTTTTCATTATATTCTGGCAACTAATAGACGATTTTATTGATCTTAGGAAGGCCGTTTACCAATCATAAGGCTACAAACTATCTCAATGAATCCTTTTACCTACCACATATCCTTCCTAAGCCTCTCCAAATCGTCTAAAAGTAGCTGAAATCAAATGCAAAAGACGTCGCCGGTACAGAAGGGGTTAAGCTGCATGATATCGTCTTACTGTAGCCAGAATCAAAGGTAAACAGACGATATCGTGCTGAAGGGTGAGCGACGTAGAATTATCCCTCTCCAGGACTCGTGTGTCACTTGATTTTGGCTAACATTAGACGACTTTATTCAGTTTCAGAAGGACCTTAGGGAAGCATAGAAGTCAATTATATATCTCAATTAGCATAGAAGTCAATTATATATCTCAATTAGCATAGAAGTCAATTATATATCTCAATTAGCATAGAAGTCAATTATATATCTCAATTAGCATAGCAGTCAATTATATATCTCAATTAGCATAGCAGTCAATTATATATCTCAATTAGCATAGAAGTCAATTATATATCTCAATTAGCATAGAAGTCAATTATATATCTCAATTAGCATAGAAGTCAATTATATATCTCAATTAGCATAGCAGTCAATTATATATCTCAATTAGCATAGAAGTCAATTATATATCTCAATTAGCATAGCAGTCAATTATATATCTCAATTAGCATAGAAGTCAATTATATATCTCAATTAGCATAGAAGTCAATTATATATCTCAATTAGCATAGAAGTCAATTATATATCTCAATTAGCATAGAAGTCAATTATATATCTCAATTAGCATAGCAGTCAATTATATATCTCAATTAGCATAGCAGTCAATTATATATCTCAATTAGCATAGAAGTCAATTATATATCTCAATTAGCATAGAAGTCAATTATATATCTCAATTAGCATAGAAGTCAATTATATATCTCAATTAGCATAGCAGTCAATTATATATGTCAATTAGCATAGAAGTCAATTATATATCTCAATTAGCATAGCAGTCAATTATATATCTCAATTAACATAGAAGTCAATTATATATCTCAATTAGCATAGCAGTCAATTATATATCTCAATTAGCATAGCAGTCAATTGACCACTTGCGAGTTTCATTCTATAAGGAAGTTGGAGCCTTAAACATCGATATTAAACCGAAATACAATAATAATGTAAGTTTCTGATGGCTAAAGGGTATGTTGAATTGGGTTTTATGTATTTATGAATGTACTACGACCGTATTTTAGCTCGTAATTCTGTTAAATATCGATGTCTACAGCTCCAACTTCCTTATAGAACGAAACTCGCAAGTCGGCAATTATATATCTCAATTAGCCTAAGGGGGGATTTATTTGCTAATTTGTATATCTATTTATAATTATTTTAGTTTCCTCCCTAGATCTCCCATCAGGCTTAATCCCCCCCCCCCCAAAAAAAAAATCATCCTTCAATATAAATTTGTACATTTTTCGATAGTTCCTCTTAAATTTCAGGCTCATTGTCGCTCGCCAGGAAACAATCGACACCTAAATGACACGAATAGTCTAAATTTTGACAAGGAAATGGGGCTAAACATGAGGTAGAAAGGGGACCAGTAAAACGATCCATCTACCCATGATTCTCTGACTCCTGCAATTCTTCCTTACTCTGCAAAAATCGTCTACCAACAGCCAGATTAAAAGGAAAAAAGCGTCCTCGTTTCTTGAAAGCGTTATATATATATATATATGTATATATATATATATATATATATATATATATATATATATATATATATATACAGTATACTACATTTATATATTTAACTAGCTAGGCCTGTCTACATCCAACTTATAATTTTATGTTAGCTATGAAATTATAACCAACAATTAGAACAATCTAACTAATAAAACTTCCTATTAATATCAACATACTAAACTACACATTAACATCCCTTCAACACAGGCCTTGTGGCGCAACGGATAACGCGTCTGACTACGGATCAGAAGATTCCAGGTTCGAATCCTGGCAAGGTCGGAATATTTTTGGAGCAAGTTCGAGGCATTAGCATGTATGGAATTACTTTAAATCCTGTTAATACCTTATAAAAGTGGGTATAGATAATGCATGGTAAAGGTAATTGAAGTTTCCTTGGCAATTTATCCTTTAAAGGTATGTATTGTTTTGATAAACCCCTTGAATATAAGGATAGCAAGGTATATCAAATATTCACTAGCAATATACGTAGCGTACCATAATAATAATTTACCCTACCCCTTCACCACCATGACGTAACTTTCATCACATTCTGGTTGCCATTATAAGATTATCTTTAGTTTATAATCTACCTGTATGTCTCAAATGGGTAAACACGATCTCAATAAACCCTCTTAGTAACATAGCTCTTTCTTAAACTGCATAAAATCGTCAAATTATACCCAGAAGCAAAGGTGAAAAAGCGTTATGGTGCTGAAGGGTTTAACCCCCTCAGCACCATAACGCCTATATTATATTGGTAGAGATATAGGCTGCTCAATATCAATATACCCAACTTGTTTACATATATTTTCTTCTATGCATATGGTGACAAAAGGCAAAGCTGCCTTTAACAAGTGTCTCCTCCAAAGTTGAAAGAGTGATAGAGATCCAAATTGAAGGTACGTCGAAATTTCTGGACACACAGAGCTTGAAGCAGTTTAAGTCATAGGATGAGGGAATGACATATTAAGGAAGAGAGTTACAGAGCATACTATTTGATAAGCAGAAGGACTGGAAAAATTTGTTCAATCTTGGGTTAAAGAGCTAGACAGAATATGGGTGGGAGTGTGTTGAAAGGTGGGTGCTCCCTACTCTCCGTGAGGGAGCATTTATACACTGAGAACGCTCTGAAGAACATTGATTATTGTAATAGTGGTAGAAGAGTGATAGAGATGCAACATTGTGCTGTGTAGAGAGAGATTATGGGAAATTAGTAAGAAGAGGTGAATTGACGAGACAAAATGCTTTTGACTCTTAACCTTTCAAGAAGTGCGGTATGGGTTGAACCTCCCCACACATGCGATTAATGCTCGATACATGAGTGCACAGAGCAAGAAGCTGTGCAGGGGTGTAGAACCCACTGAGATGGTTGAGCACACCTAATTCCTGGGAAGCTGTTTTAGCAAGAGTGGTAATATGATTTTTCTAAGAAAGGTCAGAAGAAAATATACAGAATATTGAAGAAAGACGAATGCTCGATTTGTGTACTGTTGAAGATTAAGGGATAGTCGTGTGCAAGATTGTGACGGGTAGATAGATGGAGAAATTGGGTTTTGAAGCATTGTAAGTAACAAGATTTTCTTTACCCCAATCGGAAAAAGGTTGATAGATCAGAAGATAAACGTCCTATGGCCTCATCACGTGAGTTTTGATTTTTTTTATGTAAATTTTATTTATAATTCTGGTGATCCCCTTCAGCACGATGACGTGTATTACTCTTTTGATTCTGGCTAACATTAGACAATTTTATGCTGTCTAAGAAGGACCTATATTATTCAGAGGGTTTATTGAGATCGTGTTTACCACTTTGAGTCCTAAAGGTAGATTATGTATGTATATATGTATGTGCTGTATATACTCAGGCAGAGGGGTGTGGTGGAGTGGTCATGCCACTGGACTGGTAATCCAATGGTCCCGGGTTCGAATCCCGATGTATCAATGGGAAGATATTATTGGGATGGAATTTGTGCTGTACCCTATTAATTCCCACAAGCCATTCCTAAGCTGTATATAAGCATTAATTATAGCAAAATATACTGTCAAAATGCATCATAATCGTCAAAGGGTAAATGAGTATATTAAGGATAAATAGAGGAAGAGGAACAAGATGTTTTTAGCCAAGCCCTGAGTTGCTTTGTTTACATCTGCAAGGGTGAGTGTGTGTCAGCCAATCAGCGGCCGAGTAGCGTGCTGTGGGTGCCAAGAGGGCGGGGCTTAGTTACAATACGTGCTAGAAATACATTTGCACAAGATCTAGTCGTATTAGTAGATGTTGTTGCATAGTAGCAGTTGTAGTTGTTGTGTAGTATATATATATATATATATATATATATATATATATATATATATATATATATATATAGATAGATAGATAGATAGATAGATAGATAGATAGGTAGATAGGTGGAAAGATAGATAAATAGATAGATAGATAGATAGATAAATACCTAACCATCCAAGATAACTATATGATTCACAACATTGCCAGTTTAATTAAAATAATCTGATCATTTCCGGTAATATGATTAAAAGAGAGAGTATTAGGTAATTAATTAAGGTAATTTGCATGGAGATCAATCAATTAGCCACACAAATTGTGATATACTATATATATATATATATATATATATATATAATACAGTAATATGCCGAAACTTGACTCCATCTCTTCGTGGCAAGCCGTTCAAGGAGTCATCAATTTCGACTTTCGGTAAATTTGGAAAAGGATAAAAGTTCGGAAGTTATAATGGAATCTAAAATCTCTGTTGAAGACCTGAGGAGAGTGAGAAATGTGATTATAATTCGCTACCACTATGGATACTCAATATGTATGCATGTATACATGCTGTGTCACACGAACACTTTAGCGGAGGATGTATCGGAGTCACTGTATCCGAGACAAAGAAGCTAAATCAAATCTATTATATAACTTTTTTTGTTCTTTTTGTCTTTCATTATAACTATATTTTGTATCCTGACATTAACATACCGGTATATATGTATATATATATATATATATATATATATATATACTGTATATATATATATATATATATATATATATATATATATATATATATATATATATATATATATATATACACCCGTCCTAAAATATGATGTATATTTAGTCATAGTTATTCAGTATACATTAATAATATCGTTTCCAGTTGTTTTGTCTCCTGAAAAAAAAAAAATCCTCCAACAATTCAATTCCATGTCAAAATTTCCTGCATTTGTCTCATAGTAATTCCATTTCTAAAACCAACTTCTCTCGGTTTGACCTTCGCGTTCATCGTAAACAAGTGACAAAAATACTCTCCCAACTCAGCTGGCATAAATAGTGCAGCATTTGTTACGCCATTTCTTATGTTTTTTCAGCCAGTTTGAGGGGAGTTTTATAGGTAGTGAAATTTGAACCGTGGCGTCATGTGCTCTATGTATGTGTGTTTGTGTGTGGTATGTGTGTGTGTGTGTGTGTGTGTGTGTGTGTGTGTGTGTGTGTTAATGTACAGTGTATATATATATATATATATATAGTGTATATGTGTGATTACTTATGGTAAGCAGGAACTATACTACATACTCTTCCAATCTGTCCCAAAGAAGGGTGACCGCTCTAAACCCTCCAACTATCGTTCAATTGCTCTCATATCTGGCATATCTAAAGTTTGTAATACTATTATTACTTTAACATTTCTTATGCATTTATCTTCTCATAATCTACTCTCAGATCGCCAGTATAGTTTCCTTAAGGGCTGCTCTATTGGTAATCTTTCTTATCTTACAAACTATTGGGCATCCTCCTTTCGGGACTTCGGTGAGACTTTTCCTATTGCGCTAGACATATCGAAAACCATAAGTGCGCGGAATTTCGATGTGAGTATCCTAGGTTCGAGTCCTTGAAGTGCCACATGTATTTGTTGATTTCATTAATTGAGTTTAGAGGTGAAGTTGGTTGGTTGAAAAAACATAATAATAAATCTCTAATTTCCAAACTACCCTCCTTCAGTTTCTATCCCTCCATCTGTGCCTTTATCTCTAATTTCCTTTGAACCTGTTCCATAGCAGTGGATGTGGACAGTGGTGTTCTTCAGGGTTCTGTCCTATCTCCAATTATCTTTCTAATATTCATTATTGATCTTCTCAACTACACCTCCCGTTCTATCCATTCATATGCTGATGACTCTACCCTACACTATCAACTAGTTATTCCGAACGCCCCAGCATGCAATCACTCCAAAACGCATGTAACAGGGACATGGCATGCCTGTCTACTGATCTATCAACCATTTCCAATTGGGGCAGAGAAAATCTTGTTGCTTTCTAAGCTTCCAAAATCCAATTTCTCCATTTATCTACCTGTCATGAACTCCCACAGGTCTATCCCTTGTACTTCAACAATACAAGAATCAACCCTTCATGTTCTCCCAGTATTCTTGGTGTCTCTTTTTCTTCTGATCTCGCATGGAAACACCATATTACCATTCTTACTAAAACAGCTTCCCAGAAGCTGGGTGTTCTCAACTGCCTCAGAGGGTTCTTTACCCCTGCACAGCTTCTTGCTCTGCACAGGGGCACAGTTCGTCCATGTATTGAGTACTGTTCGCAAGTGTAGGAAAGATCTTCTCACACAGGACTTCTAGACAAAGTAGAAAAGAAAGCCTTTCGTCTCATTAACTCATGTCCACTCACTGATTCTCTGCAATATCTCTCTCTTCGCTACAATGTTGCATCTCTCTCGCTTTTCTACCTCTATTACAATAATCAGTGTTCCTCAGAGCTCTCTCAGTGTATACCACCTCTTCTACATAGAACACGTAGCACCTGTCTTGCAACACAATCACAAACCTACTCTGTACAACTTTCCAACCCAAGAGTGAACGGATATTCCCAATCTTTCTTCTATTCAACAGCTGAACTCTGGAACTCTCCCTGAATCCATCTTTCCCTCGTCCTATGACTGAAATTGCTTCAAGCTTCGTGTGTCCAGGCATTTTTTCTTGAACATTCCTTGATTTTGGCCCTGTCACTCTTTCAACTCTGGGGGAGGCACTCGTCACAGGCAGTTTTCCATTTTGTCTCCCTCATCCACATAGAGAAAAAAACGAGAACATTATCCGTTCACACTCGCTTGTACATATTATTTAGGGTAGTAAACAAACACGTGAAAAACAATCAAACAGAATAATAAACCATGATACACACAGACGGACAATCAGACAGACAGACAGACAGACAAACAGAGGGCTGCGAAAATTATCTCTCCAAATTAACTGGCAAATACAGTGAATCATTTTTTACGCCAGTCTCTAGTAATCTAGTAATTTGAATAACTTTGGGAAGTTAGTGGGGACTGAATGGGGAAATGAGTGTCAGGATATTTGTTAACTATCTTTTATCTAATACCAAGAGAAAGGAAAATGTACACATTTATCTTGAAAGGGAGTCTAGGGGGTGTTCCTTTATGTTTGATGGAGAACTAGGGAGGAAACTAAAAATATATATATATAATTATAATATACTGTAATAATATACTGTATAATAATAATAATAATAATAATAATAATAATAATAAAATATATAAATGAGGAGATAAATATGCTCCTTAATGAGGGTGTAGGAATGGGAGGGCCAAGACAGAGAAAGAATTGAGCCAGACTATTCTTGCCCACAAATTGAGCCAGACTATTCTTGCCCACAAATTGAGCCAGACTATTCTTGCCCACAAATTGAGCCAGACTATTCTTGCCCACAAATTGAGCCAGACTATTCTTGCCCACAAATTGAGCCAGACTATTCTTGCCCACAAATTGAGCCAGACTATTCTTGCCCACAAATTGAGCCAGACTATTCTTGCCCACAAATTGAGCCAGACTATTCTTGCCCACAAATTGAGCCAGACTATTCTTGCCCACAAATTGAGCCAGACTATTCTTGCCCACAAATTGAGCCAGACTATTCTTGCCCACAAATTGAGCCAGACTATTCTTGCCCACAAATTGAGCCAGACTATTCTTGCCCACAAATTGAGCCAGACTATTCTTGCCCACAAATTGAGCCAGACTATTCTTGCCCACAAATTGAGCCAGACTATTCTTGCCCACAAATTGAGCCAGACTATTCTTGCCCACAAATTGAGCCAGACTATTCTTGCCCACAAATTGAGCCAGACTATTCTTGCCCACAAATTGAGCCAGACTATTCTTGCCCACAAATTGAGCCAGACTATTCTTGCCCACAAATTGAGCCAGACTATTCTTGCCCAAAAATTCCCACCCCTTTTGTCTGGGAATTTCTGAATCCAAGTGGCGAGCCTGCAATTTTAAGGGGAGAAAGGCCGTTTTTCTGGTCCCCCTTCTTCCTCGTGTTTAGCCCCATTTTTTCAGATTTTATGACGTGCGGCCCATTAGTTTGGCGATTTCAATACCTTTCACCCCATTTCATTGTCAATTTTAAGGCCTTGCGTGCCATTTAGGTGTCGATTTTTTCCTGGCGAGCGATAGCGAGCTTGAAATATTAAGGGGAAGTGGCCTTCGACCGGGGCATTTTTTTTACCGAAATTTTTTACAAATTTATCTTGAAGGGGGGTCTAGGGGGTGTTTCTAAGCTTGATGGAGGTCTAGCGAGGAAACTAAGATATATAGGAATGAATGAATTAATAGAAAAAAAGGCCATTCTCCCCTTAAGAGGAACCGGCCCTACCGAAAAATGTACAAATTTATCTAGGGGGTGTTTTTTACAGGTTGATGGAAGTCTAAGGAGGAAACTATACAATAATAAAAAGGTAAAACAAATAAACAAATAAATACGCCCATCTCCCCTTAACCCCTTCAGTAATTTTCATCATATGCTGGTTACTATTAAACGGTATATATTTTTAGCTTTTAATCTACCTCTTCCTCCAGAATGAAAAATACGATCTCAATAACCTCTCTGAATAGCATAGGACCTTCTTAAGCTGCATAAAATCGTCTAATTGTAGCCAGAATCAAGGGTAAAATGGCGTCACCGTTCTGAAGGGGGTTATGCTGAACTTACCAGACCAAAGTTGCAAAAAATAAATTCGTATTGCAAAGCACAGGATTCCAAGAATTTCTGTGAGTGGTTACTGTATATATTAGTCATAATTAGTTTCAGTGGTTCACAAATTCACAAATTCACACTCTGTAAAATCCGTGTGTGCAATAATAGTACTCATATAATATATATATATATGTGTGTGTGTGTGCGTGTGTATGTCTGTGTACGTTTGTGTGTGTGTGTGTGGCCAGAGAGCGTCTACGTGAGACTGTTGAGACTGTTTTGTTTTATCTTAATTACCCAGGTATTAAGAAGATTGTGAAGCTTAATTGGTTGTTAATTATGGTAACTTTGCATTTATATGATGCAGAAACAGTAATGTAGTTTCATATTTCTCCCATAAGGGGGCCCACCTCGTTTTTTTCTCTCTTTCTCCCTCACTCTCTGGGTGTATCCATTCAGCCTACTGTTTTAAGACCTTTATCCCCATGCAGGTGTCAATTTATTCCTTGCGAGCGATTGCGAGGCAGCATATTAAAAAAAAAAAAAATTGAGATGTCAAAAATTTCAAGAATTATTATTGGCTTGTTTTTCTGTTTCGAGCTATGTATTTTATCTAACAAAAAACGCCTTCCCAGACTTTCTTCAAACTAAAAGAAAATTACCTCCCAGACCCCCTTCAAGCTAAATTTGTACATTTATATATAATGAAAGTCAGAGAAGGTCAAGAATTATTCATGTAAGTGATTATACAATAGCTGTTCACAAATACACAAAACTATTAGTCTATCGTCTTAGAACACAGGTATTCTTAGAGTCTTACATAACCTCTCTCTCAACAGACTCATTGCAAAGCTGGCATCGCTGAGTCACCGTCACACGGGCAATATTATTTACCAATATTGTTGAAGAAGGTCTAGTAGCCATTAATTTTAGTTATGTATTAATTTAAAAAAAAACAGCTATGAAAGATACCTAGCGTATATGTATATATACACACACGGATCATCAACATGATATCCTAGAGTTCGAGCTAGAGGAAGGTGTAGGCACAGAACCAGATGGAGGGGTGAGATTGAAAGTTTACTGGGGAGGGAAAGAACAGGATAACATCTGACCAGTTCGAGTGGAAACGTTTGGGAGAGGCTTTTGTCCTGCAGTGGTTTAACTCATTCTGATAAATATACATTACTTATTCTGTATATTATGTCATATTGTGTCGAGCATATATAATTATTTGATGATAATGTACGTGTCTATATCCTCAATTTATCTCTTCATTTACATATTTCTTTTTCTTTTTACAGGAGAGGTATGTAAACGTTGTTCTTAAGGGAGCCCACCTCGTGTTTTATTTATCTTTCTCTCCCTCTCTCTTTGGCTTGTATTCATTCAGCCCCATTCAGCCTAGGGTACTGTTTTAAGACGTTTACCCCCATCCAGTTGTCAATATTTTCCTAGCGAGCGGTAGCGTGCCAGCATATATAAAAAAAAAAATTGGCAGCAAGCTAAATTTGTAAATTTTTCGATAGAAACATGTCTCCGGCGAAGCCGGATTTCTCCATACAAGGCTGGCTCGCTGTCGCTCGCCAGGAAGATATCGACACCTGGATGGGGATAAACGTCTTAAAACAGTTGGCTGAATGGGGTCGAATGGATACAAGCCAGGGCAAGAGAGAAAAGGAGAGAAAGATAACAAAAAGACGGTGACCCCCCTTAAGAAATGGTCATCTTATGTAACTCCTTCCTGTTCAGCTTCTCTCTCCAGTGGGTGAGTTTTGTTTGTTTGTTGATAATTTGTATTATTAATGTATATATATATATATATATATATATATATATATATATATATATATATATATATATATATATATATATATATACGGTATATATTTATTTATTATTATTATTATTATTATTAGTAGTAGTAGTAGTAGTAGTAGTAGTGCTAGTATTAGTAGTAGTATTATATTAACATTATTATCAATAATATATACTGTATATATATATTATTATTATCATCATAACGATAATATTATCTTGTATGTGTGCGTGTGTGTGTGTGTGTGTGTGTGCGTGCGTGCGTGTGTGTGTGTGCGTGTGCGTGTGTGTGTGTGTGTGTGCGCGTGTTTGTGAGCGTTTGCATAGATAGATATGTGCACAGATAGATAAATTATATATATTCGAGTTGGTAGCGTCTTTGAGAATGTTTTTTTTTTATGTTTCTGAGGTCACGAGACAAGAACATTGGTGGCAGACATTGTGCTCTTATTTAACACAGGCAAAACTGAGGAAGGTTGTTCTGGTCCAAGGTCACCGAGGATAATAATTGGCCAACTTGGACACAATCTTGTAAACCTTGGGCCTTATGGAGAATACACTGTCAAGGGAGCCCACCTCGCTTTTTTTTTATCTTTCTCTCCCGCTCTCTTTGGCTTGTATCCATTCGGCCCCATTCAGCCTACTGTTTTAAGATTTTTATCCCCATCCAGGTGTCAATATTTTCCTGGCGAGCGAAAGTGAGCTAGCATATATGTACTTTTGTTTTGACAGCAGGCTAATTTTTTACATTTTTCGATAGAAAAAATATCTCCATCCAACCCTGGCTCGCTATCGCTCGCCTGGAAGAAATCGACACCTGGATGGGGATAAACGTCTTAAAACAGTTGGCTGAATGGGGCCGAATGGATGCAAGCCAGAGAAAGAGAGAAAAGGAAAGAAAGATAAAAAAAGCCTGTGACCCCCCTTAAATGTGTGTTTGGTTTATTATACGTGCACTGTAAGATCTCAAGTGTAGCAGAAAGGTATATAAAATCATTGTTTATATTGATGGTGATTTACGTGTCTATCCTTATATTTAATGGGTTTATTACTACCAATATTTACTTAAATGGGTATGTAAAAGGACATATAATATATAATATGTGATAATAGACTGGGTGATGAGACTATTCAATGTTTGCTTTGTTGTGTCAATGGTACCAAATCTGTTCTTCGACTTGCCAAACACTCTTTCATCAGTAATAAATGCACTGAACTATTCAACTCTAGCTCTTCTCAACTTTTCTGACATCTAGCCAAAAATCTCACCAAATTTTTCTTCTTAGTCTGTCCCTCCCCTTTTCCACTCTGATGGCACAACCATCACTTCTTCCTCTGACAAAGCTGAACTCTTCGCTCAAATTTTTGCTAGAAACTCCACCTTGGATGATTCCAGTGCTATTCCTCCCTCCCCATCCCCCTCTCTCCTACTTATGCCTAATATCCTAATCTCTTCTAAAGATGTATTTTCTACCCTCTCTGGGCTTTATACTAAGAAGGCGTACTGTACGGACGATGTTCCTCCTGTTGTACTAAAAAACTGTGCAATAGAACAAGTCTCACCGAAGTAAGTCCCGTAGGGTACGTAGTACCTGTCTTGCAAAACAATCCCACCCCTGTGCAACTCTCCAACTCAAGAGAGAAACGATACTCCCAATATTTCTTCTATTCAACAGCTGAGCTCTGGAACTCTCTCCCTGAATCAATATTTCCCTAATCCTACGACTTAAATTGCTTCAAACACCGTGTGTCCAGGCATTTTGGCTCGACGGTTCCTTGATTTTAGCCCTGTCACTCTTTCAACTCTGGGGGAGGCACTCGTCACAAGCAGTTTTGCATTTTGTCTCCCTCATCCACATATAAAAAATATATATTTGTTTACAGTGTGTTCATGCACTTGATGTCTGCTTTATTAGGTCTGATTTGAATCATTGTCCAACGATATTGATAATTTGATTATTATTTTTATTTAAACGATAATGGATTTTCCTGTGTGTGTGTGTGTGTGTGTGTGTGTGTGTGAATAATGTATTAACATCTAGATTAGCATGGCCTTTGAATGTTATATAAACTATAATTTAATCTCGTTCATTCTGCGCCTTGTCTGGCTAAACAGGTGCAACTCTCTCTCTCTCTACACACACACACACACACACACACACACACACACACACACACACACACACACACACACACACACACACACACACACACACACACACACACACACACACACACACACACACACACACACACACACACACACACACACACACACTCTGTATATTATAACTATATAATTTCGGCTGTACCAGTTTTGTTACAGTTTATCTTTCCTATTTTGCAAACACGAAGTTTACAGTGCGGTTAACGTTTCCAAGATCCGATTACACATTTCTTCTCTGTTTTCGGGCAGTTATGAGACGATTGTAGGAAGGGTATATGGAAGTCAGAGGGTTAAGGGGAGGCAGTTTGTTTTTCGAGTCCTCCTCCTCCCTCATGTTTAGCCCTATTAGTTATGAGATTTCAAGACATTCGCCTCATTAGTTTGGCGATTTTCAGACCTTTTTCCCCATTCCTTTGCCAATATTAAGACCTTTCGTGTCATTTAGGTGTCAATTGTTTTCCTGGCGAGCGATAGCGAGCCTGTATTTGAAGAGGAATCGGCCTTCGGCCGGGACATTTTTCTACCGAAAAATGTACAAACTTATATCGAAGGGGGGTCTTATGGGTGTTTTTTTTAAAAGTTTAATAGAGGTTTACAGAGCAAACTAAGCCCCCTCCATAGACCATAGAGCCGAACCAGTAAATTATGCTGCACAATACCGTCTGAGCTCCCTTAAGGGGAGGTTTTTAGTTGATTCTCTAGACTTCCATCAAGCTTAAAATTACTCCCCCTAAACCCCCTTTCAAGATAAATTTGTACATTTTTCGGTAGAAAAATGTCCCGGCTGAAAGCCGGTTCCTCTTATATTACAGGCTCGCTATCGCTCGCCAGGATAAAATCGACACCTACATGGCACGAAAGGTCTTAAAATTGACAGAAATGGGTCGAAAGTTCTTAAAATCGTCAAAATAATGGGGGCGAACGTCTTAAAATATCAAAAGCAATGAGGCTAAACATGAGGGAGAAAGGAGTCAAGAAAAAAATCTCTCAAGTGGATATCTCCCCTTAACTGAGATATTCCTTACCATTACCATCCGCACAGATCCTTCCTAAAAACCAAGCTTCCCTCATTTGCTGGCTATTCAGAGGAAGAAAGAAATGCTGATAACAAAAACATCTGTGTCTCGAGGGTGTGAGGTATGACAGCTTGATTCTAGCTTTTTATGTTTATGATTATTATTAAGTTATCATTAATATTATTATTATTATTATTATTATTATTATTATTATTTGTATTAATATATATAATTGTAGTAGTAGTAGAGATAGTAGTACGGTAGTAGTAGTAGTAGTTGTTGTAGTAGTAGTAGTAGTAGTAGTAGTAGTAGAATTGTTGGTAGTCGTAGTAGTAGTAATAATAGTAATATAATTTAATATGATAATAATATTGATTTTATAAATTATTATGAACATTATGATAAACATTCAATTTATTATTATTATTATTATTATTATTATTATTATTATTATTATTTGAATTATTAATATTATTATTGTTGTAATTATTATTTCAATTCAATTCAATTCAAAACTTTTATTGACATAAAATGTTTACATAGTTATACAATACTTAACAATAATTAACTCCAAACAATCTATGGCAATTAGGTCTGATACCTATTGGTGTATATGTCCTTGTCTTGTTTAAGGGGACAGTGGCTGTTTGTTTGGTCTATTAATTCATTTATTCATATATATTTTTAGTTTCCTCCCTAGACCTCCATCAAGCTTAGAAAAACACCCCCTAGACCCCCCTTCAAGATGGATTTGTACATTTTTCGGTAGAAAAATGTCCCGGCAAAAGGCCGATTCCTATTAAAATTACAGGCTTGCTATCGCTCGCCAGGAAAAAATCGACACCTAAATGGCACAAAGGGTCCTAATATTGACAAAGAAATGGGGTGAAAGGTCATACAATCCCCAAACTAATGGAACCAACGTCTTATAATTTCAGAACTAATGGGACTAAACACGAGAGAAGGGGGTCCAGAAAAACGGTCTGCCTCCCCTTAAGTGTGATAAGTGCTGAAGGGATTATCAAGATGAGATAGAGCAATTATGTAAAACTAAAGAAGGCACCTAAATGAGACGAAATCGACTGACTCGTGGGCCGAACGTCATAAAATAGAAAACTAATGGGGCTAAACATGAGGAAGAAGGGCAACCAGAAAGTGCCACAAGCGCCGCCACCTGGGAGGATAGGGTGGCCGAACTGGAGAGATAGGACAGGTGACTGATGAGTTTATGGGCGGAGGAAAGAAAAGTTCGACAGTATAAGAAGAAGATTTAGAAGTTAGAAACAAGTCAAGAATGTTGGGCCGATCTCCGAGGCGATCCTGGTTACGGGTGAGTTGCTGAACAAGAAAACAAATGTAGGCTTGCTCACCAGGTTGGTCAGTGTAGCCTACATTCCAAGATATATGATATTTAATCGTGATTTTACATCTTCGAAGCTATCCAAACTGAATTGAATTGTCTGATTCTCGATTCTGCTAGGTAGAGGTCTGTGTTATGCTGAATCGAGTTTTGACATCTCCAAAACCTTTGACGCACTACTCCTCCTAAACAGTACGACTCCACGACATTGAACACTAAGACCAAAGTTGTTGCCAAAATTAACAAAGTGAACCTGCAGGGTCTCCGCTTCCAACTGTGGTGGCTCTTGTCTAAAACGGGATGTAGTGGAATCGATATACAACGCCAATAATAATAATAATTAATAATACGTAACATTTACACTTCGGAGGTTCATTTGGCTGTACGAGGCTCTTGAGCCAGGATTTGTGGTTCGTTTTTCTGCCCCCCCCCCCCCCCCCCTCCCCCTTCTCCCTCATATTTAGCCCCATTAGTTCTGAGACTTTAAAACGTTTGGCAATTTAAATATCGCCATTTTGTCCCAATATTAAGACCTTTCATGCAATATAGGATAGCGAGCCTGTAATATAAGAGCAACCGGCCATCGGAAGGCACATTTTTCTATGTAAACATTTACAAATTTATCTAGAAAGGGGGGGGGGGGGTCTGGGAGGTGTATTTTAAGCTATATGGAGGTCTACGGAGGAAACTAAAACATTATAAAAAATATATATAAAAGAGGAAATAAATACGCCCATCCCCCCTTCAAGTGTATTCAAGGGATTAATACCCTATCCAATATCCTTCTCTCACTCGGTAAGTTGTCTTAACCGGGTGTTCATGAAGGGGTCTTAATCACAGCCCAATTTTCCTCCCTAGTGAATTGATTAGGGCCTCTCGCTTTAACTCTCTCTCTCTCTCTCTCTCTCTCTCTCTCTCTCTCTCTCTCTCTCTCTCTCTCTCTCTCTCTCTCTCTCTCTGTCTCTCTCTCTCTCTCGCTCTCTCTCTCTCTCTCTCTCTCTCTCTCTCTGTTCTAATTATTGTCACGTTATCCTGCGAACAGGGTTACCTTATAATCTGATCTATCTATCTATCTATCTATCTATCTATTTACTCAGGCCCAATCCCCACTTTTTTTTTTTTTTTTTTTTTTTTTTTATATAAGCTGATCTCAAGAAACTGTATCCAATGAAGTGTAAAATCTACCCACACTGTAAAAATAGAACCCACAAAAATGGAACCCAATAGAACCCATGACCGAGTGCTGTGTGAGTGACCCAGCCTGGTACACACGGGTAACACTCTTAAAGGGACGGTGGCTATTTTATGGGTCTATTTATTTATATATTCATTTATATTTTAGTTTTTAGACCTCTATCAAGCTTAGAACAAACGCTCCCTAGAGCCCGCTTCAAGATAATTTTATACATTTTTTCGGTAGAAAAATGTCCTGGCCGAAGGTCGGTTTCTCTTAGAATTACAGGCTCGCTATCACTCACCAGACAAAGATCTACACGGTCTTATAATCGACAAACTAATAGGCCGAACGTCATAAAATATGAAAACTAATGGAGCTAAGCATGAGGAAGAAGGGGGACCAGAAAAACGTCCAATCTCCCGTTAATATGTGTAGGCCTACCAAACGTTTTACAGGTGCGTTCTCTAATACCCTATCCGTCTAGTAGGGTTTTACAGGTGCGTTCTCTAATACCCTATCCGTCTAGTAGGGTTTTACAGGTGCGTTCTCTAATACCCTATCCGTCTAGTAGGGTTTTACAGGTGCGTTCTCTAATACCCTATCCGTCTAGTAGGGTTTTACAGGTGCGTTCTCTAATACCCTATCCGTCTAGTAGGGTTTTACAGGTGCGTTCTCTAATACCCTATCCGTCTAGTAGGGTTTTACAGGTGCGTTCTCTAATACCCTATCCGTCTAGTAGGGTTTTACAGGTGCGTTCTCTAATACCCTATCCGTCTAGTAGGGTTTTACAGGTGCGTTCTCTAATACCCTATCCGTCTAGTAGGGTTTTACAGGTGCGTTCTCTAATACCCTATCCGTCTAGTAGGGTTTTACAGGTGCGTTCTCTAATACCCTATCCGTCTAGTAGGGTTTTACAGGGTCTAGTAGGGTTTTACAGGTGCGTTCTCTAATACCCTATCCGTCTAGTAGGGTTTTACAGGTGCGTTCTCTAATACCCTATCCGTCTAGTAGGGTTTTACAGGTGCGTTCTCTAATACCCTATCCGTCTAGTAGGGTTTTTTTTCTTCAGAGACATAGGCACTTTTTAATGGCATCAGTATTTTTCAGCTTTTTAATTCAAGTTTTAAATAAGTCTGTCAATCACAAAGAGAGAGAGAGAGAGAGAGAGAGAGAGAGAGAGAGAAGGGGGGGGGGGGGGGGTGCGGGTATAATGTCTAAATGTAACTTATTGCATCATCAACATATATTGTATCGACGACATGTATTGTAATGTTTTCCCAGCCTGAAGTTAATAAACGTTAAGTCATATCAAGTTTCTCTGTGTTGTCTATCTGTGTATCTATCTAATTATGTATAAATATCGATCGATCTATGTATCTATCTATCTATCTACAGTATCTATCTATCTCTCCAATTTCCCCCTCTCTCTCTCTCTCACTCGTCGCCTCAGCTTTGGGTTTAGGAGCGTATATAAGGGGCCTAATTTTCCTCTTCAGCGAAATGATTAGGATCTATCTCTGAGCGGTGATTGGGGGAGGGGTGTATGTGTGCGTGTGTGTGTGTGTGGTCTGTGCTTATGTGTTTTTCTTAATATATGTGAATATGTATGTGTGTTTATGTGATAGTTTGTGTGTTTGTACTCGTCTGTGGTTGTAATAATAATAGTAATAATAATTATAATTGAGGTAAAAATGGTGCGAGCCAATCACCGGCCGCCATTTGGGCAAGAAGGAGGAGATTGCCCAGATTATTGCCAAAGCTCACCATGTACAGTCGCGCTAATAAGTCATGTCCCAGCTGTCATTACGTTTGGCTTGCTCTGTGCTGTATTAATGTCTGTCAGATGTTGAATAGGGTGGGTAAGTGTAGGATTTTTGTTTTGTTTTTATATTTCACTCGATATGAAGAAATGAAGCTTAGATATTTCTGATACCTATTATTGATCAAAACATACTTGGTGCCGAGACATCACTTACAGTAATAGCGCGACTGTACACCTGCCAATCATCAGCTCGTCTTTGAAGACTTCGATGGTCCTTCCGGAAACACAGGTATTCAAACATGTGTAAAAACAACCCTTTAACCCCTTCAGCACCATGACGTCTTTTTACCTTTGATGTTGGCTACATTTAGACGATTTTATGCAGTTTAAGAAGGACCTGTGATAGTAAAAGGGTTAATAGAGATCGTATGTACCCATTTGAGTCGTAGAGGTAGATTATAGACTAAAGAAAATCGTCTTATGGTAACCAGAATATGAATAAAATGACGTAATGGTGGTGGAGGGGTTAAATACTGTGTCAGTGCTGGGAAATGTCTCAAAATTGGGTGACACATGGAAAGTAGTGGCATCTCTCCATACCACATCCTCCACTCCCCCCCCCCCCCCCAACTTGACCTTTTATTTTGCACAGGTTCTAGCAGTTCATGGGTTAAGGAGGGTCACTGGCTTTTTTCCTCTCCTTTTCTCTTTCTCTGGCTAGTATCCATTTGGTCCCATTCAGCCTACTGTTTTAAGACTTTTACCCCCATCCAGGAGTGGTAGCAAGCCAGCATATATATATTTTTGTTTTGACAGCAAGCTAAATTTGTACATTTTTCAATAGAAAAATGTCTCCGGCTAAGCCGGATTTTTCCCTGGCTCGCAAAATCTACACCTGGATAGGGATAAACGTCTTAAAACAGTAGGCTGATTGGGCCGAATGGATACAACCCAGAGAAAAAGAGAAAAATATTGAAAAAAACAGATGACCCCCCCTTAATGTGTTCTATATTGCACACACAATGTTTACAGTGTAGGGATCAACACTTTTCACCTGGCTCTTAAATGTACCCCAATTACTCTTCTTGTTAATTAGACCATTATTTTAAAAAAGCGAAAACGTAGCAGTGAGGAATATACTGTATAATTATAAAGATATGTTAACCCCTTGAGGAGTATCATACCATTTAACGGTTTATCCGACATTGCTCATTATTAGTGAATATTTGTCATGTCTATGGTAGCTCTGCGGATGAATCACGCGCGCTAAGAAGCTTGTTCTGGTGTTATGTTGAAGCTATTTTTATCTAGTTATTGGCTGAATAAATTTTCTTTTCTTTCAGACACATCCTTAATCATTCGGGAGTGCCTGCATGAGCCCTTATATAGCGGAAATATGCCCGCATTGTAAATGTTAATTCCCACAAACCCTTCCCCCTCTCCCCCCCCCCCCCTCTTGTTTTTATTATGTGTGTTTTTTTTTTTTTTTTTTTTTTTTTTTATTTTTTTCTTTTTTTTTTTTTTTTTTTTTCTTTTTTTTTAAAGTTTACTCTCTGGTCCTTTATTAAGCTTTGGCTACGCGAGGGCTTTCACGAGCGTCAAATATTTTATAACTTATTTCAAAATATAATTACCATTAATTCATACGATTACAAAGTCTTAGTCAAATTTAATATGTCCTATACTGCGCAAAAATCAAATGTATATTTACTGTATATATACTGCACACGCACACACACACACACACACACACACACACACACACACACACACACACACACACACACACACACATCTATATGGCTACGAAATAATGCTAGACACTTTACAAAGGTAAATAATGTTTTTTGTGTCATCAACTTCATAAAAAATCAAGGGTATTAAAAGGACATAAAAAAAGGTATATAAAGTCATTGGGTATATTGAGTATATTGGTATATTGGGTCTATTGGGTATATTTCCACCAATATAAATCGGTATATTATCATGGGCACTTTGTATACCCTTTTCATACCCATATATTGTTTAGACTGAGTTCATAGTCCACGAAACAATGTAAGCCACTTTACAAAGGCATAAAAATGTTTGTGTAATCAATTTTGTTGTGCAGGAAATTGTTAGGGGAGAATGTAGGGCGTTGCAAATGTGTGTGTGTGTGTGTGTTTGTGTGTTGGGGGGATGGGCAGGATAGGGGGGCCTATGTGTGCATGCCCCCTCTAGCATTGGTATATCACATTATCTCCTATAACGCTGTAACATCATCCTTCCACCTTCGCACATAGGCATAGGTTAACCTCTCTACTAAGTCCCCTCTAGCAGTGGTATATCACATTACCTCCTATAACGCTGTAACATCATCCTTCCACCTTCGCACATAGGCATAGGTTAACCTCTCTACTAAGTCCCCTCTAGTAGTGGTATATCACATTACCTCCTATAACGCTGTAAAATCATCCTTCCACCTTCGCACATAGGCATAGGTTAACCTCTCTACTAAGTCCCCTCTAGTAGTGGTATATCACATTACCTCCTATAACGCTGTAAAATCATCCTTCCACCTTCGCACATAGGCATAGGTTAACCTCTCTACTAAGTCCCCTCTAGTAGTGGTATATCACATTACCTCCTATAACGCTGTAACATCATCCTTCCACCTTCGCACATAGGCATAGGTTAACCTCTCTACTAAGTCCCCTCTAGTAGTGGTATATCACATTACCTCCTATAACGCTGTAAAATCATCCTTCCACCTTCGCACATAGGCATAGGTTAACCTCTCTACTAAGTCCCCTCTAGTAGTGGTATATCACATTACCTCCTATAACGCTGTAAAATCATCCTTCCACCTTCGCACATAGGCATAGGTTAACCTCTCTACTAAGTCCCCTCTAGTAGTGGTATATCACATTACCTCCTATAACGCTGTAAAATCATCCTTCCACCTTCGCAATTATATTTTTCTCTCCACTGTGCTTCCCTAGATTTTCTATCATCGGTATGTATTATATTAAACAGAATAAATGTATAGTTTATTATTACTGTTATTGTTATTATTATTATAATTATTATTAGTAATAGTACCGGTAGTAGTAGTAGTTGTTGTAGTAGTAGTAGTATTAGTAGTAGCAGTAGCACTAAACAACTAAATAGGCATAAGTTAGCCTCTTTACTAAGTCCCCTCCCGTCCTGGTCTTTCACATTCTCTCATATGAAGCTTTATACTTAAGCGTCCCCCTTCCCCATTACATTTTTAGCTCGTCTCCTCCCTGCTTCCCCTTTTAAATTTTCGAAATTACAACAAGGGTAGAAATTAACCACTTGCGAGTTTCATGCTATAAGGAAGTTGGAGCTGTAGACATTGATATTTAGCAGAATTACCAGGTAGAATATGGTTGTAGTACATTTATAATTACATGAAGTCAAATTCAACATACTTTGTCTTCATCAGAATCCTTAATTATTATTGCATTTATGATTAATAGCGATGTTTTCGGCTCCAACTTCCATAAAGCCTGAAACTTGCAAGATCTATATTATATTCTTCTGCCTGCTCCCTCTTTTAACCCTTTGAAGATTATGATGCATTTTGACAGTAGATCCTGGTTATCATTAGACGATTTTATACAGTTTAGAAATTATCTGTGCCTTACAACACAGTCCCACGCCTATTCTGTCCTGCTCTCCAACCCAAGAATTGGCAACATTTCTCAGTATTTCTTCTACTCAACAAGTGAACTCTGGAACTCTCTCCCTCAATCAATCTGTCCTTTATCCTATGACTTAAACTGCTTTAAACTTCGTGTGTCCAGGCATTTTGACCCCAACGTCCCTTTAATGTGGCTCTCTGTCACTCTTTTGGCTGTGGGGGAGACACTTGGTACAGTCATCCTGATTTTGTCTCCTCTATACACATAAAACAAAAAAAATGCCTATGTAATTTAAGAGAGCCCACCTCGTTTTGTTTTTCTTTTTCTCTCCCTCTCTCTTTGGCTTGTATCCATTCGGCCCCATTCAACCTACTGCTTAAGACGTTTACCCCCATCCAGGTGTCAATATTTTCCTGGTGAGCGGTAGCAAGCCAGCATATATATACTTTTGTTTTGAGAGCAAGCTAAATTTGTAAATTTTTCGATAGAAAAATTTCTCCGGCAAAGTCTGATTTCTCCATACAATGCTGGTTCGCTATCGCTCGCCAGGAAGATATCGACACCTGGATGGGGATAAACGTCTTAAAACAGTTGGCTGAATGGGGCCGAATGGATACAAGTCAGAGAAAGAGAGAACAGGAGAGAAAGAGAAAAAAAGTCAGTCAGTCAGTCAGTCAGTCAAAGAGGCCTTATTTACGAAAAGGTTTGGTAAACATAATTCGCTTTCAGTTGCCTCAAAATGCAAGAAAATATTAATGTTAAGTTCACATGGATAAATCAAGGCCACACTGCAAAATATGTGTGTGCATAAAGGAACACATAACGCTACATAATTAATACATCAATACATAATGAAGAAATAACATAAGTATATAACAAAATTATATATAATAACATAATACATTTTAACGTAACATAACATAACATAGTACATTATAAAATATAAATAACATGATAACATAGTTGTTGTTGTTGTTGTTGCTGTTCACCAAGCTGCCTGGCCGAACAGCCCCAAGGCTCCGAGCAAGGCCAAGGCCATAACCGAGCGCCCCCACAGTAATAAATAATAGCATAAAACATATATAATAGGATAATTAAATATAAATAACATAATTACATAGTAATACATAATAGGATAATACATAATACATAGTAACATAATACAATAGATACATAATAACATATTGCAGTACTGAATGACATATAATACATGATAACAAACATAATTACTTAACATAACAAAATACAGTACATAATAACATATAAATACATCATAAAATAATGCATAATAACATAATAGCATATAAATACATAATAACGTTACAAATACGGTACAGTCGTGAGCATAAATACAGTTATGCCCATTCCAATCTGCCAACCCTTAAGAGGGGTCACCGGCTTTTTTTATACTGTACTGTAGGCCTTCCCTCGCTATCTCTATATACTGTAGATACATAGATAGATAGAAAGATAGATATATAGATTCAGAGGATGATGAAGTAATAATATATGCATAGGACATAATGGCTTTAATTCCATACTAGTTGATGTGGCAATACAGACAGGGGAATATGAGAGAGAGAGAGAGTACAAAGGAGTACAAAGGAAATCAAGCAACAACAGATCTAGTGACCCTTCTAGGTTGCTTGTCCTCCAAAACACTGAGGATCAAGTGTCCAAACAGTGGTTTAGAGTGGGTAAGGGAACATTGGAAAGGGAATTACTGCCCTGGAACTAATGTCCGTGGCAGGATTAGGAAGTTAGTAGAGGACAGATGGGTTAGTAACTGAGGGGGGGATAAAATAAAGTTATTCATTTACAAACGCAGTCAGTCGTGGGTTTGATGAGAGATATTTGTCTAGGCGGAGTTTAAATGAATCAACGGTGATGCAGTCTATAACGTTTCGGGGAAGCCCATTCCACAAGTTGACAACTCGATTGAAGAAGAAATTCTTAGATTCGTGCGAGTTAAAAGATTTACCAATAATTTTGCAACCGTTTCCCCCGCGTGTAATTAGATTGGTCGATAGTGAAGTACTTACTACAGTTCATATTGTCGATGCCTTTGATGATTTTGAACACTTGAATTAAGTCACCTCTTAATCTGCGTTGGGTTAAAGGAAATAGATTTAATTCTCTAAGACGCTCTTCGTATGGTTTGTTCTTTAGGCTAGGTATCATTTTGGTAACTCTACGTTGAACTCGTTCTAGCTTGTTTATATCTTTTTGGTAATAAGGGCACCAGGATTGAACGCAGTATTCCAGAAGAGGGCGGACTAAGGGTTAGGATAACTTCTTTGGATTTATGCTCAAATGACCTGCCTATAAAGCCAATTATTTTGTTTGCCTTCTTAACAACTTCTGAACATTGTTGACTCGGTTTTAGGTTACTCGATATTGTTACTCCCAGATCGGTTTCTCTGTTTACATTCTTAAGCTGAGTGCCATTCATCGAATAGTTTGCTTTCTCATTTAGGTATCCGACATGTAGTACTTTACATTTATCCGCATTGAAACTCATTTGCCAAATTTGGGCCCAACATGACAATTTATCTAGATTGTGTTGCATATCGTCAACTTGTTCTTTTGAGAGTACGCTATATGCAATTTTTGTATCGTCAGCAAATTTTGAGATTGTACAGGTGAGACCCTCATCTATGTCGTTGATGTAAATTAGAAAGAGAATTGGTCCTAGTACCGATCCCTGGGGTACCCCGCTACTTACATTGGTCCATTTAGATGCCTTACCGTTTATGACTACCCTTTGCTTTCTGTTGCTGAGCCAAGAGAAAGAGAGAGAGAGAGAGAGAGAGAGAGAGAGAGAGAGAGACGAAAATATTATCATTCCTTCAAAACAAAAAATGTGACACAAAGGGGAACAGAAAATTAGAAGGTAGGGGACGCCACAGACTCTATTATATAGTAACAGAGATCGGTCAACCTCCGCCATCTTGGTGACGCTGGTGAACTTTTTCTCTCTTTACACTCAAATATCCCCATACCCTTAAGGGGAGGTTTTTGGTGTGTTTCCTAGACTTCCATCAAGCTTGAAATTACACCCCCTTGACTCCCTTTCAAGATAAATTTGTAAATTTTTCGGTAGAAAAAAAATCCGGCCAATGGCCGGTTCCTCTTAAATTACAGGCTCGCTATCGCTCGCCAGGAAAAAATCGACACCTAAATGGGACGAAAGGTATTAAAAGTGACATAAATGGGGTGAAACTTCTTAAAATCGCCAAGCTAATGGGGCGAACGTTTTATAATATCAAAAGTAATGGGGCTAAACATGAGGGAGAAAGAGGTTCAGAAAAAAATCCTCCAGGTGGAAATCTGCCCTTAATAAACAATTGGTATTACTGGTACAGGATATATAGTTTGGTCTTTGGTGATATATACCCATAATATACCTGTAATATACCCATCATATATATATACAAAAACAACAAATATATGTGAGTGAAGGAGACAACAGGCGGAACTGCCTGTGGCAAGTGCCTCCCCCTGAGTTGAAAGAGTGTCAGGGCCAAAATCAAGGGACGTTCTACCCAAAATGTACTATATACAGTATATATATACAGTATATATACTGTATACAGTATATATATATCACCAAAGACCAAACTATATATCCAGTCCAAGTATTACCAAATATATGTTAAGGGTATGGAGATAATGGAGTGTAAAGAGAGAAAAATATCACCAGTGGCACCAAGATGGCGGAGGTTGGTCGATCTCTGATACTATAGGATCTATGGCGTCCCCTACCTTTCTCATTTTCTGGTCCCCTTTGTGTTACATTCCCTATTTTGAATTACCTTCCCCTCCCCCCCCCCCCCCTCTCTCTCTCTCTCTCTCTCTCTCTCTCTCTCTCTCTCTCTCTCTCTCTCTCTCTCTCTCTCTCTCTCTCTCTCTCTCTCTCTCTCTCTCTCTCCTCTCTCTCTCTCTCTCTCTCTCTCTCTCTCTCTCTCTCTCTCTCTCTCTCTCTCATACAAACATAAATACTCACAGGATGAAAGATATACTCAAAACAAGTTGAACAGAAAATGAGATGTATATAATGTATATATATACAGTATATATATATATATATATATATATATATATATATATATATATATATATACAGTATATACGAATGAAAAATGCAGAGAGGGGTAATGTAGAGTAAAAGTTAATATTAACACACAAATACAAGACATGGTTAGGCAGACCGGTTATCGTAAGGCAGATCCATTTGACGTCCAACCCATGGCATATCGTTTTAGTTATACATTTTCAGTTAAGGGAGCCCACC
The DNA here is from genome assembly GCA_032716605.1 of Paralithodes platypus. Classification (NCBI taxonomy): domain Eukaryota; kingdom Metazoa; phylum Arthropoda; class Malacostraca; order Decapoda; family Lithodidae; genus Paralithodes; species Paralithodes platypus. Next base: position 12,281,932 of record CM064506.1, on the reverse strand, counting down.
TCGCTTTTTTTTCTCTTTCTCTCCCTCTCTCTTTGGCTTGTATCCATACGGCCCCCATTCACCCTTCTGTTTTAAGACGTTTACCCCCCATCCAGGTGTCAATATTTTCCTGGCGAACGGTAGCGAGCCAGCATATATATATGTTTGTTTTGACAGCAAGCTAAATTTGTACATTTTTCGATAGAAAAATGTCTCCGGCGAAGACGGATTTGTCCATACAATGCTGGCTGGCTATCGCTCGCCAGGAAGAAATCGACACTTGGATGGGGATAAACGTCTTAACACAGTTGGCTAAATGGGGCCGAATGGATACAAGCCAAGGAAAGAGAGAAAAGGAGAGAAAGATAGAAAAAAAGGCCGGTGACCCCCCCCCCCCTTAATAAAACCGTCTAATCATCGCCCGCATATATATAATGGTAGATTACGTCATGGCATATACCCGCACTTTCTGGAGCATAGTACTATAGTCTATTCACTATAAGAAGGGCAGAAATCGTAGCCCCTATCCTCTGTCACTCAAAAAAGGGCTAGAGCAAATGGGCTGCAAATCGCCACACGTATTTCCAACCTGACGTCTCCTAAACGGTAGAAATATTCGCTCGATCACTCTATACTTGTGTTACTTGTGTTGGGTTCGCCACACCGAGGAGCGTGCCGCCCCTCGTTCTGGGTCGCTTCCGAGTTATAGAGGTTAGTGGTCACGATTTTTGGCCTGATGATAATGAACAGATTTTAGGTAATCTATTCCACATTTCTACAACCTTATTCCAAAACCACTGCTTATCTTTATTTGTTATTAACCCGTACAGTACCGGCGACGTTCTTTTAACTGTATTCTGGCTAGTATTAGATTATTGTATTCAGTTTAAATAGGGCCTCCAGCAATTAACAAGCTCCGAACTATCTCATCTAACCCTTTGTACTACCACAGATCCTTCTTAAATTGCACAAAATCGTCTAAATATAGCTAGAATAAAATTTAAAAGGCGTCGCTGGTACGGTAGGGGTTAAGGAGCTAGTGGCTCTTTTTTTGGTCTATTAATTCATATATGTTTTAGATTCCTCGCTAGACCTCCATCAAACTAAAACAAAACACCCCCTAAATTTGTAAATTTATCGGTAGAAAAATGTACCGGCCGAAGGCCGGTTCCTCTTAAAATTACAGGCTCGCTAACGCTCACCAGGAACATATCGACACCTAAATGACAAGAACAGTCTTGATATTGACAAAGAAATGGGTCGATTAAAGGTCTTAAAATCATTACTAATACACCCAATGATTACATGTAGCCTTTTTTATACCTTTCCTTTACCCTAAATATTATACAGAATTGTTCAGTTGTCAAAAACCAAACATGCACCCCCCCCCCACCACCCTCAACTTTAACACTGGAATAAGATTTGTTTTTTTTCTCTCTCTCTCTCTCTCTCTCTCTCTCTCTCTCTCTCTCTCTCTCTCTCTCTCTCTCTCTCTCTCTCTCTCTCTCTCTCTCTCTCTCTCTCTCTCTCTCTCTCTATCTCTCTCTCTCTTTCTCTCTCTCTCTCTCTCTCTCTCTCTCTCTTGATCTCTCTTGATCTGGTTATATATCTATTTATATCTATCTATCCATCTAACATCCTCTTGTGTCTCAATACTGGGGCTTATAATGTGCTAATTATCCTCATCAGGGAACTAACTAGGGTACACATCACTGAGCTGTATGAGTGTGTGTATGGGTGTAAGGGTGTGTATGTATGTGTGTGTAATTGTTTGTGTAAGGGTGAATGTGTGTAATTGTGTGTGTGTGTAAATGTGTGTGTTTGTAAATGTGTGTGTGTGTGTGTGTGTGTGTGTGTGTGTGTGTGTGTGTGTGTGTGTGTGTGTGTGTGGAAGTGTAATTGTGTTTGTCTAAGTGTGTGTAAGTGTGTGTGAATAAAAGAGAGAGAGTACGGTGTGTCCACTGAATATACATACACTGCTAGATTTCCGTGTGCATTATACAACACATAAGAATTAACTTTTTCATGATACGATTATGCCTTTCTTTTCTGTTTTCTGGTAATTTTAGACGATTATATTTAGAATAGGAGGGATTTATGGAAGTTAGAGGGTTAATTGAGATAGTTTTTACCTTTTTCATTCCCACAGATCCTTCCTAAGCTGTATAAGATCGTCTAATTATAGCCAGAATATACTGTCAAGAGGCGTCATAGTCCTCAAGGAGTTAAGGAATTGCTACAGTCGGCCTAATAAGTGATGTCTCGGCACCAAGTATGTTTTGATCAATAATTGGTATCAGCAATATCTAAAACTTTCATTATTCGTTTCGAATGAGATATATAACCATGTTCCTACATTTATCCATCCTATTCAACATCTGACAGACATTAATACAGCACAGAGCGAGCCAAACGTAATGCCAGCTGAGACATGACTGAGCGCCACTGTATAGTCACGCTAATAAGTCATGGCTCAGCTGTTACATTTGGCTCGCTATGAGCTGTATTAATGTCTGTCAGATGTTGAATAGGGTGGGTAGGTGTAAGAACATTTTTGTATGTATCACTCAAAAAGATGAAATCATGTGTAAATATTGCTGATACCAATTATTGATCAAAACATAATTGGTGCCGAGACATCACTTATTAGACCGACTGTACATGTAATAATAGTTTTGATTAACCCTTTGAAGATTATGACGCATTTTGGAAAGTATATTCTGGCTATCATGAGAAGATTTTATGTAATTTAGGAAGGATCTGTGGGAATGATAAGGGTAAAGGCTATCTCATGTTTAGCCTACCCCTCCGACTTTCATATACCCTTCCTCATATGAATAGAATCGTCTATTATTAGCCAGAAACGGGAAAGAACTGCGTCACCGTGTCTTTTAAACAATTCGAACCCTTTTTTTGTTCAATCTTTCTGAACATATTTATGAACAATATTTATAATGTGTTATGTAAGGAAAATAAAAATAAAAAATTGGAAAAATGGGGATTGGACCTGAGCATATAGATAGATAGATAGATGCAAGGAATGCCAATTGATCACTTGCGAGTGTCAGGCTATAAGGAAGTTGGAGCCGTAGACTTTGATATATAGCCGAATTATCAATAAAATATGGTTTTAGTACATAAATATACACATACAGTTATCTTGACCATACCTTCTATACAGTACACCTGAAACCTACATTATTATTGGATTTCTGTTTTATGGTGATGTTTACGGCTCCAACTTCCCTATAACCTGAAACTCGCAAGTCGTCAATTAAATCACGGTGAGAAAGGCAGTTGAGGAGAAGAGACAGTGTTTTGAGAGGGTTTAACAGGATGGTAGTGTTGAGGTATGGGAGAGGTACAAGGAGAAAGGGAAGAAAAGGAGAGAGCCAAAACAGAAAATTAGAGAAGCAAAGAAAGATGCAAACGAAAGGTGGGGTCAAAGGTTGAGTGAGAATTTTAAAGAACGAAAGAAGATGTTTTGGAAGGCTAAAACTTCATGACATTTATCAGCTTAAGAAGAATCTATGTTATTATATATATATATATATATATATATATATATATATATATATATATATATATATATATATATATAAACATAGGTTCTTCTTAAGCTGATAAATATCGTGAAATTTTAGCCAGAATACAATGTAAAAGAGGTGTCATCGTGCATCTTGCTTAGGCCAATCGGCTTTCTGAAGACTCCCATTTTCTTATGTTCTTATGTTATGTTAAATGGGTACACTATTATGGTCACTGTAGTAACTGTACTGTATAATTATACCCTATTCATACCCTTAAGGGGGAGCCTTAAGGGGAGACTGACCGCTTGTTTGGTCTATTAATTAATTTATTTATATATTTTTTTAGTTTCCTCCCTAGACCTCCATCAAGCTTACAAAAACACCCCCTAGACTCCCTTTCAAAATAAATTTGTAAATTTTTCGGTAGAAAAATGTCCCGGCCGAAGGTCGATTCCTCTTAAAATTGCAGGCTCCCTATCGCTCGCCAGGAAATAAGCGACACCTAAATGGCACGAAAGGTCTGAAAATTGACAACGAAATGGGGCGAAAGGTCATAAAATCGCCAAACTAATGGAACCAACGTCTTAAAATCTCAAAACTAGTGGGGCTAAACATTAGGCAGACGGGGGTCCAGAAAAACGGTCTGCCTCCCCTTAATATGTGAGAGTGTATAATGTATATGTGAGAGTGTATAATGTATATGTGAGAGTGTATAATGTATATGTGAGAGTGTATAATGTATATGTGAGAGTGTATAATGTATATGTGAGAGTGTATAATGTATATGGACTATGAAATAATGTGAATAACTTTACAAAGGCATAAAATGTTTGGGTCATCAACTTTATTGTTCAGGAAATTGTTAGGGGAGAATGGAGGGTGCTGATAAAGTGTGTGTGTGTGTGTGTGTGTGTGTGTGTGTGTGTGTGTGTGTGTGAGAGAGAGAGGGGAGGATTTATGTGTGTGTTTTGTATATATAGCTCACGTGTATTTATGAGATATACGATATATTATAAATTATATATATATATATATATATATATATATATATATATATATATATATATATATATATATATATATATATATATATATATATACAGGGTGGTGCGGAATTCAGCTCGGTGATTGTAACTACACTTTTAGCCACAAGACATCAACCCCCGTGAAGATTATGACGAGTTTTTATAGTTTATTCTGGCTATCATTAGACGATTTTATGCAGCTTAGGAAGAATCTGTGGGACTTAAATGGGTATAGACGGTCTCTATCAACCCTCTGACTACCATAGTTAATTTTAAAATGCTTAAAATATGTGCCAATTATGTTACAGTTATGTGTTCAATTCTACACATACAATGTTTACAGTGTATAAAGGTAATGTCACACGAGCGGATTTTCCGGAAAATTTCTATGAGCAAGTTTTTATCGCAATTTTTGTTTGTCTTTTTTCATTGGGATCAACAAGAATGTAGAATGATTGTAGATTGTGTTAAATATATTGGATAATATAATGAATGCCAGACTAATGCTTTTCAAGGGAGCCCACCTCGCTTTTTTTTTCTCTTTCTCTCCCTCTCTCTTTGGCTTGTATCCATTCGGCCCCATTCAGCCTACTGTTTTAAGACGTTTACCCCCATCCAGGTGTCAATATTTTCCTGGCGAGCGGTAGCGAGCCAGCATATATACAGTTTATCTTTGTTCTGACAGCAAGCTAAATTTGTACATTTGTCGATAGAAAAATGGGGATTGGGCCTGAGCATATAGATAGATAGATAGATAGGGTAAATTCTGATACACGTTAAATTTTGAAGCTGCCAAACTACAATTGCTCGAAACAGTTGATAGAGAATACGCGAATGTGACACCGGCGATTTTTGCAAGTAATAATTATTTTATTTAGTTTCCTCCCTAGACCTCCATCAAATTAAAAAAAAACATCCATTAGATCCCCCTTCTAGATTAATTTGTACATTTTTTGGTAGAAAAATTTCCCGGCCGAAGGCCGGTTCTCCCAACATTATAGGCTCACTATCTTTCGCCATGGAAAAAATCGACACCTAAATAGCACGAAAGGTCTAAATATTGACGGAAGAAATTGGGCGAAAGGTCTTAAAATCGACTAACTAATGGGGCTAAAATCTTAACATCTGAAAACTAATGGGGCTAAACATGAGGGAGAAAGTGGTCTGCCTTGCGTCACCAGTTCGTCTAAATATTCCTTACATTTGTGTATTTACTCAACATTCACCCTCTCTGTATATCTCATTAACGTTGATATACAGTATACTGTACATTAGTGTCCCCTAGTGTACTCATTTTCTATTCCCCTTGTTTCCCGTTATCTGGTTTGAATACATTATAATTTCCTCTCTCTCTCTCTCTCTCTCTCTCTCTCTCTTTATATATATATATATATATATATATATATATATATATATATAGAGAGAGAGAGAGAGAGAGAGAGAGAGAGAGTGTGTAAAGGCTATCAGCCTATGTCCGAGAGGGAGTAGTTGGAATATAGAAAAAAAAAAAAAAAAAAAAAATATATATATATATATACCGATATATATATAATTATATCTTAGGAGATTTCAACACTCACCCCTACCAATGGCCCTCCTCCCATTTCACTGACCAACCTGGTGAACAAGCCTGGTCCTGGAGTGGCGGCGTCTACGCCGTGGGACCACCTCCCGGAACTGCCGACCATGGATGGCTGCCGACCCTCCCGTCCGGGGACAAGATCACTGACAGTGGAGGACAGCAGGCTGCCGACCGTGGGGAGCAGTTTCCGGGAGCCAAACCGCCACAACTCTCCCCTGCGGGGCTGTTCCGCCAGGCAGCTTAGGGAACAACAACAACAACAACAACAAGCCTACATCATTTCTATCCAAAATGACCTAGAGCAGTTAGTCCAGCATCATACTTGAATTCCTGACCGCCTTGGAGATCGGCCCAACATTCTTGACTTATTTCTAATCCTTCTACTTATGCTGTAGACCGTTTTCTTTCCGTTGGGCTCCTCCGATCACAACCTTATCTCTGTTACCTGTCCTATCTCTCCAGTACGGCCACCCGTTCCTCCCAGCCGGCGGCGTTTGGGGCACTTTGGCGCTGCCGACTGGGAGGCTCTTCGACAGTACTTCTTTGATTTCTCATGGAATTATTTTTGCTTCCGTGGCCTGGGACCCTCGGAGTGTGCCAAGTGCATAACTGAAGTAATCCTCTCGGGCATGGAGGCATACATTCCATTTTCTTTCTCTCAGTGTAATGCAAAAAAATCTTGGTTTACTCACGCTTGTTCTACTGCTGTCCGCAATAAGGAGGAATCATTCAAACAGTACCGTCTCCTTCAAACTCAGGAATCTCGTGCTTTATATGTTGCTGCCCAGAATCAAGCCAAATCTGTTTTTCGACTAGCCAAAAACTCTATCGTCATTATAACATTTTCTGAACTTTCCAACTCTAGCTCTTCCCAAGCTTTCTGGCATCTAGCCAAGAACCTCGCCAACAATTTTACTTCCTCATCTTTCCCTCCTCTTTTCCAGTCTGACGGCACTACCATCAATTCTTCCTCTGGCTAAGCTGAACTCTTCGCTCAAACTTACCCTAAAAACTTCACCTTGGAGGATTCCGGTGCTATTCCTCCCTCTCCACCCCCTCTCTCTTATGCCTAATATAATAATCTCCTCTAAGGATGTACTTTCTGCCATCTCTGAGCTTAATACTAAGAGGGCGTACGGACCAGATGGTGTTCCTCCTGTTGTACTCAAAACCTGTTCTTCCGTGCTGACTTCCTGCCTAGGCAAACTCTTTTGTCTCTTTCTTTCCTCTAACCGTCTAACGTCTTTCCTTATTGCTGGAAGTTCACTCCTATTCAACCTGTCCCAAAGAAGGGTGACCGCTCCAAATCCTCCACATATCGAGCAATTGCTCTCATTTCTCGCATCTCTAAAGTTTTTGAAACAATTCTTAACTCAGAATTTCTTAAGAACTTTCTTCCCTTAATCTACTTTCAGATCACCAGTATGGTTTCCTTCAGGGCCGCTTACTGGTGATCTTGCCTATCTTATTAACTCTTGGTCATCCTCCTTTCGGGACTTTCGGTGAGACTTACTCTATTGCGCTAGACATATCGAAAGCCTTCGATAGAGCCTGGCACAAATCTCTAATTTCCGAACTACCTCCTTTGGTTTCTATTCCTCTATCTGTGCCTTTGTCTCTAATTTCCTTTCCAGCCGTTCCATTGCTGCGGATGTGGACGGCCATTGTTCACTTCCTCATCGTATCAAATCCGGTGTTCCTCAGGGTTTTGGCCTATCTTTCATTCTCTTTCTAATTTTCATAAATGATCTTCTCAACTGTACCTCCAGTCCCAGCCATTCATACGCAGACGACTCTACCTTACACTACATTAAATGGACCAATGTAAGTAGCGGGGTACCCCAGGGATCGGTACTAGGACCAATTCTCTTTCTAATTTACATCAACGACATAGATGAGGGTCTCACCTGTACAATCTCAAAATTGGCTGACGATACAAAAATTGCAAATAGTGTACTCTCAGAAGAACAAGTTGACGATATGCAACACAATCTAGATAAATTGTCATGTTGGGCCCAAATTTGGCAAATGAGTTTCAATGCGGATAAATGTAAAGTACTACATATCGGATACCTAAATGAGAAAGCAAACTATTCGATGAATGGCACTCAGCTTAAGAATGTAAACAGAGAAACCGATCTGGGAGTAACAATATCGAGTAACCTAAAACCGAGTCAACAATGTTCTGAAGTTGTTGTTGTTGTTGTTGTTGTTGTTCCCCAAGCTGCCTGGCCGAACAGCCCCAAGGCCCCGAGCAAGGCCAAGGCCAAGGCCATAACCGTGCGCCCCCACAGAACCCTTACTGCCGACCACAATAAAGCCTGGGTGACCGAAGCCACTCCATGGTGGGGAGCTGAGGAGGGTGTTGAAACGCCCAGGAAACCAAAGCCCCACCCAGGGCCCTGTGCCCCTCAGCAATTATGAAGAGAAAGTTGAGGGGCAAAGGAAAAAATGTGACCCTTTGGCTTCCAATCTAGGTAGACTGGGAGGTCAATCCACGGAAGAGACGCCGTCACTTGAGATCTAGAAAATATAAAAGTAAAAGGAACAGTCAGAGTAAGCTATGGGTATGGCAGAGATCGCTCAGTTCTCACTCTGATAGACCAGCCCATCACCAGAATGTTCAGAAGTTGTTAAGAAGGCAAACAAAATAATTGGCTTTATAGGCAGGTCATTTGAGCATAAACCCAAAGAAGTTATCCTAACCCTTTACAATTCCTTAGTCCGCCCTCTTCTGGAATACTGCGTTCAATCCTGGTGCCCTTATTACCAAAAAGATATAAACAAGCTAGAACGAGTTCAACGTAGAGTTACCAAAATGATACCTAGCCTAAAGAACAAACCATACGAAGAGCGTCTTAGAGAATTAAATCTATTTCCTTTAACCCAGCGCAGATTAAGAGGTGACTTAATTCAAGTGTTCAAAATTATCAAAGGCATCGACAATAAGGACTGTAGTAAGTACTTCACTATCGACCAATCTAATTACACGCAGGGAAACGGTTGCAAAATTATTGGTAAATCTTTTAACTCACACGAATCTAAGAATGTCTTCTTCAATCGAGTTGTCAACTTGTGGAATGGGCTTCCCCGAAACGTTATAGACTGCATCACCGTTGATTCATTTAAACTCCGCCTAGACAAATATCTCGCATCAAACCCGCGACTGACTGCGTTTGTAAATGAATAACTTTATTTTATCCCCCCCTCAGTTACTAACCCATCTGTCCCCTACTAACTTCCTAATCCTGCCACTGACATTAGTTCCAGGGCAGTAATTCCCTTTCCAATGTTCCCTTGCCCACTCTAAACCACTGTTTGGACACTTGATGCTCAGTGTTTTGGAGGACAAGCAACCTAGAAGGGTCACTAGACCTGTTGTTGCTTGATTTCCTTTGTACTCCTTTGTACTTTGTACTCCCCCTTCCCATTTATATTTTTGTGTGGACTCGTTTGTGCTTTCCTTTTGTGTGTTTGTGTGTGCGTATGTATGCTCCCCTACACACCATTTGTTTAGCACCCTATATTTCCCCTGACAACTTTATATACTATTAATAATATATACCTCTGCGGAGTTGGGTAGCACTGTTTTATGACTCTATACAGTATATTATGTTAGGGATATTATTAATTTGATCTCACAAATTCACGTTGCTTTATATGAATAAATGTTTCTACCCTTGCTCAGGATCGAACCACGGACAGTCAGGACGAGTGGCCATGCTTTAAGTCACTCCACCACGGTGTAATAAAATCTAGCTAAACATTTATAAACACGTTTATTGTCTGATATTATAGATATATAGATAGATATATACATATACAGTATGATAGTTGGATAGATAGACAACTGACTAACTACTGTAGTAAAGAGAGAGAGAGAGAGAGAGAGAGAGTGAATAAGTAATTAAAATGTAAAACTTGCAAACTAAGGCACATCATATTCATAGAACATTAATAGCATTAACATGGATGAACATATGAAAGGAGGGGATTGTTTGGGATAGATAGATGGATAAATAGTTGAATAAATAGATAGATTGATAGATAGAGACATGTAGACAACTACTGTATACTCCATTCAGTTGCCCCGTGCATCTGGCTCCTAACTGGTGTTTGTATCGAGGCTCTTGATTGGTTATCTTATCAGTACCCTAGCTCACTGGCCAAAATGAGTGGCAGAGCTGGTAATATATTTATTATTATCTTCATTATTCCTTATTTATTCATTAAACTAGATACGTTTAAGTAATTTTAATGATTACTTGATACATTGCAGTCTTATCCGAATATAAAGCGCTATTAATTTAATATCACATGAAATACAATAATAACGTGGATATCATAAAGTACACACAAGCGAAATAAATACATGATAAACTCATGAATTAAGCCAGACCTCCATCAAGCTTTAATAAATACCGCCTAAACCCCCTTCGATATAAATTTGTGCGTTTTTCGGTGCAAAAATTGCAGGCTCGCTATCGCTCGCCAGGAACAAATTATTGACACCCAAGTGGCACGAAAGGTCTTAAAATTGACAAAGAAATAGGGTGAAAGGACTTAAGATAGCCAAAACTAGTGGATCTCAAAGCTAATGGGGCTAAACATGAGGGAGAAGGAGGTCAATATTGTCTTAGTGTTGAGTTGTCCACATAAGTTATGTTCCTCGTCGTTAACTTACTGTATATATATATGAAAGTCAAATTAGTATGTATGAATTACGAGGGTGGTTTCTTTTATTTACCAGTTGACTAATCAGATGGGTTAACCACTGCATAAGAAACTACACTCGTAATTCAATCATGCGTATATTAGTATTAGTATTTCCCCATATACGGCACTTCCTCACTCCATCCTTCCACCTCTTTTTTCGGTTTACCTCTTCCTCTCTGTATATGGATGAAGACGGTGCTGGTTGGGAGGAGGGGTAATAATAATAATAATAAGTTTTATTTAGCCAATCCAAATACAATTAAAATACAATTTTTGTGAAACATATTACAATGGCTGAGCCTTTTGAGAGAAATCTCTCTTGAAGGCCCCTTGTGCATAACTCGGTTACTGCAGTAAACTTAAAATTACGGTATTGAATTTAATAATGAGGAAGGCAGTTGTAGGCACCCCACGCCCACCCCAACATACACCATCACGCGGGCTGACCATGAGTGTAATGTATTACACAACACCCACAGAACCCACACCCAACGGTCATACTCATGAGGGGAACGAGGGGCTCCACACCAGTCAACCTATAGCTACAATACTTTTTATGCTACCCACATTGATGTTAAAGCCTGCTTATACATACACATACACCTATATCCATAAGAACACTGTCATATGAGTTTAAATAAATATGTACACACACTACACACGACCCAATCAGTGGAAGTCCAATTTCCCTAGGTAATACATCAATTTTCATATTTTTTATTAATATTTTGATAGTAGATGTGACTTAATTGCTATTTTGAAACTAGAGATGATCTGTTTGTTCTGTATATCAACTGGTAAATTATTCCAAATATTTGCACCGCGGTAGTTAATAGATGTCTGGGATTGTTTTGAGGACATATGAGGGATTTCTAAGGAATTTGTATTTCGTAAGTTATATCTGTCATTGATGCGGTAACTAAATAAACCCACATTACTATGATTTTGTAGAGATTTAAATAGAAACAAAGCGCTACAATAAGTATTAATATCGTCTAGTTTAAGAAGTGCGAGTTGTTTAAAGAGTTCGTTTGTATGAGCATATTTAGATCTGTACGTGATTGTTCTAACTATTTTGTTTAGTGCTATTTCTATAGATTTTAATTCAGTTTTTCCTGTTGCCCCCCATATTGTATGACAATATGATACAAATGGATATACTAAAGACTGACTGGGGATAGGTGCATGGGGGCGGTTCGTCCATGGCCATCCCTTCGGGGATCACGACGTCAGGCAATAGATAGATAGATAGATTATTATTTCCACGTGTAAGCTCACGGAGAGTAACAAAAATCATGTGGGTTTATTATAATATGTCAGGATGGCCGAGCGGTCTAAGGCGCTGCGTTCAGGTCGCAGTCTGGTCTTCCAGGCGTGGGTTCGAATCCCACTTCTGACATAAAGTTTTTGACCCCTCAGACCATATTTTAATAGGAACCGAGTTAAGGGGAGTTGTTTTATTATATATTTAGTGATTTATGTATTTACTCCTATGTTCTTTAGTTTCCTCCTTAGACCCCACTTGTCATGGTTTGGTAACAGAGCTGTAGTTATGTGGAATAAGCTACCGAGTGCTATAGTGGGATCAAGATAAAATTAGATAGGCATATGGACGAGATGGGTTGGGTGTGAAATGGATCTGCCGTGTGTTGGCCAATCGGCTCTCCAGGGGTTCTTCTGGTGTGACGTCATGGCCTAGACTGCCTTGGCTCGGCCAATGGGGGTACGTGGTGGTGGGGGCAATTTCACCCCTTTTGCTGGTGTTGGGCCCGGGGTCTTCAAGTTGGATCAGGGGCGTGGGGGGTTCGAAAATCCGTAGAAACGTAAGATGGGGTATTTTGGCCACCTGTTGCTGTGGTTGTTCCTCCCAGGGCTGTTTCTTCAATTTGGACGATCTCCCAACAATTATACATACCTTGCTTTTTGTTCTCTTTCTCTCCCTCTCTCTTTGGCTTTCATCCATTCGGCCCAATTCAGCCTACTGTTTTAAGACGTTTACCCCCATCCAGGTGTCAATATTTTCCTGGCGAGCCAGCATATGTATATTTTTGTTTTGACAGCAAGCTAAATTTGTAATTTTGTTTATAGAAAAATGTCTCTGGCGAAGCCGGATTTCTCCATACTATGCTGGCTCGCTATCGCTCGCCAGGAAGAAATTGACACCTGGATGGGGATAAACGTCTTAAAACAGTTGGTTGAATGAGGCTGAATGGATACAAGCCAAGGAAAGAGAGAAAAGGAGAGAAAGATACAAAAAAGCCGGTGACCCCCCTTACCTTTTGTATACCTTTGTTTGTTTAGAGTGTATATACGAGTGTCACATACAAACAAAGCCGGTGACCCCCCCTTACCTTTTGTATACCTTTGTTTGTTTAGAGTGTATATACGAGTGTCACATACAAACAAAGCCGGTGACCCCCCTTACCTTTTGTATACCTTTGGTTGTTTAGAGTGTATATACGAGTGTCACATACAAACAAAGCCGGTGACCCCCCTTACCTTTTGTATACCTTTGTTTGTTTAGAGTGTATATACGAGTGTCACATACAAACAAAGCAGTCATTAGTGTCTCAAGGCTAGGCTCTGATGTTTATATACTGTTATGTCTCACAGACTATTGTTATTGTTATTATTATTATTATTATTAGTAGTAGTAGTATTAGTATTAGTAGTAGTAGTAGTAGTAGTAGTATTAGTATTAGTAGTAGTATTAGTATTAGTAGTAGTATTAGTAGTATTTTCTTAGAGTTACCCCCTCATTCTAATTGTGTATTTTTGTATAGCGAGCCAGTAACGTGGGTGAAATTGGCCTTCCGCAGAAAAGCGTACACATTTTCGTCTGAAAAGGGGGTCTAGGGGGTCTAGGGGGTCTTTTTAGGCTGAAGGGGGTGTGGGAGGGTGTATATTAAGGGGAGGTTTGATTTTTATCTGGACTCCCTTCTCTCTCATGCTTAGTCCCATTAGTTTTGAAATTCTAAGACTTTCGCTATATTAGTTTGATGATTTTAAGGCGTGTTTACCAATTAGGTGTCTATATATTCCTGGTGAGCGTTAGCGAGCCTGTATAATAGGAAAAACCGGCCTTCGGCCAAGGTAATTTTTCTACCGAAAAATGTACAAATTGATCTCGAAGGGGGTATTGGGGGGTATTTTTTAAAGCTTGATGGAGGTCTTCAAAGGAAACTGAAAAAAAACAAAAATATTATATACAGTATATATTTAGTTAGTTACTTAAAATAGGACTTTAGAGGCTATCAACCTTTCTGGATTATCAAGGCAGCACACTGTAAGTCAAGCTTACCGTCAGGACTGGAGCCCCTATTCGAGAACCCCAGTCCCTTGGTATATATACAGTATAGAATATAGATAAACAAACAAATAAATAAAAGTCTCCCCTGCAGCAATGAAGCCACCTCTCCACCCACATAGAGTGTCACATAATTATAAACAAAGCAGTCATTAGTGTCTCAAGGTTACGCTCTGTATTCCTTGGCATCATCCTATTTTGGTCCCTCATTATTCTTTAGTTTATATATTGTTGACTTTAATCTATATGTAATCTATATATATATATATATATATATATATATATATATAGGGTGGATGAGACTCGTTAGCCTTGGTCGGCAACCCATCTAGGGGAGACAACCTTATAAAAATCCGGGTGGATGGGACTCGTCAGCTTTGGTTGGCAACCTGTCTAGGGGAGTAAACGTGATACAAATCCGTACTGCTTATCTGAGTGTAAGGCAGGTTTGTGGATGGACTAGCCGATCACCACTGTAGAATGTGCTAAAAAGACATTTAGAGGGCCTCGGAGTCGGCCTTATCCTAGATTGAATGGTCAATCCTGTAAGTCCTTCAGTAAACTGGCTCGGGTTGTCCCTCTTACAGGGAATAGGCCCGCTTGGGGGCTTTCTGTTTATGGCCACCCTCATTAATTAAGGGGAGTAAGGCGTCCGGCAATATATATATATATACTGTATATATATATATATATATATATATATATATATATATATATATATATATATATATGTGTATATATTGATTAGTTTGCTCCCTAGATCTCCATCAAGCTTACAAAATCACCCTCAAGACCACCCATCGAGATAAATTTGTACATTTTCCAATCTTTCTTGGAAAGATCATATTACTACTCTTGCTAAAACAGCTTACCAAAAATTAGGAGTGCTCAATCGTGTCTCCGTGGGTTCTTCACCCGCGCACAGATTCTCTGCTCTGTATCGGGGCACAGTGTGCCCCTTGTATTGAGTATTGTTCGCATGTGTGGGTAGTCTAAAAGGTTTGTTAAGCAGAAACGTTTTTTGCGAAAACCTTGTTGTGTGTCTTTTAGTACAGTATATTATTTTCCTCCAAGTGATTATCGAGTCTGTTTCTTATTATTGCTTCTAGTATTTTGCTTACTACTGAGGTCAAGCTGATTGGACGATAATTTCTAGGCAAGGACTTGCTACCTTTTTTAATAATTTGTGTTACGTTCGCAAGCTTCCACTTATCAGGTATTTCGCCGGTTTCCAAGGATTTGTTGAAAATCAGCGTCAGGGGTTTGGAGAGCTCGCATTTAGCTTCTTTAAGAACTCTAGGAGAAATCGTATTGGGGTCCAGGTGATTTGTTTTCATTGAGGTTATCTAAACATCTCGGTACCTCTCCCTCAGTAATGCTGATATTTCTAAGAAGCTGGCGGTACTGTAGGGATGCCACTTAGGTCTTCTGATGTAAAGACTGATGCAAAGACGTTGTTGAGAGCATTACTCATTTTGGCATCATAATTAGTAAATTCTCCATTTTCATCGACCAAGGGTCCAATAATTGAAATCACCACTTTCTTCTTCCTGATGTAACTGTAGAACTCTTTTGAGTTCGTCTTGCTTTGATTCGTAACATGTAACTCTAAAGTGTTTTTACTTTGTTTAATTAACCTTTTTGATTTACGTCGTAGATATCTGAAGGTCTGTCTATTTTCATCGTTATCGGAGGTTTGTAATCTCTCATGAGCATTCTTTTTAGCGAGTAGACATTCAGCTATTTCTCTATTCCACCATTTAGGTTTGTTATTATGTACTGACCTTCTGTGTTTTTTTTTTTATGGTATGCACTTGCGTACTGCGTTCGTGTAAATTTCTGTGAAAATTGTCCATGATTGGTTTATCTCATAATTTTTTTAGAAAAACTCCAATTGGCTACTTTAAATTTTATGGAAATTTGTTTGATTGAAATTTGGAACATTTTCATTGCTGGTATTGAGTTTATTGCTATTAAATTTTATACTGAAAGTGACCGTACGGTGGTCACTATTGCTGAATTCATCACCAACAGTCAAGTTATCGATCAAGTCTTCTTTTGTTGCAAGTACAAGGTCAAGAACATTATTACCGCGGGCTGGAGATTGAACAAATTGATGAAGGGAGCTTTCTTGTAAGTTGGCTTATAGATCATATCCCAAGTGTAAGAGTGTCTCCCCACTTGGTCACTGATAAATTAAAGTCACCAAAAATTATAGTATCGTGTTATGTTACTTATTTCTGCAATTTGCTTGTAAATTTCTTGGTCGGTATGCACAGATTGGGCTGGGGGCCTGTATATTAATGCTAGGATTATTTGTATTCCTTTATTATATTGTATTAGCACATAAGATGAATCACTATTTACTATTTGAGGTTTTGACAAGAGAATTGGGCTAAGATTTTCTTTGATGAAAAATATAACAGCCTCCACTTTTATTAACTCTGCTTTTCTCAAACATTACATGGCTGGGAAATGAAAACTCTGCTAAAAAAAAGTCTCTGTCTTCCGTATTTAGCGAAGATTCTGTTATGCCGATTACATCAACATTTTCTGTAAACACGAGTTCCTCTAGTTCTGAAAATTTATTGCGTAGGCTTTGAGTGTTCACGTAGAAGACCTTTAGAGATGTGGTTCTTGATATAATTTGATGCTCGCCACATATATTTGATGATTTTGCTTGTCTTGGGTTTGTATTTCTTCTGAGATTTAAGTTGTCCTCTCATTCTGATGACTGTTGGCCCCGTTTTTTTAACGAAGGTTCTTTACGGCATCATTCAGCGGACGGCCAAACCGGGCAGCTCCTTCCGGGTTTAGGTGGACACCGTCTCTTGAGAACAAATGTTGATTGTTGTAGAAATTATCCCAAGTGTTGATGAAGCCGATGTTCTCTTCCCTGCAGATGTTGGCGAGTTGACAATTTATATTCGTGGCTGTGGACCAGAAGAGATTCTTTGTGTTAATCCATGGAATGATGCCTGAGATAACGGTCCTGCTAGATTTTTCCTTGTACGTCTTGATAAGCTGCTTGCATTTGTTCAAGAGTTCCTCTGATCGTGTGTGCTGGACGTTGTTCGATCCAACATGTATGACATAGGTTGTGTTTGTGGGGACCAGCCTGATCATCTCGTCCACAGCAGCAGCGACGTCGTCCACGCAGCCACCCGGGATACAGAATCACTTTCTGGTCCTGGGTGACCAGGCACAGAACTCCTTGAGCTGGCTGCGTAACATGAGATCCCCCACAAGCCACACTTCCTCCGTTTCTTCTTCTTCATCGGTAGCGAGAATTTGGAAACGGTTTTGACACATTGTTATAGGGATGACCTTCTTGGTAGCAGTACCTGGGCGTACACTATTTCTTGCGAGCTGAAAATTATCTTCATTAGAAACAAGGGTTGGGGTATTGTCAGAGGTCTGGGTGTTGGTTGAGGTCTGAGGTGGCGCTACATCCAACCTTGGCGATTCTGAATCCCTGTGTCTTGTTGCTGGCAGGGAGCCTTTATTTCCGACCATTTGCGCTCAGGAACTCTAAACTCTTCAATGGTATTAACTTATCAATTATTTGGAGAGCCATTCCTAGCTTCTCTTGTTCTGCGAACTTCTGCCCGCTGGACACAGAACCTGCAGATCATCGTGCCCTCATTCTCGAAAATTGTCGTACCGAAGTGTCCGTTGCACGACCCGTAGTCACGTAGATTGGGCATCTTGCTGTGGACTTCGCAGTGACAGTCAAGGCTAAACAAACTTTTTGGAGTGCTGGGAAGTAGGCTACCAGAGGTGATAGCCCAGTCAAAAACAAAGATTCTGGAAGAAAATAAAGGCTACCAGGGGTACTAGCCTAGTCAAAGACAAAAATTATGGAATGCGTGGCAAAAGGCCACCAGGAGTTAGCTTAGTCAAAAACAGAAAAAGAGAATTCCGTAAACCGCAGGAATAGGCTACAAGGGTGCAGAATAGGCGACCCAGTGTGATACACAGGAATTGGCCGACTGATTCAGCTAGGTCACAAAACAAAAATTCTGAAATACACAGAAATTTGCTAACCGACGTAACGTCACGAAAACAAAATTGCTGGAGTGATAAAAAAACTGGGATCCTGGAGGCAGTTTCTGCCATGGCCATCTCTTTTTGAGGCGCTTCCTCTGGAAGCGGAGCATCAGATGATGATGATGATGAAGATATGTTCTACCTGGAAAAAAAACTTCCTTCAGAAGTTATAAACAGTTGGATATAAAAACACCATCTGAGGAAGAGCACTTTATTGACAACGTTTCGAAGATAGCTTCATTAGGTCACTGACATGATAAATCTATCTGCGAAACGTTGTCAATAAAGTGTTTTTCCTCAGATGGTGTTTTTTATCCATTCTGTCTACTTTTCAAGTACCGCTCAACATTATAAACAGTTAGTTCTTCAGTAGAATAGTTCAAGAAGAGACGATATAGTATTATTGCACACCCTGTAGTGAGTATAATGCACTACACAATCTAGGTCTTTCCACTTTGAGTATCTCCCCGAAATGGACTGCAAGATCTTTGAGATACTATTTCCTTTAACTCCTTGTAATTCTTTGTTTATCACCACATTTTACGAGCAAACTTTTTCATTGTTAAGATCCAACCGAAACAAAGTTCGCCCGTTTGGAGTGTTGTGATGTAAATAGTTTTCATTAATGAACACATTAGAGTATATTAATGAACACATTAGAGTATATTAATGAACACATTAGAGTATATTAATGAACACATTAGAGTATATTAATGAACACATTAGAGTATATTTGGCGCAGTTTGCAATTGGGGCTCGCTGTTAATGCCCACTAGTTTCTCATTGTAGTTTATGGAGAAAGAGAGAGAGCGAGCGAGAGCGAGATGTAACTACAGTAGGTCTCAAGTAGAGCAGTTAATGAACAGAGTAGATAATGTTTTGGGCGGAATAATTAAAAAAGTGGATAGTATATTGTAAACTTTGCATTTAGTTTACACTGTAAATGTGTGTATGTGTGTGTGTGAGTGTGTGTGTGTGTGTGTATTACTGTTCAATAGTCATTGCTCATAGCATTTTAAACGCATTGTTTAGTAATTTGCTTAATTTATGCTTATTCGTGTCTTCAGAATAAATCTATAATACTGATGTTATATAAATATGTATTCAAATTAATATTCCTATAACTAGTACTATTTGTATTACCTAAGTTTTCCACAACGACCCACCGTGCAATTACTTCATGACTCACGTGATGAGGCCATAGCACGTCTGTCTTCTGATCTGATTGGGGTAGAGAAAATCTGATAAATATTTGGAAAGGGCTCGCTGCCATATTATAAATAACTTATTAGGGACAATGCAGGTCT
>CM064506.1:12172436-12257436 GCA_032716605.1 Paralithodes platypus | reverse complement strand
TAGAACATCTGAATTATCAATCAGAATCGGCGATGGTGTAGGGATATCACTGAGGTCTTCTGTTGTAAAAACTGATGCAAAGAAGGTATTGAGGGCATTACTCATTTGTACTTCGTCTTTGGTGTATTCTCCATTTTTATCGACTAGGTCCAACAGTTGAAGTAACTACTTTTTTCTTTCTGATATAACTATAGAATTCTTTCGGGTTTGTTTTACTCTGATTCGCAATATGTAACTCTAAGGTCTTTTTACTTTGCTTAATTAACTTTTTGGCTTTGCGTCGTAGCTCTACAAATTTCACCCGTTCTTCGTCATTTTGTGAGGATTTTAATCTATCATTAGCAAATTTTTTAGCAAGCAGGCAGTTTGAAATATCTTTATTCCACCATTTGGGCTTTTTAGTATGGCCTGGACGCCGTATTTGCGATGGTATGCAGTCTTGCACTGCTTTTAGGTAAGTGGTTTCGAATAACTTCCAAGATGTATTTATGTCGTTATTGTTAATTAAAAAGCTCCAGTCAGTTTCTTTAAACATAGCTCTAAGTTTATGGAAGTTTGCTTTCTTGAAATTAGGGACTTTTTCGATGCTACTATTTGGTTCGTTACTAGTAAACTTTAAAGTGAAAGTTATCGTACGATGGTCGCTGTTACTGAATTCATCACCAACATTCAAATTCTCTATTAATTCTTCTTTTGTTGCAAGTACAATGTCAAGAACGTTATTACCACGGGTCGGCGTTCGAACAAATTGATAAAGTGAACTCTCTTGCAAGTTCGTATACAAGTCATGTCCGGAGTGTGAAGTAAGAGTATCACCCCACTTGGTCACAGGTAAATTAAAGTCGCCAAAAATTACGGTATCTTGTGAGTTACTTACATCTGCAATTTGTTCGTAAATTTCTCGGTCAGTTTGCACTGATTGAGCTGGAGGTCTGTATATTAACGCAAGTATTATTTTTGTACCTTTATTATTCTTTATTAGCACAAAAGATGTGTCGACGTTCACAATTTGAGGTTTTGACAAGAGGGTAGGGTTAAGACTTTCTTTGATATAAAGTAAAACGCCACCTCCATTTCGATTTATTCGGCTTTTCTCAAACATTACATAACCGGGAAGTGTACTCTGCTAAAAAGTCTCTATCTTCTGTATTGAGCCAAGATTCTGCTATGCCTATCACATCATAATTTTCTGTAAACACTAGCTCCTCTAAATCTGAAAATTTATTGCATATGCTACGAGCGTTTGCATAGAAAACCTTTAAATTTGTTATTTTAGAACTCACGGAACGCTCTTTAATAATATTTTTGGTTCTTGTCGGATCTACATTTATGTTCATGGCTGTCCTCGGTCCTCGCTGTCGGTCCTTATCGCTGGTGGTCCTCGGTTGCCTCTGTTTTTTGCTTGGCGTTGGATGATTTATGTCACTGCTGTTTCTTCTCGGATGGCGTTTTTTGATCCATGGCTGCGGACTGCTTCATGTAGGAGACGACCTATGCGTGCTAAACCCTGTAGTGCCATCCTTGCGGAACAGAGTAGGCTGGTTGTAGAAGTTGTCCCAGAGGTTGATGAATTCAACTTCTTCCCTCAGACACAAATATTTTAGTCGGCTATTTGTGCTGAAGGCCTTGTCGTAGAATTTGTCAGGTGCGTCGATCTTGGGGAGAATGCCTGAGATGATGATATTCCTTGACTTGTTTTTGTAGTGCTGGATCATCTTGCGATATTTCTCCATCAACTCTTCGGATCTGGTGCGCATGACGTCATTTGAACCAGCATGGATGACAAAAAGGGTATTTTCATTTGCATCTTTTGTGGTATCTTCGAAGGCTTCCACAATGTCGTCCAGTCCAGCTCCTGGGATGCAAAATCTTTTTCGTCGATTTGGGACTCTATCGCAGAACTCTTCGACCTATCCTCGTAGGATGGAATCCCCAACGAGCCTGGTCTCTTCTGGTTCGTCTTCCATCTCTACCAATATCTCAAATCTGTTTGACATTGTGACTGGTAGATGAGACCTTTTCTGCATTGGCCGTGCACCGTTCCTCACTGGTGTAAATCCAGAAACCTGTGGTGGCGGGTCTCTGCGTACAGGTCGGGGAGAGGAGTGGTTAGAACGTGGGCGAGGGGTTGGTACTGTTCGTGCTAGCAGGCTTCTTGCACGAGGAGTGGGGGAGAGACTAAGGTGAACAGGCTGGCTGTCCTGGTTTGATGTCGGCTCAGGTTTGTCAGAAGCATCTGCTGCAGGTGTTGGATTGTTGGCAGATGACGTTGGGGCGGTGGTGGATGCTGGAGTTGAAACAATTGGAGTTAGTGATACTCCAACGTTGAGTGTTGCAAACTCTTGGAGTGATTCCAGCTTCCTGGTGAGGGCATTGATATTGTTGTGGGCTTCATCCAATTTTGCTGTCAAATCCTCTCGTTGCTGGCAGAGTCGGCAGACTTGTGGATCGGCAGGAGCAAACATGGAAGCACCAAACCTACCGGTGCAGTTCGTAGTGTGTGAGCGTGGGATAGAGAACGAGTTACATAGAGTTACATATATGCACAGACCTTGCTATTGTGTGTGTGTGTGAGAGAGAGAGAGAGAGAGAGAGGGTGTGAGCGTGGGATAGAGAACGAGTTACATAGAGTTACATATATTCACAGACCTTGCTATTGTGTGTGTGTGAGAGAGAGAGTGTGTGTGAGCGTGGGATAGAGAACGAGTTACATAGAGTTACATATATTCACAGACCTTGCTATTGTGTGTGTGTGTGAGAGAGAGTGTGTGAGCGTGGGATAGAGAACGAGTTACATAGAGTTACATATATTCACAGATCTTGCTATTGTGTGTGTGTGTGTGTGACAGAGAGAGAGAGAGGCTCGCTATCGCTCGCCAGGAAATAATCGACACCTAAATGGCACGAAAGGTCTTAAAATTGACAACGAAATGGGGCGAAAGGTGTTAAAATCGCCAAACTAATGGGCCGAACGTCTTATAATCTTAAAACAACTGGGGCTTAACACGAGGGAGAAAGGGGACCAGAAAAACGACCCATCTCCCCTTAATCTCAACAGTCCATCAGCCTCACCTTAGCCCTTTCACCACGGCCTTAAAGTACATAAGTGAATTATAAGACAATGCAAACGTTTGGGCCTAAAATTGCCTATCCTCGCCACCGATAATGTTTATTTTTGTTCGTTTTTCAGCCACAATTATCGCCTCAACCGTACTCTACTACATCAGGAGATGGAGAGAAGCTGCAATACAACAATTATACCGAAAAAAAACACATTAATGATTACCGTGTAGAGTGAATATTCGTAATGTTTTCCACTTCAACCTCGAAACCGCGCAAATATCAAATTTTCGTGATTTCGAGGTTCGAACTTGGGGGTTCGTTTTCCGATTTGGGGTCCCTTACTGCAAAGTTCCATTTTCATGTCAAGTCCAGATCTACTGTAGTCTATGATACTGTATATAATTGTGTGTGTCTGTGTGTGTGTTGGAATTGAGAAGTTGCGCGTGTGTACGTGTGTGTGTACGGGTTGCTTATTGTGTGTGTGTGTGTGTGTGTGTGTTGTGTTTTTACGTATGTATCATGTTATCAGATATATATAATTTGTGTACTGTATATAGAATTGCATCTATTGTAAGTTATTTTATTTTTAAAGTTGTCTCTACATAACGTTAGACGTGTGCTCCGTCTGAACAATATTAGTTTGGCGATTTTAAGACATTCCGACCCAATAGTTTGGCGATTTCAAGACGCTCTACCTAATTAGTCGTTCTATTCTATGATATTTGCCACATTGGTCACCCCTTTCTGGTGTCAATTTTTACCTGGTGAGCCATAGCGAATATATATATATATATATATATATACCGGTACAGTATATATATATATATATTGCCTGACGCCGTGATCCCCGAAGGGGTGGCCACGAAAGAAACGACCCCATGCACCTCTGTCCTCAGTCAGTCGACGCCCCTCCTCCCAACCAGCACCGCCTTCATCCATATACTTCTTCACTCCATCCTTCCACCATCCATCCTTGCCGGGTGGATGGGACTCGTTAGCCTTGGTCGGCAACCCATTTAGGGGTGACAACCCTACACAATCCGGGTAGACAGGACTCGTCAGCCGTGGTCGGCAACCTGTCTAGGGAAGCAAACCCCACACAAACCGCCTGCTGCCTTGCAGGTTAAGCCCCGCTGGGCAAAGGCTAGGCTCATAGCTAACAACTCTGGTTGGGGCAATTTTGCCAAACTTCTGAGTTTACAGTGGTGCCGCGTGTCCGGTTTGCCTAAACTGACGACTAAGAAAAAAATCGCTACCGGGCCAGCCGTAGTGCCGTGTACGCGCACGGTTTGCGTCCCTGCGGTTGGTTCTGGTGGGGTGCCTCGAGGCCCCTAGGTCCCACCCCTACTAAGATCTTGGGTTGGCCTTTGGGTGACAACTGTCCGGGGTTGCCTGGAGCTGGATACCTGGGGATAGTGACTTCCAACGTTGGCAAATACCAATCATGACAAAAAATAGAAATCAGATAAAACGTAAGTCTGTTGATACAAAATCGCAAAAGGACACTACCGCAGATTCTTCCCCCAAGTTTAGGCTCGGAAGTGTGAATGTGGGTACTATGAAAGGAAGGATAGGTGGGATTGCGGAGATGCTAGAGAGACGACGAGTGGATGTATGTTGTGCCCAGGAAACCCGGTGGAAAGGGGGGAGTGCGAGGTGGATTACGGGTAAAAATTAACGCTTTAAGTTTATATGGAAGGGAAATGAACATGGTACAGAATGGGTGGGTTTCCTGGTGGCAGAGGTGGGCAGATTGTATTATAGAAGTTAAAAGGTTTAATGAAAGACTGATTTTACTAAGAAGAACTTTACTGATTGCCAATTGATCACTTACAAGTTTCGGGCGATAATAGGAAGTTGGAGTTTTTTACATCGATATTTAGCAGTATTTTTACGAGCTAAAACATGGTTGTTTTGCATAATATGATTACATAAAACCAAATACAGGAATCTTTTTAACCATCACAATATATATATATATGTGTAAAGGGGTCTATGATATATATATATATATATATATATATACCTCAGAGACACTGGAACCATGTGACTCTTACGGAATCCGACTACGCAACCGAGTTAATGTGTTGTTCTTGTTGTTGTTGTTGTTGTTGTTACCTTGGAGTGTCCTCGTCTGGCCCATATAGTCACCCCTTAACGACCCCATCCAAGTTAAGGTGAGGCTGATGGACTGTTGAGGTTAAGGGGAGATGGGTCGTTTTTCTGGTCCCCTTTCTCCCTCGTGTTAAGTCCTAATTGTTTTGAGATTATAAAACGTTCGGCCCATTAGTTTGGCGATTTTAACACCTTTCGTCCCATTTCGTTCTCAATTTTAAGACCTTTCGTGCCATTTAGGTGTCGATTACTTCCTGGCGAGCAATAGCGATCCTGAAATTTAAAGAGGAATCGGCCTTCGGCCGGGACATTTTTCTACCGAAAAATTTACAAATTTATCTTGAAGGGGGGTCTAGGGGGGGGGGGGGGGTCTAAGCTTGATGGAGGTCTAGAGAGAAAACTAAGAAATAAAGAAATACATAAAATCATAAATTAATAGAAAACAAAAATCCGTTTCCCCCTTAACCCTCACAACATCCACCTGTTAGTTTATGTGTACTTGCTGCTGACCTCACGTAACCAACCCTAACCTAACATTAAGGGCAGGTTTGGTGGTTTGTATGGACTTCCTTCTCCCTCATGTTTAGCCCCAGTAGGTTGGCGATTTTAAGTCCTTTCTGTGCCATTTAGGTTTCGATTTTTTTCCTGGCGAGCAATAGCGAGCCTGTAATTATTCAGGAAGGCGAGACATTTTTGTACACATTTATCTCGAAAATGTGTCTTGGGGGTATTTTTAAAAGCTTGATGCAGGTCTTGGGAGGAAGGTAAAAATAATATATATATATATATATATATATATATATATATATATATATATATATATATATATATATATATATATATAGTATATATATAGTATATATTATTTATTGGTTATTTTGCCCCCCTCTAGTCCCCCCTTCAAGCTAAAATACACCCCAGACCCCCTTCAAGGACAATGTGTTCAGTTTTCAGTAGGTTTGCTCTCGCTCGCCAGGACAATTGTCGACACCATAATGGAAAGTCTTAAAATCGAAAACTAATCAATGGAAAACAGGTTTTTTATTTGTATTTGTGTTTTGTTTACCACCTAGAGATTAAATACAGTTAATAATAATTATACTGTGTTTACCTGTTGCTGTTTTGCTGTTTTTGTTGTTGATGGTGGTGGTATTACCGAAGTTGTTGTTGTTGTTGTTGTTGTTGTTGTTGTTGTTGTTGTTGTTGTTGTTGTTGTTGTTGTCTGGCCCATATAGCCACCATTAACTACCCAATTTAAGTTTACATCTACACTTGCAGCTAATTCAGTATGTGAAAGGTTATTATATGCTGTTATTTTTTTGTTTTATCATTACTGAGGGTTTTCATGGTTTTTGCCATTTACTTTTTTTCTATATTAGTTTACCTCAAATTTCAATGGTAATTTCCGGCCTACAAATCTCTACGAATCGAATCGCTATTAATCGTTATCAATCGCTATAAAATACCTACAACTTACAGTATATCAGAGTAACACATAAATGCATTCAAACAGAATGTACCCAGACTTCAATTGTTGTAGCTATTAGTAGCTTTTAGTAGCTATGTGTAGCAATGCGGCATGGATTCTTCACACACAGAATCACCACAAATAATGACCTATGAATGCCCTTCGCCGATATAAACTGACATCTGTAATTTGAACATACTCAAAAATTTAGGCCCATAGCCAAGTGACCACACGTCACGTCCAGTAGTAGTATCAACCTCGCTATACGTAGCTACGCATCGCTATGTGTTTTGGCGAATGACATGTCGAATACATGCCACATAGCTTTTTGCCGCTACTCTGCGCAAAGATGTATTAGATGTCTTAGATGTATGAAAGGGGTTTTACGGACTCTTGCTACGCAACTGTGTTTACGTGTTGTTGTTGTTATTGTTACCGTGCTGTGTCCTCTCCTAGACCCATATAGCCACCTTTAACTACCCCATTTAGGTTTACTGAACCACTTCCACCTGCAATTTTGCTGTTCCGTCTACGTAATATTAGTTCCCAACTTTCTATAGGACTTTGCACTTTTGCGTATTTACTATTTACGTGTGTGGTTACCTTGTTGTATTATTGTCTATTTACGTGTGTGGTTACCTTGTTGTATTATTGTCTATTTACGTGTGTGGTTACCTTGTTGTATTATTGTCTATTACGTGTGTGGTTACCTTGTTGTATTATTGTCTATTTACGTGTGTGGTTACCTTGTTGTATTATTGTCTTTACGTGTGTGGTACCTTGTTGTATTATTGTCTATTTACGTGTGTGGTTACCTTGTTGTATTATTGTCTATTTACGTGTGTGGTTACCTTGTTGTATTATTGTCTATTTACGTGTGTGGTTACCTTGTATTATTGTCTATTTACGTGTGTGGTTACCTTGTTGTATTATTGTCTATTTACGTGTGTGGTTACCTTGTTGTATTATTGTCTATTTACGTGTGTGGTTACCTTGTTGTATTATTGTCTATTTACGTGTGTGGTTACCTTGTTGTATTATTGTCTATTTACGTGTGTGGTTACCTTGTATTATTGT
Organism: Paralithodes platypus; assembly: GCA_032716605.1. Taxonomy (NCBI): domain Eukaryota; kingdom Metazoa; phylum Arthropoda; class Malacostraca; order Decapoda; family Lithodidae; genus Paralithodes; species Paralithodes platypus. The sequence continues at coordinate 12,249,713 of CM064506.1, read as the reverse complement.
CTATTTACGTGTGTGGTTACCTTGTTGTATTATCTATTTACGTGTGTGGTTACCTTGTTGTATTATTGTCTATTTACGTGTGTGGTTACCTTGTTGTATTATTGTCTATTTACGTGTGTGGTTACCTTGTTGTATTATTGTCTATTTACGTGTGTGGTTACCTTGTTGTATTATTGTCTATTTACGTGTGTGGTTACCTTGTTGTATTATTGTCTATTTACGTGTGTGGTTACCTGTATTATTGTTATTTACGTGTGTGGTTACCTTGTTGTATTATTGTCTATTTACGTGTGTGGTTACCTTGTTGTATTATTGTCTATTTACGTGTGTGGTTACCTTGTTGTATTGTCTATTACGTGTGTGGTTACCTTGTTGTATTGTCTATTTACGTGTGTGGTTACCTTGTATTATTGTCTATTTACGTGTGTGGTTACCTTGTTGTATTATTGTCTATTTACGTGTGTGGTTACCTTGTTGTATTATTGTCTATTTACGTGTGTGGTTACCTTGTTGTATTATTGTCTATTTACGTGTGTGGTACCTTGTTGTATTATTGTCTATTTACGTGTGTGGTTACCTTGTTGTATTATTGTCTATTTACGTGTGGTTACCTTGTTGTATTATTGTCTATTTACGTGTGTGGTTACCTTGTATTATTGTCTATTTACGTGTGTGGTTACCTTGTTGTATTATTGTATTTACGTGTGTGGTTACCTTGTTGTATTATTGTCTATTTACGTGTGTGGTTACCTTGTTGTATTATTGTCTATTTACGTGTGTGGTTACCTTGTTGTATTATTGTCTATTTACGTGTGTGGTTACCTTGTTGTATTATTGTCTATTTACGTGTGTGGTTACCTTGTTGTATTATTGTCTATTTACGTGTGTGGTTACCTTGTTGTATTATTGTCTATTTACGTGTGTGGTTACCTTGTTGTATTATTGTCTATTTTGTTGCATCTAATTTGATTTAACCTAGGCTGACCCGATCTTCGCAAATCCAATCTAACCTTAAATTATCAAGAATTGAGATGAATGAACTAACCTAACCTATACTAATGTAACACTAAATTAAACTGACCTTACCTCAACTGAAATCTACCTTGCTGTGTCCTCGTCTCTGCCCATATAGCCACCTTAAAATACTCCATTTACGTGTACAGTCGTGCTAATAAGTGATGTCTCGGCACCAAGTATGTTTTGATCAATAATTGGTATCAGCAATATCTAAGCTTCATTTCTTCATATCGAGTGAAATGTACAAACATTTTACTACACTTACCCACCATATGCAACATCAGACAGACATTAATGCAACACAGAACGAGCCAAACGTAATGGCAGCTGAGACATGACTTATTAGCGCGACCGTACTTCCTCACTGAGCTGCACCAAGGGTATGCTATTAGTTCCACAAGTACTGTATATGTAGAGTTTTACATTAGCCCATTTACTAAGTACGTGTGTGGCTGTGTCCTCGTATTACAGTCAACTCTGCAATGAGATGAGACAGTGGCCATTTTAATTACCTCATTTATGTTTACTTAAGGGAGCCCACTTAGCTTGTTTTCTCTTTCTCTCCCTCTCTATTTGGCTTGTATCCATTCGGACCCATTCAGCCTACTGTTTTAAGACGTTTACTCCCATCCAAGTGTCAATATTTTCCTGGCAAGCGGTAGCGAGCCACCATATATATATATATACTGTATTTTGTTTTGACAGCAAGCTAAATTTGTAATTTTTCGATAGAAAAATGTCTCCGGCGAAGCCGAATTTTTCCATACAATGCTGGCTCGCTATCGCTCGCCAGGAAGAAATCAACACCTGGATGGGGATAAACGTCTTATGGATACAAGCCAGGGAAAGAGAGAAAATGAGAGAAATCTTAAAAAAAAAACGGTAATCCCCCTTAAGATTTTTTTTTTTTTTTTTAGTTTGCTCCCTTGACCTCTATCAAGCTTAAAATACACCACTAGACCACCCTTCGAGATACATTTGTACATTTTTCGGTAGGAAAATGTTCCAGCCGAAGGCCGGTTCCTCCTAAATTACAGGCTCGCTATCACTCCCCGAGAAAAAAGTTGACCCCTAAGATGACAAAGAAATGGGCCGAAAGGTATTAAAATTGCCAAACTAATGGGGCGAAAGATTTACAATATTAAAAATAATGGGGCTAAACATGAAGGAGATTTTTAGAATAACTGCTCTACGTCATTTAGAAAACAGTTTAACAAAATGTGAAAATTATCTTATATCCCCAAAACACATTTCATCTGATATATGTGATTTAAATACCCGACTACTGGCAGCACAGATTAAGGTATAGGAATTCATTGTAACTGCTTGCAATTTGTCACAGAGTAAATCTAGTTTTTATTGATTATTTGCCTAGAAATCCTCAAACTGTCTTAAGGGGGGCGGGGGGTCACCGTTTTGTTTTCTCCTTTTCTCTCTTTCCATGGCTTGTATCCATTCGGCCCCATTCAGCCAACTGTTTTAAGACGTTTATCCCCATTCAGGTGTCGATTTCTTCCTAGCGAGCGATAGCGAGCCAGCATTGTATGGAGAAATCCGGCTTCGCCGGAGAAATTTTTCTATCGAAAAATGTACAAATTTAGCTTGCTGTCAAAACAAAAATATATACTGTATATGCTGGCTCGCTACCGCTCGCCAGGAAAATATTGACACCTAGATGGGGGTAAACGTCTTAAAACAGTAGGCTGAATGGGACCGAATGGATACAAGCCAAAGAGAGAGGGAGAGAAAGAGAAACAAAAAGCGAGGTGGGCTTCCTTAAGTCTAGGTCGGAATAGAAATCCTATGGGAAGATAAATCGACCATACTTGTATTTGGAGGCCATTTTGGTGCCATCATTATCAAACAACGAGCTGATATGGTAGGTTTGATTATGCAAAATTTAGATCCAAATACCAACAATGTGTTATTTACCAGAATTGTTGAATTATTATTATGAGCATGAACGTCTGTATGTTGTTGAATGTTTGCTATATATATATAACCTTTGTGTTGCAACCGGCTTGTTGATGGTCTTACCTTCATAGGCCTACGACGCCTGGTTGTCTCCTCGTGGCCCAGTGCAAGTTCCGACTCCTTCAAGTTCTAGGGAGTAAAATATAAAAGATAATAACAAGGACATAAATTAATCAAAATCTGCCCTTAAGGTGAGACGGCCGTTTTTCTGGTCCACTTTCTCCCTCGTGTGTAACACCATTATTTTTTAGACGTTCGGCCCATTTGTTTGGCGATTTTAAGACCTTTATTCCCATTTCGTTATACATTTTAAGACCTATCGTGTCGATTTTTTCCTGGCGAGCGAAAGCGAGCCTGTAATTGTAAAAGGAATCGGCCTTCGGTCGGGAAATTTTTCTACCGAAAAATTTACAAATTTATCTTGAGAGGGGGTCTAGGGAATGTTTTTCTAAGTTTGAGGGATGTCTAGCGAGGAAACTACGAATTTATGAATGAAGGCATTGATAGGCCAAAAAAGCAGCCAGTGTCCCCTTAACCCTGCAACAGTCCCACTTACCCTTCATTATATTCATCTTTGTTTGTTTTATGGGATGTCAAAGAGCTATGGGATCATTTTCACAAATGGAATAGGTTTACATCTCTAATATTGTCTGCATTGTTAAAAAACAGAAATGCGAACAAAAAGTTCTTGCACAATGTATTTATTCCACTGGTAAATATGTGTCTCAAATGGTTTCCCGTTATTGTGTCTTCAATTATATATATGTGATTTTCTTCAGCTTTAGAATGACCTCATAGTCCACGGTCAAAGGTCATTAAAGCAAAATATTATTAACCCTACATATGTTTTTGTTCTAATTAAAAAATCTTCTTTTCCAGATTTGCAACACCTCAAGGAGCAAGGTAGTGAATATGTTATCAATATATATATACAGGTATATATATATATATATATATATATATATATATATATATATATATATATATATATATATATATATATACCGGTATACTGTATATATATTATATATATATAATTATATATACTGTATATATATATATATATATATATATATATATATATATATATGTTGGTAAAGCCAGGTAATAAATTTTCTTTAATACATACGAGGTTGAAAGAAATGGCAATTTCTGCGTTGGAAATTTTATTATTCAAAGTGTCCAGGTCTCTGATGAGTTTTCGCTGGGTGGCAGGAAGTAGATGAAGGAGATGAGCAAAATTCATGGTGGTACAGGGTTACATTAAAGTACATGAAGATACAGGATATACGACGCGTTTCACTGGACAACCAGCATTATCAAGTAAGGAAGGAATGATATAAAAGGTAAACAGGAAGGGTATATATAGAGGGTGGAGGATCAGAGGAGGCGGAAAACAGGGGGCAAAAGTCTGCTATTGGTGGAAGGGTAAACTAGGAGAGAGAAAGGGGGTAACCGCTTCACGCATGCGCACTGGATGCGGGATGGTGGTCAGTAGGTGGGGTCGAAGCTGATTGGCTGCGTGTCGAGGGGCGTGGCCTAAGTTGTGTGGCGCCTGCAGAAGACGAAGCTGAAGGAGGTAGCGCGGGGGGCTGCGTCAAGGGCACCGGGGGGCGAGGAGGGGTGTTAGGTCCTGTAGGGTAGTGCCTTTTGGCAGAAGGAAGGATCTGAAGGTCCAGAGTTTGGTTGTTGATGTTGGGATGTAAGGCTTGGATATATAAAGCTTCGAGTATAGGTAATCTCCTTGGGTCACTTTCTTTATCGAGTATGGTGGTGTGTTTCTCTAACTCGTTGCGTGTGAGGTGAGGGTGGTTAGGGGTGAGATAGTGGTCTTTGATGGCTCCAGCCTGAAGGTGAAGAGTTAACCGACGTGAAAGACGAGTCTGCGTCATACCAATATAGGAATGAGGTCCACAGTCCTCATAATTACAGGTATGTTGGTAAATGACGTGATCGTCGGTCATCGGGCTCTTTATCTTGGTGGAGGCTGGTTTGTTGCGGAGAACGAGGTTGGAGGTCTTGGGGGATTTGTAATAAATTATTAATTTGATTTTGTTTTCCGGGTTGGTTGGGTGGACATGCTTGGAGATTATTTCTTTTAAGACGGCCTCGTCATTTTTGTGTTCAGAGGACATTTAATTGCGGTAGAAGATCTTAATTTCATTGGGGGGGTCAATGTTGGGAGGGCTTTGGGTGTACCATTTTTCAAGATGGTGGTTGATGGTGCTGGAGATGTCGGAGTTGGAGTATCCGTTATTTACTAAAACTTGGGATAGTCTTTCTAGTTCCTAGTGGGTGTCGGCCCAGGTAGAGCAGTGCGTGAGGGCTCTCCTAACATAGGCGGAGATGGAGGATAGAAGATAACGGCGGGGGCATTCACTATCGCCGTTGAGGCATTGTCCTGTGTTAGTTGGTTTAATGTAGACGGTGGTTTTGAACCCATGGTCGTTCAGAGCTACGAGGATGTCGAGGAAGGGGAGTTGTCCATTGTTAGATTTTTCAAAGGTGAAGTTAAGTTCGGAGGAGGTCATGAAGCGACGCTGGAGTTCCTGTAGTTCGTGGAGGTCCTTGATTTGCACGAAGATGTCATCCACGTATCTACAGTAGACTGCGGGTCATTGGGCAGCTAGGAGCTCTTCCTCGATGGTACCCGAACTCCCCTAGGAGTTCTTTTTGCGAACTTTTTCATGGGTACCATCGAGGAAGAGCTCCTAGCTGCCCAACGACCCGCCGTCTAACATTCAGCTCTGAGCTCCCATCCTGAGCACACCTACCTCACCTCTCTCTCTCACAACCAACCATTCACCATGAGTTCAGCAACTCCCATCCTTGCTGGACTTGTAAAATGGTTCAATGTGAAGAAGGGGTACGGCTTCATCACCCCTGACGACGGCACCAAGGACATCTTCACCCACAAGGGCGCCATCAAGAAAAACAACCCCCTTAAGGCTGTGCCCTCCCTTGGTGATGGAGAAAGGGTGGAATTTGTGGCAGTGGCTGCTCCCAGAGGTCCTGAAGCCAGACAGGTGACGGGACCAAAGGGCGCCGCTGTCAAGGGCTCCACTCACGCCAGGGACCTCCTGAAGGAGGGGCAGAAGGAGTCAACCAGCAGGAGACCCACCAGGCCGAGCCCAAAATCCAATACCACATCTTTTTCCATCATAGATGTGGTTATTAGGACGGCTATGGCTCTGGCTGGAGACGACACCTCCCTCCTGCAGCAGATTCTGCCCGCCCTCCTGAAGGAGAACAACCTCCCTGTAATATCCATCCCAGCCAACCTTCCAGGGAGCCACCAGAGAACACCGAGGCAGAGGAACACACCGGCTCCAAAACTTCTCCTGCCTCGCCCTCTGAATAGGAAAAAACTGCCCACCACCACCTTCAGAGGGGCCTGCACCAGCACCCACCAAGCCGAAGGTCCTGACTCTGACTCCCTTCATCGACCTTTTCACTGGAGAATGCAACCCTGAAGAGGACAAGACTCCAGCACCACCTATGGAGGTCGAGGAAGCCCTCCCACCACCACCACCACCTTCAGTAATCACGGCTATGACTGCAACCACTACACCACCACCTGAGTTAGCAGAACATGTAGAAGCAGCCTCCATGCCCACCATTGAGATTGCGAGCCCCAAAGCCAAAAAATGAAGAAGAAGAAAACACCAGCAGTAGCAAAGGAGACCTTACCAGCTGCAACTTCCGAGCCCCAGCCACCAACACCACAATCAGCAAAAACTCCAAAAACTCCTCACCAACAGTTCATGGAAGTCTGTTATCCACACCTCGAAACAGACTTCAACATGTCCATGAGCTATGCCTACAAGGACTGCATAATACCTGAGTTCCACGGATTCCTGTCCTACTGTATGGAGAATTGGAAAAGAGACGGCTGCAACTGCTACTTCCACACGAAGGACCCCAAGACCAACTACGTGACTTGCAGCGTAACAGTGGAGGAAGCTCTAAAACGCGGCTTCCCAGACCTCCCAAGGAAATAAAAACTCACCACCACCCATCACCTTCACCACCATCACCCCAGCCTCACACGCCCCCGACCAGACATGGCAGATGATACCCGTGCCAGCGAGGAGCCTCCCCAAACGCGCCCCTGTCGACCTTGCCCTGGCCAGTCTCTTCAGCAGCTAAACCAGAAAAACCCTCAGGCAGTTCCAGTCAAGCCTGGAAACCTTTTTCTCCTGCTACAATTCACTTCATCCAACTATTTCTTGTCCTATCCCCACTTTCCCCTAACCCCCTGTCACTACTCAATTTGACTTGACTTGACCTTTTATATCATTCCTTCCTTACTTGATAATGCTGGTTGTCCAGTGAAACGCGTCGTATATCCTGTACTTTAATGTAACCCTGTACCACCATGAATTTTGCTCATCTCCTTCATCTACTTCCTGCCACCCAGCGAAAACTCATCAGAGACCTGGAAACTTTGAATAATAAAATTTCCAACGCAGAAATTGCCATTTCTTTCAACCTCGTATGTATTAAAGAAAATATATATATATATATATATATATATATATATATACAGTATATATATATATATATATATATATATATATATATATATATATATATATATATATATATATATATATATATATATATATATATATATATAATAATTTGTTTATATAAAAATTATAAAATAATAATTAAATACACATAAATAAATTACGCGAAATATGATGTATTCAAGTTTCGTGAGACTGGTCTGAGATATGGTATTGAAAGATACACAACCATTCCAGTAGCAATGACGAAATGTTTAAATTGTAATATATTATTAAAATGGTCATAACGTTGACAAAATGAAGCAGGGGAGTGCATATTATTCAAAGGGAGTGTATATTCCAGTAGAACTGGAAAACAAAAATATATTATCTAAATGGTCATCATAATGTTAAAAAATTTAAACAGGGGAGTGCATAGGCCATTATTCAAAGGGAGTGTATACTATACGTATAATTATACGCCTTCGTATTTGCTATCCTTTCCTTCCACTTTCTCTTAGGGTTGCTATCTCTATTAGAATTAAGTCCTGGCCACCTCGCAGGGATCGTAAGATCTGTGTGGCCAGTGTATCTATGTAAATCTCTCTCTCTCTCTCGATCCCCTTCACGATCCCCTTTCGATAGAAAAATGTCCCGACCGAAGGCGAATTTCTTGTAAGTTACTCTCGCAATCGTTCGCTCAAAAAAAAACACAAAATGGAGTGAAGCATTTTATTACCAATAAACTAATGAGGTGAAGCGTCTTAATATCTCCAAATCAAATAAGCGAAACTGTGGAGGTTCAAAAAAGATCTTCCTCGGACCAAATAGGGTTAACCACATTTTACAAATTATTTCAGTTATTTAGAATTTTGATGCCACCATTTTACCTATGATGCTGGCTAATTATTAGACGATAGTATTCAGTTTAAGAATTACCTATGTTATTCAAGGGGTTTATTGAGATCATATTTACCTTTTTAAGTCCTAGAGGTAGATTAAATGCTAAAGAAAATCATCTAATGGTAACCAGAATATGATGAAAATTACGTAATCCTGCTGAAAGGGTTAAAACCATTTTCACTCCAACTTATGTATATTTGAGTTAATAAAGGAGCATTGAGTTATAATTGGTTCGCTAAAAACTCGGTCAATAATATATGTTCTGTACTCTAGCTCTTCCCACGCTTTCTGGCATCTAACCACAAACCTCTCCAACAATTATACCTCCACGTGTTTCCCTCCTCTTTTCCACTCCGACGGCACCAGTCTCCTCCTTCGACAAAGCTGAACTCTTCGCTCAAACATTTGCTATAAACTCCACCTTGGATGTTTTTGGTGCTATTCCTCCCTCTTCAATATCATAATATCTTCTAATAATGTAGTTTCTGCCCTCTCTAGTCTTAATACTAAGAAGGCATACAGACCATATGGTGTTCCGCCTGATGTATTAAGAAAAATTCTTTCCTGCCTTGCCAAACTCTTTTGTCTCTGTCTTTCCTCTAATGTCTTTCCTTCTTGCTGGAAGTTTGCTCTCATTCACTCGTCCTAAAGAAGGGTGACTGCTCTCAACCCTCCAACTATCGTTCAATAGCTCTTATTTCTTGTATGTTCTATATTTTTTTTTTTTTTTTTTTTTTTTTTTTTACTATTCTTAATTCAAATTTTGTGTAGGGTTTATTTTCCCATAATCTACTTTCAAATCACCAGTATGGTTTCCATAAGGGCTGCTCTACTGGTTAACTTCTTTCTTACTCTTACTCATCTTCCTTTGGGACTTCAATGAGACCATTCCTATTTGTTAGACTTATCAAAAGGCTTCAATATTGTCTGACACAAATCTCTAATTTATAAACTACTCTCCTTTGGTTTCTATCCCTCCATCTGTGCCTTTATCTCTTACCGGTATATAATTTGTGGCCGTTCCATAGCTGCAGTAGTGGACGGCCATCGCTCACTTTCTCAACCTATCAACTCTGGTGTTCCTCAGGGTTCTGTCCTCTCTCCAGTTCTCTTTTTAATATTCAATAGCAGGGGTACCCGGCGTTGCCCGGGTATGACAGACAAACAGACACACGAACTGATTTAATAATATAGATACTGTACCACTATAATCACCATCACTACTACCACCACTACTACTACCATAATCACCATCATCAATCACTACTACCACAATCATCACAATACTACTACTACCATAACCACCGGCCTCGACCTCCCTGTGACTCATTAAACGGCGACCTCGATTTCGGCCGCTAAATGACCTCCGATTTTGGATCTGACCTCATCCGTACTCCCATTTTGGGGGGCTGCGAACAACTTTCGTTCCATACACCTTTTCGATCGGAGGCCTCCTTCTGCCCCAAACGGCCATTTTTTTTTTTTTTTTCAATTTCGGCCTCGAAACTACCTCCGATCGTGGCCTCGCCCCCTCTATGACCTGACCCAGGTCAATTGACACCCACATGCAAAGTTTCAGCTCCCCAGGTCCAAAACTGCGGCCGCCTCTTAAGAACACACAGACAGACAAACAGACACACGAACTGATTTAATAATATAAGATTAATGACATTCGCAACTGTACCTCTGTCCTATTCACTCATATTCTGGTGACTCTACATTACACTATTCAACTAATTTTTCCATAACAGCACACCATGTACTTTCTTCAAATCTCACGTCATAATGCCACAAAACACCTATCTTTTGATCTATCAACTATTTTCGGTTGGGGCAGAGAAAATCTTGTTTCTTTCAATGGTTCCAAAACCTAATTTCTCTATCTATTTACCCGTCACGATCTTCCGCACGACTATCCCTTGTACTTCAGCAATACACAAATCAACCCTTCATCTTCTTTCAGTATTCTTGGTATTTCTTTTTCTCCTAATATTTTTTGGAAAGATCATATTAACACCCTTGCTATAACAGTTTCCCAGAAGTTAAGTGTGCTCAACTATCTCTGTGGGGTTTTTCCCCACCGCACACCTACTTGTTCTGTTTAGGGGCACATTGCGCCCATGTATCGAGTAATATTCGCCTGTGTGGGTAGGTTCCACCCATACCGCACTTCTGGAGAGGGTAGAGTCAAAAATATTTGTCTCATAAACTCACTTTCTCTTACTAATTCCTTATATCTCTCTCTACACCCTCCAATGTTGTATTTTTCTCACTCCTATAATGCTATTACAATTATCAGTTTTCTTCAGAGCTTTTTCAGTGTATACCTCCTCCTTATGGAAAGTGGGGCACCTGCCTTTCAACACACTCCCACCCCCTATTCTGTTCAACTCTCCCAAGAGTGAACCAATTTTCCCAGTCTTCTAATCAACAAGTATGCTTTGAATTATCTCCTGCCTTTCCTTCATCCTACAATTTAAACTACTTTAAGCTCAGTGTGTTAATAAATTTTTTTAATCTTACGTACCTTGAATTTGGCTCTGTGTCACTCTTTCAGCTTTGGGTGAAGACCCTTGTTACTGGCAGCTTTGTCTTTTGTCTCCTTCATACACATAGGATATTCAGTATATATATATATATATATATATATATATATATATATATATATATATATATATATATATATATATATATATATATATATATATATATATATATATATATATATATATATATATATATATATATATATATATATATATATACCTCTCTCTCTCTCTCGACCACAATCACCCCATTGACTCACACTTATAAATACACCCTCAACCAGGAAACCAAGCCTAGGCCAAAAGTACAAAACAAAAATAAAAATAAATAAGAACAGATATAAAAATACTAGGTTAGAGACACTCGAGCATAGGCCTAAGTTTTTTTTTTTTTTTTTTTTTTCCTCCCACCTGTCGGAAAAGTCAGTCCCGTAGCAGCTAATTTGGTATATAGTTATGGACAAATGTGTAACTACTATGGTTTGACGTCATATTAATTTCACGTTTTTATAATACAGTATAGCAATTTTTTCGCTACAAAATGTATCGGAAAAATCAATACCTTATCAGATGATGGGTGGATGGGACTTGTTAGCCTTGGTCGGGAACTCATCTAGGGGAGACAACCTTATACAAATCCAGGTGGATGGGACTCGTCAGCCTTGGTTGGCAACCTGTCTAGGGGAGTAAACCTGATACAAATCCGTACTGCTTACCTAAGGGTAAGGCAGGTTAGTGGATGGATTAGCCGAACACCACTGTAGAAAAATAGTGCTAACAAGATACACAGAGGGCCTCAGAGTCGGACAGATCCTAAATTGAGTGGTCAATCCTGTAAGTCCTTCACTAAACTGGCTCGGGTTGTCCCTCTCACAGGGAATAGGTCCGCTTGGGGGCATTCTGTGTATGGCCACCCTCGTAAGGGGAGTAAGGCGTCCGGCAATAGATAGATAGATAGATGATGCTTTGATACTTAATGGGAAATTATGAAGCAATTAAGTATCAACATCATAATACTAATAGGTTTTCCATAATTAACGATGTATTTAGTTATAACATCTATTGAAAAAAACAAGCTAATTTTAATACTTCTGGAAAAACATGAAACTGCTTTGTCTCTGTATCATATTAATACCAAGATTTCATAATTAACACTTATTTTCTGTCACAAAATCTACTACAACAATCAGTGTTCTTCAGAGCTCTCTCAGTGCAAACCCCCTTCCTAGCGGCGAGTGTGAGGCACCCGCCTTTCAACACACTCCCACTCCTATTCTGTCCAACTCTCCAATCCAAGAATTGGCAAATTTTCTCAGTCTTTCTTCTATGCAACTGGTGAACTCTGGAACTCTCTCCCTGAATCAATATTTCCTTCATTCTATGACTTAAACTGCCTTAAGAGGGGTGACCTGCGTTTTGTTATTTCTGTCCTTTTCTCTCTTTCTCTGGCTTGTATCCATTCGGCCCCATTCAGCCAACTATTTTAAGACGTTTATCCCCATCTAGGTGTCGATTTCTTCCTGGCGAGCGATAGCGAGCCAGCATTATATGAAGAAAGCCGGCTTCGCCGGAGACATTTTTTCTATCGAAAAATGTACAAATTTAGCCTGCTGTCAAACAAAAATAAAAAATATGCTGGCTCGCTACCGCTCACCAGTAAAAAATTGACACCTGGATGGGGGTAAACGTCTTAAAACAGTAGGCTGAATGGGGCCAAATGGATACAAGCCAGAGAAAGATAGAAAAGGACAGAACCAAAACAGGTCACCCTCCTTAAACTTCGTATGTCCAGGCATTTTGACAACAACTTCCCTTGAAATTGGCTTTCTGTCACTCTTTTGGCTCTGGGGGAGACACTCGTTACAGGCAACATGCCGTTTGTCTGTCTATCCTCCATACACATATTATACACAAATATATACAACTTATCAAAACAAATTACATATTTATTTGATAAATTATCTTTAAGTCTCTTTTTATATGAATCAAAGCTACACTATGGTTCTAACCTTAAGGGGAGGCAGACCGTTGTTCTGGTCCCCTTTCTCCCTCGTGTTAAGCCCCATTTGTTTTGAGATTATAAGACGTTCGGTCCATTAGTTTGGCGATTTTAACACCTTTCGCCCCATTTCGTTGTCAATTTTAAGACCTTTCGTGCCATTTAGGTGTTGATTATTTCCTGGCGAGCGATAGCGACCCTGCAATTTTAAGGGGAACCGGCCTACGGTCGGGACATTTTTCTACCGAAAAATGTACACATTTATATTGAAGGGGGTCTAGAGGGTGTTTTTCTAAGCTTGATGGAGGTCTAGGGAGGAAACTAAAAATATATATGAATAAATTAATTAATAGGCCAAACAAACGGCCAGTCTCCCCTTAAAAACATAGTGACCTGAACATAGACTTAGGGATATATTAATGGATTAGGACCTCTTTAACGCATTAAAAGCACGTTGTAGACATCTTGTAGACTCATTTTGTTACATATTTTAAGGCACATTAGTATAGACACATTTTAGACAATTTAGGCACATTAAGAAATAATTTAGGCACATTTTAGACACATTTAGGCACGTTAAGACACATTTTTGACACATTTAGTCACACTAAGACACTTTTTGACACGTTTAGGCACTTTAAGACACATGTTAGACACATTTAGGCACATTTAGGCACCTTAAGACACATTTTAGACACATTTAGGCACCTTAAGACACATTTTAGACACATTTAGGCCCATTAAGACACATATTAGACACATTTAGGCACATTAACCCCTTAAACGATTTTATGCAGCTAAAGAAAGATATGTGGCAGTTAAAAGGGTTGGTTGAGATAGTCTGAAGCCTTATTATTGCTAGAGGTCCGTCCTAAGCTGAATACAATCGTCTAATTGTTGCTCAAATATGATGAAAAGGACGTCCCTGGTACTGAATGGGTTAATATACCACAATATACCCTAATATATACTAATGTACCCTAATATACGCTTGTTATACCCTTGTTTTACAGTATAGATATAAGATAGGGGTTAGTGACCTGAACATAGGCCTAGGGGAGAATAAATAGCTTAGGCCTCTTGTCCGGATTTTACAAATTTTTTCAGTATGACTCAGTTTTTTTTAGGCTGGTTTCCCTCCAACTCCTTTGGGTAATTTGATTCTCTCTCTCTCTCTCTCTCTCTCTCTCTCTCTCTCTCTCTCTCTCTCTCTCTCTCTCTCTCTCTCTCTCTCTCTCTCTCTCTCTCTCTCTCTCTCTCTCTCTCTCTCTCTCTCTCTCTCTCTCTCTCTCTCTCTCTCTCTCTCTCTCTCTCTCTCTCTCTCTCTCTCTGTGTAAAGTACTACATATCGGATACCAAAATGAGAAAGCAAACTATTTTATGAATGGCACTCAGCTTAAGAATGTAAACAGAGAAACCGATCTGGGAGTAACAATATCGAGTAGGCCTAACCTAAAACCGAGTCAACAATGTTCAGAAGTTGTTAAGAAGGCAAACAAAATAATTGGCTTTATAGGCAGGTCATTTGAGCATAAATCCAAAGACGTTATCCTAACCCTTTACAATTCCTTAGTCCGCCCTCTTCTGGAATACTGCGTTCAATCCTGGTGCCCTTATTACCAAAAAGATATAGACAAGCTAGAACGAGTTCAACGTAGAGTTACCAAAATGATACCTAGCCTAAAGAACAAACCATACGAGGAGCGTCTTAGAGAATTAAATATATTTCCTTTAACCCAGCGCAGATTAAGAGGAGACTTAATTCAAGTGTTCAAAATCATCAAAGGCATCGACAATATGAACTGTAGTAAGTACTTCACTATCGACCAATCTAATTACACGAGGGGGAAACGGGTGCAAAATTATTGGTAAATCTTTTAACTCACACGAAGCTAAACATTTCCTCTTCAATCGAGTTGTCAACTTATGGAATGGGCTTCCCCGAGATGTTATAGACTGCAGCACCGTTGATTCATTTAAACTTCGCCTAGACAAATATCTCGCATCAAACCCACGACTGACTGCGTTTGTAAATGAATAACTTCTTTTATCCTCCCCTCAGTTACTAACCCATCTGTCCCCAACTAACTTCCTGATCCTGCCACGGACATTTGTTCCAGGGCAGTAGTTCCCCTTCCAATGTTCCCTTACCCACTCTAAACCACTGTCTGGACACTTGATCCTCGGTGTTTTGGAGGGCAAGCAGCCTAGAAGGGTCACTAGACCTGCTGTTGCTTGATTTCCTTTGTACTCCTTTGTACTCTCTCTCTCTCTCTCTCTCTCTTACTGTAGTACTTGTGGGTTTCGTGATATTGTGTTAACCCCTTCTGGAATATGCCGCGCTTTAACAGTTTATTCTGGCTATCATTATACCATTTTATGCAGATTAAAATGCTCGTGTGACACCGGCTTTAGAAAGGATATAAATAAGATGACGTCATGATGCTGAAATGGTTTACCGCATATCACAGATTTGTTCAGCGTGATTCAGACTTTTCATAGGCTATATCTTTTCTAACTTCATGGATAGTTTATTATCTTTGTTTATATATATATATATACAGTATATATATATATATATATATATATATATATATATATATATATATATATATATATATATATATATGTACTGTATATATATAATCAAGTATATGTCATAAATACACGTGAGCTACTAAATGTTTTTATTCTCAGTTGGGACTCGAACCATGGACAGTCAGGACGAGAGTTCATTCTTTAATCAACTACACAAGAGCACGATATATTATAGTTAACCTTTTCCTACTTATATTAAGGAGAAAGATAAATCCTACTTGGAGATAGTCGTTGGACCCATATTCCAGAGTACCATATAGGAATTGGTCACGGCCGAGAGTAAAAACATCTAGTAGCCTACGTGTATTTATATGCTATGCTTAACCCATTGGCTGCGGCTATGTTTGGGCTATTTAGGGCATATTCAGGCACTCCTGAATGATAAATCAAGCATCTGCATTAAATTAACTGTATTCTGCCGAAAATTAGGCGAAAATAGCTTCAAAATGAGACCAGAACGGTCCCCGTACGTGGTCTGGTTCACCCGTAGCGGTGCCAGTGAAACGTGGGAAACCCGGTATTTGGTAGCACTCGCTCGCTTGGCTACACTGTTGTGAGAGAGAGAGAGAGACCCGCGCGAGAGACAGTCTACCTCAGTGAGCCGCTCGCTGCTCTGAGGGACGGAGGTGGGCCCCTCACGCTCCCGCCCACTGACACTCGATTTTTACGTTTTTTATGTGGGGATCGGTTTTTACACCATACCGAAAGAGGATTTATGGAGCTCCGATCTTACTCTCAACCATCTAAAAAAAATTACCAACACACCTAAACTTCGTTAAATGCGGAAATAGCCTCACGAAAATATCATGCCCTGGTGGGGGCACGAACTCTCGACCCTTGGGTGTGAGGCAGACACCTTACCAGTTAGACCAATAGAGATATCCCACTTGGCCTGTTCGGCTCAGGGTATTTCCGCATCCGAGGTCTGTTTAGGCTAGCCTACTTTCACTGACTACACTACTTCACCTTCCGGGAAGCGAAAGCTTCGAACAGAGAGGAACGAACAGAGAGGAACAAGCTTGAGCCGAATTGACCGAGAGTCCGTCAGAGAGATGAACGGGAATGGTGAGTCAACTTCACTGAGCGATGCATACACACACCTACTAACTGCCCAGTTGGCAAATCGCTTGGGCGGCTGGCAACTCCACAACCCAACCCAATCGAGTCTCACAACACTCCCTGCTCTCTCCTATCCTCTTCCTTGTCCTGTGGGGATCAGAAGCCTGTGGGAAACGGTTTTTACACCATACCCGAAAGAGGATTAATGGAGCTCCGATCTTACTCTCAACCATCTGAACAATTTTACCAGCACACCTAAACTTCGTTAAATGCGGAAATAGTCTCACAAAAATATCAAGCCCTGGTGGGGGCATGAACTCTCGACCCTTGGGTGTGAGGCAGACACCTTACCAGTTAGACCAATAGAGATATCCCACTTGGCCTGTTCGGCTCAGGGTATTTCCGCATCCGAGGTCTGTTTAGGCTAGCCTACTTTCACTGACTTTACACTTACAGGCTTTTAAAGCCTGGAAATTGCTGTAACTTGCCAGGACGTTCCAGAACGTCACCCGCAGCGAAAGGGTTAATATATATAACTATCGTTCTAGGCTGGTTGAGAATTAAATTAAATTCATTCAACCCTAGTTTCCTGGGAATTGCGGTAAAAATCCCTGTATGGTACCCTGGAATATGGATCCTACAACTTGGTATGGAATGAAATACTTTCTCCAAGTAGGATTTCTACTTTGCCTTAATGTATATAGGATATGGTTAACTATTTGTTATTACGGCGTGGGGTACTTCATAAAAGCATGCAGTCTCATCCATATATATACTGTACAGTATATACAGTATATATATATTCCAGATATTTGTATTTTCATACGTATGGTATGTAGGTTTCATTATTTTGAATTAATTTTTCACGATTTTAGAAATGTGTTAGAAATCATTGTAAATGAGTGTGTCTAACGATATTCTATTATGACCGTGTTTAATGCGGTCATAACACAACCCGTACACACAACAGAGATAAATTAACCTTGGCACGATAGCCATTGGCTGAATTAATTATTTTGTTGTGTGAGTGTGTGTTTATGTTTGTGTGCATGTGTGTGTGTGTGTGTGTGTGTGTGTGTGTGTGTGTGTGTGTGTGTGTGTGTGTGTGTGTAAGAAGCATAAAACCTTTCCTTAACCCTAGCAGCCCTATTGAGAACTAAATGGTGCGTTAACCCTCTCCCTGCGGGAGACGTTCCCGAACGTCATGGCAATTTACAGTAATATACTAATATTCTAATATGGGTGGGTTGCTGGACCAGCTGCTCTAGGTCATTTATACTAGAAAATACGAAGGTTTGTTCACCAGGTTGGTCAGTAGTAAGAGAGGAGAGCTATATATATATATATATATATACTGTACATATATTAATAATATTCATACTACTATCCTACTATTTCAAATTTAGTCTGTCATAGTTGCTCTCCCTATTTCCATTATATTTTATGATTTTATTTTGTATAGTATTTCTTCACTGTTATTCTATATTTTCTCATCTATATCTTTCATTTTACATATATTTTCTGTTTACCCTTGACTATCTATGTCATCTCAGCAGCTGGCTTGGACACGGTCTATTTTGTTTTCCTCACTGCTAGCCAACTACCAATCTATTCCCAGCCTAGGGCATTAAGTTAAGGACAACAGGTTTTCAGGACAGCCTTTATAAAAGTTTGATTGCTATCCTTGTGTTCTATGATTGTTTAAGATATATTCACTCACGTTTACTCTCATTCACTCACTCTTACAGTCTTACTAACTCTCTCTCTCTCTCTCTCTCTCTCTCTCTCTCTCTCTCTCTGTGCTCATTATCCACGCACTCTATTCTATTTTCTGTTTGTTCTCACTTAAGGCCGCGTCTTACAGAAGTCGAACCCACCCGAACACGGCCGAAGATAATTAAAAATTAAAATATCAGCCGGTTCAGGTCGATTCTGATTCAGTCTGTTAACGCTTCGGCTGATTCTCGGGACGTTCTTGGGATGTTCTGGGCTTGAGTCGAATCATCAAGTGAGTTGGCCAAAAGTTAGTGCATGAGTTAACTTTTGGGGATGAATCGGGTCATAAAACCATTACAAAAGTATCGGGTTATGATCTAGTTATGTTCCAGTTACATGCGGATATATTCGAGTCATATTCGGGTTACATTCAACCTATTCGGGTCCTGCTCGGTTGTATTTTGAATTGACGATGATGCCTCGAATGACCCGAAGAAGGGGCAAATGTAACTCGATGATAGTCGATAGTACCACGAAGGAAACTCGATGATAACCCAAGACTATTACGATGAATCTCTCATTTAAGTCGAATGTAACCCAACCGAGAGTCGAATAAAACCAGAATACCAAGATGAAAACCAGATATTGACCCGTATATTCCTGTCTGCTTGGCCGATGTATCGGGTTTAGACTCGATATTGACCCAACCATGACCAGAAATGGCAGAATAACAGACAATGGAAAGTCGATGCTCACTCGAATAACAGTCGAATATCACCCTATCCATCTGTTTTTTCATTGTCTATGCTGGCTCGCTTTCGCTCGCCAGGAAGAAATCGACACCTGGATGGGGATAAACGTCTTAAAACAGTTGGCTGAATGGGGCCGAATGGATACAAGCCAGGGAAAGAGAGAAACGGTGAGAGAGATAACAAAAAATAGCTGGTGACCCCCCCTTAAGAATTTTGACCTGTTTGTTTAGTACAGGGTATCAGCACATCAATCAATCAAAGGAGGACTACGAGGGGATGATGCATAGCCGCACTCACCCTCTAACTCCACTCTTTGTGGTTGTTTACATACAAATAAAAACAAATGTCAGGATGGCACGGAGCCGCACTCACCCTCTAACTCCACTCCTTGGGGTTGTTTAAATACAAATACATACAAATACAAATAATTATATGCCGTTGTCCTGTTTCCGTTTGATTAGAGGGCCCGCAGTGAATACATTTAGCGAGCGTATTATTACCGCTAGACTACTGGGGTTTTTGTAACGCAGAACCGCACGTAATCCGCCTCCATGCATATCGATTGTCCATGAACGCTGCTTCATGTTGGGTCAGAAATGTTTTATTGGGGGGGATTTGCATTCTTCCTCCCCAACACACACACACACCCAAACACACACACACGTACACAGAAAGATAAGTAGATAGTTTATTGACCACGAATTTGTTACTGCTTTGTTACACACACACACACACACACACACACACACACACACACACACACACACACACACACACACACTACAAGAGATAAATTCTAAGCTGAGTACATTGTTGATTTCGTGTGTGCAATTTAGAATATATTGGTTGTAGCAAAACTAGTCTACATATTATGAATAGTATTTTTAACACATTGAAGGAAACGCCACTAATCTGAAATTCATTATAGAACAAATTTATTATAAGAACCTTTTCAGTACCGGTGATGTCCTATTAACTTTACTCTGGTTACCATTAGACGATATTATTCAGCTTAAAAAAACAATTAGCAGGTTTCGAATTGTTTTACTTAATCCTTTTTAATACCACAGATCCTTCTTCAATATACTCTCATTATACTCTGGCAACTATTAGACGATTTTATTCAGCGCAGGAAGGGCGTCTAACCATTGAAATGCTTCAGACAATATCAATTAATCCCTTTAGCTACCATAAATCCATCCTAAGCTTCATAAAATCGTCTAAATGTTGCTGAAATCAAATAAATATGACGTCACTGATACAGAAAGGGTTAACGAAATATAATATAAGCGATTATTTAACTTTCGGGTTACGGTGGAGTTACGTACGGGAATTCATCGGCTCTTTATCGACTTTCATTCAGGTCCATCGGGTTATATTCGTAGTTCATTCTGGTACCCGTCGGGGGATATTCGACTCCGGGTTACTTTCGGGTGTTTCGGCTTAATTCGGGAAAAATATGCAAGTCATCGACTTCGGGCGCCAGTTGACATACGTTCGACTTCTGTATGATTTTGTCTGTTTCTCATATTGTGTTGTTATATTTCCTTTATCTACTGTACCTATATCTACTGTATCTCTATCTGTATCTACTGTATCTGTATCTACTGTATCTGTATCTGCTGTACCTATATCTACTGTATCTGTATCTACTGTATCTGTATCTACTGTATCTGTATCTTCTGTATCTGTATCTACTGTATCTGTATCTACTGTATCTGTATCTGCTGTATCTGTATCTACTGTATCTGTATCTACTGTATCTGTATCTGCTGTATCTGTATCTACTGTATCTGTATCTACTGTATCTGTATCTACTGTATCTGTATCTACTGTATCTGTATATATTGAATCTGTATCTTACTGTATCTGTATCTACTGTATCTGTATCTACTGTATCTGTATCTGCTGTATCTGTATCTACTGTATCTACTGTATCTGTATATATTGAATCTGTATCTTACTGTATCTGTATCTACTGTATCTGTATCTACTGTATCTGTATCTGCTGTATCTGTATCTACTGTATCTGTATTTACTGTGTCTGTATATATTGAATCTGTATCTTACTGTATCTGTATCTACTGTAGGCTATCTGTATCTTACTGTATCTGTATCTACTGTATCTGTATCTACTGTAGGCTATCTGTATGTTACTGTGGTTACTTTATAATATGGTGTATGTTATGTTCCACCATTCGTTGCAGGTAGGGCAGAAATCCCGACCCCAACCTCTCATCTACTATAATTATAAAGGCCACTGTCTGTTTGTTAACGAACTACTCACTAATTTTTCAAGATGGAGAGCCCATATTTGGCATGCATACTAAGGGGGTGCCAGAATAGGTTTTAAGCCGGGGAGGAGCCCCCCCCCCCCCCCCACACACACACACACACATACACACACACTCAGTTTCCAAGATAGACAGCCCATACTTGGATTTTCCCGCTACTTTAGTAATTGAGCTGTTATTTCTACTGGGAAGAATCAAACAGTAACTAAGTGTGGTAAATGCCAGCCTGTTTGTTCCAGCCCTTCCTCAGTTCCAAGAGGCTAGCGTTAGGGTTTCAAGATTTGGTTACGCATTTCTTTTCCATTTTCTGGCTACTGATGGATGATAATATTCAGATCAGGAAGGGTATATGGAAGTCAGAGGGTTAATGCTGGGGTCACACATTCACGTATATCGCTCCCGACAGCTCCCGTCAGGCGTGATCGCCAATTTTGTGTTCTGACGGGCGTAGTCCGGCCGTGTACGCCCGTATAGACCACGACTATTGCACTTCCCGACAGACGTACCGTGACGGGGCCAGTGTTACGTCAGACGTAATGTAGTCGTATGGAACTACGTACGTGCTTGCGACTTGCGTAAGTATGTCCCCGTTAGTCCGCCTGGGTTGCCCGATTTGCGAGGAACACAGGCCACGCCCATGGCCACGCCCCCACAAGACCTGCGTAGCTGAGGCCGTATGTCTTGGGAGTTTGTAGGACTTACGTGGACCGTTTCCGGACAATCGTAGGCACACCCCGTCTGTCCAAACACAGACAAAGACAGTCTTTGTCAACCACATAGGTCTGGGTTGGAATCTGGGAACTACAAAAGGGCAGGGCTGGCCACAACGTTCCCATTCCCACTCCTGACTCGGCACCATGAAGAACATCACGGAATACATCCTGGAGGAGTTCAAGATGGTGAACTCCCTAATCAAACCGGAGAACAGGTATAACACTCGGCTCATTAAATGGATCATTTCCTACATAGAAATGTTATAACTGCTTGCAATAGCAAACTACATCCATGAAGATGAACAAGAGAAGAAGAAGGAAAGGAGCAAGAGGACAGTGTGGGTGTGGCCATATCTACAACGAAGGCCTGAACATGGCCATTATGAGAAGCTGATGCAAGAGTTGGCCACAGAATGTCCACAACTGTACAAAAACTTCACCCGGGTAGACAAACAACTATTTGATGAGATAGTGGAACGTGGTCACCCCCCTCATTCAGAGGAAACCTACGTTCTGGCGGAACCCCATTCCTCCTGGTCTGCGGGTGACCATCACCCTACGTTTCCTCGCTACGGGTGATTCCTATAAGAGCCTGCAATACAACTTTCGTGTTGCCCACAACACCATCAGCCAAATTGTTCCAGACACCTGCCAGGCCATCATTTCTGTCTACGGAGATCAGGAGATCAAGACGCCACAATCGCCTGCTGAATGGAAGGAGGTTGCCAGCGGCTATGAGGAACGATGGAATCTGCCGCATTGTGTAGGAGCCATTGATGGCAAACACATACGGATCCGAAACCCAAACTTTGGTGGCACATATTACTTCAACTACAAGAAGTTTTTTTCCATTGTCCTGATGGCAATTGTTGACTCCAACTACAAGTTCATTTACGTCGACGTTGGTGCCATAGGGTCAGAGTCTGATAACAACTTCATCTTCATCAGGCGTCGAGAGGGCAGGCGGTGAGTTGGAGGGGCCAGGCTGAGAGGGGTCAGAGTTGGAGGGGCCAGGCTGAGAGGGGTCAAAAGGTGAGGTGGCAGACGTCGAGGTGGCAGGAGAAGCCTTCCTGGCCTTCTTCACGCCTTTCTTATGCATGGTACAGGGCAGGGCAGGGCAGGGTGCAGAGGGTGGCAAGCAGGGCAGGGCAGGGTGCAGAGGGTGGCAAGCAGGGCAGGGCAGGGTGCAGAGGGTGGCAAGCAGGGCAGGGCAGGGTGCAGAGGGTGGCAAGCAGGTGGCAGGGTTGGCTTGTTGTTTGCTGCTCCGGTGTGGTGAGAGGTGTGACGGGAGTGTCCCCCGCTGGTCCTTATATACCCCCCGTACAACGTTGCCGCGTCTTCCTGCCAACACGCAGTGCGGCGGTGCTGCCAGATGCGCCCAGACTAACGTTAACTGTCCCGTTTGATGGGAATATTTTACGATTGACGGGAGCAGCTTACGTTTGACCGGGCGAGCTGCTACGTCTTACGGGGCTGCTCCCGTCAGACGTAGCCGATCGCCCGGTCAGACGTAGGATTTCCCGACTTTTGACATACGTGAGCGCGAGCCCCGTATCTGATTTGAAATCCAAAACATACCGGGCGGCCTTGGCCGCACCAACCACCTCCCCGACCAGCGTGGCTACTCCCGCCATGCGTACCAACCCCCACGACTAGACACAATTTCATTTACGTTTTGCGTACTAAGCCCTTACGTTTTACGTATTCGGTTGCCAACTACCAATAAACCTTCGTACGGGAGCATACGGGAGCATATACGTGAATGTGTGACCCCAGCATTAATTGAGATAGCCTGTATCCTTATAATTACCACAGATCCTTCCTAAACTGTATGAAGCGTCTAATGATAGCCAGAATAAACGGTCAAAATGCGTCATAATCTTCAGAGGGTCAAGATCTCTGGACAGGGTACTAGATAACTACCATCTACAGTATGTTCAGCCTTGGAAATCTCTCCCTCAGTCTGTCTTTCCCTCATCCTATGACTTAAACTGCTTCAAGCTCCGTGTGTCCAGACATTCTGACACTAACGAACCTTGAATTTGGCTCTGTCACTCCTTCAACTTTGCGGGAGACACTTGTTACAGGCAGCTTTGCCTTTTGTCTCCTGCATGCACATAGGAAAAAAATGCCTACGTCACTAAGTTAACCCCTTCTATACCGGCGACGTCTTTTTGTTTTTATTTCAGCTGCATATAGACGATTTTATGAAACTTAGGAAGGATGTGTGGTAGTTAAAAGGGTTGATCGAGATAGTCCGAAGCCTTATAATTGCTAGAGATCCTTTCTAAACTGCACAACATCGTCTAAATACAGCTAGCGTAGAATACAAAAGACAAGGGGTTAAGAACAGGCTTATAACATGGATGAGATTGCCGTTTCCATTAAGGGGAGGAATTTTTTATTTTCTGGACCCCCTTCTCCCTCATGTTTAGCCCCATTAGGTATGAGATATTAAGACGTTCGCCCCATTAGTTTGGTGATTTTAAGACCTTTCGCCTCATTTCTTCCTCAAATTGAAGACCTTTCGTGTTAATTAGGTGTCGAGTTTTTTCCTGGCTAGCGATAGCGAGCCTGCATGTCATTTTGTAGGAACCGGCCGGGACATTTTACTACCGAAAAAAAAAAAAAAAAAAAAAAAAAAAAAAAAAAAAATTATCTCGAAGGGGGATCTTGGAGACGTTTTTTAAGCTTGATAGAGATCCAAAGAGCTAACTAGAAATAATTTTAAATATATAAATATCCGCTCATTTCTTTGATATTCACTTCATTATACGTCAGCTATAATTCTTCTATCTTTAATGGGGGATGGTTAGATTTTCTGGGCCATCTTCTGCCTCATGTTTAGCCCCATTAGTTTTCGGAATGTAAGACGTTTGGCCCATTAGTTTGGTGATTTTAGGACCTTTTTCCCCATTACTTTGTCAATATCAAAGAGTTTTTGTTTGTGTCATTTAGGTGTCGATTTTTTTTCCTGGCGAGCGATAGCGAGCATGTAATTTAAGAGAAATCTTAATCTTCGGCCGGACGGACCGGTACATTTTTCCATCGAAAAATTTACAAATTTATCTTGAAGGACAGTCTTGGGTTTTTGTTATAGCTTGATGAGATTTATGGAGGACATTAAATAACATAATAAAAAGATAAATAAATGAGCAAATAAATACGCCCGTAAGTTACTTAGTGTGCTGGTTAAGCTGGTATCACATGAGCGTTTTTTCCCTCAACATTTATCCTCAACACTGGTTTGGTAGCTTATAGGGTCAAAATTTTAAATATTTCGGTTACGTAAATTCATCTACTAACAGTCCAGAAATGTTGCCAGAAAAATGTTGATTGTCGAATGTTGACTAAAAATACTCTCGTGTGATACCGGCTTTATACTACGAATTTATCATACTATTTCAATTGTAATAATTTTAGTCCATTGAAGATTATGACGCGTTTTCACAGTTTATTCTGGCTATCATTAGACGATTTTATTCAGTTTAGGGAGGAGGATCTGTGTAATTTACAAGGGTAAAGACTATCGCAATTATCCTTCTGAAGAACGTTGTCTAATATTTGCCAGAAAACTGTATAGAAATGCGTAATCGGATCTTGAAAGGGTTATGGGGGGTGGTTGGTTTTTCTGATCCCCTTCTCCCTCATGTTTAGCCCAATTAGCGTTGATATCTTAAGACGTTCACCCTATTATTTTGGCGATATTCAGACCTTTCGCCCCATTTCTTTGTTAATATTAAGACCTTTCGTACAATTTATGTGTTGGCTTTTTTCCTGGCGAGCGATAGGGAGCCTGTTATATTGCCGAGTAATTTTTCTATTGAAATACAAATTTATCTTGATGGGGGGTTTGGGGGTGATTTTTTAAGCTTGATAGAGTTCTAAGGAGGAAACTAAAAAAAAAACACACACAGAAAATAACCCCTTCTGTACCGTCGACATTCTTTTATTTTATTTTGGCTACTACTAATCGATTTCATTCAGTTTAGGAAGGATCTGTAGCAAGTATAAGGCTTCGAACTATCTCAATCAATACCTTTTAACTACCACAGTACCTTAAACGGCACACACTCATCTAAATATAGATATGATAAAATACAAAAGACGTCGCCGGTACAGAAGGGGTTAAACAGATTAATAGGCAAATATATAGAGTACGCCCACCGCCTCTTAAACATAGTGTATTTTATTTTCCTTGCAGCACGCCAACTACCATCTATTCTCAGCCTATGCCGCTACAAGTTTAGAGGATTTTTTTTTTCAGGACCCCCTTCCTCTAGCCCTCAAAAAGGGCTAGAGCAAATGGGATGTAAGTTTCCACACCTATTCCCTGGCCAACCCTTCCTAAATGTTAGTTATTCGATTGATTACTCCGGTCGTTATTTAGTTTCAGAACTCTCAAATCCCGTAAAATATCAAGGGTAAAACGTATGTTATAGTTACCGTTGCTATATCCATATTCTTTTATATAAGACAATATCAAAGAAAACCGTAATTAAAACGGTAACTAAATAATACTAGCTTCCCACAACAATATTGTTTACCCCTTTTGTACTGGCGCCTGTATTTTAACGTTAATCTGGCTACCATTAGACGAATGTATTCAGCTTTAAAAAGGCCTCCAGCAATTAACAGACTTCAAACTATCTCGCTTAACCCTTTTTACTGCCACAGATCCTTCGCAAACTGCACAAAATCGTCTACATTTAGGCCTATCTAGAATAAAATTAAAAAGATGTCACCGGTACATAAGGTGTTAAAGGGAAGGTATACAAGCTATTTCTCCCTCATGTTTAATCCCATAAGGTTTGAGATTTGAAGACGTTCAACTGTATACCAGCCCCTCTCAGGAACATGACCGGGGTGTCTCCAGACACCTTCAAGAAACACTTGGACATGTGGCTGGCCAAATACCGGACCGGCCACCAACACCAGGATACCCCAGCGCCAACTCCAACCGACTTTCGGAATGGAGAGCGGAAGAAAGGGAGCTGCCTGGTCGCAGTGGAGCCCCAGCTCAACTGTGTCGCTAACGGACGGAATACTACAAAGTGTAACAAAGTGTAAGTGTAACGTTCGTTCCATTAGTTTGGCAATTTTAAGAACTTTCGCCTTTTTTTTTTTTTTTTTTTCAATATTAAGACTTTTTTGTTCGTGTTATTTAGGTGTCAATTTTTTCCTGGCGAGCGATAGCCTGTAATTCTAGAAGGAACCGGCCTTCGACAAGGACATTTTTCTACCGAAAAATGTGCAAATTCATCTTGAAGGGAGGTCTAGGGGGCGGTTTTTTTACAGACACACTAGGCCTACATAGGGCACTTTGCTTAAACAAGACATTAAATTAGACCCACTTGCAACAAGAAGATAAACGTCCTAGCATGTTGCATAATGTTTGCACCCAGTCGGGGGACACCTCGACGGCGTATAGGCCTACAGACTAACACGCATAACAAAGCCACTCCAACAGCTTCCTCTCTCTCCAAAACCCCTTCTCCCCTCTCTACACTCTTCAGAAAAATAGGAAAAAGTAAAATGTAGATACTAGGTGCCGTTGTAAAGGCTTATCCCTCAATACCTTCACCTTCACCTGAATACACAGACAACAAATGCTATACAAAATCACAAACAACCTAGTAGACATAGACAAAGACACATATATTTAGTTTTATTTATACCCTACAAATATACGATCCACAAAAGTCAGCCACAACCGAAAATACCACATAGGCTACCAGGAAAGCACCGACATATTTGGGTTACTTATTTTTTCCCGCATCATCCAAGAGTGGAATCACCTTCCATCTCATATAGTTATCAGTCCCACTCTTGATACTTTTAAAGCAAGAATCACCAAACTATAGGTTTGAGTCCCGAAGGGAAGAATGAAAACCTAATATTTAGTAGTGGCCCTGGAATCATTGACGATGCACCTTACGTAGGTAATGGCCAATCTTTGAACTCTAGCTTGCTTGTTCAAACTTCCCACCCGGGGAGACTCCAAATACGATTGCCTTACATCGTGAGCGAAACGCTCTTAACCCATTCGTAGCAGGGCCCGCCTTAAGTCGGGCTCCAATTTGCAGCAAGTTAGGAGCATTATTAAGGCTTTTAAAGGGTTAAAATCGAGTGCAAATGGCCGGGAGCGCAGCAGGCCACACGTCGGACACCCAGGGCTTACCGCCGCCCACTGACTCACGCTCCCTCTGTTCTCGAGAGGCCGGCAGTGTTGCCAGTAGTGAGCGTAGCGGTAAAAAAAATGCCGCTATACGCTAAACTCCCATGTTAGTGGTACCACTGCGTGAGAACGACGAGTGCTACGTAGCTCGTTCTGGTCTCATTTTGAAGCTTTTAGTGTCTAGTTTTTTGCTGAATAAATTTCTTTTCATGCAAATACTTGATTGATCATTCAGGAGGGCCTGAATATGCCCAAAATAGCCCAAAAAACCCCGCTAGACAAGGGTTAATAACCACTCACGGACTCGTCCTTATGATGTGGGTACCACTACTACAAAAACTAGTAAAATAAATAAAGAATAAAAATAACAATTAAACTTGACCTAGCTTTGCGCTTCCCGTGCGTCTGCTTTTGGGTACAGCTCGCCATCTTGTTCACAGCGAGTGCTCATTCTTAATCTGACATATCGAGACCTCTCAAAAATGTAGCAGATGAATGGGAAGGGGATGGAAGGGAGGGCCAAAATCGTCAATGATTCCGGGCATCCAATTGCTCTCATCTCTTGTCTTTCTAAAGTTTTTGAAACTATTCTTGCTTCCAAATTTCTTAAGCATTTCTCTTCTTATAATCTGCTCTCAGATCGCCAGTATGGCTTCCTTAAGGGTCGCTCTACTGGTGATCTTCTTTCATATCTTACTAACTCTTGGTCATCCTCCTTTCGGGAATTTGGTTAGACTTTTTCTATTGCACTAGACATATCGAAAGCCTTCGATAGAGTCTGGCACACATCTTTAATTTCTAAACTACCCTCCTTCGGTTTCTATCCCTCCATCCAGTGGCGGATCCAGCTCAGGCTTAAGGGGGGGGGGGGGGGGGGCTGATATACATGAGGGGCGCCATAATTCACACAATATTCTTTATATGTATTATATTTCAGATAAAATGCAGTATATATCAGTGGTCACTAAGGGGGGGGCGGCGGCCGTGCCTTTGTCTCTAATTTCCTTTCTGGCCGTTCCATAGCCACGGTTGTGGACGGCCATTGTTCACTTCCTCACCCTATAAACTCCGGTGTTCCTCAGGGCTCTGTCCTATCTCCTATTCGCTTTCTAATTTTTATAAATGATCTCCTCAACTGTACCTCAATTCCCATCCATTCATACGCAGACGACTCAACCTTACACTACTCCATTAGTTTTTCAGAACGCCCCAGCCAGCAATCCCTCAACGACAAACGTAATGAAGCCATAGAACTCTTAAATTCTGATCTAAATACTATTTCCAATTGGGGCAGAGAAAACCTTGTTACCTTTAATGCTTCCAAAACCCAATTTCTCCATCTATCTACATGTAAGGAACTCCCAGCGGACTATCCCTTATTCTTCAACAATACAAAAATCAATCCTTCATCTTCTCTCAATATTCTTGGTGTCTCTTTTTCTTCTGCTCTCAGTTGGAAGGACCATATTACCAGTCTTGCTAAGGCAGCCTCCCAGAAGCTGGGTGTGCTCAACCGCCTTAGGGGGTTCTTTTCCCCTGCACAGCTTCTTGCTCTGTACAGGGGCATAGTGTGTCCTTGTATTGAGTATTGTTCACATGTGTGGGGAGGTTCCTCTCACACCGCTCTCCTAGACAAAGTTGAAAGGAAGGCCTTTCATATCATTAACTCCCGTCCACTCACCAACTCTCTGCAATCTCTCTCTCTCTCCCACCCCTACTCTGTGCAACTCTCCAACCCAAGAGTGAAACGTTACTCTCAAACTTTTTTCTACTCAACAGCTGAGCTCTGGAACTCTCTTCCAGAATCAGTCTTTCCCTCTTCCTATGACTTAAATTGCTTCAAACTCTGTGTGTCCAGGCATTTTGGCTCGAACGTCCCTTGATTTTGGCCCTGTCACTCTTTCAACTATGGGGGAGGCTCTCGCTATAGTCAGTTCTGCCTTTTGCCTCCCTCAATCACATAGAAAAAAAAAATAGGTTTTCATTCTTCCCTTCGGGACTCAAACCTATCATTTATTAGTGGCCCCTTCATCATTGACGATGCACCTGAATTCTCAAGACTGGAGTGGGGACATTCATCATAAACATCACATACCACTAATAAACCAGTTAAGGTCCCCGTAAACATGTACTAATCAGGTCAGTTTATTATCAAAGAAAATATAAAAGGGGGTTACAGGCGGCGTTTGTTAAAGGAAGCCTGTGGTGTTAGCACCTTTAAGTTTGATAGAACAGTTGGTGTAACTAAAGAATAAACTATACATTTAGCTTATATATCCCAGGGTAACTGAAACATTCATTATCACCCAAATTTATTAATATGTAGCCTACATATTCATGGCCTCAGGTACTGTATTACCAAAATATTTGTACTCTTACTCTCAATCTAATCCCCGAGATTATTGAGTATAATTGGAAACCCTATTGCATCCATAGTGTTTCACCTAAAAATTAATAGATGTTCCTGAGTAGGCTTACTTTAGCCTAAGGAACGGATTATCACATGACCTTAGTGCTCGTACATTTTATCTCACTTCAGAAGAAAGCGTATAGAGAGTGGTTGGGTAGTAGAGGGAATGAAGATTTGGAGAGGCAGAAACGAGCGAGGTACGTGGAGAGAAAGAGAGTGGTGAAGAGAGTAGTGAAGGAAAGTAAGAGAAGAGTAGATGAGGAATTTGGAAGGAATCTGAGTGTAAAATGGAGGGAGTGTAAGAAACTGTTCTGGAAAGAAGTCAAGAAAGTTAGGGAAGGTAGCAAGGGAAACAGTAAGAGTGTGAAAGATAAGAATGGGAGAATGCTAGCCGAGAAGCAAGAGAGAGTCGAAAGATGGAGGGAGTACTTCAACGAGTTGCTAAATGTAAGGAATGCAAACATAGTTGGATGGGGTATGGGAGGGAGAAGAGAAGTAGTGGAGGAGGAGGTGGGGATCAGGAGGTCAGAAGTGTGGGAAGCCATGAAAAGAGTGAAGTTGGGGAAAGCACCAGGAACAGATGGAGTGTGTGGGGAAATGTTGAGGTATGGTGGTGAGATAGTGATCGAATGGGTATGGAAAATGTGCAAACTAGCATGGGAGAAGGGGAATGCACCCGATGACTGGAAGACTGGCATAATAGTCCCCCTATATAAGGGCAAACGGGAAAGAGGAGTGTGTGGTAACCACCGAGGAATATGTCTTTTAACCCACTGAGCCCCAGCTAGTTTATAATAAATGTACCACCCAGGACCAGCAGGTTTTGATTTTTTTTTTTCCAGAAACAATTGGGAATGGGTTAGGAATGAAGGAAAACCCACAAAAAACCGATCCCCTAGGTCATTAAGGGGTCCTACGGTGCACCCAAAAGTCGGATTTACATGAGAGGAAAATTGAAGGCAAAAACACCCAAAAACAGGTTTTTGCGTGCTCACGCGCACGTGGTTGGACTTTGAGAGTTTTCAACCATCGGCATGGTTGCATGGGATACTTACACAGTGCCCATACAAATCTGAGCCCTCTAGGTGCCATAGGACCGGAGTAATTAACAGGGACGACACGTTGTCGTCACTGGAGTTTAGCGTTACATACTGTACATTGCCGACGACAACATGTCGTCACTGGGGTTCAGTGGGTTAAGCGTAGTAGGGAAGGTGTACAGTAGGGTAGAGAGTGAGAGTGAGAACGGAGAAATGGATAGGCGACGAGCAGGGAGGTTTTAGGAAGGGAAGAGGATGTGTAGATCAGATTTTTACCCTGAATTGTGTTGTGGAGAAATATCTGGAGAAGAAACAAAAGGTGTATGTTGCCTTTATGGACTTGGAGAAGACCTATGACAGAGTGGATAGAGCAGGCATGTGGAAAGTACTTAGAATATACGGAGTAGATGGCAAGTTGCTGAAAGCAGTGAAGAGCATGTATGAGGGTGCAAAGGCGGCAGTACGTGTGGAGAATGAGCAGAGCGAGTTCTTTGACCTGAGTGTTGGGTTGAAACGGGTGTGTGATGTCCCTGTGGTTGTTTACTGTATATATGGATGGAGTCATGAAAGAAATACTAGGAAGAGCAGTGGATGTTGGTGTATCGCTGAAAAGGGAGGGAAATGAGTGGAAGCTGCCTATACTGCTGTTTGCGGATGATACAGTTCTGATGAGCGATAATGAATGGGATTTGCAGGGTCTGGTAAATGAGTTTGGAACAGTGTGCGAAAAACGGAATTTGAAGGTAAATGCGGGGAAGAGCAAGGTTATGGTCTTCGAAAGGGGTGAAGTCACAGAGTGTGAGGTGAAGTTGAACTGTCAGGCTATGGATATTGTCAGCTCTTTTAAGTATCTGGGCAGTGTGTTGAGTAAAGATGGGACTATGGATAAAGAAGTGCGGGAGAGGGTGCAACAGGGGAAGAGGGTTGTAGGAATGTTGAAAGCAGTAACAAGAAATAGAGTGGTCAGTATGGAAGTGAAGAAGTCCTTACATGACAGTGTGGTAATCCCGACACTAACTTACGGAAGCGAAGCATGGACGTTCGGGAAGAGACTCAGACCAAGAGTGAGAGCGGTGGAAATGAGTTACTTGAGAAGTGCGTGCGGAGTTACATGGAGGGATAGACAGACAAATGAGGAAGTAAGAAGGAGTTGTGGTGTGGAGGTAGATGTGCTGGAAAGTGTGAAAAGGAACAACTTGAGATGGTTCGGCCATATGGAACGTATGGAAAGCGAGAGATTGACTAAGAGGGTGTACGAGAGCGAGGTGGAAGGACAGAGAGGGAGAGGTGCACCGAGGGAGAGGTGGAAGGATGGAGTGAGGAAGTATATGAATGAAGGCGGTGCTGGTTGGGAGGAGGGGCGTCGACTGACTGGGGACAGAGGTGCATGGGGGCGGTTCGTTCGTGGCCACCCCTTTGGGGATCACAGCGTCAGGCAATAGATAGATTGGCGGCGAAACGACTTAACCCAACAATTCTGAGAACGAATCGATATACGAAATTCCGCGATAACGAAACTAGTAAAAAACGACCCTCAAGGACACACGAATGTCACGTGTAGACTGCTGGGTGGGGGGTGAAAGAGTGGAAGAGACGTTAAAGCAAGCAAACTGCACATTTAAACAATAAGAAGAAGAAGAAGACGTTAGAGCATGTGTTGGTGGAATGCGAGGCATATGTAGAGATCAGATCAGATCAGATGAAGTATTGAGGGATAAGCCTTTACAACGGCACCTCGTATCTACATTCTATTTTTCCTATTTTTCTGAAGAGTGTAGAGAGGGGAGAAGGGGTGTTGGAGAGAGAGGAAGCTGTTGGAGTGGGAGAAAGAGTGTGTAGAATGAAGGATGTGCGAGTGTATAGGGGAAGAGGAATGGCAGA
Source organism: Paralithodes platypus (assembly GCA_032716605.1). Taxonomy (NCBI): domain Eukaryota; kingdom Metazoa; phylum Arthropoda; class Malacostraca; order Decapoda; family Lithodidae; genus Paralithodes; species Paralithodes platypus. The sequence continues at coordinate 12,216,122 of CM064506.1, read as the reverse complement.
GAGTGAAGACAAATGAGGATATGGTTATTGTGTATATTTTGGGACTGGAGGGAGTGGAGGAAGGGGATATAGGAGAGAGGATAGAATACACTAATTTTCTTCTCTGAATAAATAATCTCCTATTATTCCCAGTTCATCTTCTTGGCATGGCTGTTGTAGTTCTTTAGCTTTCATTCTTTCATTATTTATTGGGCACATGTTTCAGATCTTCATAATCATTGCCACATAGAGTGCATATTCTACTTCTCCATTTGTGTCTTTTCCTTTCGTTTAGTTGCAGAGTTCCACTCCTGGCCTTATACAGTATGATTGAAGATGGGCGGTAATCATAAATGTTTTCTTCTTTAACCCGGCAAATGCCGGAAGACTCTTAAGAGTTTCCCCGGGCGACTGCGGGAAGACTCTTAAGATCCTGGGCCTAAAAAAATCCATTTAAAACACCCCAAATAAACTTGAACCCTTTTTGTTTTTGTTGCCCCTGGGCCATGCCAAATATCTCCTCCACATCCCCTCCTTCCCCACCCTCCTTCACTTATCACCTATTTTCCCTGTTATTCCCTTATTCTGTGGTCTATTTTCGTGCTAACATTAGCAAGTTGCAAGCAGGGCGTTGTCATCAGTGTTACCAAGCGTGGAATTAGGGGAGAAGTCAGGAAGAGAATTGAGAGGTACCACCAGTATCTCTCCAAGCTTAGTGAGTGGAAGGTTGGCTCACACTCACTCACACACACTCGCTTTCATTTCCCGATTTTGACCAGCCAAACACTGTTTCCACTTGTTTTATTGTTGTAACTGGTTAATATCTTCATATTAATGGTAAAATAGGTGCATATGAATAAGTATTAACGATATTTATGGTAAAATAACGATGTTAGTGATGGGAACAGCTCAAATATGTGCGCACAGGCGTGTGGTGTCTCATACCCCCCATGCGCAGCGGAGAAGTTCATACTTTCTTTCCATCTTTTGTATATTACTACTTACTAGGCTTGATTTACTATTTACTTCTTCTTTCCAATTTGCTGCAGAATCCCACTTTCTTGTTTCTTCTTTTATTTCTGGTTTCTTAATTCTTATATTTTCTCTTCTCATTCCCACAGTATTCATGTAAGTTTTTGTCACTTTCATCCATTTATTTCTATCATCCTCACACATTTCCCTTACTATTTCTTTCAGCAGCTGGTTTTCTCCTTCATCAATACTTTTAAATATTGTAACCTTCCATTTATGATTCTCGTTTTCATTAGTGAGGCCCCTATTTCACCTCTCAATTTACACTCACGCGTACTAAAACTTGCTCAGGGGTGGGGCCTTCCTTCCTTAATCTATATTTTTTATTAATTTCACCACAACACCAAACACTCCCAATGAAATTAATTAAAGTATATATGATCCGCCAGGATTCGAACCCGGGTTATCACACACAGATGTTTGCCACCTTAACCATTACACCACCAGGACGGTTAAACGTTTATGCACACGCCTACGACTTATTACCCATTCTCGAATACTGGATATTAAAATATCATGTTCATACTCCCAACCGCGCTATGGTAGCCTAATGTTTAAGTGAGAGGAAAGAATACTAGAAGAGCAAAAGGATATTTTATATGGTATATTCCTGCGAAACGGCATGCATTATATCTCAAGAACTGGGCAGTGTTATAGCATATTTGTTGTTTGTACATATATATGTATTATGTATGTTGCTTCGTAGTATACTATAAATGGAAAATATACTTGGTAAATGAATAATTAGAGGGCATCTGTGGACTCACTTTTACAATTTCCCAGCTCAGCTGGTGGGCGACGAGTGGAGGTGAGTCGAGTTGTATACTGATATTCTATTGGTCAATAAACTGGGTGTGACGTCACGAGCGATGATGGTATATGAATGGTTGTTGTGGGAGTACGTCACTGTCTAGACGGTGACGTCACAAATTCTCGCAACATTTTAACGGGTGTAGAAATACACGTCAGTCCATATAATGAGCCTCTTTTGTTTCTCAATCCCTCTACGACGTCACATTGATTCATTTATTATCCTTGGTGTTTATAATCTCTCGGATTCGGGCCAGTCGGCCATATTTGAAATGGTGGAACTGTTGTTCAATGAATAGTGAAGTGTTTTTGCTTTATGAAAACACCTACAACATCTTCTATTTAACGGGATTACCAACGGAGCTTCCAGCGGCATTGTGTTAATTTGGCTGCAGACCATTATTGTCCAGTACACCAAGGGTAAGGGTTTTATACCGTCGTTATTTGGGTCCAAGCCTAGGCTACGATTACCACAGAATCTTTAATGAATATCCTCAATACAGACTTATTTCCTTCACTTACCTCGTCAATAATAACCCATATAGGTGGAGAGGCCCTGAATTATATCAAAGAAAAAGTGATGTTGAAACATTATCTGCAATTTAGCCATGTTGATTAACTCTTAGCCCACTTAACCCCTTCAGACTCATATGACGCAGAGCTTGGCAGATTAGCAATAAGAAATAGAGTTCTCTCACTCTTATAATTACCTCTTTTGGCGACCGTCAATCTTTTATGAATTAAATACCAAACCAGCGGGGGTGTGGGGGCGGCAGCCCCCACCTAATATACTAGGTTAGGTTAGGTAAGGTTGTTAGGTTTCGCTAATATTACCCCTTATTTTCGTAATTTACCCCTCAATTTCCCTGTACAGCTGTACTTCATAGCCCTCCCCACTATCGGGGGCCGTATCTTAAGATCGTAATTGTTTAATCGAAGTCCTCTTTTTCTAGTTATTAAAAACGTATTCTATGGTGTATTATATGATATATAGAAGCAATAGAACTGTTTAAAATTACCTGGGAAGTGTATATTAAACAAAATACAAAACTTTGAATAATGAGGTAAGAGATAGGCTATGTGTTTTTTATCACTTTTCAACCCAAGACCACCGGGGGTCTGGGGGCAGCAGCCCCCAGGATGCCCAGGTTACCTTAGGTTAGGTTAGGTTAATGACCAGCTATGTAAATACAGTAGTGAACATTTGGTTCAGTCTGTGCTCAAAAATCCATTTTCTTTAGGAGGAGGCCATACACTAAACAATTACCGTGATGTTGAAACATTATCTGCAATTTAGCCATGTTGATTAACTCTTAGCCCACTTAACCCCTTCAGACTCACCTGACGCAGAGGTTGGCAGATTAGGAATAAGAAATAGAGTTCTCTCACTCTTATAATTAACTCTTTTGCCGACCGTCAATCTTTTATGAATTAGGCTAAATACCAAACCAGCGGGGGTGTGGGGGCGGCAGCCCCCACCTAATATACTAGGTTAGGTTAGGTAAGGTTGTTAGGTTACGCTAATATTACCCCTTATTTTCGTCTTTTACCCCTCAATTTCCCTGTACTTCATAGCCATCCCCACTATCGGGGCCCGTGTCTTAAGATTGTTGGATAATGGGGACAATTTTTTTTCCGGAGATTCTAATTAATGACAACCACTGTATAATGATGAAAACTAGCTAAAACCCCCCAAAAAAACTCACGAAATAAAAGTTGGCCAGGTTCCTGGATATGTTCCTTAATTTGCATGAACAAATTGTAATAGGCCTATAGAAACCTAATAAATCATATAATTAACAAATCCACAAAAATACAATCATTGAAAATAGCTGTGGTCCGTCTCCTTAATATTGACCGAAAAAACGCCCATTCTAATAAATCTCAGAGCTCTTTCGGACAGTCACAGTTTACAAACGCCTTCTTTATGCAGTATAATCAATATTTACCCCCTGCTGGCAACATAGATGATGATTTCAATAATTCATGGGGGGGGGGGGGGGTGAGGGGGGGGCAAAGCCCCCCCTCAACCCATCGTGTATCCAACATTGGCATTATAACTAAGACCATGAATAGGGCCTACACTCATTTCTCAAAATCTGGAGGAAAAAACATAACAAATAAGGGTGCGAGCCTATTCCCTATAATTACTAATATATCACTTCATCTTGGGACGATACCGCTCTCGCAAATTAACCTTACCGTTCACGAGGCAAATACGGGGGTGGGGGATACTAATTAGTATTGATAAATAGAAACGGTTTGAATATCAAGACGCAAATCACACAGTGCACTGATGACATTATAATACGGTACACGTTGTGTGAAACATATACACCGCTGATGTTAAATTAACCGGGTGTAAGATTAAGCGGGTGTAAAAATAAGCGGGTGTAATGACGACATGTTGGCCGAGGGCTGGAATGACGTCATCGCTGAGGCCCGCCTTGGCTGATGACGTCACGATAATCAACAACCAATCACAAGCAAGGATACACAACGTCTTGGCTTGGTTATAATAATAATAATATAATAATAATACTTTATTTCAGAATCACACAGTACAGAGGGGACCATACTGGGGTCCATATATACCTTACAGTAACATAAATATATATAAATATATATAAGCTACTGTACATAGGCTACATAAAATAAAAAGAAATTAAATAATACCCAGCTTGCTATCATGTAGTTCACAGCACTGCCTCAACCAAAAACAGTGGTCATCAAACTACTGTGTTACCAAAACCACTGTCCTAATTGTGTACAGTACCATGCCTCACATCATTTAGCTTCCGGTACAGTATGTTGCTACAGTACAGTATAGGAATATCGGTACTGTACTGCACTATGAGGATCAGTACCGGTATGCTAATTCTGTAGAGTAGCAGACCTGAAATCATTACTTAAGGTTAAATATAGAGCAACTTCCTCCAGTGTGCCTGGATCCTGGAGGTGTACACTATGCTTGGAGTTTGTAGCATTTTAATGATCCTGTTCTCAGAAGTGTTAAGGCGCTGAATGAATTTATATGTTAGCTTTCTAATGAGTGATTTGTAACAGTGTAAGTTCATATAGGCACATAGCGTACTTGTACTCTCATATTTTGAGAGCCCCAGAAACATTTTCATGATATTGTGATATGAGATACTTAGTCTATTCACTGTAATTTTCTTATAGTTCCACCATAGTTGTGCTGTATACATTGGTGAGCAGTAGGAGTTGAACAATGTTATTTTTGTATCCCATGTGCACATATGAAATTTTCTTAATATTGAATTTCCCTGCATGTAAAGTTGCCTTCGCTGACGACCCATATCCTCATCATCTGAGCGATCACATGAAATATAGTGTCCTAGATACTTTACTTTACTTACTTCTTCTATAATTTCTTCATACAAATGGAATTTAGGTAGCTTTGATTTCAATAGAAGGTTAGATTTAAATATTATGATATTGCTCTTTATAGGATTAAATTTGACTGAATGTTCGATTCCAAATTTTTCACATACTCTTAAAACCTGACAAGCGCGATATAGATGTAGGTGCTAGGGTAGTTATTTGTGCATTTCTAGCCCTGGATTCTGACAGAATTCGTTATATTTACAATATAAACCATTATTTGTTTTCGGTATGCTTTTATTTTACATATATGATGTATATATGAACCTTCAAGAGTGCTAAAATAAGTGGGAAAAGCATTTGGGTGGTGAAAAACGAAGATATTGGCCACCCGGTCATAATCTCAGGCGAGAGGGAGACAGGCAGCCTTCCCCTCTCGCTGTCTGGGAGTCAACTGAGGAGAGCGGGGCGGTGTGTGCCGGTGTCTGGGTGTTGCATAACGATCTTTTATGCAACCCACTTGTGCTACATTATCGCGGGAGAGAAAAATAACCGATAAATGATGATAATAAGAGGAAAAATAGGTGATAATTGAGGAGGGGAGGGAGGGGGGAATAAGGTGGGGAAGGAGGGGAGAGGGGTGGGTGAGATTTACATGGATGAGTACTGGAGGGGAATTATCTCACCTAGAGACAAATTCCTTTGTTTTGATAGGCCCTTTTTTTTTATGGAAGGCTTTTTTTATGGTCCTGCTTCCGTGAGGCCTATCGCGTTCCCTATAGGAAGCCTATCGCGCTTGCCGGGTTAATAATTTATCCAGTCCTGCTCCAGAGGGCGCGATTAAGGCTAGGTCATCAGCATACATGAGATGATTTACAATGGTGCTGCCAATACAGCACCCAGTGCGAGTCTTGTTCAGCTCCAGACTAAGATCATCCATGTAGACGTTGAAAAGATACGGAGACAATATCCCCCCCTGCCTAACACCATTGGTTACGGCGAAAGAGCCTGACAGGATGTTGCCCCATCTTACACACATTTTTTGATTAGCATACCAGAAAATAAGTATCCTAACAATATAGCTAGGCACTCCCCTGTTAACTAATTTTTCAAATAAGGTTTTGTGACACACCCTATCAAAAGCCTTACTTGCATCAAGAAAACAAGAGAAAATTGAGCTATTTAGTTTGTTGTATGTATCAATCACTTCTTTCAGCACATATATGCATTGGTCTGTGCCGTGATTTTTCTTAAAGCCAAACTGATTGCTGCTGGTGACAATATATGCAGACATTCTTTCTAGGTTAATCAAGATGGCTATATTCTAGTTAATCTCCGTGTTTCAACCCCTCTCTTTCCCTGATATATTTCATACCCTCCCCAGCTATCGGGGTTTAGTATTGTTGAGGTAAGTGAAGAAAATAACTAAGAGATATGAGGATATAAATAAGGATCCTTAGTTAATGGGCAAACAAAATACGGTGACTACCGCTACATAGGATCTTACCTTTTATATAAGATGTGGAGGAAGAGAGAAATAATAATTAAAAGTTTGACATCTAATTAAGAAAGATAAAAACCATTGAATGTAAACTAGGAAATATCAAGTAAACTTAAATCTTCAGGGAGCTGCCGTTGCTAAGGCGTTCTGCCCCTTGCAGACGACATCCGACATCTGAAGATAAAGCGACGGTAGCGAGTCTAGCGACCTCCAACGTTTGTTATTGTCACCGGCGAAGAGAAGTCTTCGGAGGAAATTGGTATAAATCAACATATATACGAATTTGATTACTTGTCTCATCTTTCCTATATTCCCTCAATTGGAACAGGTAAATATGGTGTTCCTAGGTTTCTACGTATATTCCTCCTTCCTTACAGAACGTAGGAGGCACCCCAATTTCGACACATTGCCCAGCATCCCGCATGTCCCATGTGCCTCCAACTCGATTTGGGAAGCCTAGCCTATGAAATCATGTCGGTACTTAGGCCTAGCCTATTACCGAAACTACCACTATTTATTTTGGTACGATTTTAGGTCAAATTGGATTTCAGGTCACGTAGGCTATGTGGGTAGCCTAAGCCTATACCGGTATATGAAGCAAACCAACCACCAATTTTCATGACCATTTTGAAATGCATGTTGGAATCCCTAGACCTAGGCTATTCTATAGGATAAACGGTCAATATACAGGAGGCGCTACAATATAGGTAGCAAAATTCTAATGGTAGTTTTGGGTTCCTATCATCATAGGCCTATGCTTCATTTCTATATACTTTTTATCCCCGGGAAAAAAGAAAAAAAATCTTGGGATTTTTCATTTATTTTCTTGGATTTTTTGTATTGGTCATTAACCTAACCAAAAAACCTAACCTAACCTAATAGCCCCCAAATACATTTAGGTTAGGTTAGGTTAGGTTGTTTGGTTAGGTTAATACAAAAAAACAAAGAAAAAACCCAAGATTTTTTTTTTTTTTTCCCGGGGATAAAAAGTATATAGAAATGAAGCATATGATGATAGGAACCCAAAACTACCATTATAATTTTGCTACCTATATTGTAGCGCCTCCTGTATATTGACCGGATAAACTGTAGGCTACTTCATTTTTATGTAGGCCTAAGCTTGATAATTTGGAAAAATCGATTAGCCTAAGGGAGAAAATTAGCATTGAAAATGATGTGTAAAAAGTCTCCCATAAACGGCGGCCCGCTAGCCTATGTTATTGTAGTTTGCGGCCTAATTTTGTCTGTTAGGACTAATTCACTTTCTCCTTAACTGGACCCCTTATGAAGTACAACAGATTATGATGACATAAGTGACGGGTGTTTAGAGGGGGCAGAACTCCCCCTTCAACAAACAACCCAAGAATTTTCACAGATTTTTAAAATTTCATTTAGGATGTAGGCCTAATATAACCTAGGCTAGCCTATACTCCATGTTAAAATAAGTGTCAACCCTCGAAAAATTCTATTAACCCGGGAACTACGGGAAGACTCTTAAGAGTTCTCCCGGCGGACTGCGGGAAGACTCTTAAGAGTCAGAGAAAAAAAAAATCCACTTTAAACATCGAAAAACATATATATTTTTTTTTATGGCCCCTGGGCCATGCAAAATATCACTCCTCTACCTCCCCTCCTTCCCCACTTTCCTCCCCTCCTTCAGATATCACCTATTTTCCCTGTTATTCCCTTATTCTGAGGTATATTTTCGTGCAAATATTAGCGAGTTGCAAGCAGGGCATTGTCATCAGTGTTAGCAAGCGAGTGCAAGAGAGAGAGAGAATATCAATCGACTGTGTCTCAGTGGCCTTGGGGGAAATTGGCGGGAAAGCAGGTTGCCTCACCCATACATTATATAACTCGCGGCCTATATCTCCGATTTTGACCATCCAAACGCTGTTTTCACTCGTTTTATTGTTGTTTCAGGTTAATACCTTTATAATAATAGGTGCGTAATGGATAAGTATTAATGCTATTTATGGTAAAATTAATATTTTAGTGATGGAAACAGCTCAAATACGTCGGCACAGGGGGACGTTTCTAATTACCCCCATGCGCACTTCTTAGGTTAAGGGAGATGCAGAACCTAGAACCTGTAACCTGTAACAATATTTGTCCAGGGTTCCCCTCCCCATAGACGGCACACAACACGACTCGGCGGACCTCTTTCTCCCTGCCTTTTTGTCTAATTAACACTGTGAATGTACCTAATTTTCTATCCAATGTACTATCCAACCAGCGGGGGTGTGGGGGCGGCAGCCCCCACCCATAATACTGTACTAGGTTAGGTTAGGTAAGGTTGGTAGGTTAGGCTAAAATCTTTAATGTTGCTTAATTGTTGGATAGGCTAATGGATAATGAGCTTACTGGGTAAGTTCATTTTCTATCCCATGTATCATACAACAACTTTTGCCAAAACTTTACTTTTTTTTTATTTTTTGGGTTTCTTAAGTTGAAAAACAAGCACAAGAAAACCTGAGCCAATTTTTTTTTTTGGCCACTTTCTGACGTTTATGAAGCTGAAAAATCTTAAAATCCCAGCCAACTTTTGCCAAAAGTTGGCTCGATTTTTTTCATTTTGGGGTTTTCTCAAGTTGAAAAACAACAAAACCTGAGCCAACTTTCATCATAAAAGCCATTATATCGCCTTTTTATGTCTTTACATTTTCCCTGATTTTCATAGCCCTCCCCACTATCGGGCGCCGTGTCTTAAGATCGTTGGATAAAGGGGAAAACGATTTTTGCGGAGGTTGAAACTAATGTCAATCACTATACTGTATATTGATGCAAATAAACTAAAAATAAAAAATTGGTGGGTGGTTTCCTTAATATTTTCCCGTATGTGTTTTTTTGTATTAGGCCTAGGCCTATAGGCTAATCCTTTTTCTCATCAGTTTCTTCATTGATTAGGCCTAGTGTGTTTTAAGGTGTTTTTCCTTCTGGAAATTCATATTTAGGCCTACCCATTATTTTGCAATATTAAAACATGCCCCCTAAAACCATATTTTGTCATTACCCTAACCTAACAACCTAACCTAACCTGGGGGCTGCCGCCCCCAGACCCCCGCAGGGTTAGTATTGATATAGAATATGACAAAATACTAAAACTACGGTAAAAAAAAATTGAAAAATATTAGTACTCAGCTGATCCAAGATGGCCACCATCACCCTTATTTAACCCACAAAGTCTAAGGAAAATAATTTAATATGCAGCGGTAAAGACATATTGTGGTTGACATATATTGACTAATACTCTAATACAAAGCTATAGTATACATTTAGAACATCATATCCCATACGTGACCTAAAACCCAGTTTGTCCCGATTTTAGTTAGGCTACCTATTTGACAGGCACCACCGAGGATTTAATACACATTTGTTTTCGGTTTCCACGCATCCAACACCAAGCTACACCTTTTTCTGGTCCGGTAATAGTAGGCCTATTGAAAACGATATAATAACTTTAAATGTGGTTTTCGACGAGAATAAAACGGGGCGTTTGGGCCGAAAATCGGCGGCGCGGGGAGTCCGTCGTCGCGGTTTGTTTACCCAGGACGCTCGAGGTGACGGCTAGCTGTTTTACTTGCCCCCTGCTGGCCACATAGATGACGATTATTATAATTCACGGGGGGGGGGGAGAGAGAGAGCCCCCCCCCCCTCAACCCTGTCCTGTATCCCACGGCCTATAACGCAGTTTTTATCAAAAAATGTACCCAACAACTGGTTATAAACTTAGCCATTTTAACCCTCCTGGCCCGGTTGTCATTTTAAAATGACACCACGAATTAAGGGCAGGTGCCCAGTTGTCATTTTAAAATCTGTAAGCTTGAAAGCCTATTCAGCTTGGTCTGAACGCCGTGCGTCCGACGCATGTAAACAAAGCCGATCGTTACGTCACCGCACCTCCGAAAACAAGAAAGAGAAGACTCGTTTGTTATTGTATGTCTGTATGTCGTTGTTTCAGTAGTGAAAAGATCGTCATATTGCTAACATCGCCTGCAAGTGCTCTCCACTAAAATATTCATCACAACTGAACCAGTTGACATAGAGAGCTCTACTCAACGCCAGTCTACAGATTGGAAACCGCACTACATTTATAGATGCGTGGGAAATTTCTAGCAGTTAAACTAAACAAAAATACGGTAGCCTAGGCCTAGACGTTTTTCGGCCAGATCGCCCGGGTAGCCCACACTGTCATTTTGAGAGCCTGCCCAGGACAGGAGGGTTAAGTCGACCGCCAAGGCGGGACCGGGAAGTCACTCCGAGCGTAAAGTAAACAAAGCGACGCTACTTCCACGAACGCAACCGAGTTGTCTTTATATTTCGTCTCATATTATCATTATTAAAGTGTCCCCATTGCTTTTTTAGTGTTTCGTACACCAGAAAAGGGTGTAGCTTGGTGTTGGATGTGTGGAAACCGAAAACAATTATGTACTGTATTAAATCGTTGGCGGTACCTGTCAAATAGGTGTCCAGTAACTAAAATCCTACCTTTATTTTTCAATATTTGATGGCTAATATAGAATAAGGATGTTGCAAAGATTAAAATTTGGGTCAATATTTACGAGTCGCACCACAGCTGGGATCTCATTTCTAATGGTAGTTTTGGGTTCCTATCATGCTATGCTTCATTGCTATATACTTTTTATTGGGAGCAAGACGTTTCGCAGCAAGTGACGGTTCGCCTTACCGCTGCGAACGAGCCCGGACGATAATTGGAACTGCGGCGAACCGTCCCACACCAGGGCTACCAAATAAAGATGTTTACTACCGCTAGTGTCGTGGGAAAGTAGCTAAATTGACACTGACCAACACGGTTTATTATTATTCTTTTTGTATTAATATTGTTATGCCAGGTTTTTACTGGGTTGATTGGTTTGAATAAGTGGATTCTTCCTAACTGGAGAAGTCGAAATCTTTTGACCACAGACACAGAAAGTAATAGTCTTTCTTAACCCGCTGAGTGCCAGGGACGTATATATACGTCCTAGGGTGTTGTCACGCCCAGTGCCAGGGACGTATATATACATCCTCGTCGAAAAAAAATCGTAGCAGCGAAACGACTGCACCTATGGCTTTCATATTTTTACCACATGTACCTTACCCTTTTGGATACCCACCACAAAAATCCCAAATCCCTCCTCCCACCCACTCGCTGACTGTCAGTCCCGTCAGAAGGAAAAAAAAAGAAAATCTGTGGCGGCGAAACGATTGGACCAATCGGTTCCATATTTGTGTGACAAGTCTCTTACCCTTCTGCCTTCCCTCCACCACACCCCCAACCACCTCCCACCACCCACTTCCAGCATAGAAAGGAAAAAAAGGAAAATCCGTGGTGGCGAAACTACCTCACCAATCGGCTTCATATGTGTAACACAAGTCAATTACCCTTCTACCTTCCCCCCACCAACCCCAAAACCACCCTCCCACCCATACATTCCGATACCATACAAGTCTCTTTAGTCTATAGTGTCTTTTCAGCTACTTTCGGGACCATCGGGGACCTGATTTCTGGCGAAAATGGACAAGGGGAGTGATTTTTTTACCATTATCCTTCCTTTCTCTCCCAACTTGATAGATTTAGCCAAAAAAAAAAAACTCTGGCACTGGCAGAAGCACACCGTCAAAATTGGCTGGCACTCAGCGGGTTAATAAACTGAATAAAATAGTCTAATAGTTGCCAGAACATACTATACTGGACAGGTTAATATCAGCTAGCCAAAAATATAAGTATATGATAGCCTATATAATTACCACTAAACCCAGTAGCCTACACTACATCAATTTAGGAATTTGACCACTTGCGAGTTTCAGGCTATAAGGAAGTTGGAGCTGTAGACATCGATTGTAGATAATCTTCAAGGACACTACATCCGCCTTATTAGAAACAATGTATTAGGGAAAATAGGGACCAATAGACTCGCCATATTTTTCTCATTATAGTTCGCATGGAGGAATTTCGTTATCGACACTTGAAAAAACCCCATTTCACAGAAAAATACACCAAAAATCTGTCAAAGATGTCAAATAGTGGGGGTGGCAGCCCCCACCCATAATACTAGGATAGGTTAGGTTAGGCTAATGTCCTTTCAAAGGGGTATAGGCTAGTAAACTAGGATAGCCTATACCTGGTCAGAGGTAAGAAGAAGAAGAGTCCTGCTGTAGTCTCCTTGAATGCTACCCGCTTATAAACAGAAATGCAATAATAATGTAGGTTTCTGATGGCTAAAGGGTATGTTAAATTGGATTCGATGTATATATATATATATATATGAACTACAACTGTATTTTAGCTGGTAATCCTGCTAAATATCGATGTCTACAACTCCAACTTCCTTATAGAACGAAACTCGCAAGTGGTCAATTGAGACAAATATACGCTAGACTGACATTAGGAATGTGCTAGAATGTATCATAGATAGTATACAAATAATAATAATGTTTCAAATGAACATATAAATCATAACACACAGAGATGATAAGTCTCAAATCAGAAGACAAGTCCCGAATTAAATAGGCTATAGGCCTACAAAGCTCATGAGGAAGTCTCGGGACTCGAACCTGGTTACCTGGGATAACTCACACAGAAACTAAAACTTGCCAGCACCACGAGAGACCTAGACATACAGTAGATTGTTTTATAATGGGAGACAGGAAAAATGTCGTTGAATTTGAGAGTAATATGTCTGTAACATTAATGAATATATATAGAAATGAGTGATATTTTGATGACGTTTTCCTGTCCCCCATTGCTAGCCTAAGTCTGTCTTAATAAACTGAATCAAATGGTCTAATAGTTGCCAGAACATAATATACTGGACGGGTTTATGTCAGCTAGCCAAAAATGTAATTATATGATATATAATTACCACTAAATCTGCTGCGAACCGTCTCATTCATTTGCTGCGAATAGGCATAACTGATTCTGACCGAACCTGAGGCGAAACGTCTCGACCCCCTTTTTATCCACGGGATTTTTTATTTTTTTTTCTTGGCTTAATTTTTTTTTTTTTAGCATTAACCTAACCTAACCTAATAGCCCCAAATATATTTAGGTTTGGTTAGGTTAATGCAAAAAAAAAACAAAAAAAAATCCCGTCGATAAAAAGTATAAAGCAATAAAGCATAGAATGATGGGAACCCAAAACTACCATTAGAAATGAGATCCCAGCTGTGGTGCGACTTGTAAATATTGACCAAAATTTGTTTCAACCACCGGAAATGCATTTTATGTGCACTAGGCATAGGCCCTATTTAAAGCACTGTAAAAAAGTAAACTATAGTCTAGGCCTAATTCTCCCTATTGATGGTGGTAAAACTCTTATTTAGCCCCTTACTGGCAAAATAGACTAGATACTGATTTCAAGTGGGCAAGACCCCTTTCATCCCATCCTGTATCCCAAGGCAATTTTTTTTTTTTTTTTTTTTTTTTTTTTTTTTTTTTTTTTTTTTTTTTTTTTTAAGTCTGTAAACTACGTTTTACTCTGAAAATTACGTTTTAAGATCGTTGCATAGCCTAATGGGGAAAACAAATATCCAGGGATTGAAACTAATTTAACACCTTACGAGCGGCCTATGCGGTTTATTTATGTGTACCGCACAGCGGGGTGTTTTTAGCCAAAATAGGGCTGTTTACGTGATCATTTTCATGCCTAAATAAGACCCAGAACGTAAAACAAGTACCTATCCCTGAAAGGGCATAAACAGAGCTTTCGAATGACACCATAACGATCCTTGTATGATGGATAGTTTTCTTGCAATAACCGTGCAACGCGAGTGCAAAAAGCAGGTAATTCGGTACTTTCAGTACATAATTGAGTATGTAGCGAGTGAGAGAGGGAGGAGGGAGCTGAGATTTGTGTCAGTAGGTTCGCCGCGGTGGTCTGGAGCAGTCATACGCTCGCTAGTCTCCTGCCACCACTTGTCTCTCTCTCTCAGCCACATTACGTGCTGAAATTGCCACTCGACCTATGTCGAGCGCCGCCACATAGTCCAGCTTTATTTAACTCGACTTATGTTGCTCGCCGCTAAATAAGGGTTAAACTAGGTTACAGTAGGCTACTGTACTGTATAATGATAAAAACTACCGGGAAGGATGTAGTTACCGGGTGTACCACTACCGACATACAACATAAATTATCTATAAATACTTATAATAAAATAAATACTTATAAATCTAGGCTATAATACTGTACTAGGTTTGGTTAGGGTAATGTATTTTTGTATCCAAAGGCAGTCAAAATAGACGGGAACATGATGGGGTACACCCGGTAACTACATTCTTGCCAAACTACCTAGCCTAAAACCAAAAAAAATAACCACGGGAAAAATGTTGGTAGTTTCGGTAATATTTTTCGGTTTAGGCCTAGGCCTATGCTATTGTATTTGGTTACTGTAAATTAAGCTGATATAAATATAAAGTTAAATTACACCAATTCTTATTAGGCTAGCCTATAAAAAACGAGTAAATACGAAGGAGAACTAGGGAATTAGGAAAAAAAAGGCTAGGCTAAAGCTAAAATTGATAAATCGATCGTAATTTGTTATTAGTTTGGCTTCCGCTTTACGCCTTTAAAAGCTGTCCCAGATTAAGAGATATGACTAGGAATCCATTAAAGAGTGAAATTGAGAAAGTAAATGCTGAAATTATGATACAGTAAACCCCGATATTTCGGACTCTTACTCGGAAACCCGCACTTCTCGGAATGGCATAGGCCTCTCGAAGATGTCCCTGTATATCTCGGCAATTTCCGAGTTGGACGGGATTTGTGTCCGGTTTACAATGTTCTCTCACTCTGTTTTAAGTGATTTTAGGATGAATTGAAGCCTGTGCCTTTTAATTATTGTGTTAATATTAATTACAGTACAGTACTATGTACTGTATTGTCCCTGAAAACATAATAAGAACATAAGAAAATGGGAGTCTGCAAAAAGCCGATCGGCCCATACAAGGCAGATCCCTGTCACACCCAACCCCAAGTATAGGCCCAACTCACTAATACCTTGAATACTGCCCCCACCAAAACGGTCTGAGATTAACACAAGATTACGGGGGTCTGCTGAGCGCCGATTGGCCCACACCTGGTAGATCCCCCTCACACCCAACCCATCTCGTCCATATGCCTATCTAATTTTATCTTAAAGCTCCCTATCGTTCTTGATCCCACTATATCACTCGGTAGCCTATTCCACCCATCTATAACTCTGTTACCAAACCAATATTTGCCTATATCTTTTCTGAAACTAAATTTATCTAATTTGAAACCATTTGTTCGAGTTCTTTCGCTATCACTGAGCTTCAGTACATTTTTCATGTCTCCTTTATTTGTCCCACTAACCCACTTGAACACTTCTATCATATCCCCTCTAACTCTGCGTCTTTCTAACGAATGCAAGCCTAATTTTTTCAACCTTTCTTCATATGGTAGATTTTTAATATTATGAATCATTTTTGCCATTCTTCGCTGTACTCTCTCCAACGAATCTATGTCCATTCTGTAATAAGGACACCAAAATTGGACAGCATAATCCATATGAGGTCTCACTAATGACAAGTAAAGTTTCAAGATAACATTGGTAGTTGTGTTACTCACACTCCTTGAGATGAACCCCTAGAATCCTGTTTGCCTTGTTACGTACGCTTATACTGTACACTGTTTTCTAGGTTTCAAATCGTTGCTAACAAACACACCCAAATCTTTCTCGTAGTCTGAGTTTTCTAATTCAGCATTAGCTAGTTTATATTTTGCATTAGTATTCGTCTTCCCTATCTTTAATACCCTGTATTTGTCAATGTTAAAATTCATCTGCCATTTTACTGACCATTCGTGTAAGGTATCTAGATCCCTTTGGAGGCACTCTATGTCGCTATCTGAATCTATTGGTCTCCCTATTTTGGTATCGTCTGCGAATTTACTTATCCTACTAGTTATACCTAAATCAAGGTCATTTATGTATATAATAAATAACATAGGACCCAATACAGATCCCTGGGAGACACCACTCTTGACTGATCCCCACTCTGACTTAGTACCCGGTACCATTTATGCTGACTCTCTTCTTCCTACCAATTAGCCATGACCTAACCCATCCCAACAACGACCCACCTATTCCATGCGCCTCAACTTTTCTCATCAATCTCTCATGAGGGACTCTGTCAAAAGCTTTACTGAAATCTAAATATATTATATCATATGACTTGTCATTATCTACTGCTTCATACACCTCTGAGAAAAAACTAAGCAAATTTGTAAGGCAAGAACGTCCCTGAGTGAATCCATGCTGAGAAGAATTTATTAAATTAAATGTTTCTAAGTGGTTTCTAATTTTACTAGCAATAATTGACTCTAGTAGCTTTCCTATGATTGATGTGAGACTAATGGGACGGTAATTGGATGCTTTTGATTTATCGCCTTTTTTGAAGATCGGAACTACATTTGCAATCTTCCAAGCTTCTGGAACTAAACCGGTTTCTAATGACTTGTTAAATAGAAATGTTAATGGGTAACTTAACTCATCTCTGCATTCTTTTAATACTCTAGCATATACCTCATCCGGACCAGGCGATTTCTGAGGTTTCAGTCTGTCAATTTCCTTAAGCACATAATTTCTACTTATAGTAACCGCACTTAAGCTATTTTCTATACTATCGCTATATACCTTACAGACTTCTGGAAACTGTGCCAAATTTTCATTTGTGAAAACGGAAAAAAATTGATTATTTAATGTACTGCACATTTCTAAATATTAATTTTCTGTAATTTCTCCTATCGAAGTTTTAAGGGGACCAATTACATCTCTAACCTTGGATTTATATAGTTGGTAAAAAGCTTTAGGATTATTTTTTGAGTCATTTACAACCTTGATTTCATAATTTCTTTTCTCTTTCCTAATATCCTTTTTGACCTGTCTTGATAAATTGTGATAGTAAGCAAGTACTGTAGGTGAATTTCGCCTTTCTTAATTTTTCTATATACAGTACAGGTATTCCTATCTTTTTTCCGAGAAGGTCTAATAGTCTATTATTCATCTGTTTGGGTTGGTTCTGTGCTGATCTAAATTTTCTTTTGGGGATATATTTATTTTGCGCGTTGAATACTGACTTGATAAAATTATCGTATGTATCTAACAAATTTGATGTCTCTTCCTGACTTAAGCTAGGGGTAAGGGGTATGGGGTACACGCATTTGGACACCTGGATAGACTTAATTTTTTGACCATAGGTATCGTTAATAGGGCTCTTCTTTATCCACCATAATTGGCTTTTCTAAAGTCGGGTATTAATTCTTACAGTTTCTTACAGTAGATCCTCTGGAAAAGGCAAACTTTAATGTTGTATTCTCTCTGGGATTACCTCTCCATTGTATATTAAAATACACAGAATTGTGATCACTCTTTCCTAGGTGGTTCCTGATTTCTACATTATTTATCATATGTTCATTGTTACTGAAAACTAAATCGAGAATATTATTACCTCTAGTTGGCGTATCTATGAATTGAAATAAAAAACTCCTTGGAGTCTGAGTCGCCTATTTGATGCTGCCAATCTATATTCGGAAAATTAAAATCCCCATAATGCACACATTGCTAAACCTTGATGCTATTTTAATTTCCTCCCATAAAGATGTTCCGTCATTTCTACTCATATTTGGCGGTCTATACATAACTCCAATAACTATGGTCTCACAACCTTCGTTAACCTCTACCCAAACACTTTCATTATCATTATTTAGTCTAATACCTGCTTTAATACAGCTTTTTAATGTACTCCTGACAAATACTGCTATACCACCTCCCCTCCTACTTGTTCGGTCATATTTAAACAAACTATATCCCGGTACAGTAGTCCCTCAATTTTGCTGCAAAGTCTTTCAAATTTGCGAAAGGGACCTAAGATTTGAAATTTTTTGCGGGACTTGATATGTGCGATATTACTTGAGTTTTGCGGGTGGCGCCCAATGATACAGGGTTTCCGCACTAGTTTTTTTGGGGGGAGGGGTATGAGGGTCGTGACGTCGGGCCGCCCTGCGGCCATTGTTTACTGTTTATAGATTCTCCCACGCTCCAATATGTTCTCACGCTCTCATATGTTCTCACGCTCTCGCATAATCGACTTCCTTGGGCAAAATTGAAGTGTTACCTGTGCCCTGGGTCCCCTGAATCTGTATTTCTGTGTTTTTCTTTATTGTAGGATGTATAATTAAGTGTATGTGTCATAATGTGTGTACAAACAAGGACGAAAATCACCAAAAAATAGGCCCTCGATGATGAGATGTCGACCATATTCAATTAATCCCATAAGGTTAGTTATTTGAAATTTGCGATTTTGAATTTTGCGGGCTGCAATGTCGACCATATTCTCGCAAAATTCGAGGGAGTACTGTATATCAAATTCTGCTAAAAAATGCCTGGTTTCTGTATTAATCCATGTTTCAGTTAGTGCTATTATGTCTATATTTTCTTTGCTCACAAGTGCTCTAAGTTCATTCATTTTGTTACACAAACTCCTACAATTTGCATAATACAGTATACCCTCAACCTATTACTTTTATTTGCAACTAATTTTCTATTGTTTTTAACTAGTATAAGGTTTTTATAAGGTTAGTATTTGTCATTAATATGATGAATTTAGATATAGATAGAAAACAAAAATCCTAATTTTCTCTGGTGACGCAGACTTTCCTCTTCTAATTTGGAATTTTCCCTCTCTTAAGTCGGACTTTGGACATCTCGGAAAATTGGGCTTCTCGGAAGTGGTCTCCCCCCAATTAGTCCGAGATAGCGAGGGTTTACTGTATAGGGTATGGTATTCCAGTACAGTATTGTGAACATTCACTTGACGATCTTTCAGAAGAGCTTTTTCTCAAAACCTCCGTTTTCTAATGTTATGATGCGTGATCTCGGAGATGTTTTTCACTCTCCCGAGTCCTGCAGTGCATGCTAGTAATTTGATGTCTCCTACATAATTTTTAAGAGCAGCAGGGTCTTTGAAAGGGGTGCAGCCACAGCGTGTGAGGTGAGGTTGAACGGTCACGTTATGGAGAATGTCAGCTCATTTAAGTATTTGGGCAGTGTGTTGACACTGTTGAGTAAGTATGGGAGTACTGTATGGATGAGGAAGTGCGGTAGAGGGTGCAACAGGGGAAGAGGGTTGTAGGAACGCCGAAAGCAGTAACAAGAAGTAGGGTGGTCAGCATGGAAGTAAAGAAGTCCTTGCATGACCGTGTGGTATTCCCGACATTGACTTACGGGAGCGAAGCATATACCGGTACGTTTGTGAAGAGACTCAAACCATGAAGGGTGGAAATGAGTTACCGGTACTTGAGAAGTGCGTGCAGAGTTACATGGAGGGATATCCAGACGAATGAGGAAGTATGAGAGAGGTGTAGTGTGGATGTAGATGTGCTGGAAAGTGTGAAAAGGAACACCTTGAGATGGTTCGGCCTTATGGAACGTATGGGTAGCGAGAGAATTACTAAGAGGGTGTACGAGAGTGAGGTGGATGTACAGAGAGGGAGAGGTGGAATGATGGAGTGAAGAAGTAATGAGTGAAGGCGGTGCTGGTTGGGAGGAGGGGCGTCGATTGACTGGGGACAGAGGTGATTGGGGGTGTTTCGTTCGTGGCCACCCCTGCTGGGATCACGGCATCAGGCAATAGATAGATAGATATGGGTCTGGCCTCAGGTTAGGTGAGATTGTCAGGTTAGGCTAATGGAGGTTAATTAATGACAATCGGACAATATTGTCGTCGGAGGATGCGGGTGAGTTACGTGTTTGGGTATTATTCTCCTTTTACACCGGGTCGAAGTTATGATCTATTATTTAGGATTATGTACAGTAGTAGTTATATCATGTACCGGTACTTCATTGGCATATACTGTACAGTATGTCCAAACCATCGGTAATTCATTATAATATACTTTATATACAATTACACAATTACCTGGACCTCGGCCTGTTACTCTTTCTATTAATTTCTGCAACATTCGCGGACTTTCCTCTAACTTTCACTCTGTTGAGCACCATCTCTCCTCCTACAAACCTGATCTTCTCTTCCTCACCGAAACCCAGGTGTCTGTAGCAACATCCAGCAACCCCTTCTCTGTATCCTCCTACTTTCTCTATCCTAGTTTCAAAGCCAAAGGCGGATGTTGTGCATATGTGCACAACAAACTCACTTGCTCTCGTGTTCCCGATTTTGACTCCTCTGAATTCTCAACTTTATGGCTCAAACTTTCCTGTCATTCTCTTACTAAATATTTCTGTGCTGTCTATCTTTCCCCTAACTCTACCAACTTTCCCAAATTCTTTGA
This sequence comes from Paralithodes platypus, assembly GCA_032716605.1. Lineage (NCBI taxonomy): Eukaryota > Metazoa > Arthropoda > Malacostraca > Decapoda > Lithodidae > Paralithodes > Paralithodes platypus. The sequence continues at coordinate 12,195,146 of CM064506.1, read as the reverse complement.
CTATCTAAACTCTACAGTGGAACACATTCTATCCATTTCTCCTTTCTCAGAAATCTCCATCTTAGGAGATTTCAACGTTCACCACCGCCAATGGCTCTCCTCTCACACTACTGATCCACCTGGTGAACAAGCCTACGTCTTTTCTATCCTAAATGACCTAGAGCAGTTAGTTCAGCAACCCACCCGTATCCCGGATCGCATCGGAGATCGGCCCAACATTCTTGACCTGTTTCTAACTTCTAACCCTTCTTCTTATACTGTCGATCTTTTCTCTCCTTTGGGCTCCTCCGACCATAAACTTATCTCTGTCACCTGTCCTATCTCTCCAGTACAGCCACCCGATCCTCCTAGCCGGCGGCGCTTGTGGCACTTTGGCACTGCCGACTGGGAGGCTCTTCGGCAGTACTTCTTTGATTTCCCATGGAATGATTTCTGCTTCCATGGCCGAGGACCCTCGGAGAGTGCTGAACGCATTACCGAGGTAATCCTATCGGGCATGGAAGCATACATTCCATTCTCTTTCTCTCAGTCTAATGCTAAAAAATCTTGGTTTACTCACGCCTGTTCTACTGCTGTCCGCAATAAGGAGGAAGCATTCAAACGGTACCGACGCCTAAAAACTCAAGACTCTCATTCTTCATATGTTTCTGCCCGGAATCAATCCAAATCTGTTCTTCGACTTGCCAAACACTCTTTCATCAATAATAAATGCACTGAACTATCCAACTCTAGCTCTTCCCAAGCTTTCTGGCATCTAGCCAAAAACCTCTCCAACAATTTCTCTTCCTCGTCTTTCCCTCCCCTTTCCCACTCTGATGGCACAACCATCACTTCTTCCTCTGACAAAGCTAAACTCTTCGCTCAAACTTTTGCTAGAAACTCCACCTTGGATGATTCCGGTGCTATTCCTCCCTCTCCGCCCTCCTCTCTCTTACTTATGCCTAATATCCTAATCTCTTCTAAAGATGTACTTTCTACCCTCTCTGGGCTTAACACTAATAAGGCGTACGGTCCGGACGGTGTTCCTCCTGTTGTTCTCAAAAACTGTGCTTCCGTGCTGACTCCCTGCCTAGGCAAACTCTTTCGTCTCTGTCTATCCTCTAACGTCTTCCCTTCATGCTGGAAGTTTGCTCACATTCAACCTGTCCCAAAGAAGGGTGACCGCTCTCAACCCTCCAACTATCGTCCAATTGCTCTTATCTCTTGTCTTTCTAAAGTTTTTGAAACTATTCTTGCTTCCAAATTTCTTAAGCATTTCTCTTCTCATAATCTGCTCTCAGATCGCCAGTATGGCTTCCTTAACCCGGCAAGCGCGATAGGCCTCACGGAAGGCTTCCTATAGGGAACGCGATAGGCCTCACGGAAGCAGGACCATAAAAAAAGCCTTCCATAAAAAAAAGGGCCTATCAAAACAAAGGAATTTGTCTCTAGGTGAGATAATTCCCCTCCAGTACTCATCCATGTAAATCTCACCCACCTCCTTCCCCACCTTATTTCCCCCTCCCTCCCCTCCTCAATTATCACCTATTTTTCCTCTTATTATCATCATTTATCGGTTATTTTTCTCTCCCGCGATAATGTAGCACAAGTGGGTTGCATAAAAGATCGTTATGCAACACCCAGACACCGGCACACACCGCCCCGCTCGTCTCAGTTGACTCCCAGACAGCGAGAGGGGAGGGCTGCCTGTGTCTCTCTCTCGCCTGAGATTATGACCGGGTGGCCAATATCTTCGTTTTTCACCACCCAAATGCTTTTCCCACTTATTTTAGCACTCTTGAAGGTTCATATATACATCATATATGTAAAATAAAAGCATACCGAAAACAAATAATGGTTTATATTGTAAATATAACGAATTCTGTCAGAATCCAGGGCTAGAAATGCACAAATAACTACCCTAGCACCTAGGTCTATATCGCGCTTGTCAGGTTAAGGGTCGCTCTACTGGTGATCTTCTTTCATATCTTACTAACTCTTGGTCATCCTCCTTTTGGGACTTCGGTGAGACTTTTTCTATTGCACTAGACATATCGAAAGCCTTCGATAGAGTCTGGCATAAATCTTTAATTTCTAAACTACCCTCCTTCGGTTTCTATCCCTCCATCTGTGCCTTTGTCTCCAATTTCCTTTCCGGCCGTTCCATAGCTGCGGTTGTGGACGGCCATTGTTCACTTCCTCACCCTATAAACTCCGGTGTTCCTCAGGGCTCTGTCCTATCTCCTATTCTCTTTCTAATTTTTATAAATGATCTCCTTAACTGTACTGTACCTTAATTCCCATCCATTCATACGCAGACGACTCAACCTTACACTACTCCATTAGTTTTTCAGAACGCCCCAACCAGCAATCCCTCAACGACAAACGTAATGAAGCCATAGAACTCTTAAATTCTGATCTAAATACTATTTCCAATTGGGGCAGAGAAAACCTTGTTAACTTTAATGCTTCCAAAACCCAATTTCTCCATCTATCTACCCGTCAGGATCTCCCAGTGGACTATCCCTTATTCTTCAACAATACAAAAATTGACCCTTCATCTTCTCTCAATATTCTTGGTGTCTCTTTTTCTTCTGCTCTCATTTGGAAGGACCATATTACCAGTCTTGCTAAGGCAGCCTCCCAGAAGCTGGGTGTGCTCAACCGCCTTAGGGGGTTCTTTTCCCCTGCACAGCTTCTTGCTCTGTACAGGGGCATAGTGCGCTCTTGTATTGAGTATTGTTCACATGTGTGGGGAGGTTCCTCTCACACCGCTCTCCTAGACAAAGTTGAAAGGAAGGCCTTTCGTATCATTAACTCCCGTCCACTCACCAACTCTCTGCAATCTCTCTCTCTCCGCCGCAATGTTGCATCTCTCTCGCTATTCTATCGCTACTATAATAATCAGTGTTCCTCAGAGCTATCCCAGTGCATACCACCTCCTTTACGTAGGGCACGTGGTACCCGTCTTGCAACTCAATCCCACCCCTACTCTGTGCAACTCTCCAACCCAAGAGTGAAACGTTACTCTCAAACTTTCTTCTACTCAACATCTGAGCTCTGGAACTCTCTCCCAGAATCGGTCTTTCCCTCTTCCTATGACTTAAATTGCTTCAAACTCCGTGTGTCCAGGCATTTTGGCTCGAACGTCCCTTGATTTTGGCCCTGTCACTCTTTCAACTATGGGGGAGGCACTCGCTATAGGCAGTTATGCCTTTTGCCTCCCTCAATCACATAGAAAAAAAAATATATACAGTACCGGTACTCCCTAAATCACTAAAAAAAAATGGGGAAGGTTGTACAGTACTGTACTGTAGTATCCGGGCGTACAGTCGTCATGATTACATAGGTCGTAGTTTCGCGGGGTTTTTTTTTTTTCTATTATTTGCCCCCTGCTGGCAATATATATGATGATGACAATAAGTCCTGTGGGGGGTGAGGGCCTCTTCAACCTATTATTGTATCCCACAGCAGTCAAAATAGCCGGGAACGTAATCACGAGCGTGCAAATATTTTCTGTTGCATTGGTGTTTTAAGATTGTTGAATAATATTTTTTTTGCAATTTCCGACGGGGCTCGTGAAATAACACCTAAAAAAAAAAAAAAAAAAAAAAAAAAAAAAAAAAAAAAAAAGACAGTAAATATAAAATACTTATAAAAATCGTCCCCGGTGTAAAACTAGAAATGTACCCGTGTTTGTTTAGGCTATGTCCATTTCGCCATCGCAAGAATTTTACCAAACTCTATCCCAAGGCCAACAGTATGTATGTATAAACTCAGGCATATACCCCATAGCTGGGGATGGTCGACTCGAGACAGAGCCCGAACTTAAATCACATTTAAAGTTTCAATTCTTACGGTCCGGGAGCACTTTCGCGTGCAGCGTTCCCTCGCTCCTTTCTCTGTCTCTTCTAGTAGATAAATTTCACAGGGGGAGGAGGATTCCTAACCCCCTGCCCTAACGGTGAACTGCATATTTGCTCGGGCCTTTCTTCATTTTTGCTTTTAACCCACCGAGCCCCAGCGACGCAGGGTTTGCGTCCACAATGTATGTAACGCTAAACCACAGCGACGCATGGTTTGCGTCCTGGCCGGTCCGGTCCCAATTACTCTGGTCCTATGGCACCTAGAGGGCTCAGATTTGTATGGGAACTGTGTAAGTATCCCATGCACCCATGCCGATGGTTGAAAACTCTCAAAGTCCAACCGCGTGTGCGTGAGCACGCAAAAACATGTTTTTTTTGGGGAAATTGCCTTCAATTTTTTACTCTTGTAAAATCCGTTTTCGGGGGCTCTGTAGGACCATTTTTTGAGCTTTTTGATCGGTTTTTCGTGGTTTTTCCTTCATTCCTAACCCATTCGCTATTGGTTCTGGAATAAAACAAAATTTCAGAATCAGCCGGTTCTGGGTGGTACATTTATAAATATTTAGCTGGTACTCAGCGGGTTAAAACTAGGCTATTCCAGCAAGGTGTCAAACGAAAGCCGAGTCCTTTCTTTTTAGTCTTTATTGTCTATGCAAAGATAATATTGTGGTTTATAGTTAAAATTTTGTCTTTTGATGTGATGAAATGGCCAAAATAGTGCTATTTTCTGGTAATTTTCTTGTATTCCATCTAATTTTCATTCAAGTCTTTAAACAAAATTACTCTAGTTTGACACACTGTATAATTCCAGATTTGGCCTATGCGATATGGCATTAGAAACCCGTACAATATTTTGATTCAGAACGGAAAATGTGGGCATTGATGATCTTGCGGACGAGTGTTTATCCTTGCAACCGGAACCCCCGTCCAATTTTTTTTGGTTTTTTGTTTTTTTTTTTCTATGTGAATGAGGGAGACAAAAGGCATAACTGCCTGCAACGAGTGCCTCCCCCAGATTTCAAAGAGTGACAGGGCCGAAATCAAGGGACGTTCGAGCTAAAATGTCCGGACACACGGAGTTTGAAGCAATTTAAGTCATAGGAAGAGGGAAAGACTGATTCTGGGAGAGAGTTCCAGAGCTCAGCAGTTGAATAGAAGAAAGTCTGAGAATAGCATTTCACTCTTGGGTTGGAGAGTTGCACAGAGTAGGGGTGGGATTGTGTTGCAGGCGGGTACTAAGTACTCTACGTAGAGGAGGTGGTATACACTGGGAAAGCTCCGAGGAACACTGATTATTGTAGTAGCGATAGAATAGTGAGTATTACCTCGGTTGTCTGTAAAATGCTAGAAATACTCACAAGAGACAGACTTGTAAATCACTTAGAGGAAAATATCCTACTCAAAGATACCTAGCATGGCTTCCGTAACAAATGTTCCAGCTTGATGAACTTTCTTGTACTTCTTCCACGATATCCTCAACCTATATGACGAGAGTATAGCTGTAGATATTATATACTGTACCTTGATTTTCAAAAGGCCTTTGACAAAGTACCCCATAAATGGTTATTGATAAAATTAAAAGTGCATGGAATACAAGGGGGAGTGTTGAGATGGATGGAAAATTGGCTCAGTGAAAGAAAGCAAAGGGTAGTCATAAATGGTAAATCATCAAAATGGACCAATGTAACTCTACCCCAGAGATCGGATCTAGGGCCAGTGCTGTTCCTAGTTTATGTATGACATAGATGAGGGCCTCACCTGTACAATCTCAAAGTTTGCAGATGATACAAAAATTGCAAATACTGTACTGTACCGGTACTCTCAAACGAACAAGCTCAGTGTGTCCAGACATTTTAATTCTTACGCTTCTTGAATTTGGCTCTCTTTCACTCTTCTAAATTTTAGGGGGTCACTTGTTACAGGCAGCTTTGTCTTTTGTCTGCTTCATAATGTACACATGGTAAAAAGTTAATTCTTTAGACTCGGGCTTTCCGGTCTATGCCATAAAATCGGTAAGGGTTGTGTTATCGTGCGTATCACCTCACACACTGTTATGTTTGTGCCTAATTTGACCTGTTTTTTCTTTCTTCAAAATTAAAGACGTAAATCATCAGAATAACCGTAACCTAAACTAACCTTGAATTATTAATGGGGGCTGCAACAACCACACACTCGCAGAATAGCCTATTAGTGCGGGTGTGGGTGCGGCAGCCCCCACTAATAATACAGTACTTGTAGGATTAGGTTTTTATACCATGCCCGAAAGAGGGGTTATGGATCTGCGATCTTAGTTTCAACCATCTTGACAATTTTACCAACGCCTAAACTTCGTTTGTTGCGAAAATAGCCTCCCGAAAGTATACCTAGGATGGGAATCGAACCCGAAACCCTTGGGTTACGAGGCAGACACCTTACCAGTTAGACCAATAGAGATATACTGTACCACTTGGCCTGACAATATTTCCACATCTTGTTGTTCAGTTTATGCTAACCTGGCCCTAGGTTAGGTTAAGAATATTTAGATGATTTATGATAATTTCGGACGAGTTTTTCCTCGCAACCCCTGTTTACTCTTGTTATGACGCGCAATCTCGAAGGTGCTTTTCATTCTCCCGCAGTACTTTATGGTAATTTAACAGCTTCTATATAATTTTTATGAGCAGCGGGGGCTGGGGGGAGCAGCCAGGCAGCCCCCACTCCCAGGTTAGGTTAATGATATCGTTGGAGGAGGCGGGTGAGGGTTTGTTTACGTCCACGAGTATCCCCTCTAGGCTGCGTTCACATTCGACGGATGGCTCAAGTCAAAAGAAATACCAGATAAAAATCTATATACCGGTAGCCTATACTGTAGGATGGTTGTAGTATAACAGGGCTAAATGGGAGTGGTAATAGTAGCAGTATCACTCCACTTCTACTAAAAATAAATTGCTTACATAATACAGAAATAGTGGTAGATTTTTAGGTCTGGGTTAAATTTTGTCTGTAAATTTTACTATTTTTTGTTTAACCCTTCCAGCCCGGGTGTCCTTTTAAAAGGACACCACGAAAGAAGGGCAGGAGCCTGGGTGTCCTGATAATAGGCAGTAAGCTTTCAAGCCTATTCAGCTTGGTCTGAACGCCGTGCATCCGACGCATGTAAACAAAGCCGATCATTGCGTCACCGCACCTCCGAAAACAAGAAGGAGACGTCGGATCAATATTATTGTTGTGACGTAAGACAAAATTAGTGTCTGAAAAGCTCCGATATTGTCAACATCGCGGTAAAATTTGCTCCACTGAAATCGTCATCACAACTGAACCAGTTGACTTAGAGAGCTCTACTCAATGCCAGTCTACAGATTGAAAACCGCACTACGTTTATAGATGCATGGCAAATTTCTAGCAGTTAAAATAAACAAAAATACGGTAGCCTAGGCCTAGACGTTTTTCGGCCAGATCGCCCGGATACGACCTCCGTCCTTTGGAGGACCAGCCCGTGCCACGAGGGTTAATGCTTTCTTAGTGTGTTTAACTATGTGAAACTTGCAGCAAATATATACATAGCTTAACCCTCTCACCACGGAAGACCTCTTGAACGCCCATAAAAAAGCATATAACAGGGTACCCGGAAGGCCTCTTGAACGCCAGTGGTTGAAAGCCTGTGAGCTTCGTGTGCGAGGCGTCGGTCCGACGCATGTAAACAACAGCCGGCTGGACCGACGCCCCGCATCTCCGGCCACAAGAAGGAGAGCGTCGCTTGTTCGTGTGTGCCTGTATGTTGTTGTTAAGTATCGAAAAGTGGTGTAAAGTGGCTGTGTTGGCCATAAAGTTATCTCCAATGAAATCATCATCACAGCTCAACCAGTTGACTTAGAGAGCTCTACTTAATGCCATTCTACAGGTAAATAACACAGCTACGCTTGGGGATGCGCGGGAATGCGGGAAGCAGTCTGATTAACGAATATACGGTAGCCTAGCCTAGACGTTTTTCGGCCAAAACACCCGGGTTTCGAGGAATATATATATAATACATAGCCGGGGCTGAAGGGTTAACATAGCTTATTAAGAAAGGCTATAATAAGCCTACAATAATAGAAACATAAACAAAGACCATTGCTTACCTTAAAATTAAATGCTTAGCCCAAGTGTCCAGGATACGCAATATTAATTGCGTATCCTGGACACTTGCTAAGCATTTAATTTTAAGGTAAGCAATGGTCTTTGTTTATGTTTCTATTATTGTAGGCTTATTATATCTATCTATCTATCTATTGCCTGACGCCGTGATCCCCGAAGGGGTTACCACGAACGAACTGCCCCCATGCACCTCTGTCCCCAGTCAGTCGACGCCCCTCCCCCCAACCAGCACCGCCTTCGTTCATGTACTTCCTCACTCTTAGGCTTATAGCCTTTCTTAATTATTTATTATTGATTTTGATCGAAAATGTGTGTGTCTGGGCTCTGGGGTGGGCTGCCGGCCATATGTATTTTTCTCCATAAGTTATGTTATTCTTATTACTGTACACGAATTCCCAATATGCACCACATTTTTCCGTCCATATAGATGCGTTTTGGGGGGTCTGACTGTACTAGGCCGTCGCATGGGGCCATCTGTAGAGTAGGGTCTGGCCAAATTTTGCGACCTACCTTATTTTTATATATTTTCTTATTACACATCTCCTGCAGGAATGACACATACAGTTGTTGTTGTTGTTCCCCAAGCTGCCTGGCCGAACAGCCTCAAGGCCCCGAGCAAGGCCAAGGCCATAACCGAGCGCCCCCACAGAACCCTCCCTGCCGACCACAATATAGCCTGGGTGACCGAAGCCACTCCATTGTGGGGAGCTGAGGAGGGTGCGGAAACGCCCGGGAAACCAAAGCCCCACCCAGGGCCCTGTGCCCCTCAGCATTTATTGAGAGAAAGTTAAGGGGCAAAGGAAAAATGTGATGCTTTGGCTTCCAATCTTAGTAGATTGGGAGGTCAATCCACGGAAGAGACGCCGTCACTTGAGATCTAGAAAATACATAAGTAAAAGGAACAGTCAGAGTAAGCTATGGGTATGGCAGAGATCGCTCAGTTCTCACTCTGATAGACCAGCCCATCACCACATGACTAGAACCCAATCCTCTCGGCATCAGCTAGGAAAGGCCCTAGAAAACCGCCTTTGGCGGGGGGATAGTTCCCCTATGTCAACCCCTTTCGGAGTTGGGCACATACAGTATTGGCAAGTAGTATACTGTACGATACGAACACTTCATTATGGACGATAAAATTCACAGATTCAGACCTGGACCTAATGCCAAAAGAATACCAGTAGCCTAAAAGTATGGTTTATTTGTGGGTGCATTTCAAAGTTTTAGTAGTTGTTTTACAATATTTACTATTTTAAAGCCTTCCATGGACACTTATCACAGAGGAGTTGACCATTGCACCACCATTTTCAGTTGATCCATTTTCTTATCATGTGCAATTTTGGATGTGTTTTTTTATTCTCCTGCACAGTACAGTACAGTATTTTGGTTATGCTCACGGTCACAAACATTACGTACACATCTAGTTTGACCGTTATTTTCGAGATCAGGTACTTGTGTTCGATCTCAAAACAAAAGAACTTAAAAACGAAGGCAGTCCATGACAGGGTCGCCCGGAATGACTCCATTTAGGACGCGAGACTGCAACCACACGAAACGGTCTTTAAACTTTTATAAATTTATGTACAGTATGTAGTGGACTTTACCCATCTATCTATCTATATATACTCAGGCCCAATCCCCACTTTTTCCTTTTGTGTGTGTGTGTGTGGAGGGAGGGGGGGGGGGGGGGGGGTGTTAACTCAAGACAGAGCCCGAATAGGGACAACACATCAGAAAACAATGAACACACAAAAACAAAACATAAATTCACACACATCCTCATAGCTCTTGTAAATTGCAGATGAAAAGCAGTGGAGGACCTGCGGCAGATGAAGCATTTACAAGAGTTTCTACTGCCTGGCGGACCGTTCGTACCGGAGGTGTTCAACGACAAAAAAAAAGGTAACTTATTTGATTTTTTTAAGACCTTTCGTGTCATTTAGGTGTCAATTTTAAAAAGACGTCACCGGTACTGAAAGGTGTACCGTGAACTGGGGCAAATTCGGACAATTTTTGTGTTTTTGTACCATCGAGTCAAGTTTTTAGTTCTATCGAAGATCTTTAGTATTATACATGAGGCTGGTCCACTAGTATATCAAGTCATAGCAGCAAGAAAATATTAGATATCTATTATATACTGTACTATGAAAATATACATGTATATGTACTATATATGTACATATATACAGTATATATATGTACATATATGTACTATGAAAACGAGACAGAGATAGGGGCGAGGGAACGCGTTCGTGGTCCCGGACCCTAAGAATAGGAGCTTTGAATGTGCGTGGATGTAGTACGAATGAGAAGCGAGAGGATATTGGAAGGTTATTTGAAAGAAGGATGTATGATGTCCTTGCACTGAATGAAACAAAGATGAAAGGAGAGGGAGAAGTGGATTTTGGAAACGTGATAGGTAGAAAGTCTGGAGTAGACGAGGGAGTCAGGGGGAAAGAAGGAGTGGCTATTATTGTGAAGGAGGAGTTGAGAGAGTTTATAAAAGAGTGGAAAGAGGTGTCATCAAGGCTAATGTGGGTGAGAATGCGGTTTAAGGGTTAAAGGTGGGTTTTTGTAAGTGCGTATGGACCAGGAAGTGAAAGAGAGTTAGACGAGGTAGAGGGTTTCTGGGAGGATTTGAGAGATTGTCTACAAGGGTTTGATGAAAATGAAAATTTTATAGTTTTAGGGGACCTAAATGCTAGGGTAGGAAATGAGTCTGTTGAGGGAGTCATCGGTAGTTTTGGTGTGGATGGTGTAAACGAGAGTGGAGAAAGACTGAAAAATTTATGTGAAGAGTGTAGATTGAGTGTAGGTAATACGTTCTTCAAAAAAAGGCGTATACACAAGTACATCTGGCATAGACTTGTGAGGGGAGAGATTGTAGAGAGGGCATTGATGGATTATGTGCTGATGACAAGGGAAAGATTGTGTAGACTGCTGGATGTGAATGTGATGAGAGGTGAGGCGGAGGGTATGTCAGATCATTACCTGGTGGAGGGAAAGCTAAGAGTTAAGAGTTACAGGAGAATAAGAGACAAGCGTGAAGTAAGAGAGGTTGTTGTTGTTGTTGTTGTTCCCTAAGCTGCCTGGCCGAACAGCCCCGAGTCCCTGAGAAAGGCCATGGCCACGATCGGGCTTTCCCACAGAGCTCTCATTGAGTGTAGATTGTGTTGTTGGCGTAAGTGGTTGTGTGAAATGCAGTCTTCTATGATGTGTTTAATGGTATGGGGTGCTGTGTTACATCCCGGGCAGGCGTCGACAACGGAGTCATCCAGTCTCTTCTGATAGCTCAGGAGAGCTGGATGGTGTCCGCATCTCAGCCTGGCCAGGTGGACTCTGTCCTCGCGAGGAAGGGAGGATTCGGAAGGATGGATTTCGGGAGGTCGTGCATGCAGCTGCGTGTTGTCTGTGAGTGAGTGGATGGATCGGTGAGAGATATGAGTATGGATGTGCTTCTGGAAGTTGGTTCGGGGTGGGCAGGGAGGGAGAGAGGACAATAATTGTGTGTGATACCGTGTGCTGGGTGTTGTTTTGATATTTCTTGGTGTCTGTGGGTGTGTTGCCATGTAGTTTAGTGGGTGGTCTTGGTTTGTGGAGGCTGCTGCCAGGAATTGAGTGCCTCTCATGTCCAGATGGTCTTTGACTTTGAGGATTTTGGTTTCTTGATGTAGGTGATCTGTGGGTGCAGTACCTGTGCAGCCTGTAATGATCTTCAGGGCTTTGTTTTGAATAGTCTGTAAGGTCTTATGATGTGTTTCAGCTAGGTTAGAAGCCCAGGCTGGGCTTGCGTATTCCATCACTGATCTTATGTATTGTTTATATACTGTGGTGGTAGTTTCTTTGTTGTGTCCAAATTTTGTGTGAGCAAGTGACCTGAGGGCGTTAAGTCTGGGTGTCAGTTTCTTTTTAATGTTTGTGGTGTGCTGTTTGAATGTCATATGAGTATCATATGTTACTCCTAGGATTTTGGGTGTGTGTGTATGTGTTAGGGGTGTGTTGTTTATGGTGAGTTGAGGGATGTATTCGTGTTCTCCTGTCCAACTTGTGAGCAGGGTTGCGGTGGATTTGGCTGGGGCTAGATTAAGTCTGTTTGTAGTGCACCAGCCATGTAGTGTGTTGAGATAGGGTTGAAGGAGATCTGTTGCTCTTTTTGGGTTATGGTGTGTGCATGTGAGTGTTATGTCATCTGCATAGGAGGCTAAGTTTATTTGGGGCGTATTGGGTGTAGTTATATCATGCATGTACAGATTGAAGAGTGCGGGCGATAGGACGGATCCTTGTGGGACTCCGTTTGGAAAGTTTCTGATTTTAGATGACTGACCGGCAAAAGATACGTGTGCACATCTGCCTGCTAGGAAGTTGGCCAGCCACCGTTTTGTGTTGTTGTGCATGTTTGTGTTGTAGATTTTGTTTGTTAGGTTGTGGCGGGGGATGGCATCGAAGGCTTTACTAATGTCGAGTGTGGCTAATAGTGATCTGTGTGGTGGTCTAGCTGAATTGATGCCGTCGAAAGCTCTTTGTGTAAGGTCTGTGAGAAGAGTGTTTGTGGAGTGCAGTGGCCTAAAGCCATGTTGTGTTGGAGCTAGGGGTAGGTCAGGTGTAATTAGTTGTAATACTAGGCGTTCCATGACTTTGGAGGGGGAGCAAAGGAGTGTGATGGGGCGGTGCGAGGAGGGTAGCGTGGGGTCTTTGTTGGGTTTGGGGAATGTGATGATGATACCATGCTTCCAAATGTCTGGTATTGTGTTGTGTGAATAGCTGTAGTTTGATATGTTAGTGAGTGCTTGTATGCCTTGTGGTCCCAGGTGTCTGAGGTGTATGTTGCTTATGTTGTCTAGGCCACAGGCGGGTGAGTGCTTGAGATTGTTGATGATATGCTTTGTCTGGTGATTGGTGAAGGGTGTATAGTCAGGGTCTGTGGGGAATTGTCTCTTACGTCGGATGACACGTCGGTCGTCTTTGTGAGGTTTTAGGTGGCTGACATGTGAAAAGTGATTGATGAGAGTGTTTGCTTGTTGTTTACATGAAGGAGTAGAGTCTGTTGTTGTGATTGCAGCATGTGATTGTGTTGTGTTGCTGTTGGAAAGTGTGATGCTGTTTAGTGTTTTGTAGAGTTTTTTGGGGTTTGTTTTTGTGATCAAGTGTTTGTAGGAAGTTATTCCAATTTAGTTTTTGTTGTTCTTGTATTTTGTTGTTAGTTTGGGTGTTGAGTGCTTGAATTTGTTGTGTGATGTCTTGTGTGTGGGGTGCTGGGGAGTGTTTCAGTATGTCGCGTTGTCTGATGAGGTTTTGAATTTCTGGTGTGAAGTTGGGGTTGTGTCTTTTTCTGTTACCTCTTGGAATGTGTTTCTTGTCAGCGTTTTGGATAGTTTTATTGAGTATGTGTACAGCATTGTTGATGTTAGTGATGGGTGTATTGTTTAGAGTTGTGAAGTGTTGTTCTGTCTCATTTGTGAATGCTTCCCAGTTAGCTCTTTTATAATTGGTGTATGTGTGTTTGTGGCTAGCTGGGGTGAGTCTGGTTTTGGTGGTGATAATGATCGGGAGGTGGTCAGAGCCTAAGGTTCTGACCACCCTCCAGGATGTTGTGGGGGCGAGTTCTGGGGAGCAAAGGTGATGTCTGGAGATGATGGGTTATAGAGGGCTTGGTGAGGAATATGGGTATGTTGATGGATGTCGTTAAGGATGATGAGGTTATCGGTTTGGTTTTGTAGTACTAGCCCTCTGTCTGTGTCGGGGTTGTCGACAAACCAGGCCGACGTCTTGGCGTTGAAGTCACCACCCAGGATGATGTGTGGGGTGTGTGGGGTGTTTGTGATGTGTTGTAAGTGTGGTCTGTATTCATTTGGTACTGTAGGGGATGTTTGGGGAGGGATGTATGTGTTTATGATGGTTATGTTGGAGTTGTTGCCAGTGCGTATTTTAATTGACTGTATTTCTGTTGTGTTATCATTTGGGGGGAGGAGTGATTTGGTTTGTACACTGGTTACTATGTATGATATTTCTTTGTGTACCAGGGTGATGAGTCCACCGCCCCCGCCGACAGCCCGGTCTTGTCTGATGGTGGTGAAATTATGAAATGTGGGTGTTTTTTGTGTTGTGCGGAGTTTTGTTTCTTGTAAGATGGCAATGTGTATGTTGTGTTGTTTGATGAAGTGTGAGAGTTCGTGTTTCTTTGTGTTGATGCCATCTATGTTCAGTTGAAGAATGTTAATGTTATGTGCACGATGTATGTTGGGTGCTGCTGCACGAGGATGGGGGGGGGGTGGGGGGGGGGGTGATGGGGGGGGGGGGGGTGGGGGTGAGGGAGGGGCTGGGGGTTGGGATGAGTGAGGTGGGGGTGGGGATTGGGGAGCAGGAGATGGGGGTTGGAATGGATAAGGATGGGGTGTGGTGTGTTGAGTTGAGGATGTGGATGGTATGGGAAGGTTAGGTGGGTTAGGGAGGAGAGGTGGACGGGTTTTAGGGGGGGGAGTGGATGATATGGGAAGGTTAGGTGGGTTGGGGAGGAGAGGTGGACGGGTTTTAGGTGAGGGATTTGACTGGGAGAGGGAGGGGCATGAGGAACAGGTCCAGGTGTTTGTGTAGTGTTTCTTGGAGGCAAGTGTTGTGCAGGTGAAGTGGGTCCAGTTCCCGCATGAATTGCAGAGAACTGAACCCTTAGTATGGCGACTCGAAGTGATGGGTTTTTGAGCAAGTTGGACATATGTATGTGAACGTGGGTCCTGGGTTGCTCTCAATGTCTCCGGCTAGAAGAAGTCTTCGAAGTAAGAGAGGTAATAAAAGTTAGTGAGTTAGAGAAGAGTAAAAAAGAGAGGGAGTACAAGGAAAGACTAAATGAAAAGTGGATGGAAGAGAGAGAAGTAGAGGTTGAATTGCAACAGTTTAAGGAAGGAGTGAAAGCAAGTGCAGAGGTAGTATGCGGCAAAATGAAAGTAGGAGGCAGAGGTATCAGGAAGGGAAGCGAGTGGTGGAATGATACGGTGAGAAAGGCAGTTGAGGAGAAGAGACAGTGTTTTGAGAGGGTTTTACAGGATGGTAGTGTTGAGGTATGGGAGAGGTACAAGGAGAAAAGGAGAGAGGCAAAACGGAAAATTAGAGAAGCGAAAAAAGATACAAACGAAAGGTGGGGTCAAAGGCTGAGTGAGAATTTTGAAGAACGAAAGAAGATGTTCTGGAAGGAGGTAAATAAAGTAAGGAAAGGAGGACAAAAGAGGGAAGAGTCAGTGAAAGATGAAAATGGAGAATTACTAGTGGAACCAGTTGAAGTGAGGAAAAAATATGCCGAGTATTTTGAATCTTTGTTAAATACAAGAGATGGAAGAGAAGCAGTGATTGAAGCAGAGGTGGATGGAGATAGGTTACCCAGGCCACCCAGGTGGCAGGGAATGAATGAAAGGATTGACGAAAATGAGGTGAAAGAAGCAGTGAAACAAATGAGAGCGGGAAAAGCAGAAGGTTTGGATGGTATTGCTGTGGAGTGTATAAAGAAGGGTGGAGATGTGATAATAGATTGGTTGGTGAGACTTTTCAATGTGTGCTTTGCTGTGTCAATGGTACCAATAGACTGGAAGAGTGCATGTATTGTGTCGTTGTACAAGGGGAAGGGAGATCGGCAGGAGTGTTCAAGTTATAGAGGTATTAGTTTATTGTCAGTGGTTGGAAAGCTGTATGGCAGGGTGTTGATAGAGAGGATAATAAAGTGTACGGAAATTGCAATAGGAGAAGAACAGTGCGGTTTTAGGAGGGGAAGAGGGTGCGTGGATCAGATGTTTGCAGTAAGACAGTTATGCGAGAAGTATTTAGAGAAGCATAAGGAGATATTTTGGGCTTTTATGGACTTGGAAAAAGCGTATGATCATGTGGACCGTGAAGCAATGTGGAAGGTGTTAAGGATTTATGAAATAGGAGGAAATTTGTTAGAAGCAGGTAAGAGTTTTTATGAAGGGAGCAGAGCATGTGTGAGAGTAGGAAATGGTGAGTTGATTGAATGGTTTGAGGTAAAGGTAGGTTTGTGACAGGGTTGTGTAATGTCACCATGGCTGTTTAATATGTTTATGGATGGTGTGGTGAGGGAGGTGAAAAGGAGAACTATGGGAAGAGGATTGGGTTTAGTAGGAAAGAATGATAGAGATTGGGAGTTGAATCAGTTGCTGTTCGCTGATGACACAGCATTGGTGGCGGATTCTGATGAGAAACTGCAGCGGGTAGTCAAAGAGTTTGGTGTGGTTTGTGGAAGGAGGAAACTGAAGGTGAACGTCAATAAAAGTAAAGTAATGGTATGTAATAGGGGAGAGTATAGGGTGAATCTAGATGTGAGGCTGGATGGGGAAATATTGGACCAAGTAGAGTGTTTACATATCTAGGAGGAACGATAAGCAGGAGTGGAGGTATGGAAGTGGAGGTAAAACAGAGAGTGTGTGAAGGAAGGAAGGTTTTCGGAGCAATGGGAAGTACTGCATGTGGAAGACGAGAAATCTCGGAGTGAAAGTAAAAAGTGCACTGTATCAAGGAATTGTTGTGCCAACAGTGATGTATGGGGCTGAGACATGGGCTCTGAAGAAAAAGGAGAAAAGAGGGCTGGATGTGATGGAGATGAGCTGCTTGAGGAGTATGTGTGGAGTTACTCGTAGAGACAGATTGAGGAATGAAGAGATACGTAGGAGAGTGGGGCAGCAGGAACATTTGTCAGCCAGAGTGGACAGAAGGGTGCTGAGCTGGTATGGTCATGTTGAACGAATGGGAGATGAAAGGCTTACAAAGAGAATATGGGACAAGGGGGGATAGAAGGGCAGGAAGGCCTCCATTGAGATGGAGAGACTGTGTAAGAAAGGCTTTGGATGATAGAGGAATGACTATAGATCAGGCAGGGGAAGTGGTGGTGGGCAGGAGTGAATGGAGAATGCTTGTGAATAGTTGAGTGAACACGTGGTCATTTGGAGTAAGGGGTCGGGCACAAGTTGGACTAGATAATAGTCCATCAGGCGCCTGGCCCGGGGAGACGATTAATATGAAGGGTGCGCCTGGAAGTGTGGTGGGAGGGCTTGTGGCTTTGGCTCCGCTGCATGTCTGCCTGCCAAGATCGGAACCTCTCCGGGTGGTCGGGGGAGTGCTGGAGCGACCTTGGTGACCCTGGTCTCTGGGTCTTCTCCTGGGTGACCTGGATGTGTGTGAGTTTGTGCTTTTTATCTGTGTTTATTTGTTGTTTTATGTTGTTTTTTTCCCTGTTCTTGCTCTGTCTTGAGTCGGCTACCCCCAAAATGGGGATTGGGCCTGAGCATATAGATAGATAGAATGAAAATATATAATTACAGTGGAGCCCCTACCATATCTTCGTGACAGCAATCTTCGCTGTAGACACTAAATAGACTCAATTTCGCTGTAAATGAATCAATCTTCGCAAAAAAATACGAGGAAAGTATGCCGCGGTTTTATTCTTCGCAGCTAATATTTCAATCTTCACGCCGCATTTTCCTGCCTAGCTGAGGCATAAACATGCTGGCCAGCCAATCACAGTCCACCATTCGGGCACCATCTAGCAACGTCATTGCAAAACAGTCAATTAAAATGTAAAACTTGCAAACTAAACAAACAAAAATTGGGACAAGGACAATATAAAGTCAAATTAAATTATCAAAATCGCTATGTGGAAACAACGCTTACTAAAATGAAAATTATTAAATAAAAGAACACAATCCACCACATACTGTAGGGTGTACATTACTACATGAGCAAGTTAATCTGTTTCCCAAGCAAAACTAATCGCACATATAACAACGCACTATCGTCACGTTAAAGGAAGTAGTCAAGTTTGGGAAGTCCGGGACGTTCTGGCAAATTTTACTAAACTCTGCATGAATAAAGAAACTACATGTTAAATGTCAAAATATTATTTAAAATCAAATTTGCAACATGACAAGACATTAACAATAGTACAACATACAAATATTGATAAGATATCTATACTATTACAAAATAATATATAAAATACAGTACAGCACTCACTAACGATAGTGCTATCGGGTAGGTACCTGCCTCAAGTGACCCCTATCAATAACTACCCTACAAATAACCTACATTTATAGCACAAATAAACTAAGGAAATCGCAAAAGTAAGCAATTGATACTATCGACAATGAATACATATAATATAAAGACAAATAATTGCAAAATATGAAGTAACAACAGATTTAAACAAAGAGTACTCTTTTAACAAGAACAATAAATTTAAAAAATCATCAATATTAATATTAATAATAGAAAAAGAAAAAGATAAACAATAAATACAGACAAAAAGTAAGCAGAGGTTATACAAGAAACTTCAAGTTAAAAATGCTTGATTAAAATTATTGATGTCAAATTTTAGAATACAGTCACAATAATTGACCCTAAAAAGATTAAATTTATGGAACAATTTACTTGCCTCAAAACCTTTGTACACTAAGAGTCTGTATAGTAACCTAGCTCTAGCCCAAAAGTCATCTACTTTAGTGCAGATTTTACAAAATCTTATTAACACAGGCATCCAGTAGAATGCCACTGAAAGTAAAGTGATTAACCCGGGAACTGCCGGAAGACTCTTAAGAGTTCACCCGGCGGACTGCGGGAAGACTCTTAAGAGTAAGGCTATTAAAAAATCCATTTAAAACACCCCAAAACAATTTTTTTTTTTTTTTCCCCTGGGCCATGCCAAATATCACTCCTCCACCTCCCCTCCTTCCCCACTTTCCTCACCTCCTTCAGTTATCACCTATTTTCCCTGTTATTCCCTTATTCTGTGGTATATTTTCGTGCTAACATTACCGAGTTGCAAGCAGGGCATTGTCATCACTGTTAGCAAGCGAGTGCAAAAGAGAATCGATCGACAGTCTCTCTCCAGACGTGGGGAAAAGTGGTGGGAATGGAGATTGCCTCAGCCATACATTATGTAACTCCCGGCCTGGATCGCCGATTTTGACCATCCAAACGCTGTTTCCACTTGTTTTATTGTTGTAACAGGTTAATACCTTTATAATCAACCTATAATAGGCGCATATGGATAAGTATTAATGCTATTTATGGTAAAATAACGATGTTAGTGATGGGAACAGCTCAAATACATCAGCACAGGAGTGTGGTGTCTCATACCCCCCATGCGCACTTCAGAGGTTAATTAGATTTTTTTCTATAGGTCCAGGAATAATTTGTAGCGAGGTTGGTCCTTTGAGATCAGTGCCTTATAAATTGTCCTTTCCTTCCACGTAAACATTGCACTATTCGGTGTGCAGTTGGGTCTGAGTGCATTATTAGGTTAATATCCAGTATTGGATAAATAGATATCAATCGTAGTCATTTTTTTTTTTTTAAGAGACAATGAACGGAGGAAGGAAAAACACAGATAAAACAAAAAGGTCCATGTGCCTAAAGGCATCCTCCATTCATAAAATGTTTGTAACAACTGGATTTAAACATTTGTAGATTGTAAGTTTGTGGAAAGCAATTCGAGGGAAGTGAATTCCAAAGAGTAGTAGCTCTGGGGATAAATGAATTCTGATAAGCAGAAGTTCTGCATTGTGGAGGAGAAAGTGTAAATTCATGGGCGCTCTCAGCTGCCCTAGTTCTACGGGGAAAGATGTGGAGAGGCGGCACAATTGAAGCAAGTTCCTCGGAACAATTGCTGTGAAAATATCTGTAGAATAATGCAAGGGATGCAACGTTTCTTCGTATGGATAATGTAGGAAGGTCCTGTGTGATTGCAGGGTTATTGATTAATCTAATAGCTTTATTTTGAATTTTGTCCAACTGCCTCAATGCAACCACTCCACTTCCACCCCACAGAGGTGAACAGTAATTCATCTGAGAACGCACATGACTTTTATATATCACGGCCAACTGCTCGTCAGTGAAGAATTCTCGAACTCTGTACAGGAGTCCCAGTTTTTTAGAGGCATTCTTAGCAATGCTTCTAACATAATGTGTCCAGCTCAAGTTAGTAGTTAATGTTACACCGAGAATGTCAATACTAGGGGAAGTGGGAATATTTACATCATTAAAAAATATATGGGAGTCAGTGAGATTCTGTCGGTTAGAAAATTGAATGTACTTGGTTTTCTGTGCATTAAAGGAAACTAGATTCTTTTGTCCCCATCCATTAATTCTAGAAAGGTCCTGGTTCAGAGAAATTGCAGTGTTTATTTTTGAATTTATAAGATCGGGTTGGGTGAAAGAATTGGTAAATGTGAAGGAACTGTGGAGTGTTGAGTCATCTGCGTAGGAATGTATTGGATTATGAGTGGTAGATATGAGATCATTGATATGAATGAGGAACAGAATTGGGGCCAAAACTGATCCCTGGGGAACACCAGCATTATTGAGTGAAATTGAGAATAAAGGCCATCTACCATTACACGTATTTTTCTGTTATGAAGATAAGAAGAAATTAGTGGAACTAATGATGCAAGGCCGTAGTGTGACATCTTCGACAATAAGGATTGATGCCAGACTCTATCAAATGCCTTTGATATATCCAGTGCTATTGTATGTGTTTCACCATGGTGGTCTGTAGCTTGGTTGATTGATGCGTAGAAGGCAAAGTATGTCTGCAGTTGATCGGACATCGTCTAAAACCATATTGCCTATCACTGATTAATTTATTATTCTCAAGATGCTTAATTATGTGATTATTTAATATAATTTCAAAGACTTTACCAAGAGTGGAAGTTATAGCTATTGGTCTGTAGTTTGATGGATCTGAAGAGGCACCTTTTTTAGGAACTGGATGGATGTTTGCTTCTTTCCAGGGTACTGGGAAGCATGAGGTATGAGTACACAGACGGACATTTTGTGTCAATACAGGAGGGAGCACCAAGGAGCAATTCTTAAGTACTATTGGAGGAATTTCATCTGGACCAGGAGCCTTATTTATCTACCGAGAGATTCTGCAAAATAGTTTTGACATGTCTGGTGTGGAT
Source organism: Paralithodes platypus (assembly GCA_032716605.1). Classification (NCBI taxonomy): domain Eukaryota; kingdom Metazoa; phylum Arthropoda; class Malacostraca; order Decapoda; family Lithodidae; genus Paralithodes; species Paralithodes platypus. The sequence goes on along the minus strand of CM064506.1, from coordinate 12,174,235 downwards.
CTTAAGTGAGGGAATTTCAGGCGAATTAAAATTAAGTACAGGGACATCTTGATTTATTTCATCTAAGGTTGAGTTGGTGGAGAAAATATCCGCAAGAAGGTTAGCTTTACCTCGTGGGTCACTTACAAGATTGCCAGTCGGAGATTTTAATGGTGGAATGGATGAAGCAGTAGTGAAGTTGGATTTAAATGAGTTAAGAGGAGATCAAAATATTTTGTTATCATTTGGATTATTTAGAAGTTTATTTGCCTGCTTGTGGAGAAAGTTGATTTAGTTAGGTTTAATACAGTTTTGGCATGATTTCTGATGTTTCTAAAGTAATTAAAGGCTTCATGTGTTTTGGATCTTGTGTATGCATTGTAGGCTATTGCTTTTTGTTCAGTTACTCTAGCACAATTATGGTCAAACCATTTAGGTGAATTAGATCTTTTACTGTACTTTTGATGAGGAATAAAAGTTTCCATTCCAATTTTTACAAAATCTTGTATGTGGCTCAAGGTGGAGTGTGCATCATTAGAAACGAAAGAGGTCCAGGGAATATCAATAAAGAAACCTTGAAGACCCTCCCAGTCTGCCCTATCGTAATGCCATTTAGTCACCAAAACAGGTTCAGAGTGGGGAAGGTGTGGTAGGTGATGTACTTAACCTTTAACCCCTTCTGTACCGGCGACATCCTTTTAACTATATTCTGGCTGTTATCTACGATAGTACTGTATTCAGTTTATAAAAAGGCCTCCACCAATTAACAGACTTTGAACTATCTTGCATAACCCTTTTTACTACCACCAATCCTTCTTAACCCTTTGGCTGCGGCCATGTTTGGGATATTTAGGGCATATTCAGGCACTCCTGAATGATAAATCAGCATCTGCATTAAATGAAGTGTATTCTGCCGACAACTAGGCGAGAATAGCTTCAAACTGACACCAGAACGGGCCCCGTACGTGGTCTGGTTCACCCGCAGTGGTGCCAGTGAAACGCGGGAAACCCGCTATTATGTAACACTCGCTCGCTTGGCTACACTGTTGGGAGACACAGAGAGAGACCCGCGTGAGACACAGTCAACCTCAGTGAGCCGCTCGGTACTCTGAGGGTCGGAGGTGGGCCCCTCACGCTCCCGCTCACTGACACTCAATTTTTACGTTTTTGACAGGCTTTTAAAGCCTGGAAATTGCTGTAACTTGCCAAAAACATTACCAGAACGTCACGCGCAGCGAATGGGTGGTAAGACAACATAAAATTCTCTAAATGTAGCTAAATTGGGATTAAAAAGACATCGCCGGTACAGATTGGGTTAACTGTCTCTGGTGGTTTAATGGGTTTAGTGTTTTAAAATAGAGATGTGGTATAACAGGTTCGAATCCCGCGGAGTGACCACATAGTTTCATTCATTTCATTGGGATTGGGTGTTTGGTGTTGGGATGTGAAAATTAATTTAGATAGAATATTAGTATAGGGTCTACTATGGTCTCTTCATTATATTTAATAAAAAAAAAAGTGACCACTAACCTCTAAAACTGTGTGTTCTTTTATTTCATACTTTTATTTAGTAAGCGTTGTTTCCACATAGCAATTTTGATCAGTGTATTTTGCTCTTTTTATATTGTCTTTGCCCATAGTTTTGGCTGTTTAGTTTGCAAAAGTTTTACATTTTAACTCAAGGACTATTACTTCTAGGTGTGGCGAGATGGACCGATTGGGTTGGGCACTGCTAAGGGGGGCTGCGGACGGTCGGGGAGGTATTGACTCGGGGGCTGTTGGTCCCCTCCCCGCTTGCCCTCTCCAGAGACAGATCTCAT
>CM064506.1:12041055-12172336 GCA_032716605.1 Paralithodes platypus | reverse complement strand
GCATCTCTTCCTCACCTACTCCCTCCACATCTCAATATGGTATGCAATTACGCTTTCTTATTTTCGCGGGTTTAAAAACGGCGAAAACAAATTTATTTAAGCAAAACTTGGCTCGTGTTTTAAGATATTTCCGTAATTGTTTAATCGAAGTACTCTTTTTTTTTTTCTAGTTATTAAAAACGTATTCTATGGTGTATTATATGATATATAGAAGCAATATAACTGTTCAAATGACCTGGTAAGTGTATATTAAACCAAATACAAAACTTTGAATAATGAGGTAAGAGATATGTGTTTTTTATCACTTTTCATCCCAAGACCAGCGGGGGTCTGGGGGCAGCAGCCCCCAGGATGCCCAGGTTACCTTAGGTTAGGTTAGGTTAGGTTAGGTTAGGTTAGGTTAGGTTAATGACCAGCTATGTAAATACAGTAGTGAACATTTGGTTTAGTCTGTGCTCAAAAATCCATTTTCTTTAGCAGGCCATACACTAAACAATTACCCCCTTTTCACAGACAAATACACAAACAATCTGTCAAAGATGCAAATAGCGGGGGTGTGGGGGCGGCAGCCCCCACCCATAATACTAGGATAGGTTAGGTAAGGTTGTTAGGTTAGGCTAATGTCCTTTCAAAGGGGTATAGGCTTGTAAACACTATGATAGCTTAACATGAGCCAAAAATCGAAATTAGGTTAGTGTAATTTGTTTACTCTTAAAACTCGCAAAATCAGAGACAATTTTCCCAAAACATGGCTCGGGTTTTATGGCTTTGCAATTTCGGGAAACCTGAGCCAAATTTCTAAATGAGGTTACTGTCATTTGTTTGTCTACAAACTCGCAAAATCCGAGCCAGCTTTGGCCAAAACCTGGCTCGGGTTTTCCAAAATTCGGGTTTTATGGCTTTGCAATTTTGGGAAACCTGAGCCAAATTTCTAAATAAGGTTACTGTCATTTGTTTGTTTACAAACTCGCAAAATCCGAGCCAGCTTTGGCCAAAACCTGGCTCGGGTTTTCCAAAATTCGGGTTTTATGGCTTTGCAATTTTGGGAAACCTGAGCCAAATTTCTAAATGAGGTTACTGTCATTTTGTTGTCTACAAACTCGCAAAATCCGAGCCAGCTTTGACCAAAACTTGGCTCGGGTTTTAGACCTTTGAAATACCTTCAAACCCGAGCCAAGTTTTGCTTGAATACGTGTTGTATCTGCCGTTTTCCCATTTAACCCCTCTCATTTTCCCTGTTACTTCATAGCCCTCCCCACCAGGTGCCAAAACAGAATTATCCAGTTCTGGATCATTTTTCTAAAGCGTACAAGGATCAAAACTTTGCGCGGGCGTCTGCGGGGGGTGCGGGGGGGCCGCAGCCCCCCGCATACCAGGGGGTCCGGGGGGGCGTAGGCCCCCCGGGAGGGCGCGCGGAGAGAAAATTTTGAGATGTGCGGTAGGTAAATATATGCACAATACATGCTCACAATTTATTAAAAGGAATGAATAATATTGTAAGTAAAAGGCGATGTTATGTATGTTTATCTGGTGTTTAATCAGGATACTAGGGGAGCTGGCTGCCTGTAACTTCAGTCTCAAAGAGATGCACTTCAGGTCCACTAATATAGGCATTGAAAAACAGGTTTTTAAATTATTCTTAGCAGTCCCCTGTTTTAGTTTTTGTAACTTTTTGTCCAATAAAGATTTTTCATGTATATTTTGTTGTTGCATTCCAAGAACCTATTACATACTTAATTTATATCCTTTCATATGATAACATGAGTTACTATAGAGTACTGGTTATAAAATACATACCGGTAACCAAAGTTTCAAGAAATAAACTTTGAATTCAACTCGGGATCATAGAACATTTTTTTGTGTCCCTATTATTTTCCCCCTGGGCCCCTACCACCCCCCCCCTCCACGAGTAAAAAAAATACCTGGCCCGGGGCTAGCTTTCCCCATCTCTCACTTCCTTTTTCTTTTTCATTCTCCGGGTTAGTACAATCAGTTAGGCAACGTAGGAAACTTACTTTAATTTTCACAACTTTTAAAAGACGCTCAAGATTCTGCGAGGCTAATTCCGAAATATTCAATCAAGTCTCCGTTTACCCCCATGAAGTCAGGTTTATAGTAATGGACAAGACATACCAATAAATATATGTTAGCTATATCACAGGGACATCTTTGGAACTTATACATTATATAATATATATGTTACATTATGAGGGTAGCGTGATCAATTAGGTCAGGTCAGGTAAGGTAGGGCGCGGAGTCCAGGGCAGGGCAGGGCAGGTGGCGAGTCCAGGGCAGGGCACGGGGCGAGTCCAGGGCAGGGCAGGGCAGGGCAGGGGCCGACACTCAGTAGTTAGTTCTTGAAGGTGTGGTAGTCCCTGAAGCAGTCACCCAGGCAGAGTGCAACTTTGCACTCAGCGCACATTGAGGTGACTCTTTTGGTCACATGGGGTTTCCTCACACTGGAGCTGCAGACGGTGCACTGCACCTGCCTGTGACGAGTGCCAATCAGCTCGGTGTTGGTTGTGTAGTGTCTTTCGACACCCAGCTGGATGCGGTCAGGAACGTGATCCCCACGCCATGCCGTACGTCTGTGGGTGGTGGTGGCATACTTCTCCAGGAGTTGGTAGGAGACGTTGTACACGAACTCCCGGAATTTCAGCTTCTGGTTTGGGGCCATATCCTTCTTCACCAACCACAAGTTGTAGGCGTTCAGCATCGTTATGTCAACTAGGTGGAGGAAGAGCTTGTGATACCACTTCACAGTCTTCCTCAGACACTCAACACCTGACAGCTGACAGTCAGACTTGTCCACCAGGCGCATGTTTTTGGTGTAGTCCACTACCATGTCGGGCTTGTAGATTGTCTTCCTGGTTCGGTAGTGGATTTTGCCAGAATCCACCTGGGCACCTGTGTGGACGGTGGAAAGCAGTGGACGTCTCGCTTATCCTTCCACTTCAGGGCTATCAGTTTCCCACACTTCTCGAGCTGCTTGTATTTCTGCCCCTTTCGTCGCCTTCTTCGCACATGCCTCTCGCGGTGTTCCTTGGCCAGGTCGTCTTCTGAAGGTGTGTCACTGGAGGAGGCATCTGTGAGAGGAATGACATCACCTGTGAACTTTGGCATAAACTTTCTTGTCTTTCTGACAGTCCCACATGACCCCGTTTGGTTGTCATAAAGAAACTGGCAGAGAGCAGGAGAAGTATACCAGTTGTCAGTGTAGATGATGTGGCCTTTGCCCAGGTAAGGTGCCAACATTTTCCTGACGATGGCACCTGACATGCCCATGGGGTCATTGGCAGCGGCTTTCGGTATGTCAATGTCAGTGCCTGTATACACGATCATGTCAAGCACTATTCCAGTTTCACAGTCGCACAACACGAAGAGCTTGATTCCGAACCTATGCCTCTTCAAGGGGATATACTGCTTGAAAACAAGACGTCCTTTGAAGAGCACGAGCGACTCATCAATCACCAAATTGAGGAAGGGGTAAAAGTATTTCCTATACCTCTCCAACAACATGGTGAACACATCCCGAACTTTCCATATCCTGTCAATCCTGTTAGGATTTTCGTTGTCTGCAAAGTGCATAAATCTTAGCAGCAACAAAAATCTGTCACGAGTCATGAACTTATTGAAAGTTGGGGTGGCGATGAGAGGGTCGTGCTTCAAGTAGTGTTGCAACACATGCTTCTTGATCAGAGGCATGAGGAACAACAAGGCAAAGAACGTCAGAAATTCTGCCACAGTCGTATCCACCCAGCCTCGTATTCTCGCTTTTGGAGAAAGGACGTCCAATCTGCCAAACACCCACCTGTAGTAGGCGTTTGTTTGGGCAACGATGTACGTCATTACCTCCATGTCGAAAAAAGCGAGGAAGAAGTCGCTTTCATTCGCTTGATCATCACAGGGCCAGTTGTCAGTTGTTCCTGACGTCCCAGGATTGAACTGGGGCACGTCAGGTACAAAATTGACCCCGTCAGACCAATCGAACGAAGGCATGCCAGGGATCGGAATGTCGTCTGCGTCTTCTTCTGCGTCTGAAATATCGCTTCCATGGTCGCGATACAGCACTTCATCATCATTACCCTCCTCTTCACTCGACAGACGATGCCCTTCCTCGTTTTCGTCACCGACGTCGGACTCACTCCCACTGTCCACTCCCAAATCCCCCCACCCTTGGTCCCGTGCTAGGGCTTCGTCGTCGAAACCCGGGCTGCCAATGTCCTGCGAATCACCATCAAACAGCAGGGCGGCATACTTAGATGGTGTAAGATTTTTCCGGGTCACTTTGGCACGTGCGGGAGTCTTATGGACAGGGACAGCAGAGGTGGTGGCAGGGGCGGCGGCAGGGGCGGCGGCGGCGGCAGGGGCGGCGGCGGCAGGGGCAGCAGTGGTGCGTGGCCTTGATGGCAAGATGATGGTGGTGCCTGTCGCCCTTCTCTCTGTTCCTTGGGCAGGGGCGGCAGGGGCGGCAGGGGCAGCAGGGGCGGCAGGGGCGGCAGGGGCAGCAGGGGCGGCAGGGGCAGCAGGGCCGGCAGGGACACCAGGGCCAGCAGTCGCTTTCCCAGTCACTTTCCCTCTCCCTTTCCCCTTCCCCTTCCCTGTTCCTTGGGCAGGGGCGGCAGGGGCGGCAGGGGCAGCAGGGGCGGCAGGGGCGGCAGGGGCGGCAGGGGCAGCAGGGGGAGCTGGGCCAGGGGCGGCTGGTGGTGGTGGTGGTGGTAGGGGCACTGTGGCTGGCGTACGGGTTCTCTTCCCTACGCCCGTGCCTTTAATTTTTCCTGCCCCCGCAGGTAATGCAGCCCTAGGGCGGCCTCCTGCGTCGCTGGTACCGGTGGCAGGGGTGGCAGGGGTGGCAGTGGTGGCAGTGGTGGTGGTAGTGGTTGTTTGCAGTGGCCTGGGTCGTGGTGGCAGTGTCCCGAAAGACCAATGACCTCTGTGCCATTGCCCTGCTTGCACGTGTTTTACGTGCTTTTGGTGCTGGTGATTCGTCCTCTGAGCTGTAGGGCGTGTCGTACTGGTAGCTAGGGTCTTTGGCAGCCACCCTCTGCCTTCCACGGCGGCTAACACCACCAGAAGGAGGGCTGGTTGTGTCATCAGGGAGCGAGCGTGAGGGACGTGTAGGCTCCATGACTAGTGCGTGGTTACTGGCGCGGTGGTGCTTGCACGAGTGCGGGGCGAGCGTTTGGCGGGGTGGTATCGAGAGTTGACATGTAGTACAATACCCACACCAATTTTCAGCCGCCTGGCTATAAACGCGCGGTTTTGGTACGTGTTCAAAGTCTCTGCTCTTAAGAGTCTACCCGCAGTGCGCCGGGGGAACTCTTAAGAGTCTACCCGCAGCTCCCGGGTTAAAGAGTGAAATTGAGAAAGTAAATGCTGAAATTATGATACAGTAAACCCCGATATTTCGGACTCTTACTCGGAAACCCGCACTTCTCGGAATGGCATAGGCCTCTCGAAGATGTCCCTGTATATCTCGGCAATTTCCGAGTTGGACGGGATTTGTGTCCGGTTTACAATGTTCTCTCACTCTGTTTTAAGTGATTTTAGGATGAATTGAAGCCTGTGCCTTTTAATTATTGTGTTAATATTAATTACAGTACAGTACTATGTACTGTATTGTCCCTGAAAACATAATAAGAACATAAGAAAATGGGAGTCTGCAAAAAGCCGATCGGCCCATACACACCCACACCTGTCACACCCAACCCCAATTATAGGCCCAACTCACTAATACCTTGAATACTGCCCCCACCAAAACGGTCTGAGATTAACACAAGATTACGGGGGTCTGCTGAGCGCCGATTGGCCCACACCTGGTAGATCCCCCTCACACCCAACCCATCTCGTCCATATGCCTATCTAATTTTATCTTAAAGCTCCCTATCGTTCTTGATCCCACTATATCACTCGGTAGCCTATTCCACCCATCTACAACTCTGTTACCAAACCAATATTTGCCTATATCTTTTTTGAAACTAAATTTATCTAATTTGAAACCATTTGTTCGAGTTCTTTCGCTATCACTGAGCTTCAGTACATTTTTCATGTCTCCTTTATTTGTCCCACTAACCCACTTGAACACTTCTATCATATCCCCTCTAACTCTGCGTCTTTCTAACGAATGCAAGCCTAATTTTTTCAACCTTTCTTCATATGGTAGATTTTTAATATTATGAATAATTTTTGCCATTCTTCGCTGTACTCTCTCCAACGAATCTATGTCCATTCTGTAATAAGACACCAAAATTGGACAGCATAATCCATATGAGGTCTCACTAATGACAAGTAAAGTTTCAAGATAACATTGGTAGTTGTGTTACTCACACTCCTTGAGATGAACCCCTAGAATCCTGTTTGCCTTGTTACGTACGCTTATACTGTACACTGTTTTCTAGGTTTCAAATCGTTGCTAACAAACACACCCAAATCTTTCTCGTAGTCTGAGTTTTCTAATTCAGCATTAGCTAGTTTATATTTTTGCATTAGTATTCGTCTTCCCTATCTTTAATACCCTGTTTTTGTCAATGTTAAAATTCATCTGCCATTTTACTGACCATTCGTGTAAGGTATCTAGATCCCTTTGGAGGCACTCTATGTCGCTATCTGAATCTATTGGTCTCCCTATTTTGGTATCGTCTGCGAATTTACTTATCCTACTAGTTATACCTAAATCAAGGTCATTTATGTATATAATAAATAACATAGGACCCAATACAGATCCCTGGGAGACACCACTCTTGACTGATCCCCACTCTGACTTAGTACCCGGTACCATTTATGCTGACTCTCTTCTTCCTACCAATTAGCCATGACCTAACCCATCCCAACAACGACCCAGCTATTCCATGCGCCTCAACTTTTCTCATCAATCTCTCATGAGGGACTCTGTCAAAAGCTTTACTGAAATCTAAATATATTATATCATATGACTTGTCATTATCTACTGCTTCATACACCTCTGAGAAAAAACTAAGCAAATTTGTAAGGCAAGAACGTCCCTGAGTGAATCCATGCTGAGAAGAATTTATTAAATTAAATGTTTCTAAGTGGTTTCTAATTTTACTAGCAATAATTGACTAGTAGCTTTCCTATGATTGATGTGAGACTAATGGGACGGTAATTGGATGCTTTTGATTTATCGCCTTTTTTGAAGATCGGAACTACATTTGCAATCTTCCAAGCTTCTGGAACTAAACCGGTTTCTAATGACTTGTTAAATAGAAATGTTAATGGGTAACTTAACTCATCTCTGCATTCTTTTAATACTCTAGCATATACCTCATCCGGACCAGGCGATTTCTGAGGTTTCAGTCTGTCAATTTCCTTAAGCACATAATTTCTACTTATAGTAACCGCACTTAAGCTATTTTCTATACTATCGCTATATACCTTACAGACTTCTGGAAACTGTGCCAAATTTTCATTTGTGAAAACGGAAAAAAATTGATTATTTAAATTAATGTACTGCACATTTCTAAATATTAATTTTCTGTAATTTCTCCTATCGAAGTTTTAAGGGGACCAATTACATCTCTAACCTTGGATTTATATAGTTGGTAAAAAGCTTTAGGATTATTTTTTGAGTCATTTACAACCTTGATTTCATAATTTCTTTTCTCTTTCCTAATATCCTTTTTGACCTGTCTTGATAAATTGTGATAGTAAGCAAGTACTGTAGGTGAATTTCGCCTTTCTTAATTTTTCTATATACAGTACAGGTATTCCTATCTTTTTTCCGAGAAGGTCTAATAGTCTATTATTCATCTGTTTGGGTTGGTTCTGTGCTGATCTAAATTTTCTTTTGGGGATATATTTATTTTGCGCGTTGAATACTGACTTGATAAAATTATCGTATGTATCTAACAAATTTGATGTCTCTTCCTGACTTAAGCTAGGGGTAAGGGATAAGGGGTATGGGGTACACGCATTTGGACACCTGGATAGACTTAATTTTTTGACCATAGGTATCGTTAATAGGGCTCTTCTTTATCCACCATAATTGGCTTTTCTAAAGTCGGGTATTAATTCTTACAGTTTCTTACAGTAGATCCTCTGGAAAAGGCAAACTTTAATGTCGTATTCTCTCTGGGATTACCTCTCCATTGTATATTAAAATACACAGAATTGTGATCACTCTTTCCTAGGTGGTTCCTGATTTCTACATTATTTATCATATGTTCATTGTTACTGAAAACTAAATCGAGAATATTATTACCTCTAGTTGGCGTATCTATGAATTGAAATAAAAAACTCCTTGGAGTCTGAGTCGCCTATTTGATGCTGCCAATCTATATTCGGAAAATTAAAATCCCCCATAATGCACACATTGCTAAACCTTGATGCTATTTTAATTTCCTCCCATAAAGATGTTCCGTCATTTCTACTCATATTTGGCGGTCTATACATAACTCCAATAACTATGGTCTCACAACCTTCGTTAACCTCTACCCAAACACTTTCATTATCATTATTTAGTCTAATACCTGCTTTAATACAGCTTTTTAATGTACTCCTGACAAATACTGCTATACCACCTCCCCTCCTACTTGTTCGGTCATATTTAAACAAACTATATCCCGGTACAGTAGTCCCTCAATTTTGCTGCAAAGTCTTTCAAATTTGCGAAAGGGACCCAAGATTTGAAATTTTTTGCGGGACTTGATATGTGCGATATTACTTGAGTTTTGCGGGTGGCGCCCAATGATACGGGGTTTCCGCACTAGTTTTTTTGGGGGGAGGGGTATGAGGGTCGTGACGTCGGGCCGCCCTGCGGCCATTGTTTACTGTTTATAGATTCTCCCACGCTCCAATATGTTCTCACGCTCTCGCATAATCGACTTCCTTGGGCAAAATTGAAGTGTTACCTGTGCCCTGGGTCCCCTGAATCTGTATTTCTGTGTTTTTTCTTTATTGTAGGATGTATAATTAAGTGTATGTGTCATAATGTGTGTACAAACAAGGACGAAAATCACCAAAAAATAGGCCCTCGATGATGAGATGTCGACCATATTCAATTAATCCCATAAGGTTAGTTATTTGAAATTTGCGATTTTGAATTTTGCGGGCTGCAATGTCGACCATATTCTCGCAAAATTCGAGGGAGTACTGTATATCAAATTCTGCTAAAAAATGCCTGGTTTCTGTATTAATCCATGTTTCAGTTAGTGCTATTATGTCTATATTTTCTTTGCTCACAAGTGCTCTAAGTTCATTCATTTTGTTACACAAACTCCTACAATTTGCATAATACAGTATACCCTCAACCTATTACTTTTATTTGCAACTAATTTTCTATTGTTTTTAACTAGTATAAGGTTTTTATAAGGTTAGTATTTGTCATTAATATGATGGAATTTAGATATAGATAGAAAAACAAAAATCCTAATTTTCTCTGGTGACGCAGTCTTTCCTCTTCTAATTTGGAATTTTTCCCTCTCTTAAGTCGGACTTTGGACATCTCGGAAAATTGGGCTTCTCGGAAGTGGTCTCCCCCCAATTAGTCCGAGATAGCGAGGGTTTACTGTATAGGGTATGGTATTCCAGTACAGTATTGTGAACATTCACTTGACGATCTTTCAGAAGAGCTTTTTCTCAAAACCTCCGTTTTCTAATGTTATGATGCGTGATCTCGGAGATGTTTTTCACTCTCCCGAGTCCTGCAGTGCATGCTAGTAATTTGATGTCTCCTACATAATTTTTAAGAGCAGCAGGGTCTTTGAAAGGGGTGCAGCCACAGCGTGTGAGGTGAGGTTGAACGGTCACGTTATGGAGAATGTCAGCTCATTTAAGTATTTGGGCAGTGTGTTGACACTGTTGAGTAAGTATGGGAGTACTGTATGGATGAGGAAGTGCGGTAGAGGCAACAGGGGAAGAGGGTTGTAGGAACGCCGAAAGCAGTAACAAGAAGTAGGGTGGTCAGCATGGAAGTAAAGAAGTCCTTGCATGACCGTGTGGTATTCCCGACATTGACTTACGGGAGCGAAGCATATACCGGTACGTTTGTGAAGAGACTCAAACCATGAAGGGTGGAAATGAGTTACCGGTACTTGAGAAGTGCGTGCAGAGTTACATGGAGGGATATCCAGACGAATGAGGAAGTATGAGAGAGGTGTAGTGTGGATGTAGATGTGCTGGAAAGTGTGAAAAGGAACACCTTGAGATGGTTCGGCCTTATGGAACGTATGGGTTAGCGAGAGAATTACTAAGAGGGTGTACGAGAGTGAGGTGGATGTACAGAGAGGGAGAGGTGGAATGATGGAGTGAAGAAGTAATGAGTGAAGGCGGTGCTGGTTGGGAGGAGGGGCGTCGATTGACTGGGGACAGAGGTGATTGGGGGTGTTTCGTTCGTGGCCACCCCTGCTGGGATCACGGCATCAGGCAATAGATAGATAGATATGGGTCTGGCCTCAGGTTAGGTGAGATTGTCAGGTTAGGCTAATGGAGGTTAATTAATGACAATCGGACAATATTGTCGTCGGAGGATGCGGGTGAGTTACGTGTTTGGGTATTATTCTCCTTTTACACCGGGTCGAAGTTATGATCTATTATTTAGGATTATGTACAGTAGTAGTTATATCATGTACCGGTACTTCATTGGCATATACTGTACAGTATGTCCAAACCATCGGTAATTCATTATAATATACTTTATATACAATTACACAATTACCTGGACCTCGGCCTGTTACTCTTTCTATTAATTTCTGCAACATTCGCGGACTTTCCTCTAACTTTCACTCTGTTGAGCACCATCTCTCCTCCTACAAACCTGATCTTCTCTTCCTCACCGAAACCCAGATGTCTGTAGCAACATCCAGCAACCCCTTCTCTGTATCCTCCTACTTTCTCTATCCTAGTTTCAAAGCCAAAGGCGGATGTTGTGCATATGTGCACAACAAACTCACTTGCTCTCGTGTTCCCGATTTTGACTCCTCTGAATTCTCAACTTTATGGCTCAAACTTTCCTGTCATTCTCTTACTAAATATTTCTGTGCTGTCTATCTTTCCCCTAACTCTACCAACTTTCCCAAATTCTTTGACTATCTAAACTCTACAGTGGAACACATTCTATCCATTTCTCCTTTCTCAGAAATCTCCATCTTAGGAGATTTCAACGTTCACCACCGCCAATGGCTCTCCTCTCACACTACTGATCCACCTGGTGAACAAGCCTACGTCTTTTCTATCCTAAATGACCTAGAGCAGTTAGTTCAGCAACCCACCCGTATCCCGGATCGCATCGGAGATCGGCCCAACATTCTTGACCTGTTTCTAACTTCTAACCCTTCTTCTTATACTGTCGATCTTTTCTCTCCTTTGGGCTCCTCCGACCATAAACTTATCTCTGTCACCTGTCCTATCTCCAGTACAGCCACCCGATCCTCCTAGCCGGCGGCGCTTGTGGCACTTTGGCACTGCCGACTGGGAGGCTCTTCGGCAGTACTTCTTTGATTTCCCATGGAATGATTTCTGCTTCCATGGCCGAGGACCCTCGGAGAGTGCTGAACTCATTACCGAGGTAATCCTATCGGGCATGGAAGCATACATTCCATTCTCTTTCTCTCAGTCTAATGCTAAAAAATCTTGGTTTACTCACGCCTGTTCTACTGCTGTCCGCAATAAGGAGGAAGCATTCAAACGGTACCGACGCCTAAAAACTCAAGACTCTCATTCTTCATATGTTTCTGCCCGGAATCAATCCAAATCTGTTCTTCGACTTGCCAAACACTCTTTCATCAATAATAAATGCACTGAACTATCCAACTCTAGCTCTTCCCAAGCTTTCTGGCATCTAGCCAAAAACCTCTCCAACAATTTCTCTTCCTCGTCTTTCCCTCCCCTTTCCCACTCTGATGGCACAACCATCACTTCTTCCTCTGACAAAGCTAAACTCTTCGCTCAAACTTTTGCTAGAAACTCCACCTTGGATGGTTCCGGTGCTATTCCTCCCTCTCCGCCCTCCTCTCTCTTACTTATGCCTAATATCCTAATCTCTTCTAAAGATGTACTTTCTACCCTCTCTGGGCTTAACACTAATAAGGCGTACGGTCCGGACGGTGTTCCTCCTGTTGTTCTCAAAAACTGTGCTTCCGTGCTGACTCCCTGCCTAGGCAAACTCTTTCGTCTCTGTCTATCCTCTAACGTCTTCCCTTCATGCTGGAAGTTTGCTCACATTCAACCTGTCCCAAAGAAGGGTGACCGCTCTCAACCCTCCAACTATCGTCCAATTGCTCTTATCTCTTGTCTTTCTAAAGTTTTTGAAACTATTCTTGCTTCCAAATTTCTTAAGCATTTCTCTTCTCATAATCTGCTCTCAGATCGCCAGTATGGCTTCCTTAACCCGGCAAGCGCGATAGGCCTCACGGAAGGCTTCCTATAGGGAACGCGATAGGCCTCACGGAAGCAGGACCATAAAAAAAGCCTTCCATAAAAAAAAGGGCCTATCAAAACAAAGGAATTTGTCTCTAGGTGAGATAATTCCCCTCCAGTACTCATCCATGTAAATCTCACCCACCCCCCTCCCCTCCTTCCCCACCTTATTCCCACCCCTCCCTCCCCTCCTCAATTATCACCTATTTTTCCTCTTATTATCATCATTTATCGGTTATTTTTCTCTCCCGCGATAATGTAGCACAAGTGGGTTGCATAAAAGATCGTTATGCAACACCCAGACACCGGCACACACCGCCCCGCTCGTCTCAGTTGACTCCCAGACAGCGAGAGGGGAGGGCTGCCTGTGTCTCTCTCTCGCCTGAGATTATGACCGGGTGGCCAATATCTTCGTTTTTCACCACCCAAATGCTTTTCCCACTTATTTTAGCACTCTTGAAGGTTCATATACATCATATATGTAAAATAAAAGCATACCGAAAACAAATAATGGTTTATATTGTAAATATAACGAATTCTGTCAGAATCCAGGGCTAGAAATGCACAAATAACTACCCTAGCACCTAGGTCTATATCGCGCTTGTCAGGTTAAGGGTCGCTCTACTGGTGATCTTCTTTCATATCTTACTAACTCTTGGTCATCCTCCTTTCGGGACTTCGGTGAGACTTTTTCTATTGCACTAGACATATCGAAAGCCTTCGATAGAGTCTGGCATAAATCTTTAATTTCTAAACTACCCTCCTTCGGTTTCTATCCCTCCATCTGTGCCTTTGTCTCCAATTTCCTTTCCGGCCGTTCCATAGCTGCGGTTGTGGACGGCCATTGTTCACTTCCTCACCCTATAAACTCCGGTGTTCCTCAGGGCTCTGTCCTATCTCCTATTCTCTTTCTAATTTTTATAAATGATCTCCTTAACTGTACCTTAATTCCCATCCATTCATACGCAGACGACTCAACCTTACACTACTCCATTAGTTTTTCAGAACGCCCCAACCAGCAATCCCTCAACGACAAACGTAATGAAGCCATAGAACTCTTAAATTCTGATCTAAATACTATTTCCAATTGGGGCAGAGAAAACCTTGTTAACTTTAATGCTTCCAAAACCCAATTTCTCCATCTATCTACCCGTCAGGATCTCCCAGTGGACTATCCCTTATTCTTCAACAATACAAAAATTGACCCTTCATCTTCTCTCAATATTCTTGGTGTCTCTTTTTCTTCTGCTCTCATTTGGAAGGACCATATTACCAGTCTTGCTAAGGCAGCCTCCCAGAAGCTGGGTGTGCTCAACCGCCTTAGGGGGTTCTTTTCCCCTGCACAGCTTCTTGCTCTGTACAGGGGCATAGTGCGCCCTTGTATTGAGTATTGTTCACATGTGTGGGGAGGTTCCTCTCACACCGCTCTCCTAGACAAAGTTGAAAGGAAGGCCTTTCGTATCATTAACTCCCGTCCACTCACCAACTCTCTGCAATCTCTCTCTCTCCGCCGCAATGTTGCATCTCTCTCGCTATTCTATCGCTACTATAATAATCAGTGTTCCTCAGAGCTATCCCAGTGCATACCACCTCCTTTACGTAGGGCACGTGGTACCCGTCTTGCAACTCAATCCCACCCCTACTCTGTGCAACTCTCCAACCCAAGAGTGAAACGTTACTCTCAAACTTTCTTCTACTCAACATCTGAGCTCTGGAACTCTCTCCCAGAATCGGTCTTTCCCTCTTCCTATGACTTAAATTGCTTCAAACTCCGTGTGTCCAGGCATTTTGGCTCGAACGTCCCTTGATTTTGGCCCTGTCACTCTTTCAACTATGGGGGAGGCACTCGCTATAGGCAGTTATGCCTTTTGCCTCCCTCAATCACATAGAAAAAAAAATATATACAGTACCGGTACTCCCTAAATCACTAAAAAAAAATGGGGAAGGTTGTACAGTACTGTACTGTAGTATCCGGGCGTACGGTCGTCATGATTACATAGGTCGTAGTTTCGCGGGGTTTTTTTTTTCTTCTATTATTTGCCCCCTGCTGGCAATATATATGATGATGACAATAAGTCCTGTGGGGGGTGAGGGCCTCTTCAACCTATTATTGTATCCCACAGCAGTCAAAATAGCCGGGAACGTAATCACGAGCGTGCAAATATTTTCTGTTGCATTGGTGTTTTAAGATTGTTGAATAATATTTTTTTTGCAATTTCCGACGGGGCTCGTGAAATAACACCTAAAAAAAAAAAAAAAAAAAAAAAAAAGGACAGTAAATATAAAATACTTATAAAAATCGTCCCCGGTGTAAAACTAGAAATGTACCCGTGTTTGTTTAGGCTATGTCCATTTCGCCATCGCAAGAATTTTACCAAACTCTATCCCAAGGCCAACAGTATGTATGTATAAACTCAGGCATATACCCCATAGCTGGGGATGGTCGACTCGAGACAGAGCCCGAACTTAAATCACATTTAAAGTTTCAATTCTTACGGTCCGGGAGCACTTTCGCGTGCAGCGTTCCGTCGCTCCTTTCTCTGTCTCTTCTAGTAGATAAATTTCACAGGGGGGAGGAGGATTCCTAACCCCCTGCCCTAACGGTGAACTGCATATTTGCTCGGGCCTTTCTTCATTTTTGCTTTTAACCCACCGAGCCCCAGCGACGCAGGGTTTGCGTCCACAATGTATGTAACGCTAAACCACAGCGACGCATGGTTTGCGTCCTGGCCGGTCCGGTCCCAATTACTCTGGTCCTATGGCACCTAGAGGGCTCAGATTTGTATGGGAACTGTGTAAGTATCCCATGCACCCATGCCGATGGTTGAAAACTCTCAAAGTCCAACCGCGTGTGCGTGAGCACGCAAAAACATGTTTTTTTTGGGGAAATTGCCTTCAATTTTTTACTCTTGTAAAATCCGTTTTCGGGGGCTCTGTAGGACCATTTTTTGAGCTTTTTGATCGGTTTTTCGTGGTTTTTCCTTCATTCCTAACCCATTCGCTATTGTTTCTGGAATAAAACAAAATTTCAGAATCAGCCGGTTCTGGGTGGTACATTTATAAATATTTAGCTGGTACTCAGCGGGTTAAAACTAGGCTATTCCAGCAAGGTGTCAAACGAAAGCCGAGTCCTTTCTTTTTAGTCTTTATTGTCTATGCAAAGATAATATTGTGGTTTATAGTTCAAATTTTGTCTTTTGATGTGATGAAATGGCCAAAATAGTGCTATTTTCTGGTAATTTTCTTGTATTCCATCTAATTTTCATTCAAGTCTTTAAACAAAATTACTCTAGTTTGACACACTGTATAATTCCAGATTTGGCCTATGCGATATGGCATTAGAAACCCGTACAATATTTTGATTCAGAACGGAAAATGTATGGGCATTGATGATCTTGCGGACGAGTGTTTATCCTTGCAACCGGAACCCCCGTCCAATTTTTTTTGGTTTTTTGTTTTTTTTTTCTATGTGAATGAGGGAGACAAAAGGCATAACTGCCTGCAACGAGTGCCTCCCCCAGATTTCAAAGAGTGACAGGGCCGAAATCAAGGGACGTTCGAGCTAAAATGTCCGGACACACGGAGTTTGAAGCAATTTAAGTCATAGGAAGAGGGAAAGACTGATTCTGGGAGAGAGTTCCAGAGCTCAGCAGTTGAATAGAAGAAAGTCTGAGAATAGCATTTCACTCTTGGGTTGGAGAGTTGCACAGAGTAGGGGTGGGATTGTGTTGCAGGCGGGTACTAAGTACCCTACGTAGAGGAGGTGGTATACACTGGGAAAGCTCCGAGGAACACTGATTATTGTAGTAGCGATAGAATAGTGAGTATTACCTCGGTTGTCTGTAAAATGCTAGAAATACTCACAAGAGACAGACTTGTAAATCACTTGGAGGAAAATATCCTACTCAAAGATACCTAGCATGGCTTCCGTAACAAATGTTCCAGCTTGATGAACTTTCTTGTACTTCTTCCACGATATCCTCAACCTATATGACGAGAGTATAGCTGTAGATATTATATACTGTACCTTGATTTTCAAAAGGCCTTTGACAAAAGTACCCCATAAATGGTTATTGATAAAATTAAAAGTGCATGGAATACAAGGGGGAGTGTTGAGATGGATGGAAAATTGGCTCAGTGAAAGAAAGCAAAGGGTAGTCATAAATGGTAAATCATCAAAATGGACCAATGTAACTCTACCCCAGAGATCGGATCTAGGGCCAGTGCTGTTCCTAGTTTATGTATGACATAGATGAGGGCCTCACCTGTACAATCTCAAAGTTTGCAGATGATACAAAAATTGCAAATACTGTACTGTACCGGTACTCTCAAACGAACAAGCTCAGTGTGTCCAGACATTTTAATTCTTACGCTTCTTGAATTTGGCTCTCTTTCACTCTTCTAAATTTTAGGGGGTCACTTGTTACAGGCAGCTTTGTCTTTTGTCTGCTTCATAATGTACACATGGTAAAAAGTTAATTCTTTAGACTCGGGCTTTCCGGTCTATGCCATAAAATCGGTAAGGGTTGTGTTATTGTGCGTATCACCTCACACACTGTTATGTTTGTGCCTAATTTGACCTGTTTTTTCTTTCTTCAAAATTAAAGACGTAAATCATCAGAATAACCGTAACCTAAACTAACCTTGAATTATTAATGGGGGCTGCAACAACCACACACTCGCAGAATAGCCTATTAGTGCGGGTGTGGGTGCGGCAGCCCCCACTAATAATACAGTACTTGTAGGATTAGGTTTTTATACCATGCCCGAAAGAGGGGTTATGGATCTGCGATCTTAGTTTCAACCATCTTGACAATTTTACCAACGCCTAAACTTCGTTTGTTGCGAAAATAGCCTCCCGAAAGTATACCTAGGATGGGAATCGAACCCGAAACCCTTGGGTTACGAGGCAGACACCTTACCAGTTAGACCAATAGAGATATACTGTACCACTTGGCCTGACATATTTCCACATCTTGTTGTTCAGTTTATGCTAACCTGGCCCTAGGTTAGGTTAAGAATATTTAGATGATTTATGATAATTTTGGACGAGTTTTTCCTCGCAACCCCTGTTTACTCTTGTTATGACGCGCAATCTCGAAGGTGCTTTTCATTCTCCCGCAGTACTTTATGGTAATTTAACAGCTTCTATATAATTTTTATGAGCAGCGGGGGCTGGGGGGAGCAGCCAGGCAGCCCCCACTCCCAGGTTAGGTTAATGATATCGTTGGAGGAGGCGGGTGAGGGTTTGTTTACGTCCACGAGTATCCCCTCTAGGCTGCGTTTCACATTCGACGGATGGCTCAAGTCAAAAGAAATACCAGATAAAAATCTATATACCGGTAGCCTATACTGTAGGATGGTTGTAGTATAACAGGGCTAAATGGGAGTGGTAATAGTAGCAGTATCACTCCACTTCTACTAAAAATAAATTGCTTACATAATACAGAAATAGTGGTAGATTTTTAGGTCTGGGTTAAATTTTGTCTGTAAATTTTACTATTTTTTGTTTAACCCTTCCAGCCCGGGTGTCCTTTTAAAAGGACACCACGAAAGAAGGGCAGGAGCCTGGGTGTCCTGATAATAGGCAGTAAGCTTTCAAGCCTATTCAGCTTGGTCTGAACGCCGTGCATCCGACGCATGTAAACAAAGCCGATCATTGCGTCACCGCACCTCCGAAAACAAGAAGGAGACGTCGGATCAATATTATTGTTGTGACGTAAGACGAAATTAGTGTCTGAAAAGCTCCGATATTGTCAACATCGCGGTAAAATTTGCTCTACTGAAATCGTCATCACAACTGAACCAGTTGACTTAGAGAGCTCTACTCAATGCCAGTCTACAGATTGAAAACCGCACTACGTTTATAGATGCATGGCAAATTTCTAGCAGTTAAAATAAACAAAAATACGGTAGCCTAGGCCTAGACGTTTTTCGGCCAGATCGCCCGGATACGACCTCCGTCCTTTGGAGGACCAGCCCGTGCCACGAGGGTTAATGCTTTCTTAGTGTGTTTAACTATGTGAAACTTGCAGCAAATATATACATAGCTTAACCCTCTCACCACGGAAGACCTCTTGAACGCCCATAAAAAAGCATATAACAGGGTACCCGGAAGGCCTCTTGAACGCCAGTGGTTGAAAGCCTGTGAGCTTCGTGTGCGAGGCGTCGGTCCGACGCATGTAAACAACAGCCGGCTGGACCGACGCCCCGCATCTCCGGCCACAAGAAGGAGAGCGTCGCTTGTTCGTGTGTGCCTGTATGTTGTTGTTAAGTATCGAAAAGTGGTGTAAAGTGGCTGTGTTGGCCATAAAGTTATCTCCAATGAAATCATCATCACAGCTCAACCAGTTGACTTAGAGAGCTCTACTTAATGCCATTCTACAGGTAAATAACACAGCTACGCTTGGGGATGCGCGGGAATGCGGGAAGCAGTCTGATTAACGAATATACGGTAGCCTAGCCTAGACGTTTTTTCGGCCAAAACACCCGGGTTTCGAGGAATATATATATAATACATAGCCGGGGCTGAAGGGTTAACATAGCTTATTAAGAAAGGCTATAATAAGCCTACAATAATAGAAACATAAACAAAGACCATTGCTTACCTTAAAATTAAATGCTTAGCCCAAGTGCCCAGGATACGCAATATTAATTGCGTACCCTGGACACTTGCTAAGCATTTAATTTTAAGGTAAGCAATGGTCTTTGTTTATGTTTCTATTATTGTAGGCTTATTATATCTATCTATCTATCTATTGCCTGACGCCGTGATCCCCGAAGGGGTGACCACGAACGAACTGCCCCCATGCACCTCTGTCCCCAGTCAGTCGACGCCCCTCCCCCCAACCAGCACCGCCTTCGTTCATGTACTTCCTCACTCTTAGGCTTATAGCCTTTCTTAATTATTTATTATTGATTTTGATCGAAAATGTGTGTGTCTGGGCTCTGGGGTGGGCTGCCGGCCATATGTATTTTTCTCCATAAGTTATGTTATTCTTATTACTGTAAACGAATTCCCAATATGCACCACGTTTTTCCGTCCATATAGATGCGTTTTGGGGGGTCTGACTGTACTAGGCCGTCGCATGGGGCCATCTGTAGAGTAGGGTCTGGCCAAATTTTGCGACCTACCTTATTTTTATATATTTTCTTATTACACATCTCCTGCAGGAATGACACATACAGTTGTTGTTGTTGTTCCCCAAGCTGCCTGGCCGAACAGCCTCAAGGCCCCGAGCAAGGCCAAGGCCATAACCGAGCGCCCCCACAGAACCCTCCCTGCCGACCACAATATAGCCTGGGTGACCGAAGCCACTCCATTGTGGGGAGCTGAGGAGGGTGCGGAAACGCCCGGGAAACCAAAGCCCCACCCAGGGCCCTGTGCCCCTCAGCATTTATTGAGAGAAAGTTAAGGGGCAAAGGAAAGATGTGATGCTTTGGCTTCCAATCTTAGTAGATTGGGAGGTCAATCCACGGAAGAGACGCCGTCACTTGAGATCTAGAAAATACATAAGTAAAAGGAACAGTCAGAGTAAGCTATGGGTATGGCAGAGATCGCTCAGTTCTCACTCTGATAGACCAGCCCATCACCACATGACTAGAACCCAATCCTCTCGGCATCAGCTAGGAAAGGCCCTAGAAAACCGCCTTTGGCGGGGGGATAGTTCCCCTATGTCAACCCCTTTCGGAGTTGGGCACATACAGTATTGGCAAGTAGTATACTGTACGATACGAACACTTCATTATGGACGATAAAATTCACAGATTCAGACCTGGACCTAATGCCAAAAGAATACCAGTAGCCTAAAAGTATGGTTTATTTGTGGGTGCATTTCAAAGTTTTAGTAGTTGTTTTACAATATTTACTATTTTAAAGCAATATTTTAAAGCCTTCCATGGACACTTATCACAGAGGAGTTGACCATTGCACCACCATTTTCAGTTGATCCATTTTCTTATCATGTGCAATTTTGGATGTGTTTTTTTATTCTCCTGCACAGTACAGCACAGTATTTTGGTTATGCTCACGGTCACAAACATTACGTACACATATAGTTTGACCGTTATTTTCGAGATCAGGTACTTGTGTTCGATCTCAAAACAAAAGAACTTAAAAACGAAGGCAGTCCATGACAGGGTCGCCCGGAATGACTCCATTTAGGACGCGAGACTGCAACCACACGAAACGGTCTTTAAACTTTTATAAATTTATGTACAGTATGTAGTGGACTTTACCCATCTATCTATCTATATATACTCAGGCCCAATCCCCACTTTTTCCTTTTGTGTGTGTGTGTGTGTGTGGAGGGGGGGGTGAGGGGTGGGGGGGGGGGGGGGGGGTAACTCAAGACAGAGCCCGAATAGGGACAACACATCAGAAAACAATGAACACACAAAAACAAAACATAAATTCACACACATCCTCATAGCTCTTGTAAATTGCAGATGAAAAGCAGTGGAGGACCTGCGGCAGATGAAGCATTTACAAGAGTTTCTACTGCCTGGCGGACCGTTCGTACCGGAGGTGTTCAACGACAAAAAAAAAGGTAACTTATTTGATTTTTTTAAGACCTTTCGTGTCATTTAGGTGTCGATTTTAAAAAGACGTCACCGGTACTGAAAGGTGTACCGTGAACTGGGGCAAATTCGGACAATTTTTGTGTTTTTGTACCATCGAGTCAAGTTTTTAGTTCTATCGAAGATCTTTAGTATTATACATGAGGCTGGTCCACTAGTATATCAAGTCATAGCAGCAAGAAAATATTAGATATCTATTATATACTGTACTATGAAAATATACATGTATATGTACTATATATGTACATATATACAGTATATATATGTACATATATGTACTATGAAAACGAGACAGAGATAGGGGCGAGGGAACGCGTTCGTGGTCCCGGACCCTAAGAATAGGAGCTTTGAATGTGCGTGGATGTAGTACGAATGAGAAGCGAGAGGATATTGGAAGGTTATTTGAAAGAAGGATGTATGATGTCCTTGCACTGAATGAAACAAAGATGAAAGGAGAGGGAGAAGTGGATTTTGGAAACGTGATAGGTAGAAAGTCTGGAGTAGACGAGGGAGTCAGGGGGAAAGAAGGAGTGGCTATTATTGTGAAGGAGGAGTTGAGAGAGTTTATAAAAGAGTGGAAAGAGGTGTCATCAAGGCTAATGTGGGTGAGAATGCGGTTTAAGGGTTAAAGGTGGGTTTTTGTAAGTGCGTATGGACCAGGAAGTGAAAGAGAGTTAGACGAGGTAGAGGGTTTCTGGGAGGATTTGAGAGATTGTCTACAAGGGTTTGATGAAAATGAAAATTTTATAGTTTTAGGGGACCTAAATGCTAGGGTAGGAAATGAGTCTGTTGAGGGAGTCATCGGTAGTTTTGGTGTGGATGGTGTAAACGAGAGTGGAGAAAGACTGAAAAATTTATGTGAAGAGTGTAGATTGAGTGTAGGTAATACGTTCTTCAAAAAAAGGCGTATACACAAGTACATCTGGCATAGACTTGTGAGGGGAGAGATTGTAGAGAGGGCATTGATGGATTATGTGCTGATGACAAGGGAAAGATTGTGTAGACTGCTGGATGTGAATGTGATGAGAGGTGAGGCGGAGGGTATGTCAGATCATTACCTGGTGGAGGGAAAGCTAAGAGTTAAGAGTTACAGGAGAATAAGAGACAAGCGTGAAGTAAGAGAGGTTGTTGTTGTTGTTGTTGTTCCCTAAGCTGCCTGGCCGAACAGCCCCGAGTCCCTGAGAAAGGCCATGGCCACGATCGGGCTTTCCCACAGAGCTCTCATTGAGTGTAGATTGTGTTGTTGGCGTAAGTGGTTGTGTGAAATGCAGTCTTCTATGATGTGTTTAATGGTATGGGGTGCTGTGTTACATCCCGGGCAGGCGTCGACAACGGAGTCATCCAGTCTCTTCTGATAGCTCAGGAGAGCTGGATGGTGTCCGCATCTCAGCCTGGCCAGGTGGACTCTGTCCTCGCGAGGAAGGGAGGATTCGGAAGGATGGATTTCGGGAGGTCGTGCATGCAGCTGCGTGTTGTCTGTGAGTGAGTGGATGGATCGGTGAGAGATATGAGTATGGATGTGCTTCTGGAAGTTGGTTCGGGGTGGGCAGGGAGGGAGAGAGAGAGGACAATAATTGTGTGTGATACCGTGTGCTGGGTGTTGTTTTGATATTTCTTGGTGTCTGTGGGTGTGTTGCCATGTAGTTTAGTGGGTGGTCTTGGTTCGTGGAGGCTGCTGCCAGGAATTGAGTGCCTCTCATGTCCAGATGGTCTTTGACTTTGAGGATTTTGGTTTCTTGATGTAGGTGATCTGTGGGTGCAGTACCTGTGCAGCCTGTAATGATCTTCAGGGCTTTGTTTTGAATAGTCTGTAAGGTCTTATGATGTGTTTCAGCTAGGTTAGAAGCCCAGGCTGGGCTTGCGTATTCCATCACTGATCTTATGTATTGTTTATATACTGTGGTGGTAGTTTCTTTGTTGTGTCCAAATTTTGTGTGAGCAAGTGACCTGAGGGCGTTAAGTCTGGGTGTCAGTTTCTTTTTAATGTTTGTGGTGTGCTGTTTGAATGTCATATGAGTATCATATGTTACTCCTAGGATTTTGGGTGTGTGTGTATGTGTTAGGGGTGTGTTGTTTATGGTGAGTTGAGGGATGTATTCGTGTTCTCCTGTCCAACTTGTGAGCAGGGTTGCGGTGGATTTGGCTGGGGCTAGATTAAGTCTGTTTGTAGTGCACCAGCCATGTAGTGTGTTGAGATAGGGTTGAAGGAGATCTGTTGCTCTTTTTGGGTTATGGTGTGTGCATGTGAGTGTTATGTCATCTGCATAGGAGGCTAAGTTTATTTGGGGCGTATTGGGTGTAGTTATATCATGCATGTACAGATTGAAGAGTGCGGGCGATAGGACGGATCCTTGTGGGACTCCGTTTGGAAAGTTTCTGATTTTAGATGACTGACCGGCAAAAGATACGTGTGCACATCTGCCTGCTAGGAAGTTGGCCAGCCACCGTTTTGTGTTGTTGTGCATGTTTGTGTTGTAGATTTTGTTTGTTAGGTTGTGGCGGGGGATGGAATCGAAGGCTTTACTAATGTCGAGTGTGGCTAATAGTGATCTGTGTGGTGGTCTAGCTGAATTGATGCCGTCGAAAGCTCTTTGTGTAAGGTCTGTGAGAAGAGTGTTTGTGGAGTGCAGTGGCCTAAAGCCATGTTGTGTTGGAGCTAGGGGTAGGTCAGGTGTAATTAGTTGTAATACTAGGCGTTCCATGACTTTGGAGGGGGAGCAAAGGAGTGTGATGGGGCGGTGCGAGGAGGGTAGCGTGGGGTCTTTGTTGGGTTTGGGGAATGTGATGATGATACCATGCTTCCAAATGTCTGGTATTGTGTTGTGTGAATAGCTGTAGTTTGATATGTTAGTGAGTGCTTGTATGCCTTGTGGTCCCAGGTGTCTGAGGTGTATGTTGCTTATGTTGTCTAGGCCACAGGCGGGTGAGTGCTTGAGATTGTTGATGATATGCTTTGTCTGGTGATTGGTGAAGGGTGTATAGTCAGGGTCTGTGGGGAATTGTCTCTTACGTCGGATGACACGTCGGTCGTCTTTGTGAGGTTTTAGGTGGCTGACATGTGAAAAGTGATTGATGAGAGTGTTTGCTTGTTGTTTACATGAAGGAGTAGAGTCTGTTGTTGTGATTGCAGCATGTGATTGTGTTGTGTTGCTCTTGGAAAGTGTGATGCTGTTTAGTGTTTTGTAGAGTTTTTTGGGGTTTGTTTTGTGATCAAGTGTTTGTAGGAAGTTATTCCAATTTAGTTTTTGTTGTTCTTGTATTTTGTTGTTAGTTTGGGTGTTGAGTGCTTGAATTTGTTGTGTGATGTCTTGTGTGTGGGGTGCTGGGGAGTGTTTCAGTATGTCGCATTGTCTGATGAGGTTTTGAATTTCTGGTGTGAAGTTGGGGTTGTGTCTTTTTCTGTTACCTCTTGGAATGTGTTTCTTGTCAGCGTTTTGGATAGTTTTATTGAGTATGTGTACAGCATTGTTGATGTTAGTGATGGGTGTATTGTTTAGAGTTGTGAAGTGTTGTTCTGTCTCATTTGTGAATGCTTCCCAGTTAGCTCTTTTATAATTGGTGTATGTGTGTTTGTGGCTAGCTGGGGTGAGTCTGGTTTTGGTGGTGATAATGATCGGGAGGTGGTCAGAGCCTAAGGTTCTGACCACCCTCCAGGATGTTGTGGGGGCGAGTTCTGGGGAGCAAAAGGTGATGTCTGGAGATGATGGGTTATAGAGGGCTTGGTGAGGAATATGGGTATGTTGATGGATGTCGTTAAGGATGATGAGGTTATCGGTTTGGTTTTGTAGTACTAGCCCTCTGTCTGTGTCGGGGTTGTCGACAAACCAGGCCGACGTCTTGGCGTTGAAGTCACCACCCAGGATGATGTGTGGGGTGTGTGGGGTGTTTGTGATGTGTTGTAAGTGTGGTCTGTATTCATTTGGTACTGTAGGGGATGTTTGGGGAGGGATGTATGTGTTTATGATGGTTATGTTGGAGTTGTTGCCAGTGCGTATTTTAATTGACTGTATTTCTGTTGTGTTATCATTTGGGGGGAGGAGTGATTTGGTTTGTACACTGGTTACTATGTATGATATTTCTTTGTGTACCAGGGTGATGAGTCCACCGCCCCCGCCGACAGCCCGGTCTTGTCTGATGGTGGTGAAATTATGAAATGTGGGTGTTTTTTGTGTTGTGCGGAGTTTTGTTTCTTGTAAGATGGCAATGTGTATGTTGTGTTGTTTGATGAAGTGTGAGAGTTCGTGTTTCTTTGTGTTGATGCCATCTATATTCAGTTGAAGAATGTTAATGTTATGTGCACGATGTATGTTGGGTGCTGCTGCACGAGGATGGGGTGATGGGGGGGGTGGGGGTGGGGGGGAGGGAGGGGCTGGGGGTTGGGATGGGTGAGGTGGGGGTGGGGATTGGGGAGCAGGAGATGGGGGTTGGAATGGATTAGGATGGGGTGTGGTGTGTTGAGTTGAGGATGTGGATGGTATGGGAAGGTTAGGTGGGTTAGGGAGGAGAGGTGGACGGGTTTTAGGGGGGGGAGTGGATGATATGGGAAGGTTAGGTGGGTTGGGGAGGAGAGGTGGACGGGTTTTAGGTGAGGGATTTGACTGGGAGAGGGAGGGGCATGAGGAACAGGTCCAGGTGTTTGTGTAGTGTTTCTTGGAGGCAAGTGTTGTGCAGGTGAAGTGGGTCCAGTTCCCGCATGAATTGCAGAGAACTGAACCCTTAGTATGGCGACTCGAAGTGATGGGTTTTGAGCAAGTTGGACATATGTATGTGAACGTGGGTCCTGGGTTGCTCTCAATGTCTCCGGCTAGAAGAAGTCTTCGAAGTAAGAGAGGTAATAAAAGTTAGTGAGTTAGAGAAGAGTAAAAAAGAGAGGGAGTACAAGGAAAGACTAAATGAAAAGTGGATGGAAGAGAGAGAAGTAGAGGTTGAATTGCAACAGTTTAAGGAAGGAGTGAAAGCAAGTGCAGAGGTAGTATGCGGCAAAAGGAAAGTAGGAGGCAGAGGTATCAGGAAGGGAAGCGAGTGGTGGAATGATACGGTGAGAAAGGCAGTTGAGGAGAAGAGACAGTGTTTTGAGAGGGTTTTACAGGATGGTAGTGTTGAGGTATGGGAGAGGTACAAGGAGAAAAGGAGAGAGGCAAAACGGAAAATTAGAGAAGCGAAAAAAGATACAAACGAAAGGTGGGGTCAAAGGCTGAGTGAGAATTTTGAAGAACGAAAGAAGATGTTCTGGAAGGAGGTAAATAAAGTAAGGAAAGGAGGACAAAAGAGGGAAGAGTCAGTGAAAGATGAAAATGGAGAATTACTAGTGGAACCAGTTGAAGTGAGGAAAAAATATGCCGAGTATTTGAATCTTTGTTAAATACAAGAGATGGAAGAGAAGCAGTGATTGAAGCAGAGGTGGATGGAGATAGGTTACCCAGGCCACCCAGGTGGCAGGGAATGAATGAAAGGATTGACGAAAATGAGGTGAAAGAAGCAGTGAAACAAATGAGAGCGGGAAAAGCAGAAGGTTTGGATGGTATTGCTGTGGAGTGTATAAAGAAGGGTGGAGATGTGATAATAGATTGGTTGGTGAGACTTTTCAATGTGTGCTTTGCTGTGTCAATGGTACCAATAGACTGGAAGAGTGCATGTATTGTGTCGTTGTACAAGGGGAAGGGAGATCGGCAGGAGTGTTCAAGTTATAGAGGTATTAGTTTATTGTCAGTGGTTGGAAAGCTGTATGGCAGGGTGTTGATAGAGAGGATAATAAAGTGTACGGAAATTGCAATAGGAGAAGAACAGTGCGGTTTTAGGAGGGGAAGAGGGTGCGTGGATCAGATGTTTGCAGTAAGACAGTTATGCGAGAAGTATTTAGAGAAGCATAAGGAGATATTTTGGGCTTTTATGGACTTGGAAAAAGCGTATGATCATGTGGACCGTGAAGCAATGTGGAAGGTGTTAAGGATTTATGAAATAGGAGGAAATTTGTTAGAAGCAGGTAAGAGTTTTTATGAAGGGAGCAGAGCATGTGTGAGAGTAGGAAATGGTGAGTTGATTGAATGGTTTGAGGTAAAGGTAGGTTTGTGACAGGGTTGTGTAATGTCACCATGGCTGTTTAATATGTTTATGGATGGTGTGGTGAGGGAGGTGAAAAGGAGAACTATGGGAAGAGGATTGGGTTTAGTAGGAAAGAATGATAGAGATTGGGAGTTGAATCAGTTGCTGTTCGCTGATGACACAGCATTGGTGGCGGATTCTGATGAGAAACTGCAGCGGGTAGTCAAAGAGTTTGGTGTGGTTTGTGGAAGGAGGAAACTGAAGGTGAACGTCAATAAAAGTAAAGTAATGGTATGTAATAGGGGAGAGTATAGGGTGAATCTAGATGTGAGGCTGGATGGGGAAATATTGGAACAAGTAGAGTGTTTTACATATCTAGGAGGAACGATAAGCAGGAGTGGAGGTATGGAAGTGGAGGTAAAACAGAGAGTGTGTGAAGGAAGGAAGGTTTTCGGAGCAATGGGAAGTACTGTATGTGGAAGACGAGAAATCTCGGAGTGAAAGTAAAAAGTGCACTGTATCAAGGAATTGTTGTGCCAACAGTGATGTATGGGGCTGAGACATGGGCTCTGAAGAAAAAGGAGAAAAGAGGGCTGGATGTGATGGAGATGAGCTGCTTGAGGAGTATGTGTGGAGTTACTCGTAGAGACAGATTGAGGAATGAAGAGATACGTAGGAGAGTGGGGCAGCAGGAACATTTGTCAGCCAGAGTGGACAGAAGGGTGCTGAGCTGGTATGGTCATGTTGAACGAATGGGAGATGAAAGGCTTACAAAGAGAATATGTGAGTCAGGTACAAGGGGAGATAGAAGGGCAGGAAGGCCCCCATTGAGATGGAGAGACTGTGTAAGAAAGGCTTTGGATGATAGAGGAATGACTATAGATCAGGCAGGGGAAGTGGTGGTGGGCAGGAGTGAATGGAGAATGCTTGTGAATAGTTGAGTGAACACGTGGTCATTTGGAGTAAGGGGTCGGGCACAAGTTGGACTAGATAATAGTCCATCAGGCGCCTGGCCCGGGGAGACGATTAATATGAAGGGTGCGCCTGGAAGTGTGGTGGGAGGGCTTGTGGCTTTGGCTCCGCTGCATGTCTGCCTGCCAAGATCGGAACCTCTCCGGGTGGTCGGGGGAGTGCTGGAGCGACCTTGGTGACCCTGGTCTCTGGGTCTTCTCCTGGGTGACCTGGATGTGTGTGAGTTTGTGCTTTTTATCTGTGTTTATTTGTTGTTTTATGTTGTTTTTTTCCCTGTTCTTGCTCTGTCTTGAGTCGGCTACCCCCAAAATGGGGATTGGGCCTGAGCATATAGATAGATAGATAGAATGAAAATATATAATTACAGTGGAGCCCCTACCATATCTTCGTGACAGCAATCTTCGCTGTAGACACTAAATAGACTCAATTTCGCTGTAAATGAATCAATCTTCGCAAAAAAATACGAGGAAAGTATGCCGCGATTTTATTCTTCGCAGCTAATATTTCAATCTTCACGCTGCATTTTCCTGCCTAGCTGAGGCATAAACATGCTGGCCAGCCAATCACAGTCCACCATTCGGGCACCATCTAGCAACGTCATTGCAAAACAGTCAATTAAAATGTAAAACTTGCAAACTAAACAAACCAAAATTGGGACAAGGACAATATAAAGTCAAATTAAATTATCAAAATCGCTATGTGGAAACAACGCTTACTAAAATGAAAATTCTTAAATAAAAGAACACAATCCACCACATACTGTAGGGTGTACATTACTACATGAGCAAGTTAATCTGTTTCCCAAGCAAACTAATCGCACATATAACAACGCACTATCGTCACGTTAAAGGAAGTAGTCAAGTTTGGGAAGTCCGGGACGTTCTGGCAAATTTTACTAAACTCTGCATGAATAAAGAAACTACATGTTAAATGTCAAAATATTATTTAAAATCAAATTTGCAACATTACAAGACATTAACAATAGTACAACATACAAATATTGATAAGATATCTATACTATTACAAAATAATATATAAAATACAGTACAGCACTCACTAACGATAGTGCTATCGGGTAGGTACCTGCCTCAAGTGACCCCTATCAATAACTACCCTACAAATAACCTACATTTATAGCACAAATAAACTAAGGAAATCGCAAAAGTAAGCAATTGATACTATCGACAATGAATACATATAATATAAAGACAAATAATTGCAAAATATGAAGTAACAACAGATTTAAACAAAGAGTACTCTTTTAACAAGAACAATAAATTTAAAAAATCATCAATATTAATATTAATAATAGAAAAAGAAAAAGATAAACAATAAATACAGACAAAAAGTAAGCAGAGGTTATACAAGAAACTTCAAGTTAAAAATGCTTGATTAAAATTATTGATGTCAAATTTTAGAATACAGTCACAATAATTGACCCTAAAAAGATTAAATTTATGGAACAATTTACTTGCCTCAAAACCTTTGTACACTAAGAGTCTGTATAGTAACCTAGCTCTAGCCCAAAAGTCATCTACTTTAGTGCAGATTTTACAAAATCTTATTAACACAGGCATCCAGTAGAATGCCACTGAAAGTAAAGTGATTAACCCGGGAACTGCCGGAAGACTCTTAAGAGTTCACCCGGCGGACTGCGGGAAGACTCTTAAGAGTAAGGCTATTAAAAAATCCATTTAAAACACCCCAAAACATTTTTTTTTTTTTTTTTTTCCCCTGGGCCATGCCAAATATCACTCCTCCACCTCCCCTCCTTCCCCACTTTCCTCACCTCCTTCAGTTATCACCTATTTTCCCTGTTATTCCCTTATTCTGTGGTATATTTTCGTGCTAACATTACCGAGTTGCAAGCAGGGCATTGTCATCACTGTTAGCAAGCGAGTGCAAAAGAGAGAGAGAGAGAGTATCGATCGACAGTCTCTCTCCAGACGTGGGGAAAAGTGGTGGGAATGGAGATTGCCTCAGCCATACATTATGTAACTCCCGGCCTGGATCGCCGATTTTGACCATCCAAACGCTGTTTCCACTTGTTTTATTGTTGTAACAGGTTAATACCTTTATAATCAACCTATAATAGGCGCATATGGATAAGTATTAATGCTATTTATGGTAAAATAACGATGTTAGTGATGGGAACAGCTCAAATACATCAGCACAGGAGTGTGGTGTCTCATACCCCCCATGCGCACTTCAGAGGTTAATTAGATTTTTTTCTATAGGTCCAGGAATAATTTGTAGCGAGGTTGGTCCTTTGAGATCAGTGCCTTATAAATTGTCCTTTCCTTCCACGTAAACATTGCACTATTCGGTGTGCAGTTGGGTCTGAGTGCATTATTAGGTTAATATCCAGTATTGGATAAATAGATATCAATCGTAGTCATTTTTTTTTTTTTTAAGAGACAATGAACGGAGGAAGGAAAACACAGATAAAACAAAAAGGTCCATGTGCCTAAAGGCATCCTCCATTCATAAAATGTTTGTAACAACTGGATTTAAACATTTGTAGATTGTAAGTTTGTGGAAAGCAATTCGAGGGAAGTGAATTCCAAAGAGTAGTAGCTCTGGGGATAAATGAATTCTGATAAGCAGAAGTTCTGCATTGTGGAGGAGAAAGTGTAAATTCATGGGCGCTCTCAGCTGCCCTAGTTCTACGGGGAAAGATGTGGAGAGGCGGCACAATTGAAGCAAGTTCCTCGGAACAATTGCTGTGAAAATATCTGTAGAATAATGCAAGGGATGCAACGTTTCTTCGTATGGATAATGTAGGAAGGTCCTGTGTGATTGCAGGGTTATTGATTAATCTAATAGCTTTATTTTGAATTTTGTCCAACTGCCTCAATGCAACCACTCCACTTCCACCCCACAGAGGTGAACAGTAATTCATCTGAGAACGCACATGACTTTTATATATCACGGCCAACTGCTCGTCAGTGAAGAATTCTCGAACTCTGTACAGGAGTCCCAGTTTTTTAGAGGCATTCTTAGCAATGCTTCTAACATAATGTGTCCAGCTCAAGTTAGTAGTTAATGTTACACCGAGAATGTCAATACTAGGGGAAGTGGGAATATTTACATCATTAAAAAATATATGGGAGTCAGTGAGATTCTGTCGGTTAGAAAATTGAATGTACTTGGTTTTCTGTGCATTAAAGGAAACTAGATTCTTTTGTCCCCATCCATTAATTCTAGAAAGGTCCTGGTTCAGAGAAATTGCAGTGTTTATTTTTGAATTTATAAGATCGGGTTGGGTGAAAGAATTGGTAAATGTGAAGGAACTGTGGAGTGTTGAGTCATCTGCGTAGGAATGTATTGGATTATGAGTGGTAGATATGAGATCATTGATATGAATGAGGAACAGAATTGGGGCCAAAACTGATCCCTGGGGAACACCAGCATTTATTGAGTGAAATTGAGAATAAAGGCCATCTACCATTACACGTATTTTTCTGTTATGAAGATAAGAAGAAATTAGTGGAACTAATGATGCAAGGCCGTAGTGTGACATCTTCGACAATAAGGATTGATGCCAGACTCTATCAAATGCCTTTGATATATCCAGTGCTATTGTATGTGTTTCACCATGTTGGTCTGTAGCTTGGTTGATTTGATGCGTAAGAAGGCAAAGTATGTCTGCAGTTGATCGACATCGTCTAAAACCATATTGCCTATCACTGATTAATTTATTATTCTCAAGATGCTTAATTATGTGATTATTTAATATAATTTCAAAGACTTTACCAAGAGTGGAAGTTATAGCTATTGGTCTGTAGTTTGATGGATCTGAAGAGGCACCTTTCTTAGGAACTGGATGGATGTTTGCTTCTTTCCAGGGTACTGGGAAGCATGAGGTATGAGTACACAGACGGAAAATTTTGCCAATACAGGAGCGAGCACCAAGGAGCAATTCTTAAGTACTATTGGAGGAATTTCATCTGGACCAGGAGCCTTATCTACCGAGAGATTCTGCAAAATAGTTTTGACATGTCTGGTGTGGATCTTAAGTGAGGGAATTTCAGGCGAATTAAAATTAAGTACAGGGACATCTTGATTTATTTCATCTAAGGTTGAGTTGGTGGAGAAAATATCCGCAAGAAGGTTAGCTTTACCTCGTGGGTCACTTACAAGATTGCCAGTCGGAGATTTTAATGGTGGAATGGATGAAGCAGTAGTGAAGTTGGATTTAAATGAGTTAAGAGTAGACCAAAATATTTTGTTATCATTTGGATTATTTAGAAGTTTATTTGCCTGCTTGTGGAGAAAGTTTGATTTAGTTAGGTTTAATACAGTTTTGGCATGATTTCTGATGTTTCTAAAGTAATTAAAGGCTTCATGTGTTTTTGATCTTGTGTATGCATTGTAGGCTATTGCTTTTTGTTCAGTTACTCTAGCACAATTATGGTCAAACCATTTAGGTGAATTAGATCTTTTACTGTACTTTTGATGAGGAATAAAAGTTTCCATTCCAATTTTTACAAAATCTTGTATGTGGCTCAAGGTGGAGTGTGCATCATTAGAAAAGAAAGAGGTCCAGGGAATATCAATAAAGAAACCTTGAAGACCCTCCCAGTCTGCCCTATCGTAATGCCATTTAGTCACCAAAACAGGTTCAGAGTGGGAAGGTGTGGTAGGTGATGTACTTAACCTTTAACCCCTTCTGTACCGGCGACATCCTTTTAACTATATTCTGGCTGTTATCAGACGATAGTACTGTATTCAGTTTATAAAAAGGCCTCCACCAATTAACAGACTTTGAACTATCTTGCATAACCCTTTTTACTACCACCAATCCTTCTTAACCCTTTGGCTGCGGCCATTTTTGGGCTATTTAGGGCATATTCAGGCACTCCTGAATGATAAATCAAGCATCTGCATTAAATGAAGTGTATTCTGCCGAAAACTAGGCGAGAATAGCTTCAAAATGACACCAGAACGGGCCCCGTACGTGGTCTGGTTCACCCGCAGTGGTGCCAGTGAAACGTGGGAAACCCGCTATTATGTAACACTCGCTCGCTTGGCTACACTGCTGGGAGACACAGAGAGAGACCCGCGCGAGACACAGTCACCCTCAGTGAGCCGCTCGGTACTCTGAGGGTCGGAGGTGGGCCCCTCACGCTCCCGCTCACTGACACTCAATTTTTACGTTTTTTACAGGCTTTTAAAGCCTGGAAATTGCTGTAACTTGCCAAAACATTCCAGAACGTCACGCGCAGCGAATGGGTTAAGCAACATAAAATTCTCTAAATGTAGCTAAATTGGGATTAAAAAGACATCGCCGGTACAGATTGGGTTAACTGTCTCTGGTGGTTTAATGGTTAGTGTTTAAAATCTAGATGTGGTATCCCAGGTTCGAATCCCGGGAGGATCACATAGTTTCATTCATTTCATTGGGAGGTGTTTGGTGTTGGGAGTGAAATTAATTAGATAGAATATTAGTATAGGGTCACTATGGTCTATTCATTATATTTAATAACAAAAAAAATGACCACTAACCTCTATAACTGTGTGTTCTTTTATTTCATAAATTTTATTTTAGTAAGCGTTGTTTCCACATAGCAA
Organism: Paralithodes platypus; assembly: GCA_032716605.1. Lineage (NCBI taxonomy): Eukaryota > Metazoa > Arthropoda > Malacostraca > Decapoda > Lithodidae > Paralithodes > Paralithodes platypus. Next base: position 12,138,796 of record CM064506.1, on the reverse strand, counting down.
TTTTGATCAGTTATTTTGCCTTTTATATTGTCTTTGCCCAAGTTTTGGCTTGTTTAGTTTGCAAGTTTTACATTTTAACTCAAAGACTATTCCTTCTAGGTGCTGGCGAGATGGACCGATTGGGTGGCACTGCAAGGGGGGCTGCGGACGGTCGGGGTATTGACTCGGGGGCTGTTGGTCCCCTCCCCCGCTGCCCTCTCAGAGACAGATCTCATCTCTCGCTGGCCCCTTCTGGGGTCCGAACATCTAAAGCGGCTTCGGTCTACCAGACTCGGGTCTAATGTTTCTACCATTTGGGAAGAGTCAGACAGGGAATAGGTGTGGAAATTTACAGCCCATTTGTTCTAGCCTATTTTAAGTTCCAGACGGTAGGAGTCAGAATTTCTGGCCTACTTAAAATGAATGGACTATAGTGGGAGTTTGTCCAGTCCAAGGACGTTGCCTTTTAATATCTTAATTTTTCCAGGGCATTAGATCACACGTTTGGGGCCACACGCTCGATCGCCCAATTATTGCACTAAGTAGCCTATCGTATTACATGATACTGTACTTTTTGTTCAGCTTATAGCAGAGTTCCAAGCAGCTCAGTCTTGGGCGCTCCTCTTAGTTAGTCCTTTGGCTGCGAGAATAGTTTGTACTACCTGATCCCACGTCTTTCTTGGTCCACCTCTCCTTGCGACTCTCTTCACCTTCATATACTTGCTTTTCTTGACCCAATTATTGTCATCCATCCTTTTCACATGTCCACACCAACTAAGCCGGCTCTTACGCATATCCTCATTAATAATCTCTTTGCTAAGCTCCTTCTGAGTTCTACATTTGGATTTTTGTCTTACATTGCAGACCCACATATCCATCTCACCATCCTCATTTAATTTTGTTCCATCGTATTTATATCTTTCATAAAATTTGCACTAAAGTAGATGACTTTTGGGCTAGAGCTGGGTTACTATACAGACTCTTAGTTGTTGTTGTTGTTGTTGTTCCCCAAGCTGCCTGGCCGGACAGTCCCAAGGCCATAACCGAGCGCCCCCACAGAACCCTCCCTGCCGACCACAATAAAGCCTGGGAGACCGAAGCTACTCCATGGCGGGGAGCTGAGGAGGGTGCGGAAACGCCCGGGAAACCAAAGCCCCACCCAGGGCCCTGTGCCCCTCAGCAATTATGAAGAGAAAGTTGAGGGGCAAGGGAAAAATGTGACGCTTTGGCTTCCAATCTTGGTAGATTGGGAGGTCAATCCACGGAAAAGACGCCGTCACTTGAGATCTAGAAAATATATAAGTTAAAGGAACAGTCAGAGTAAGCTATGGGTATGGCAGAGATCGCTCAGTTCTCACTCTGATAGACCAGCCCATTACCACATGACTAGAACCCAATCCTCTCAGCATCAGCTAGGAAAGGCCCTAGAAAGCCGCCTTTGGCGGGGGGATAGTTCCCCTATTTCAACCCCTTTCGGGGTTGGGCACCCGCCTTGATATGTTGTTTTGACTTTATATTGTCTTTGTCCCAGTTTTGGTTTGACTTTGTTTGCAAGTTTTAAATTTGAATATTGATAGGCCAGATTTCGCTAGCATACACCATCATACAGTACTTCTAACGCATGTACTAGATTAGAAAAGAAAAACAATAAACCAAACCTTTGCCTTAAATCACATAGCGGTTTTGATTTAGTTATTTTGTCGTTTTACTGTGTTCGTATAAGTTTTGGTTTGTTTATTTTGCAAGTTTTACATTATAATCTAACATCCTTAACCTCATACAGGTTTGAGAGCGCGAAATAAAAATACAACGAGATTGAGTGGTCCCTGTTTTCTGGAATTGGTGAAGATTGACTTGACTGGGACAAGAACTCTGATGAAGATTACCAATTGCCTAACTTCAAGAGTTACACTCAATGTGAGGACCAGCATGTACGGTAAGTTTATAGAGTAGTTTTTTTATATGCCTTTCAGTAAGATGGCTTTATTACTTCCATTATGGGTGATGATACACAAATTTATTGCGTATAGAAAATATTTATAGAAATTAAACACGTAAAAAGTACAGTAGCCTATCTCCTTTTTGAATGGCATAAAGCCTTCCCATTTTTTAATTGACAGATAGGCAGAATAGTTTTACATTGTTCATTTTATGATTACTGTTGTTTTTGTGGTTGTTCCCTAAGCTGCCTGGCCGAACAGCCCCGAGTCCTTAAGGAAGGCCATGGCCACGGTCGGGCTTTCCCACAGAGCTCTCAAATAGTGTAAATTGTGTTGTTGGCGTAAGTGGTTGTGTGAAATGCAGTCTTCTATGATGTGTTTTATGGTATGGGGTGCTGTGTTACAACCCGGGCAGGTGTCGACGACGGAGTCATCCAGTCTCTTCTGATAGCTCAGAAGAGCTGGATGGTGTCCGCATCTCGGCCTGACCAGGTGGACTCTGTCCTCGCGAGGAAGGGAGGATTCAGAAGGATGGATTTCGGGAGGTCGTGCTTGCAGCTGCGTGTTGTCTATGAGTGAGTGGATGGAACGGCGAGTGATATGAGTATGGATGTGCTTCCGGAAGTTGGTTTGGGGTGGGCAGGGAGGGAGAGAAGACAGTATTTGTGTGTGATAGCGTGTGCTGGGTGTTGTTTTGATATTTCTTGGTGTCTGTGGGTGTTGTTGTTCCCCAGGCTGTCTGGCCGAACAGCCCCAAGGTCTCGAGCAAGGCCAAGGCCATAAACGAGCGCCCCCACAAAATCCTCCCTGCTTACCACTAACAAAGCCCGGGTGACCGAAGCCACTCCAAGGCAGGGAGCTGAGGAGGGTGCGGAAACGCCCGGGAAACCAAAGCCCCACACAAGGCCCTGTGCCCCTCAGCAATTATGAAGGGAAAGTTGAGGGGCAAGGGAAAAATGTGATGCTCCCAATCTGCCAACTTCTAGGTTGGCAGTAGGGAGGTCAATCCACAGAAAAGACGCCGCCACTTGAGATCTAGAAGATATATAAGTAAAAGGAACAGTCAGAGTAAGCTATGGGTATGGCAGAGATCGCTCAGTTCTCACTTGGATAGACCAGCCCATCACCACATGGCTAGAACCCAATCCTCTCAGCATCAGCTAGGAAAGGCCCTAGAAAGCCGCCTTCGGCGGGGGGATAGCTCCCCTATGTCAACTCCTTTCGGGGTTGGGCACCCGCCCATGTCTGTGGGTGTGTTGCCATGTAGAGTAGTGGGTGGTGTTGATTCGTGGAGGCTGCTGCCAGGAATTAGAGTGCCTCTCATGTCTAGATGATCTTTGACTTTTAGGACTTTGGTTTCTTGATGTAGGTGATCTGTGGGTGTAGTAGCTGTGCATCCTGTGATGATTTTAAGGGCTTTATTTTGAATAGTCTGTAAGGTCTTATGATGTGTTTCAGCTAGGTTAGAAGCCCAGGCCAGGCTTGCGTATTCCATAACTGATCTTATGTATTGTTTGTAGACTGTGGTGGTGGTTTCTTTGTTGTGTCTAAATTTTGTGTGGGCAAGTGATCTGAGGGCGTTAAGTCTGGGTGTCAGTTTCTTTTTCGTGTTTGTGGTGTGCTGTTTGAATGTCATTTGGGTGTCGTATGTTACTCCTAGGATTTTGTGTGTGTGTGTGTGTGTGTTAGGGGTGTGTTGTTTATGTTGAGTCCCGGGATGTAATCGTGCTCTCCTGTCCAGCTTGTGAGGAGGGTTGCAGTGGATTTAGCTGGGGCTAAATTGAGTCTGTTTGTAGTGCACCATTCATGTAATGTGTCGAGATAGTCTTGAAGGAGTCTTGTTGCTTTGTCTGGGTTTTGGTGCGTGCTTGTGAGTGTTATGTCGTCTGCGTAGGAGGCTATGGTTATTTGGGGTGAATTTAGTGTATTTATATCATGCATGTACAGATTGAAAAGTGCGGGTGACAGGACGGATCCTTGCGGGACTCCGTTTGGGAAATTTCTAATGCTAGATGACTGACCGGCAAAAGATACGTGTGCACATCTGCCTGCTAAGAAGTTGGCCAGCCATCTTTTTGTGTTGTTGTGCATGTTTGTGTTGTAGATTTTGTTTGTTAGGTTGTGGCGGGGATGGCATCGAAGGCTTTACTAATGTCAAGTGTGGCAAGTACTGATCTGTGTGGTGGTCTAGCTGGGTTGATGCCGTCAAAAGCTCTTTGTGTAAGGTCTGTAAGAAGAGTGTTTGTGGAGTGCAATGGCCTGAAGCCGTGTTGTGTTGGAGAAAGGGGTAAGTCAGGTGTCATCAGTTGTAGTACAAGGTGCTCTATGACTGGAAGGGGTGCAAAGGAGTGTGATAAGGTGGTGTGAGGAGGGTAGCGTGGGGTCTTTGTTAGGTTTGGGGAATGTGATGATGATACCATGCTTCCAGATGTCTGGTATTGTGTTGTTGTTGTTCCCTAAGCTGCCTGGCCGAACAGCCCCGAGTCCCTGAGGAAGGCCATGGCCACGATCGGGCTTTCCCACAGAGCTCTCATGGAGTGTAGATTGTGTTGTTGGCGTAAGTGGTTGTGTGAAATGCAGTCTTCTATGATGTGTTTAATGGTATGGGGTGCTGTGTTACATCCCGGGCAGGAGTCGACAACGGAGTCATCCAGTCTCTTCTGATAGCTCAGGAGAGCTGGATGGTGTCCGCATCTCAGCCTGGCCAGGTGGACTCTGTCCTCGCGAGGAAGGGAGGATTCTGGTATTGTGTTGTGTGAGTAGCTGTAGTTTGATATGTTAGTGAGTGCTTGTATGCCTTGTGGTCCCAGGTGTCTTGAGGTGAATGTTGCTTATGTTGTCTAGGCCACAGGCGGGTGAGAACTTGAGATTGTTGATGATATGCTTTGTCTGGTTGTCTGTATGATTACTGTAGTATGTACTGTATATATGTCGTTCGCGACTTCCCAAATTGACTAATTCCTTGAATGTGACGATAGTGCGTTATGTGTGCAATTACTGTAGTTTGCTTTGGAAACAGATTAACTTGCTCATGTAGTAATATACCCTATGTGGTGGATAGTGTTATTTCATAAATGTTATTTTAGTAAGCGTTGTTTCCACATAGCGATTTTGATGAGTTATTAGTTTGCTTGGGAAACAGATTAACTTGCTCATGTAGTAATGTACACCCTATGTAGTGGATTGTGTTATTTTATTTATAAATTATTATTTTACTTAAGCGTTGTTTCCACATAGCAATTTTGATTAGTTATTTTGTCTTTTTTACTGTGTTCGTATAAGTTTTGGTTTGTTTATTTTTCAAGTTTTACATTATAATTGTCTTTGTCCAAGTTTTGGTTTGTTTAGTTTGCAAGTTTTACATTTTAATGTAGTACACTGAGGTATATATCCAGTGCTCTAATATTCAAAGCCGTCATAAATTTGGAAATGGTGAAGTTCAATTGGTGAAAGATTTAACAATGTATACTTGTACAGTATACAGTACTGTACTTGTAAGCAGGTTGTCAAACCGGGACAATCTGCTGTTAAGACTGGAATGATTATGAGAAGAAATACAAGAAAATTAACATGAATTTGGATTGGTTTGGTAATTTTATCACTCCCAAAGACATAATATAAACTTCCAAGCATAAATGTAATTGTGTATATATTGTTATGGTGACTAAATACAAGGGAATAGGCCTCTTTTTTTACACCCAACAGTAGTAACATACTAACTTGCACACACAGTACAGTCGCGCTAATAAGTGATGTCTCGGCACCAAGTATGTTTTGATCAATAATGTGTACCGTTATCAGTAATATCTAAGCATAATTTCTTCATATCGTGTGAAATATACAACCATGTTCCTACACTTGCCCACCCTATTCAACATCTGACAGACATTAATACAGCACAGAGCAAGGCAAACGTAACGACTAGTGGGACATGACTTGTTAGCACGACCGTACATGTACTTATACTGTACATACATACATACATACATACATACATACATACATACATACATACATACATACATACATACATACATACATACATACATACGGGTTTAAAGACCGCAACCGTCCACAGTGCATGTGGCTTCCATGGTACAATCACAGTACTGCACACAGTGCACAGCAATCACAACACGGTGGCTACAGTCTTTACTGTAGCACAGTACAACATATATAACTAGACAGTCCTAAGTTACTATCAGTGTTGAGGTGAGATGCCATTATGATTTAAGTAGACACTTTGCTGTATGTATGTACAGTATGTATATAGTGAGGCACATATCCCATTGCTGGGGGTGGTTGACTTGAGTCAGAGCCCGAACAGAAACCTTTTAAGTTCCAATTCTTAGGGTCCTGGACCACTGACGCGTTCCCTTACCCCTTTCTCTGTCTCGTTGAGTCGGAGAATTTTACAACACTGTGCTTTGAAAGGACAAATTAACCGTGTTACCGAAAGCATGACTGTACTGTACTGTAAAAGGATGTAAATCTATACTTATACACCAGAAGAACAAAGACATGCAAATTCAGGCTTTTTAGATATGGACATAAACAAAAAAAATAAGGGGAATCTCCTTGTACTCCCTTAAAATTTATGATGTCATGACTTGGCGTTTTTCTTTACATATGGAATATTCAGCATAAAATATTTAGCAATCTCCCTTGATGTCCACTGAATATTGATAGTACAGTTAGGAGCATAAATTGGGACTCGCCTATTTTACCCTTTCTGTCTGGAGTCGGCCACCCCTTAGCTATGGGGTATTTGCGTGAATATATACATACATATGTACACTTAACCCTTTCAGTGATTGTGACTTGTTTTTATTTGATTTCAGCTACATTTAGACAATTTGATTAAGCTTAGGAAGGATATGTGGTAATGTAAAAGGATTGAGAGTGTATTTACCTAATTGTAGTTTACAGGAGTTGAGCTAAGCTCCCTCCAGCCTATTCCATTTGTCAATACATCTATAGGGGAAGCTAAACTTCCTAATGTCGTTCTTGTAGGTAGCTTTTCTACTTTGTAGCTGTGGCCTCTAGTTATTCCTGTATCCATAATTATTATATCCTCCTTAAGCCGCTGTCACACGAGCGCTTTTTCCGTCAATTTTCCAAGATTTTTTTCTCGTAATATTTCGGGACTTTTTCGCACTGGTATCGGTAACTAGACTGAAGGTAGATTATGTTACGCGGCTGAATTCTGATAAAGTGTAATTTTTTAAGCTTCCAGACCAAAATTGCTTGAAAAAAGGCTCGTGTGACTCCAGCCCTAGCGTGCATTTGTACAACATTATCATGTCTCCTTCTCCCTCCTCTCCTTTAGACTCGGTAGATTTAATTTGTCTAGCCTCCCTTCATATGGCAGTTCTCTGAGACTTGGAACCAATCGAGTAACTGCTCTCTGGATTCTTTCTAACTTGTGAATATGTTTTTTAAGATGCGGGGACCACACCACTGCTGCATATTCCAGTCTTGGTCTAACCATACTTTTTTATAATTTTCGCTAACCTGTTCTCATCCAATAGTTCAAAGCAACTTTCATATTCCCGGCCATTGCATACATTCCGCTAAAGAGCTTGTTAATATGTTTCTTTGGCGACAAGTTATCTTGTATAATCAACCCTAAGTCCTTTTATTTTTTGGCCTTGCTAATTATATTGCCTCCCATCCTGTACTCCCAATTTGGTCTATTCACACTTCTTCCCATATTTAACACATGACATTTACTTATATTAAATTTTATTTTCCACTTGGTGCTCCATTCGTATATTTTATCGAAATCCCCTTGCAGCTCCTCACAACTACTTTTATTTGTCTCATAATTTGTACGTCATCTGCAAACATTGACATGTACTGTAGGAGTTTATGCTATCTATCTATTGCCTGACGCCGTGATCCCCGAAGGGGTGGCCACGAACGAACCGCCCCATGCACCTCTGTCCCCAGTCAGTCGACGCCCCTCCCCCCAACCAGCACCGCCTTCGTTCATGTACTTCCTCACTCCATCCTTCCACCTCTCCCTCTCTGTCCCTCCACCTCGCTCTCGTACACCCTCTTAGTCATTCTCTCGCTTTCCATACGTTCCATATGGCCGAACCATCTCAAGTTGTTCCTTTTCACACTTTCCAGCACATCTACCTCCACACCACACCTCCTTCTTACTTCTTACTTAACTCATATTATGAGTTTATGCCTATCTGATTAAAAGACGTCTTTCCTAAGCTGCATAAAATAGTTTAATATTGTACCATTCCTGTTTTGGTTTGTTTGTTTTGGAATTTTTAAATTTTGATTGTCGGGATATAAGTCGGAATAGCATCATCCGTATTGAAGTGATTAATATAGTTTTGACTTTATTGATATTACAGTGGACTCCCAGTATTCGCGCCTATGTCGTACCAGCCCCCTTCCACGAATGCGTGGTTTCGCGGATACGTGGGCAGTGTTTAACATAGGTTTCAATGGGAAATAGGCTTAGGTCGTACCTGACTCGGCCATCTTGCACTACTTTATGACAATAATATGGACCAAATTATTAAACAGATACGGTGACGGACCTGGAAGAATGTGGAACAAAGTGTGGTACCGTCAGTGACGGTACCGGTACCACACTTTATTCCACATTCGTCCAGTCACCCATAAAGTACCCATTTCCCCCCAAATATATCCAATAAATACATATTATTTGAGAATACTTATAAATACATATTATGAGGAGATAACTTACCACACAAACTTTATTTGTAATCAGTCATTAGGCCTAGGCTAGCCTTACGCATCGGCATAATTTGCCCGCTTTCGTCCGACAGCGTCGGTACGCTTGCTCTCTGTTTTGATGGTCCCGGGCATTTATTTCCATCATGATTACCATCAGGCCCTCTGTCCCTATCACTGAATGCTCTAAAGGCCCTAATAAATGCGGGAGATAAGAGGTTCGTGCAGAAAAAAGCTTGTAAACGGGTGGTTTTTTACTTTCCAACACTGGGCTGTGAGCTACTGCCTCAGCTGGGACGCTGTGTTAACGTCACGCAAGAATGCAAGATGGCCGACCAAAGCAAGACTCGGGATGTGCACTGACCCGCCCGATTCAAATCCGTGAATAGCTGGTATTTTGCCGTTTTTTTGCGCGGATGACGAGTAATGGGATATTTAGGGGTGTCCGCGAATATCAAGGATCGCGGATAACGAGAGTCCACTGTATATGTTTTCACCAACCAACTTCACTTCTAAACTCGATTAATGAAAACAAATATATGTGGCACTCCAAGGACTCGAACCTAGGATACTCACACCGAAATTCCGCGCATTTATGCATTACGTTATCAAGACAGTTAAGGAAATATACTAACAAAATTATAACCTGTACAGATTGGTGGTGGCTTCCAGTACAACCGTTTGGAGGACTACAAGAGGATAATTGTTCAACCCTTGAACTACGGGGCCATCGGACGCAACAAAGATAAGAACTCTGCCAAAGTAATGCGAGTGTGTAGGAATGTAGTGTTTACTCTTTATTTGTACTGTTGTTTTGGTGATAATGTAGAGTTTATGTTTACTGTTATTGTAGTGATAGCGTATAGTATGTTTCATAACAGCTGACGGTAAATATCCATGTCCCCATCGTGATTGCTCTGCTTGGCTAATTATGTTGTTACAGTAGAACCTCGCATGAGTGGACCCCTGGTGAACGGACTTCGGTTTGTACGGACAAAAAATCGAGATCGGACAAGCGCCCTAAAGTCCGGACAAATCGGGCAAAAGACCGCTAATTTGAAAGTTGTCCGGTAGGCGGGTGACGCGGCAGCATTTCCCCCCCGAAAACATCAGTTTGTTTACAAGTATTATATCATTAAGTCATTTATTTTATAGTGTGAATACTTCAATAAATATTAAGGTAGGAAAACATGTTTTTAGACCGTCTTATATTATTAAGTAATTTATTTTATACAGTTTTGGTTAGTACATGTTAAAATTCATCGTATTTTTACTCAATTTTCAATGTACGGACTTTTTCAATGTGCGGACCAAGGTCCCCCCCTATTAGTCCGCTCATGCGAAGTTCGACTGTACAGTAATTAGGAAAAGTTGGCATTAATATGATTTAGATATGTAGGCTAATAGTTTCATATATTTCAATGAAGTAACGAGGGATATGTTGGTAAGGAATTCAATTTACTGCCAGGTGAAAAAAGACTGACAATAGTGATAATTAGTGGATGGACTAGCTGTATACCAATGTAGAAAAATAGTGCTAAAAAGATACATAGGGGGCCTCCGAGTCAGACGGACCCGAAGTTGACAGGTCAATCTTGTAAGTTTAATTACACTGCCACGGATTGTCCTATTCACTGGGGACAAGTCCACTTGGAGACGTTTTATGTATAGCCACCCTCATATATTAAAGAGGAATAAGACATCCGGCAATAGATAGATCGACAATTACAATAGTACTTGCCGCATAATTGTGTTGTTTGCATTCTGTTAAAGTGATAACTCTGGTATAGGGCTTTGTTTTGTTTTAATAGGCTATCAATCTTTTCACTATGACTTAAATTGCCCCTCAACTTTCTCGTCATAATTGCTGAGGGGCACAGGGCCCTGGGTGGGGCTTTGGTTTCCCGGGCGTTTCCGCACCCTCCTCAGCTCCCCGCCATGGAGTGGCTTCGGTCACCCAGGCTTTATTGTGGTCGGCGAGGAGGGTTCTGTGGGGGCACTCGGTTATGACCTTGGAATTGCTCGGGGCCTTGGGGCTGTTCGGCCAGGCAGCTTGGGGAACAACAACAACAACAACAACAACATTAATTCCGTTTGATCCCCATGAAATTTTTTTGAAAACCCCTTAGACAAGCTGTGAACAGCTTGGGTGAGATTGTGTCCCTGCCTCACTCCTTTCCCAATCTTTATCTTCTTTGTGTCTGTGTAATCGGACCACAGCAGTGCCTTTTGCGTATACTGTATATTTTCTTAAGAGTTTTATATATGTTTCATTAATTTGTTGTTCATGTAGCAAGTTTGGTATAGCTGTTATCTCTACTGAATCGAATGCCTTTTCGTAGTCTACAAAAGCTAAACAAAGAGGTTTATTATACTCCGAGGTTTTCTCTATTAGCTGGTTCATTGTATGCAACTGATCCATGGTTGAATATCCAGTTGTAAATCCTGCCTGTTCCCGAGATTGATTTTCATCTATAATTTTACCTAACCTATTTGTGAGGATTTTTGAGAACAACTTGTAAATAACTGATAAACTAATGGGACGGTAGTTGCCGAGATAGTAGAATCACTATTGCATTGCACCAAGTTTCTGGAACATCCCGCTCACACAAACATTGGGTGAACAGCTCTGGGTGGGTTGCCATGTAGTTTAGTGGGTGGTCTTGGTTCGTGGAGGCTGCTGCCAGGAATTGAGTGCCTCTCATGTCCAGATGGTCTTTGACTTTGAGGATTTTGGTTTCTTGATGTAGGTGATCTGTGGGTGCAGTAGCTGTGCAGCCTGTAATGATCTTCAGGGCTTTGCTTTGAATAGTCTGTAAGGTCTTATGATGTGTTTCAGCTAGGTTAGAAGCCCAGGCTGGGTTTGCGTATTCCATCACTGATCTTATGTATTGTTTATATACTGTGGTGGTAGTTTCTTTGTTGTGTCCAAATTTTGTGTGAGCAAGTGACCTGAGGGCGTTAAGTGTGGGTGTCAGTTTCTTTTTAATGTTTGTGGTGTGCTGTTTGAATGTCATATGAGTATCATATGTTACTCCTAGGATTGTGGTGATGGGCTGGTCTATCAGAGTGAGAACTGAGCGATCTCTGCCATACCCATAGCTTACTCTGACTGTTCCTTTTACTTATATATTTTCTAGATCTCAAGTGACGGCGTCTCTTCCGTGGATTGACCTCCCAATCTACCAAGATTGGAAGCCAAAGCGTCACATTTTTCCTTTGCCTCTCAGCTTTCTCTTCATAATTGCTGAGGGGCACAGGGCCCTGGGTGGGGCTTTGGTTTCCCAGGCGTTTCCTCACCCTCCTCAGCTCCCCGCCATGGAGTAGCTTCGGTCACCCAGGCTTTATTGTGGTCGGCAGGGAGGGTTCTGTGGGGGCGCTCGGTTGTGGCCTTGGCCTTGCTCGGGGCCTTGGGGCTGTTTGGCCAGGCAGCTTGGGGAACGGCAACAACAACAACAACTCCTTGGATTTTGGATGTGTGTGTATGTGTTAGGGGTGTGTTGTTTATGGTGAGTTGAGGGATGTATTCGTGTTCTCCTGTCCAGCTTGTGAGCAGGGTTGCGGTTGATTTGGCTGGGGCTAGATTAAGTCTGTTTGTAGTGCACCAGCCATGTAGTGTGTTGAGATAGGGTTGAAGGAGATCTGTTGATCTTTTTGGGTCATGGTGTGTGCATGTGAGTTTTATGTCATCTGCATAGGAAGCTAAGTTTATTTGGGGCGTATTGGGTGTAGTTATATCTTGCATGTACAGCTTGAAGAGTGCGGGCGATAGGACGGATCCTTGTGGGACTCCGTTTGGAAAGTTTCTGATTTTAGATGACTGACCAGCAAAAGATACGTGTGCACATCTGCCTGCTAGGAAGTTGGCCAGCCACCTTTTTGTGTTGTTGTGCATGTTTGTGTTGTAGATTTTCTTTGTTAGGTTGTGGCGGGGGATGGCATCGAAGGCTTTACTAATGTCGAGTGTGGCTAATAGTGATCTGTGTGGTGGTCTAGCTGAGTTGATGCCGTCAAAAGCTCTTTGTGTAAGGTCTGTGAGAAGAGTGTTTGTGGAGTGCAGTGGCCTAAAGCCATGTTGTGTTGGAGCTAGGGGTAGGTCGGGTGTAATTAGTTGTAATACTAGGCGTTCTATGACTTTGGAGGGGGAGCAAAGGAGTGTGATGGGGCGGTGCGAGGAGGGTAGCATGGGGTCTTTGTTGGGTTTGGGGAATGTGATGATGATACCATGCTTCCAAATGTCTGGTATTGTGTTGTGTGAATAGCTGTAGTTTGATATGTTAGTGAGTGCTTGTATGCCTTGTGGTCCCAGGTGTCTGAGGTGTATGTTGCTTATGTTGTCTAGGCCACAGGCGGGTGAGTGCTTGAGATTGTTGATGATATGCTTTGTCTGGTGATTGGTGAAGGGTGTATAGTCAGGGTCTGTGGGGAATTGTCTCTTACGTCGGATGACATGACACGTCGGTCGTCTTTGTGAGGTTTTAGGTGGCTGACATTATGTGAGAAGTGATTGATGAGAGTGTTTGCTTGTTGTTTACATGAAGGAGTAGAGTCTGTTGTGATTGCAGCATGTGATTGTGTTGTGTTGCTGTTGGAAAGTGTGATGCTGTTTAGTGTTTTGTAGAGTTTTTTGGGGTTTGTTTTATGATCAAGTGTTTGTAGGAAGTTATTCCAATTTAGTTTTTGTTGTTCTTGTATATTGTTAGTTTGGGTGTTGAGTGCTTGAATTTGTTGTGTGATGTCTTGTGTGTGGGGTGTTGGGGAGTGTTTCAGTATGTCGCGTTGTCTGATGAGGTTTTGAATTTCTGGTGTGAAGTTGGGGTTGTGTCTTTTTCTGTTACCTCTTGGAATGTGTTTCTTGTCAGCATTTTGGATAGTTTTATTGAGTATGTGTACAGCATTGTTGATGTTAGTGATGGGTGTACTGTTTAGAGTTGTGAAGTGTTGTTCTGTCTCATTTGTGAATGCTTCCCAGTTAGCTCTTTTATAATTGGTGTATGTGTGTTTGTGGCTAGCTGGGGTAAGTCTGGTTTTGGTGGTGATAATGATTGGGAGGTGGTCCGAGCCTAAGGTTCTGACCACCCTCCAGGATGTTGTGGGGGCGAGTTCTGGGGAGCAAAAGGTGATGTCTGGAGATGATGGGTTATAGAGGGCTTGGTGAGGAATATGGGTATGTTGATGGATGTCGTTAAGGATGATGAGGTTATCTGTTTGGTTTTGTAGTACCAGCCCTCTGTCTGTGTCGGGGTTGTCGACAAACCAGGCCGACGTCTTGGCGTTGAAGTCACCACCCAGGATGAGGTGTGGGGTGTTTGTGATGTGTTGTAAGTGTGGTCTGTATTAATTTGGTACTGTACGGGATGTTTGGGGAGGGATGTATGTGTTGTTGTTGTTGTTGTTGTTGTTCTTCTTGTTGTTCCCCAAGCTGCCTGGCCGAACAGCCCCAAGGCCCCGAGCAATTCCAAGGCCATAACCGAGCGCCCGAGGGATGTATGTGTTTATGATGGTTATGTTGGAGGTGTTGCCAGTGCGTATTTTAATTGATTGTATTTCTGTTGTGTTATCATTTGGGGGGAGGAGGGATTTGGTTTGTACACTGGTTACTATGTATGATATTTCTTTGTGTACCAGGGTGATGAGTCCACCGCCCCCGCCGACAGCCCGGTCTTGATTCCCCCTTAATTCCTTAAACGTGACGATAGTGCGTTGTTATGTTTGCGATTAGTTTGCTTGGGAAACAGATTAACTTGCTCATGTAGTAATGTACACTCTATGTGGTGGATTGTGTTCTTTTATTTCAAATTTGATTTTATTAAGCGTTATTTCCACATAGCGATTTTGATTAGTTCCTTTGCGTTTATCTTGTGTCGTCCCAGTTCTGGTTTGTTTATTTTGCAAGTTTTACATTATTCCTTCTCATATTAATTTGAGTCTTTAAACAAAATTGCTCCGGTTTGTCATCACCTTTATTTTTACTGTTACTTGTTGAGTATGGGGGCGGTTCGTTCATGGCCACCCCTTCGGGGATCACGGCGTCAGGCAATAGATAGATAGATAGACTTGTTGAGTTTTGCTGAGGCATTGGGATTTTTTTTTTAGTTTTGTGTTATCGTATGATATGCAGGATTCGAAACTGCATAATAAATTGTAGGCTTGTGCATATTTCTTTAACTGTCTTGATAGCGTAGTACATTTTTGCGCGGAATTTAGATGTGAGTATCCTAGGTTCAGTCCTTGGAGTGCCACATGTATTTGTTGATTTCATTGATTGAGTTTGGAGGTGAAGTTGGTTGGTGGATATTATTGATATTATAAGTTTGTTGTTTTCAAAGTTTAATATCCGATAAATGTAAATGTATTTGTCCACATATAGATTTTGTTTAGTGTTTTGTTGTTTCAATACTTTTTATTTTGATGAGTTCGTTATATTGATTTGATCAGTAACTTTTGAGTTTGTTTTCAAGTTTTATATTTTCATTTCTTTATATTGTTTTTGCTAAATGTACGATGCGTTGTTTCGACATAGTGAATTTGAGTTATTATAGTTTGTTCATCTATACTGTATATTATCCGGTTCCTGTAAAAAAAAAAATTGCAAGTTTTACATATTAATTACACGCCAAATGCGAAAAAGCAAGCCTGTCTGAGCTGGTATAATAATATATTATGTTCTCTCCAGTAACCAACTTTACTCCTAAACTCGATTATTTAAATTAACAAACACATGTGGCAGTCCTGGGATTCGAACTCAGGATGCTCTAATATGTCATAGAAAACGATGCTAAACAATGACATGTATGTATGTATACTCGGATACCATGTAGTGTGTAGCCCACTCTGAAATATGACGATAGTGCGTTATTATATGTGCGATTAGTTTGCTTGGGAAACAGATTAACTTGCGCATGTAGTGATGTACACCCGATGTGAGGGATTGTGTTCTTTTATTTATAAATAATTATTTTACTTAAGCTTTGTTTCCACATAGCGATTTTGATTAGTTCTTTTGCCTTTATACTGTATTGTCTTAGTCCCAGTTTTGGTTTGTTTATTTTGCAAGTCACAATTTACTAGAATAACTTGCTCATGTAGTAATGTACACCCTATGTGGTGGATTGTGTTCTTTTATTTCTAAATGTTATTTTGCTTAAACGTTGTTTCCACATTGCGATTTTTATAAGTTCTCTTGCCTTTATATTTTCTTTGTCCAAGTTTTGGTTTGTTTAGTTTGCAAGTTTTACATTTTAAATTATATTATTATTAGAATATTATATTATGTTTGATTGACTTTATATATATATTTACTAACCTGCCTTCAGGTATTGTTATGTGTTACTAATTTATATATATTGACTAACCTGCCTTCGGGTATTTTTATAATGTGTTACTAACCGAGTGGTGACTGGCTGGGATATTTGGGCCTTCCCTATGACCTGTGCGGGTAGAGGCTTGACTTATCAGGTTGCGGAAGACCCATTTATTCCGACGAGATAAGCCTTTTTTACACCACCCCTTTCTCTCTCCCTGTGTCTTATTCTTCTTCTCTTCGCACTGGTGGAAAGGGAAATCGTGGCAGATGACCATGTCAACGATGGCTCCTTGAAACCTCCGAGGGTCCTTGAGATACGGCTAGAGCGGTGAGATTGAATACGACCCCGACTGGTGCACCCTTGCCACTGCGAGGTATTAGATAGCTGACAGGGACCACTTCCATTTAACCCTCTGTGTACCGGTGATGTACTTTTCTTGATATTCTGGAAGGTATTAGACAATTTTGGCAGAATATAATGTATTGGACGATTTTGTTGAGCTTGGGAAGGATGTCTACCCATTAAAATGCTACAGACACTCAATTAATCGCAAGATCCAGGGTTCGAATCCCGAGTGGATTGTATGAGTTTTTTCTCAATTGGCTATACGTGTCGATCTCAAATCCAAGAACTTGACAAGTGAAGCAGCCCTTAACAGGGTTGCCTGCAACGCCGCCATTAGGACAAGAGACTGAAACTGCACTTATGTGTGGAACACTCAATCTTAAAATGTTATGTATGTATGGCATGACTTGATTTAGTTTAAATGGTCTCAATTAATCCTTTAAGCTACCATATATATCTTTCCTAAGCTTCCTAAGCTTCACAAAATCGTCTAAGCTGAAATCAAATGAAAAATATGTTGCCGGTACCGTATGGGTTTAGCTGTATAGGACGCCTCATAGAAGCACTACAAATACCACACGATGCAGGGTATGCTGTGAGGATCACAACAGGGGACACAGTACCGGTACTGTAGTAAAAAAACACAAAATGAGAGAAGAAACCTCCGAGAAATGTGACAACTGCAAAGAAGGCTACTGGGCATGCTACCAAAATGTACGGAAAAACTCTTATCGTATTAAAAACCAAGAGAAACGGCAAATAATGTTCCTGTAACATTATTTGCTGGTTCTCGGGGTTTTTAATATGACTTAGTTTTTCCGCACATTTTGGTAGCATGCCCAGTAGCCTTCTTTGCAGTTGCCACATTTCTTGGAGGTTTCTTCTCTCATTTTGTGTTTTTTTACTACAGTACATTGTTCCCTGTTGTGATCCTCACAGCGTACCCTGCATCGTATGGTATTTGTAGTGCTTCTACGATAGTCGGACCTTTGGCCTTTATGACATCTTAACCCCTTCTGTAATCTGTAGGTCTATAATGATATTATATCTATATTTTGACAATTTTTTTAAGTTTAAGAAGGATCTGTGATACTAAAAATATTTAAATAGTTTGAAGCTTGTTAATTGCTGGAGGCCCTTTTTCAACTGATTAAAATAGTTTATTAGTAGCCACAGTAAAAGTTTAACCCTCCAGCCCCGGGGGCTATAGCTTGCGACTGTGCTCCGGTACCGGGTGTTTTGACGATCTTTGGCCTATGTTAACTACTCTGTAAGTCAATGAATATGGCATGTAATGTTGTGAATAAAAAAGAATAATGTTCCACAAACCTTCCTCTGTCGAATGGCGTTGAGTAGAGGTCTCTAGCCCCTCTGGTTGAATAATGGTGAGCGCGGGAAGACGAGTGCTTTTCGGCGGCAAATTCTTCCCGCGTTCGGACGCGTCGCCCCGGCCATGGCTACGACGCACCTAGCCGCTCGTCGCGCCAAAGTATTTATCTCCCTTAGACGATTTTAGTGTTTGATATTGAGAATGTGATGTTTATTTGATATTTTCTAGTTATTTTGAGGCCAATTATATAAAATATGTTTATTAGGGTATCACTGTCACTGATATTGCTAATTTTCACTCGATACCGTACATTTTATTAGTAATTGAGGTAGCTTATTGTTGTATTAGGCACTGATTATTCGTTATCACAGGTGTTTATTATACTTTGGCCATCATATATTAGGTCTTGTGTCACTTTCACTTTGACAAATATGCTTTACAGAGTGTCACTGTCACTGATAATGCTCATTTTCACTCGATACCGTACATTTTATTAGTAATTGAGGTAGGTTATTGTTGTATTAGGCACTGATTATTCGTTATCACAGGTGTTTATTATACTTTGGCCATCAAATATTAGGTCTTGTGTGACTTTCACTTTGACAAATATGCTTTACAGAGTGTCACTGTCACTGATAATGCTCATTTTCACTCGATACCGTACATTTTATTAGTAATTGAGGTAGGTTATTGTTGTATTAGGCACTGATTATTCGTTATCACAGGTGTTTATTATACTTTGGCCGGCCATCAAATATTAGGTCTTGTGTCACTTTCACTTTGACAAATATGCTTTAGAGAGTGTCACTGTCACTGATAATGCTCATTTTCACTCGATACCGTACATTTTATTAGTAATTGAGGTAGGTTATTGTTGTATTAGGCACTGATTATTCGTTATCACAGGTATTTATTATACTTTGGCCATCAAATATTAGGTCTTGTGTCACTTTCACTTAGTTATATGATTTGTAAACGTTTTATATACAATTTATTGTGTCTTTTTTCACTGATTTATATATTTCTATAGGTTCTAATCATATGAATGTCACTTGGTATATACATATGTGTCACTTTCACATATTATTATGGTGTAATTGTATTTGTATCAATGTTCTCATAATACATGACTTTTGTATTACAATAAATTGGTTTTCTTCCACTTTTTGCCTATATATAATTATAGTGTACATATTGTCATTTTATTTGGCAATTTCAGTATGATTATTAGAACTCCAGCTTGGAGTGGTAATCAAAGAAGCACTCTAAAGCACAGAGTGCCACCTTGCACTCCACACACTCCATGGTTGACTTTTTACCTGACCTCGGCCTCACCCTGCTGTTGTAGCAGACATGGCACCGCTTCTGCTGTGTTCTTCCTGATTCATTCTGAGGCAGGGAACCAAGCCTGTGCCTAATCAAGTATTGAGCACACTGCAAGCGGTCAATAACGGCGGGCCCAGGATGTGCCACTGCCCTCTGTGGCGTAGCATACTTCTCCAGGAGCTCCGTCAACACCTGCTTTTGGAACCTCCGCAGGCTATTGAACTTCATGGGTGTGTTCACATTCCGAAGCTTGTATATGTTGTAGGCATTCAGAACTGACATGTCTACCATATGCAGAAAGAACTTTTTGTACCATCTGCACGAGGTACGCAGGCAGTCAATGAAGCCTATCTGCATGTCGGACTTGTCCACCAGCCTCATGTTGATGTTGTAGTCCAGGACAGCATCGGGCTTGGTCACCCTGGCCTGGGTGCGGCGATCCACCTTGCCAGTCTCCACCATTTCCCCCTTGTGGATGGTGGTCAGGAGGTTGACCTTCCGCTGGTCGTGCCAGTGGATAGCCAGAATGGGCCCCGACTTCTTCTTGAACACATCACCTTTTTTGGTCTTTGGAGGGAAAGGTGGCATGCCCTTCCTTTTCCCTCGTACTGTGCCTACGGTCCCCGTCTTGCGCTCATGCAGGTACTATGAGAGAGTGGGGGACGTGTAATAATTGTCCGTGTAGAGGACGTGATTCTTGTGAAAGTAGCGGTCCATCATGGCTTGCACCACTGCTCCGCCAAAGCCAATGAGGGGGTCCACAAGCAAGTCCCCTTCCTTCCCGCTGTAGACCAGGAAGTCCAGGACATAGCCAGTTTGGCAGTCGCACAGCACAAAGAATTTTATGCCAAAGCGATGTCTTTTTGAGGGGATGTACTGCCGGAAGCTGAGTTTTCCCCGGAACAGCACAAGAGACTCGTCAATGACGACCTTGCGGAAGGGCTTGAAGTAGGAGGTGAAGCGTTCTCGCATCATCTCGTACAACGTCCTAATCTTCCACAGCTTGTCTGGGAGGTGGACGTCAAGGTTGGTGACAAGATGGAGCGCTGCGAGGATATCAAGGTACCGGTCGCGAGACATATATTTCCCGAAGGCAGGGGTGGATATCAGATCATTGGTGATCCAATAGTCAGGCAACCTATGCTTCTTGACATGAGGCATTAGCATGGTGAGTGCCAGGAACACCATGAACTCTTTATGAGTCACTGGGGTCCACTGCCTCATGTGGCCCTTGGTCACCTTTTCCCAAAAAGTGGACCTGGAATTGGTGCTGCTTATTTGTCTCTTTGACAACATAGCCTACCACCTCCTCATCAAAGAAGGCCTCAAATAGTTCGTGTGGTGGAGCATTGGGGCCTGCAGGAAAATTGGGGGTAATGCCTGAACCCTCCAGTACCTCATCAAAAGCTGGCACATCAGGGTTGTATCCATCCTCATCAACTACGTCTTGCCACTGAAAAATGTAGAATGGGTCTTGTCTACGCTGACGAGGAGCTCCAGCTGGTGGCCCAGCACGCCCACGGCCAACTCGGGAGGCGCGCGCCCTAGGGCGGCGAGGGCGGCGGCCAGGGCGGTGGGCAGCACGATGGGCAGCACGACGGGCAGCACGACGCCGGGCCAAGCGGATGGGTCGAGGGTCGTCGATGTCCATATAGTCATCGTCAGAGTGGTCATCTTGCCCTGACGGTGGACCTATGTAATCATGGCCAGAGTCTTCAGAGAGGTGCCCTTCATCATCAGTGGCCCCCACATAATCTGGCGGGGAACCAGTGATGCGTGGGCGGCGTGCGGGTGGGCGAGGTGGGGAAGGAGTGGCAGGTGAGGCTGTGTCCCCCCGAGGTCCTGGGCTCCTTGGCCTGCGACGAGTGACAGAAAGCAATGTTTCACTGTCACTAGGCCCAGGTATTGGTGATGCGAGCTCAAAGACTTCTTCAGGAAGACATGTTGAAGGCGGGAGAGGTGGGGAAAGTTGCGGGGACGTATGGCTGGGGCCGGCCGGGGTGGACGCCGCGGGAGCCTCGAACAAAACTCTCTTACTTTTCTTAATTTTTTTGGTATATTTCCTACCTTTCCCCTTTTCGGCAGCAGTATGTCTCCTGTCGGGGGACCTAGGAGGCAAATAGGCCGAAAGTGTGGGGTCCTCAGCCCTTGGCAATGGTGGGGGTGGTGGGGAAGAATGCGGGGCATCCGGGTCATCTTGGGTGGCGTGGGTAGATAAGGGAGACAATGGCGGACGAGAAGGGTCACCACGCTGACCCTCACTCACAGCCTCATCCTCACCAAGTAGTTTTGCTTGTTCCCTAGCTGCCGCGGCCGCCTTCTCAAGTATTTTCTGCTTATACAAATGTAGCTTGAAAGGCGATTTACCTGGGGAAGGGCTTGGCGTCGTGTCACTTATGCGAAATTTGGTGAGTGACCTTGAACTCTCCCACTCACTCACTCTCTCAAGTTCACTGTCTTTAGGTAAACCAGCTTCCTCAACAACTGGTACATCACCTTCATCACTCTCATCACTGTCATGTTCTCTCGCAAATCCCAGGAATTGCTCTTCTTTGTCACTCTCATGGCCATAATCACTCGACTTATAATTACTGGAGTCGTCACTGACTTCATCATCAACATTATGCTTGGCATCAGCTCGCTCATAAAGTCTCAATGTCGTCTCAATACCTCCGGGAGATAACACATTTAGGCGATGGCGTCGGGGTAAGGCGCGACGAACTAGCAAGGGCGTCGTAGGAAGCACGGTATCGGACACAGCGGAATCACTATTTGACGTACTGTCCATGATGGCGTCGGGGTAGATACTGTTGCTGTGGCGTAGTTTACGCCTGGTGGCGCCACCTACCGTCCCACGATACCGAAAATGTACGCGCGGCATTCGAAAGCACGCACGCAAGCAATGGGCGTTCAAGAGCCCTTCCGGGTTGCGCGGGCCGAGGTTGTTATGGGCGTTCAAGAGCCCTTCCGGGTTGGAGGGGTTAAGGCATGACTGGTACTTACAATGCTATAGTCTATTTATTAAAAGTCGGCCAAAGCTCTTGAGTACTAACCTCTAGACCTGATCACGTTCTAAGGAGATCTCCCAAGAAAAATTGACCAATGCAGCGTTGGAAACTTCTCACCGAGGCGCTATGACATGGAGTGCATAGTGCCTCGGTGAGAAGTTCCCAACGCTGCATAGCTCAAATTTTCTTTCCTTAGAACGTGATCAGGTCTAGAGGTTAGTTTTCAAGAGGTTTGGCGTAGTTTTAACGAATACACTATAGCATTTCCAGTATTTATTATCATGGTTTAATGTTTTTAATGATTACACTTTATAAATTAGTGAACGAAATTCTCTCTGCTTCAAAATTCCTCACTTGACCCCTTCACCGCCATTGTTATTTTCATATTCTGGATTTATGTATGTACACTCGGTACAAAAAGTATCTGCACCCCTACGCTGATCATCAGGGGTGTACAGCTCGATAGGGTTGGTACCTCTGCCTGCAACTATATCCGATCGTCTCTGACACATGGATATAGTTGCAGGCAGAGGTACCAACCCTATCGAGTTGTACACACCTGATGATCAGCGTAGGGGTGCAGATTCTTTTTTGACCGAGTGTACATCCAGAATACGATGAAAATAATAATGGCGGTGAAGGGGTTAAGTGAGGAATTTCTGTTTTGTGTATTATGATTCATATTTTTTTTTGCTAAATATTTTGTTCCACATACTGTATTGACTTTGATTAGTTGTTTTTTGTCTTTATATTGTGTCGTCCCAGTTTTGGATGATATTAAAATTGGCTACTGACTAACTTTAGGAATAAAATGCAAGTTGTTACATATATTTTGTTTTCTTTTCAGGTCAAGTGTTCCTATGATGTAGAAAGAATCTGTTGGCTGTTGCCGTGGTGGTATGGCTGCCTGGTCCCGGCCTCTACTTGTTTAAGAAATGTAAGTACTGTACTGTATATTCATAATCGTTTTGTTTTTGGTTGCTTAGTTTATCATAATGTATGTTCCATCAATTGCATCTATTCAATCAACTTCCAGTTACTTAAGCAGTTGACTTGTGTTGATGCTTTTAATAAACCAGTGAAGTCGCACTTATTTCTGAAGGCTTATGATACTGCGGATCATAGAGTTACTGTACTGATGACTATAAACATATTTTTTGTTTGAAAAATTGAAGTTAATGCGAGCGCTCGTGAATCATCTTTGAGAATTGGCGCTCCTACAATACAGTACCAGCCTATTATTATTAAAATTATTATTATTATTATTATCTACAGTTTTTGGCTTTGTTATACTTTGTCGTGTACGGTGGCGCTAATAAGTCATGTCCCAGCTGTCATTACGTTTGGCTCGCTCTGTGCTGTATTAATGTCTGTCAGATGTTGAATAGGGTGGGTAAGTGTAGGAACATGTTTGTATATATCACTCGATATGAAGAAATGAAGTTTGGATATTGGTGACCAATTATTGATCAAAATAGACTTGGTGCCGAGACATGACTTATTACCACCACTGTACTTTGTCGTGTACTATTATGCATTTCTATAGTTGGTGTTTACTTGTGAATATTTTGATTGTATTGTTCTTTGCTTGGGTACTTTATATATTGGTTAGACACATGGTTTTCAGTATGGCTTGATTTGAGTAGTTTGCTTTGTCATTGGAACTCTCTCCCAGAATCAGTATTTCCCTGTTCTTATGACTTGAATTGCTCCGTGTGTCCTGGCATTTTGGTTCGAACGTCCCTTGATTTTGGCCCTGTCACTCTTTCAACTCTGGGGGAAGACACTCGCTACAGGCAGTTTTGCTTTTTGTCTCCCTCACTCATATAGAAAAAAAACAAATAGGTTTTGCTTGTGTATGGGTATATATTTGATAAGCTCTTGTTTGCTTGAATAGTTTACTTTGATATTTTCTCTACTTTTGAAATGCCTCCTGTTGTTGCTCCCTTTTCTTTGCTTTTCAGTTTGTTTTTATCAATTGTTTTGTTTGGATATTATGTTAGTTTCCTGAATGTTTAGCGTTTTGTTGTTTATCTTATATAGTTTGCTTAACCCCTTCATGATTGACACATCTTGACAGTACAGTAACTTGGCTATTATTTTACATTGTTCTTGTCCGTTAACCCTTTGAGTACCAGAAGTAACTTGGCTATCATTGTATATTGTTTTTGTCCGTTAACCCTTTGAGTACCTGAAGTAACTTGGGTATCATTTTACATTGTTTTTGTCCGTTAACCCTTTGAGTACCAGAAGTAACTTGGGTATCATTTTACATTGTTTTTGTCCGTTAACCCTTGGAGTACCAGAAGTAAGTTGGCTATCATTTTGCATTGTTTTTGTCCGTTAACCCTTTGAGTACCAGAAGTAACTTGGGTATCATTTTGCATTGTTTTTGTCTGTTAACCCTTTGAGTACCAGCGATGTGTGCTAGATTTGTATTGTGGCTATATTTTGATGATTGGTGGTTAAAAGGGTTGGTCGAGATATTATTGAAGCCTTATTTTTGGCTAGAGGTCCTTCCTAAGCTGAATAAAGTGGTTAAAAGAGTTGGTTGAGATATATTGAAGCCTTATTTTTGGCTAGAGGTCCTTCCTAAGCTGAATAAAATAGTCTTGCTGTCAGATTATAAAAAGGACCTCTCTGGTATTGAATGAGTTGATGCTGCTTATTTTAATGTGAGAGTTGCTTATGTTATGCGCACTTGCTCAGTGATTTTGATTTGTTCTTTTGTCTTTATATGGTCTCGTCTCAGTTTGTTTATTTTGCAAGTTTAGGTCTATTGGTTTGAATATTCGCTTTACTTCATTTCTCATTAAAAACAAAAATTAGGTTGGTCATTATTGTTTGTTCATTTCGTTGTCTTGAGCATCCAGTCATTAGATACCTGATTTCCCTTTAATTTTGTTGCTCAAGCATAGCTTCCACAATGTTGATAAGTTCTTTTAGTTTTGATTATGGTAATATTTGTCTGATGAATGATAGGCTATATAATTTATTTGTTTCCACATAGCAATTGTGACTAGTTATTTTGGCTTTGTCCCAGTTTTGGTTTGCTTAGTTTGAAATTTTAATTTATTGATGAAACATTGCTTAGCAGTATAGGTATGGCATATTTACTTAGGTCCTTACTATGTTGTATTTCTCAGTACCAATAATTGAAGCCTTCTTTTATTTGTATAATTAATTATCAGTATATGCTCAGGCAGGTCCTTACTATGTTGTATTGCTCAGTAGCAATAATTGATGACTTTTTATTTGTATAATTAACTATCAGTATATACTCAGGCACATTCCCTTTTATTTAGTTATACTTTTATTAATCTTTACTCAGTTTAATATGAGGGACTTCATATTATTGGTACATGTACACTCTGATGCCAGTCTCTAAGCCACTCAGAAATTTATATTCTTGTTAAGTCCATGATTACTTATATGAATCAATCACTTGAACCAGTTGTCCATTGTATCCATGAAGTTTGGAATTTTATTAAGTTATTTCCATAGCAATTTTGATTAGTTCCTTTGAGTCTATCTTGTGTAATCCAAGTTTTATTTTGAAAGTTTTACAATATAATTTGGCAAAGCCAAATGTTAGACAGTTTTATTGGGAAACATACCAGGTCAATTTTATTAGACAGAAATAATAAGTTTTAAAGGTTTTTGTTCATATCATTTATAAAACATACATAGTCACGTAAAAAATATCCAGTACCCAAAGAAATTACAGTAAAACCTTTTAGTAACTTCAGTTTCCTAAGTTAGTTTGCCCTTATCGTCTTTGGAAGTTTTAAATTTGTCATGTCCAATGACTTTAGTCAATGCTGCTTTATAAAGTTATGATTGAGTTGTATAGTAATCAAATGAAAGTACTGTACATTTTTCCTTTGCCCCTCAACTTTATCTTCATAATTGCTGAGGGGCACAGGGCCCTAGGTGGGGCTTTGGTTTCCCGGGCGTTTCCGCGCTCTCCTCAAGCTCCCCGCCATCGAGTGGCTTCGGTCACCCAGGCTTTATTGTGGTCGGGAGGGTTCTGTGGGGGTGCTCGGTTATGGCCTTGGCCTTGCTCGGGGCTGTTCGGCCAGGCAGCTTGGGCAACAACTGTATATCATTGTCACCGATGCTTTAAAAATCTATAATTGTTGTGATATTACTAAGATAACATTTGATCAATTTCAATACTTACTTAAAACGGCAGACTATAGTTGTTGATAATCCCAGTAAGTGATGGAACTAGTAGTTACTATAAGTAAATTGTAATATTTGGAAATACAGTTAAAGGTTTGAATACCATAATATCTTTATTTTTATTATAATACATGTAATAGGATACAGTTCACCTTAGGTTCATACCAAAGGCTGGACTCTTAAAGTCAAAACAATGAATGGAATTTAGAATTCAGTTAGCTGTCACTTTGCAAAATTTTGCCAGTCAGAGCTCCGAACATATCCGAACTGTGGACATGCAAAATGTTCAACCACCAAATTTTTTGAAAGTCCAGTCATAGACTGGACTCACGAAAGAATTTCATTGGTTTGGACTTTGGAAAATTCAGTTCAGATATGTTCAGCAAAAAATTTCAAAGTGGAATTCACGTCCAGATCAGAACTAGACTTGTGAAATTTTGCTAAGTTCCACTGGACTTTATCTCTAGATTCTTGCTGGCAATTTGTGGAGATAGAATTGTACCAGAAACTCTGTGCATTTCAAACCTAACCTCACATAGCCAGTCTTGTCATTGGCTCAATTAACCCTTTCAGTACAGTCACTACTTATTCTGGCTAACCTCAAAAGCTTTTAGTCAGCTTAGAAAAAGAGGTCCTTTCTAAGCTGATTAAAATCATCTGAGGCTAGGCAGAAATAGTGACAGTACCAAAAGGGTTAATAGAGCTCATGACAAGCATGGGCTATGGAAGTTAAGTTTGAAATGCACAAAAAACAGTACACAACCAAAGACTGTCACAGAAACATTACTTGCCATCTTAAGAGACTTTAAGACCAGACAAATAATGAGGGCTCTGAACGCTTCTAGAACATTCAACCACATCACTTAAAAGAACTTTACTACCATAAATGTAACTTTGGTTTAGCACTTTCAGTAATGATGGTTGAACATATGCAGAGTTCATAATGATCCTTTGGTTGTCAAACTGTTCATTCTAGGTTGCTAAACTTTATATCATGAGTGTGCAGTAATTATAAATATGGTCACATAACGGCCAAAGAAACTTTTAAGGATTTATAAAAACAGTCCGTAAAATATCTGTATATGGTAACAAATTTATTACTTTTATTATGAATGTTATTTATGAAAATAATATTACTTTCTTTGCATGTTAAGTGATATTTTCACTTACCATGCAAACAAAATATGTATTTTCATAAATGGCATATGCATCTTAAAATAATATATTTTTACCAATTTAAATACTTTACATCGACCAGCTATTTTTAAATCTTTAAGGTATTTTGGCAGATTTTTTCAGTCAGTGATAGACAAACTACATTTAATATGCAAACCCAAGAAATAAGTTTTAAACCTACATAAATGCAGCCAAACCATTGTTTACATGATACAGTACACTCTTAAGCAAAAATAAGTACACCAATGGAATCATGAACCTTTAACCCTCTCATAAAAGAATAAGTCATGCTGGCTAAGGAGAAATTGTATGCACTTCAGGAAAACCTCTAGGAATAATAAAGTATAAAACTCCATTAGACCCATATCCTTCCAAAGCTTAATAAAATCATCCAATAGCCAGAATTAACAAGTCATGCTGGGTAAGAGAAATTCTATGCACTTAAGGAATAATGAAGAGCATAAATGGCAAAATAATTCCAAAGCAACATAAAATAATCAAATATCCAGAATTAACTTACTCATATTTATCAAGGGGCTGATAATAACTCAGTAATTATAGCAGTAAATATATAAAGGCCAAAATTCTAAACCAATTCAAATATGATGCACTTTGGGAATATTGGCTAGCATTTAATTATATTCAGCTTAGGAAGTACCAGATCAATGTCAAGGGTTAATAAATTACTATTACCCCTCTCCGGCGGGTACCCAACCCCGAAAGGGGTTGAAATAGGGGAGCTATCCCCCCGCCAAAGGCGGCTTTCTAGGACCGTTCCTAGCTGATGCTGAGAGGATTGGGTTCTAGTCATGTGGTGATGGGCTGGTCTATCAGAGTGAGAGCTGAGCGATCTCTGCCATACCCATAGCTTACTCTGACTGTTCCTTTTACTTATATATTTTCTAGATCTCAAGTGACGGCGTCTCTTACGTGGATTGACCTCCCAATCTCCCAACCTAGAGGTTGGCAGATTGGAAGCCAAAGCGTCACATTTTTCCTTTGACCCTCAACTTTCTCTTTATAATTGCTTAGGGGAACAGGGCCCTGGGTGGCGCTTTGGTTTCCCGGGCGTTTCCGCACCCTCCTTAGCTCCCCGCCTTGGAGTGACTTCGGTCACCCAGGCTTTATTGTGGTAGGCAGGGAGGGTTCTGTGGGGGCACTCGGTTATGGCCTTGGCCTTACTTGGGGCTGTTCGGCCAGGCAGCTTGGGGAACAACAACCCCTCTCATTGTTAAACAGTCTTCCTAAGCTGCATATAATAGTCAGGTAACCAAAATTAACTCAGTGGTTCATATTCATCAATGGGTTAACTAAAAAGGCTAAAGTAAATAAACTGCATTACTACACCTATTTCCTGGTCAACTCTTCCAAAGTCATAGAACTCTCACATAAAGTGATTACCCATTATTAATCTTAATGGCAAAGATATCTGGCTTAATTATAATAGAATAGACTTTTATAATTGCCCAATTTTCTTTACCATTAACATCAATAAACGGTAATCAAGCATGGGATTTTCATAATTTGGGAAGTCACCCAGGGAATAAGATAGGATAGTTTCAGCCCATTTCTTCTAGCCTTTTAGAGTTTCAAGAAGGTTGGCCTATCATATATTAAAATACAGAACCAGATTTGTAAGCAGTCTATTTTCATTGCAATATCAATATAAATACCATCACAAAAATCAAGGGACATTAATATATATCAAAATGCACGAGTACATTTCCATAAATATTTAATCCGTTAGATTTCAGTGGGCATTTTCTATTAATATAACTTGTTACAACACTGCATACAAATCTTATGCTGTACCCTAAATTACTTTTTCTCCAATAGGTTCAATGGATTCCATAGCATGTACTTATTTATGGCTAAAGAGTATCTCAACAGAATAAATTTTAGAATGTGCAAAATTTTAGTGATGTCAAATAGACAGTCCTTGACAAAATCTAATAAAGTATATGGAGTAAAATAATTTCTACTTCATATATTTTCATTTTTGTATATTTATTAAAGATTATTTTAAGTATCAATTTGTTTAAGTCCCCGATCATCAGGACACCCACCCTACCCCAGCTCTTGAGCAAAGAGTGTATGGTGGTAAAAACTGAATCATTTTGAAAGCATATATAATTTTCCTCTTAAATATACCATGACTTATATTTTCAGAGGGAATTACATTGCCTTCATAAATCAATACTTAATTAGGTCTTCAAACATACAAAATAATGCACATTCTAAATAATCATTCCATTAAAGATTTCATTACTGTATTATGCAGTTGTAGAAAAATATGCATAACTTCTATATCGAGTATTAATAAAGACCACTTTGAGTCGACAATAGAAAACTGAAAACTTAAATATTGCAAAATTTCTAGTACTTCTATTTTTATTTTTTTAGGAAAATTGCAATTGGGCCTGAATATATAGATAGAATTTTTCCTGCTGTCTCAAGTTGGTCAACCCCACCTATGGGGTATGTGCCCAAGTATATACAAATTCCCAAATGAATTACTTTAATTGCAAAGTATTTTGACAAACACTAAGATTTAATTAAATTTTAATTTCCATTTGGGCTCTGTCTCAAGTCTGCCAACCCCAGCTATGGGGTATGTGCCTGAGTATATACATAAATACCCAATATCATTACTTTAAATTTTCAGTCTTTGGACAAACGCTCAAATATTCCAAAAATTATATTTATTTAAATTTAAACTCCCTGTGCGGGCTCAGTCTCAAGTCGGCAAACCCAAACTATGGGGTGTATACTGTACATTTAATTACTTTAATTTCCAAGTCTATTTTGCAAGCAATATTTTGTTATGAATTTCTTTCTATTGAAGTCTCAAGTTGTCAATATTAAAACTCAACCAGAATAATTATGAATCGTCTACAACTGCACCTCAAAAAGTAAACTTTAATCATCTATACAAACAGAACTTGCACCTTAAACTTTCAGTATACAATTACTTCCTTTATTCTGGCTAATAGATTATTTATTCAGCTTAGGTAGGGCCTGAGAGTCAGAAGCTTGATCTAGTCATTGCCCTTTACACACAAACATCCCTCTTAAACTGCTCAAATTTATCAAAAAGCCAGAATGTGGAAAAATATATTGTATTCCGAAATTATTAATACACCATGGGTTAGTGACATTTTTAGCTCCATGTTAAACAGACAAATAAATACATCAATCATAAATATAACAAATAGCCCTGTACAAATTTAGTAATAATTGTATAAAAACTATGTATGAACTAAACCTATACCAATCCTACTAATCATTCAATAAAACTATGAACTAACTAAAAGCCTATTAATTATACCTAATGTAGTAGTAATTCTATAAAACTATGAACTAAAAGCCTATTGATTATACCTATAACTAAAATCTAACTTTCATACTGTACTATAGACCTAGGCATCACTATATCCATCAGTCTTCCCTAGTACCATAAAAGATAATCCTTATTACCATATATACTGTAGGTGCAGTACTGTATTAATAACTACTCTTCTCATAACCTATAACCAAGTTTGAGCCATAAGCAAAAATAACACAAATGTAACCTTCCGATTACAAGTATTTTAAGGATATATACCGTAACATTTATAACTATTTTTCAATCCTCACCCCTAAATGCAGCTATATATCCCATATATATATTCCCAATTGGAGTTTACAGAAATCTACAATAATCTGCCCACAAATTTACTTTCAGATAACTGGTACTGTACTAGAGTAATAAAGCTAATATTTCTAGCATTTGGGAAGAGTCAGTCAGGGTATCTTATTTTATAGGCAAATTCCTCAGAGCATCAAAGTAACATTTTCAGCCCCAATTATATAGATTACACTATTCTTAGACTTCACTAGACTTAATATAAATGACCAACAGTTACTTTCTTCAGGCTAACATTTGTTAAATAATTTTTAGCCTTCCAGCCTATTAAACTACTTTTCAAAATGTATAGAGACCATTAATCCACTTTATTCAGCTTAGGAAGGATCTAGTTATAAATGGACAATTAAGGTTTGCTTCCATTCCCGTAGTATTTTTTAATTATTTCAGGTAATTTACTCTTTACACTATTAGGTAAATCTTTTACTTATACATTTAATTTATAATTTACAATTTCTATACCAACACTTCACTTAGGGATACTGCATTTGCAACTATAATATATAGTACTGTATATTCTTGAAGAGATTACCGGATCAAATACAAAAATTGACTGCAAACTCAATTTCAGTTATTTGCCATTAGTCTCACAAACTAGAATTGAGTTTCACTTACGCCAAAATTGCTCTTGCTTTATACCATTTCAAACTTTATTGCCAATTGCTATTTTGACAAGTATATACTTAGTCTTTAGCCTATAGTCATTTGTGTTTTGGTTTCTTTTGCAAGTTTTACTTTCAAATTTCTAACTAAGCTGCCAGACTAATTAAAAAAAACATTAAAGACTACAGTATATAGAACCAATCATTATCAGATCTTTTACCAAACTTATTCCTAGCATATTTTACGATTTATAACTAGTCACTACTACAACTAGGTACTTCTATTTTCAGCCTAACCCTATCCATTGAACAATACAGCATATCAAAATGTATAATGGGCTTAGATGGTATATATACAATTCACATCTCATATTTTTCTTTATTTACCAATGGAGCAAAACATTTAAAAAACTTACAATAGTGCATTAAAATCAGTGTCGGTAAAATAAATTAGGTTAAAGCTTGGATACTGCACATAAATTCCTTTCCTTAACTTAGGAGAGTTAACGAAAGCAACTAATCAGTAACCAAAGCTCTCCCATTCACTTTTACCTTGCCAAGTTCGATTTGTATAAATTTACTCCGGTAGCAATGTTTACAAAACCCTTACAAACTTAAAATATTTCCAAAACACCAGGATGGAAATTCTTTTAAGTTAATGAACACCTTCAGGATTAGGAAGCGTTCAGTTTATTCGATCATTAAATGCTTTTATTCACCTTAGGAAGGATCTATGGATTCATATTTTTTCACCAACCAACTTTACTTCTAAACTCAATGAAAAATACATGGGACACTCCAAGGATATTACTAAAGTCAATTTAATTAAAAATACTGTACATGTGGCACTCCAAGGACTCGAACCTAGGAGACACAGAAATTCTGCACATTTATGCATTATGCTATAAAGACCGTTAAAGAATTATGCACAAGGCTACAATATATTGGGTAGATTTGAGTTGCCAAAGACCTTCCTAAAACACAGAAATTATATAAAGATCGAATAAACTTTATGCGCATCTTAATACCGAGGGAGCCAAGACT
This sequence comes from Paralithodes platypus, assembly GCA_032716605.1. NCBI lineage: Eukaryota > Metazoa > Arthropoda > Malacostraca > Decapoda > Lithodidae > Paralithodes > Paralithodes platypus. Next base: position 12,106,149 of record CM064506.1, on the reverse strand, counting down.
CTCCAAACATTGCTTCCGAAGGAATATAAATGATACCAGTGGAACAATTAATACCCCGAAGCCAAGCCTACATAAACAAACTCTCGCTCTCTCCGTTCATCCCTATATCCCGGGCACCTCGGGGGCAGGACCCGACATTCGGAATCACTACTTATTGACAACCTTGTTGCGTACTAGCAGGAGACTGTTATGAATGACCTTACTAGTTTTCAGGCTGCAGTCGTGGACCCGGAATATACTCAAAAAACAAATAAAATAAAAGTTCTACAGCTAAAAACATTAAATTTAAAGTTATACTAACAAAACAATAAAAATAAAAGTAATAAATCTAATAAGTACCACCCCATTTAAATAAAAGTTATAAATCTAATAAGTAACACCCCATTCTTATCAATTACAAACTCAAATTTACTTTAATAAACTGATGAAAGCATATGGTCCTCCCGGGATTCGAACCCAGGACACCACACCCAGAAAAATAAGCACCTTAAGCCATTACACCAACAACTTTACATCTAAACTCAATGAAATCAACAAATACATGTGGCACTCCTAGGATAGTCACACCAAAATTATACTTTAATTTTGAAGTTAATCCACCCACCCAAAACTATTCTCACCCACCCGAGAGATATGCTCCGCGGTTCCAATATTCAATATGTGAACTAACTTACTGCATTCAATCCCCATTTCAGGGTAGCAGTACTGTACAAGGGGCAGATCCCTTCTAGCACTCTTCCATTCACATTCTGGATTAGTAGATAGGTTACAGGATTCAATTTTTGGCAAGATTCAGATATCATCTAAAATAACTTTAATTTTACTTTCATCACAGCTACCCTTACAGTTTTATTAAGCTTAGGAAGTATCAGTACGAATCAAATACGCTTTGATGCCATAGACCCTTCATAAACTGAATAAAATTGAAGGAAAACTACAATAAAGCCGGAATTACAGTCTGGATTTAAATTTATTGAACACTTTTCTATAAATTTCTGATAACCATTCACTGAAGTCCCCGATCATTAGCCCTAATGATCGGGGACCTAACCCAGCTATAAGTCAGCAGGGAGTACTGGTGGTAAAAACTGCATCAAATATAATACTTAGCGATTTTGATTAGTGGTCTCGTCATTTTACGGCGTTCCTCTAAGTACAGTAGTTTGTTTATTTTGCAAGTTTTACATTATAATTTAAGTTAAAAAGATAGTTCAACTTACTTACATTTGCCCCATTTGTGTGGCAATTTTAAAACTTTTTATGTAATTTAGAAGAAATCGGCCTTTGGCCGAGCCATTTTTCTACCGAAAAAAGCACCAATTTATTTTGAGTGACTAGTATTTATTTAAAGCTATGAGGTCAAAAGAATTTTCTATTAATTTATATTTTTTCACAAAAACTACTTCTAAACTCAATGAAATTAACAAATACAGTAAACCCTCGCCATCTCGGACCTCTAGAAGTCGGAAACCCGTACTAGTCGGACTGGCTACGGCCTCTCGGACATGCACTTCGGTATTTCGGACATTTCCGTCATCGTTCCGACAGTCTCTGACGTTGTGGGACTTTATATAAGTATTCGGAAAATGTCCGATATTATATTTTTCAATTCCATTGCATTAGAAATGATTCAAAGATTACAAGAAGTCTAAATAAGACAGTTATGTTAATGTATAAGGGAGTTACGTAGATGCATTAGAGAGATAGATAGATAGAAAGAGTTACAGAGGGGGAGTGAGCGATAAACACTAACTATTATGAGACGGACTTAATTGGTTCTGAAAAGACAAAGGAGACTTTTATATTGACTCTTTTTCATGTTATTATTTGTGTGCTAGAAGGATAATATTGTTTTCAATTCCATTGCATTAGAAATTAATCAAAGATTACAAAAAGTCCAAATAAGACCTAGTTATGTTAATGTATAAGGGAGTTACGTAGATGCATTAGAGATAGATAGATAGAAAGAGAGTTGCAGAAGGGGAAGTGAGCGATAAACACGAACTATTATGAGACAGACTTAATTGGTTCTGAAAAGACAAAGGAGATATTTTTATTGACTCTTTTTCATGTTATTATTTGTGTGCTAGAAGGATAATATTGTTTTCAATTCCATTGCATTAGAAATTATTTATAGATTACAAAAAGTCCAAATAAGACATAGTTATGTTACTGTATAAGGGAGTTCGTTAGATGCATTAGAGAGAAATAGATAGAGAGAGAGAGAGAGTGGCTAGGGGCGAGCGAGCGATAAAATACTAACATATACGAGACAGACTTATGTTTCTGAAAGACAAAGGAGACATTTTTATTTACTCTCTTTTTCATTTTATTATTTGTGTGTTAGAAGGGTAATATTGTTTTCAATTCCATCGTATTAGAATTGATTCATAGATTAAAATAAGACCAAATAAGACAGTTGTATATATGTATAAGGGAGATAGATACATTAAATAGAGATATATATATATATATATACCGGTATATATAAAAAAAAAAAAAAAAAAAAAATCAATTTCTCTGGTGATGCGGACTTTCCTCTTCTAATTCGGAATTTTCCCTCTCTTAGGTCGGACTTCGGACATCTCGGACTGGGTCTCCCCCCAATTAGTCCGAGATAGTGAGGGTTTACTGTACATGAGACTCTCCAAGGACTAGAACCTAGGATACTCACACCAATATTCCGCACATTTATGCATTATGCCATCAAGAAAATTAACATGAAAGCTCATCGTTTAAGCATTACGCTATCAAATCATGCCAAAATATTACAATCCTTCGTAACCGTACCTATTCATCCATCACTATCACACCGTTAATAAAGTATCCTAATTGTTCACTAGTATCATTTTAAAGTTTACCCTGTAAGCATATCATTTGGCTACATTCATGTTTATAGAGGATATACCACGTTAGGCTGGATTTGGAGATTGTAATGAAAATGGGGAGGGAGGGGGAGGATTCAGGGCGCCACGGGACAGACCGTCACTTTCAACGCCAATAATCATATCCGCCGCGCTCCCTTCAAGGTCCGGTACTAACGGCCGATACTTTCTAACATTTACCGATGAACAGTCTGCCGCCGTAGGCCCAGAATATACTACAAATAAATTATAGTACGCGGAGTCAATACTCGTATCTGCCGCGCTCCCTTCATAGCCTGGTATTAGCGGCCGATATTTTCTTTATGGGCAGATTATAATAAAAATAGGGACATTTTTCTATCGAAAAATGTACAAGGGGTTCTTTATTTCAAGCTTGATTGAAGTCTAAAGAGCAAACCAAGACATATTTCTATCGCATTTTTTTTTTTTTTTTTTTTTTTTTAAGCTTTAGTGAAGTCTTTGAGAGCAAGTTTTTTTTTTAAAGCTTTAGTGAAGTCTTAACCCTTTGGCTGCGGCTATGTTTGGGCATATTCAGGCACTCCTGAATGATAAATCAAGCATCTGCAGTAAATGAAGTGTATTCTGCCGAAAACTAGACGAAAATAGCTTCAAAATTACACCAGAACGGACCCTGTACGTGGTCTGGTTCACCCGCAGTGGTCCCAGTGAAACGCGGGAACCCCGCTATTATGGAACACTCGCTCGCTTGGCTACACTGGTGAGAGACCGAGAGAGACCCGCGCGAGACACAGCCTAGCTCAGTGAGCCGGTGGGAGGTGGGCCCCTCACGCTCTCGCCCACTGACACTTTTTTTAATTTTTTTACAGGCTTTTAAAGCTTGGAAATTGCTGTAACTTGCCAAAACATTCCAGAACGTCACCCGCAGCGAAAAGGTTAAAGAGCAAAATAAGTAAGAAGACCTTTTTCTATCGAAAAATGTAAATGGGATTCTTGGTTTTAAGCTCTATCGAGGTCTAGAGCGCAAACTAAGTAATAAAATATAAGCAAATACGCCACTCTATACATAATCTATATTTGATTAATTTCACCACACCAAACGCTTTTAATTAAATTAATTACTTTGACTTAGTTTGCAAGTTTTACATTTTAAAAGCATGTGTTTCCACCGGGATTCGAACCTGGGTTATCAGCTTATCACAGTTTTTTTGACACCTTAACCATTACACCACCAACACTGTGACCGAGTATGTATATATATAAAGTTAAAAGTACAGAGTATGTACAGAGTATATACAGTATATAGATAAAGTTACCGTACTGTGGGACCAGAGATTACTTTCTACTGTTAATTTGCTTCTGCAATAGCAAAGATTTTGGATTTTTTTTTTTAAAGTAACTTATTCCAATTCGGTCCAAGTTAATTTTATTTCGCAATATTATAAGTTTGTCGTTTTCAAAGTTTAATTTCCCATATATTTACATTAATTTTTCCACATATATTTTGTTTAGCGAGTTAAGATAATTATTAATAGTTTGTTATATTAATTTGAACACTAACTTTTAGTTACTTTTATAGTTTTATATATTAATTTTTACTTTATTGGAAAACGCAATACCAAACACTTGCAAAACTTCTTTTAAATATTCTAATTCATTGCACGGTCATTTTATTTCATTGCTGTATAAAGTATCCAACCTAAGTTTGCTCTATTGCCCACTTTAGACATCAAATAGATTAATAATATTTTATACTTTGCCACAAACTTTAAGCCAATTCTATAAAAAAATATCAGCAATTTTAACGCAAAATTAATTTAGAGCACATTGAAAGTTTCAGTTTAATTATTATTGAAACCAACAAATACATGTGGCAGTCCAGGGATTCGAACCTAGGATGCTCACACCGAAATTCAGTACATTTAATTATTTGTTTTTATTTATAATTTGTATGAAGAATGATTTCCACAACAATTTTTATTAGTTCTTTGCCATTTATAATGGTCTTTGTCCCAGTTTATTTTTTTATTTTCCAAGTTTAACCATTTAATTATCTATATATTTATCTATACATTTCTCTCATTATTACTTCTACTTTTTTATAGGGGGGAAGGGAGGAGGAGGGGGAGCGGATCATTCTTAACCAACATTGTCAGACTAATTTCAACAAAGGCCGTTAATTTACAACCAACAAATCCAGCATAACTTATAATATATCCTATCTAAAACACCAACCTTAGCGACAGAAGCGACGTGTAGTGCAGAGTTGTAGAAGATTGTAGATTGGAGAGAGTAGCGAAGTTTATCTTCGGACGTTGATTTGGCGAAGGTTCTTATCTTCGGACGTTGATTTGGCGAAGGTTCTTATCTTCGGACGTTGATTTGGCGAAGGTTCTTATCTTGAGACGTTGGGAAGGTCCTGGTCGGCTGTACGATCCTTGTGCTGTGAAGCGTAGACAAATAGGTTAGTGGGTCCATGGTATACAGATGTGGATATACATGCATAAAATTTTAAGACCGAATGCTCCACACATACATGCAGTTTCAGTCTCTTGTCCTAATGGCGGCATTCCAGGCAACCCTGTTTAGGGCTCCTTCACTTGTCAAGGTTTTGGATTGGAGATCGCCACTTATAGTCCGATCATAAGTTTTGTTTCCAAAACATAATTTCCGATAAATTTAAATGCATTTTTTTTCACGAATTTTGTTTAGGGAGTTTTGATTATTAATTTTAAAGTATCTTAAAATTAAAAAATAACTCAAAAGTTACCGTTAAAATTACAAACAAAACTTTTATACTCTAAAATAATTATTTTCATTAAAAGTGACCCATAATTCTTGACCATCAACATCTATAGCTCAGCAAGTCAAATTATACCGGTAGCTATAATAACCTATACAGGATTCCAAACAACTATGCAGAACATCTTGAACATTAACCTCTATAATTATACTATTTCGAAACCATCAGCCAGGGAATGGGTACAAATTTACAGCTCATTTGCTCTAGTCCTTTTTGAATTATAGACATTACAACTAAATAAAACTAAAATAAATATAGAATAGATAGAAGGGGAATGGTACAGTAACTGGATAGATAAAACAATTTCTAGCATACCTATATAATAAACAGGGTATAGATTACTATTATTATAAGACTAAATACTATCTACCGACCTTTTTTTCCGCGTTTTAGTAAGTGGACTCCTTCCTCCCTCATGAATAGCCCCATTACTTAGGCAATTTTAAGACCTTTTACCCCATAGTCAATATTATGACTCATTGTGCCATTTATCCAGCTTTCCTGCTGGCCAATAGGGACTCATTTAGGGGGAACCGCCCATATGTCCATAGAAATGTTTTAAAAAATTTTTTACAGAGAGTCTTGGGGTATATTTTTTTACAGGGAGTCCTGGGGTATATTTTTAAGTTTCAAGGTCTAGGGAGCAAACTATATATATCTCTTAAAGTATAAAATACATTAATACTAGTAGCATTTCAATTTTAAAACTTTCAAAATAAACAAACTAAAACTGGGACAACACAAGATAAAGGCAGAACTAATCAAACTTTAAGAACATAAGAACATAAACGAAATTTATCTAATTTGAAACCATTGGTACGAGTTCTTTCGCTATCACTGAGCTTTAGTACATTTGTCATGTCCCCTTTGTTAATCCCAATTCTCTCCAATGAATCTATGTCCATTCTGTAATAAGGACACCAAAATTGGACAGCATATTCCATATGGGGTCTCACTAATGACAAGTAAAGTTTTAAGATAACATCAGCAGTTCTGTTACTCACACTCCTAGAGATGAACCCGAGAATCCTGTTTGCCTTATTACGAACGCTTATACACTGTTTTCTAGGCTTCAAATCATTGCTAACTGCTTCCCTATCTTTAATACCTTGCATTTGTCAATGTTAAACTTCATCTGCCAATTTACTGACCATTCATGTAAGGTATCTAGATCCCTTTGGAGGCACTCTATATCGCTATCTGAATCAATTGATCTCCCCATTTTAGTATCGTCTGCGAATTTACTTATCCTACTAGTTATACCTAAATCTAGGTCATTTATGTATATAAGAAACAACAGGGGACCTAATACCGATCCCTGGGGGACACCACTTTTGACTGCTCCCCACTCTGACTTGGTACCAGGGACTCTGTCGAAAGCTTTACTGAAATCTAAATATATAATATCATATGACTTGTCACTATCTACTGCTTCATATACCTCTGAGAAAAAGCTAAGCAAATTAGTAAGGCACGAACGTCCCTGAGTGAATCCATGCTGAGAAGAATTTATTAAGTTAAATTTTACTAAGTGGTCTGTCAATTTCCTTAAGCACATCATTTCTACTTATACTAACTGTACTTAACATATTTTCTATACTATCACTATATACCATATTGACTTCTGGAATCTGTTCCAAATTTTCATTAGTGAAAACGGAAAGAAACTGTTCACCTTTCTTTATTTTTCGATATATTCCTTTCTTTTTTCCTATAAGATCATCTGGGATAAGTGTCGTATTCTCTTTAGCATTCCCTGTCCATTGTATATTAAAATAAATAGATTTATGATCGCTATTTCCTAGGTGGTCACCAATCTAAAACTAAATCAAGAATATTAATACCTCTAGTCGGTGTATCTATGAATTGAAATAAAAAACTATCTTGTACTACCTCTATAAACTCTACTGAATCGGAGTCGCCTATTTGGTGCTGCCAATCAATGTTCGGAAAATTAAAATCCCCCATAATGCACACATTGCTAAACCTTGATGCTATTTTAATTTCCTCCCATAACGATTTTCCGCCATTTCTACTCATATTAGGCGGTCTATATATAACTCCAATAACTATGGTCTCACTACCTTCGTTAACCTCTACCCAAACACTTTCATTATCATTATTTAGTCTAATACCTGATTTAATACAGCTTTTTAATGTACTCCGACAAACTATATCCTGGAATATCAAATTCTGCTAAAAAATGCCTAGATTCTGTATTAATCCACGTTTCAGTTAGCGCTATTATGTCTATATTTTCTGTGCTAACGAGTGCTCCTATTACACATCACTATATCCGCACTATCTTGACTGATTATTTCTATTTTACTCACTGGTTTGTCACATGAAGTACCTGCTCCATATGGAGACAGTATTTTACTTACACACCCAGGTTTTTTTAACGAAACCCCGCAACAATCTTGTCGAGTGAGCTGGCCAAGGTCGAAACTCCTAGTCGAGAGAGATGTACTCCATCCTGGGCATACAGTTCATCCTTACCATAAAAGAGGGACCAGTTATCCAGGAATGGAATAGTATTTGCCTTACAATACTTCTCCAGCCGGCTATTTACACCAATAGGCCTGGAGGACCATTCCTTCCTTACCCCTCTTCTAGGCAGGATACTGTTTACCACAGGAACTCCACCTTTTTCCTTGATCCTCTCCAACATTTCCTGATACTTGGAGAGCAACTCCTCAGTCCTGCATCTCCATATGTCGTTTGCTCCCTGCGTTGAGGAAGATGATGGGGTCCTCCCCACTCACTTCCATGACAGCATCTATCTTCTCAGCCACCCTCCCGACTCCGGCACCAGGCACGCAGACAACTTTACCAACCTGAGTGTTTGTTGCCCTGCCAAGGTATCTAACCAATGAATCACCGACAATGAAAACAGACTTAGCTTTTTCCTTTTGTCGGCGTGTAGCAGTAGTTGTTGTGCAGCAAACAGCAGCAGACTTCCCCCCTCCCCTCTCACTGCCTCGATGATCGCCACTTCATCGCCATCACTCTCATCAGCCAAGGTGCTGAAGTTGTTGTGGGTCTTGACTGGCTGCCTTTTCAGCTTGCAGGCCGTTGCACTAGTTGACACCACTTTCCAAGGGGCTTCACGATCCCTGGGAACACTTCCGGTAGCCTCACACTTCTTCTCCGCCATAGCTAGTCTCAAGGCCAAATTTTCATCTTTGAGACACTGAATCTCCTGCTCCACACTCTCCAGTCTCTCTTGCAAAGCAAGACAAAGCTGGAGAGTATGGGAGGAGACAGCAGACTCATCAACAACAGCCATCACTATGAAAGTTCACTAGGACCTCACTAAGGGTAAACGAAGGAATACTTTCACTGAAACTTCCCATTTTACATTAAAAAAGGCAACTAAATTTACAATAGAGTATGTACAGTTGTCCACATAACTTCTGCTATAGATTACATTTTATAGGACTAAATACTACTTTTTTTCCCAGAGTTTTATTAAGTGGACTCCTTCCTTCCTCATGAATAGCCCCATTACTTTGGCAATTTTAAGAACTTTTACCCCATAGTCAATATTATGACTCATTGTGCCATTTATCCAACTTTCCTGCTGGCCAATAGGGACGCATTTAGGGGGAACCGCCCTTTATGTCCATAGATTATTTTTTTTTTCTTTTTTACCAGAGTATTTTTAAGCTTAAAGGTCTAGGGACCAAACTATACCAAACTAGTCGGCCCCGCAAGGGTGCGCACTAAAAGGGTGCGATTCTCCAACCGTGCGGCAGATGTCAGTGTGGTGCTTATAATCCAAGGGTGCGAAAAAAGCGCGAAAAAAGCAAAGCGTGCGTTTTTTTCGCCCAATAACCCCTGAAAAACATGAACTAAGGAAAGAATACCTGTACAGTATAGAAATGTGATTAGATATTAGATAGAATATGGGTATTACACTCACTTTGGATGGTTTATGTATGCGTGGAGGTTGGGATGTTGGTCTTACTGAGGGTCCGAGGCTCCTCAGTAAGACCAACATCCCAACCTCCACGCATACATAAACCATCCAAAGTGAGTGTAATACCCCTATTCTATCTAATATCTAATCACATTTCTATACTGTGCAGGTATTCTTTCCTTCGTTCATGTTTTTCAGGGGTTATTGGGCGAAAAAAGGGTAAGTTTGAAGAGTCCCCAGACTACATAGTGAATTTCCCATAGGTTCTTAAGCTCCAAGGGTGCATTCTCCAAGGGTGCGCGCATGTCTCGGACTTAGGTAACCGCACCCTTGTGGGGCCCACTGTACTGTAAATCTCTTCTTGGAGTATAAAATACATTAAAACTATTATTCCTTAAATTGTAAAACTTTCAAAATATGCTAACTAAAACTGGGACGACAACATAAAGGCAAAAGAACTAATCAAACTTTAAATTAATACTTTCACTTGAAACTTCCCATTTTAGATTAAGCAAAGAAACTATTTACAATACAGTATGTACAGTTGCCCAAATAACTTCTGGTTCTATGTGATCTTATACATTTAAATTTAATGTGCACATTAAGATTCATTATGCAGTACAGTAGTTATCTGAAGATTACTCAACTCCTTATTCATATTTTTTCACCAACCAACTTGTGGCACTCCAAGGATTCGAGCCTAGGATACTCTCACCAAAATTCCGCGTATTTATGCTATAAAGATGAATAGTATACTGATAATTTCTTTAATAATTCACTCCAACACCAAACACCTCTCAAAGAAATTAATGAAAGCATGTGATCCACCGGGATTCGAACCCAGTTACCACATTCAGATTTTAAACACTATCCATTACACCATCAAGACTTTAAAACATCACTAGGAATAACTTCGATGGACAACTGTAGGCTACAAAGACTGCTAAACTTAAAATAAACAAAATACTAACCGAATAGGCCTAGTAGTCTTGTAGGGAAGTAATAGTCCATTGAAGATAGTAGTCCTGTAGAGTACCGGTAGTAGACCGGTAGACCATCGTTGAATCCAGGTACCATACTCTTAGGTCTGCTTGCGCTGTAATAAAATTAGAAAAAATATATTAGTTATATGGATTCTGTGCAATTTCCTAACCTAAGATTTTATACTCTAATTTGTTGTTCATGTAGTAATTCACTGTACACCCTATGTGGTGGATTGCACTGTACACCCTATGTGGTGGATTGAGTTTTTATTTCTAATTATTTTGCGCAAGCATTTTAGTTAAGTCTATCCAAATGTGGTGGATTGAGTTTTTATTTATGTATCATTATTTTGTGCAAGCGTTTTTTTCACATAGCGATTTAGTCAAGTGCTTTTGTCTATCCAAATAGGGTGTAAATTACTACTCCATTCATGCACTCATTTTACTATCATATTATAATTTAAAACTTGCAAAATAAACAAACCAAAACATATACGAACACAGTAAAAAGACAAAATTAATCAAAATCATAACTAGAAACATAACTTATGTGGCCAACTGTACAAGGATCACCAAAGTTAAAATACCAAATGCATCAAAATACTAACCGATTAGTCCTGTAGAGTGGTAGAGTCCCACATTCAGTCACCGAGCCCAAATGCCATGCCCTACGCTGTATCCAAAACCGATCGGGTCCCAGAAGACAGGGCAGCAGCGTCCGCACACACACAGGGCAGCAGCGTCCGCACACACACACACAGGGCAGCAGCGTCCGCACACACACAGGGCAGCAGCGTCCGCACACACACAGGGCAGCAGCATCCGCACACACACAGGGCAGCAGCATCCGCACACACACAGGGCAGCAGCATCCGCACACACACACACACAGGGCAGCAGCATCCGCACACACAGAGGGGAGTCCATCACAGAGGACAGCGACCAGGATCTCAAACACTCGAGGGTACCAGCTTCTCCTACACTCTGATTATCCAGTAGCCCTATCCATCTTCTCTGCCAGGAGTAAAAATTATACCGGTACTACAAATGAAAAACCGTACATTTTTTTTTTTTTTTTTTCTACTCTTCTCCCTAATGTTTAGCTCCATTAGTTTAGATTTAAAGGTTTCCACCCAGAAGTACAGACTCTTGAGAAATTTAGTGCGATAGCGACCCCGCAATTTAGGAACCTGCTTTAGGATAGCATTTTTCTAATGCAAACTGCACAAGTTCACCTCTAAGAGAGTCTTGGGAATTTAAAGCTTTAGAGTTAGCAAGGAAAAATAAATAAAATTTATATAAATCGAAAGATCAACCAATTTTGAGTTTTCAACTGAAAGTGGACTATTACAAATAGACTACAGTACTTACAACTTCAGGGTGCAGCACTTGAGGGGCACAGTCCTCCGCGGGGCAGTCTGACAACACGCATGGCAGCACACCACCCGGAGAAGAGTTAGCAAGGAAAAAATAAATAATATGTATACAGTATAAACCGAAATATCAACCAATGAGTTTTTTCAACTGAAAGTGGACAAATACAAATAGACAACTTACAATTTGAGGATGCACCACTTGATGGGCAGAGTCTGACAATACAAGTCTCTGCCAACACACCACCCAGAGAAGAGCCGGCTGACAAGACTAGTACATAGAGGGGATTAGTTCGTGGCCACCTCTTCGGGATTAGGGAATCTGGCAATAGACCTCGCGCACTTAAGCCGTTCCCCACACTTGTAATTAAACAATATATAAATAAAATAGAAAAATGAAAAAAAAAGCAACAAAAAATAGAAAAATTATGGAATGGGCCTGAGTAAATAGAATATAAATTTATTATTCAAGCAGACTTTAAAAACAAATGGGATAGTATTATGTCCGGGTGTCCATTTTATCGACCGAATAGATTAGTTGCATTGTATACTACCTGCACTAAGTTTGATTCAAGAGATGCGTAATAAGTAATATATAATATAAAAAGGTTGGTTAAGGCGACCGACCGGTTAATTACGAACTTCCAGGTCTTACTTTCAATTTAAATTAAATTTGGCACAGGTGTATATGACCATAAAACTAGATAAACAAAAATATATTTTATTTTATTTTTGCTTTTTTATTGCAATTTAGGTAAAAAAAACTTTGAAAATCATAGCACTGCAGAAAATGATAAACTCCTACAGAAATTCCCATAGCACATGTTTTATGTGATCAAACAACTCACAAAAGGTGTATCTGTAGTTTCTATAAAAAACATTTATATATTTTGTGTATTTGTTAGATTTAGGTGATTACGGATTCAGGCGAATATATTTATAGAAAATTACAACTTTGACGACATGTGAACAAAATTAAATTACTATAGTAAATTGGATTTATAGGCCTTTTAGTGTTTTTAATTACCTTTCCAAAGGTATATACACCATTCCTATAGGTCCAATAATAACTGTAGAATAACATCCGATAGAGCGGCAATATAGGTTCTGAGAAAAACAGGTAAAAGTCTAAGGTCATTAGGTGACATTTTTATTTTTTTTTTTTAGATTTACAATATTTTACGCGGGAACATGGCAAAGTAGAAGATAAAGCATATGGGAGGTTGTAGAGTAGCTTACGCTCTTTCGATTTATATAGGTATGCTCCTCGTACGACCAGTAGTTACCGAGCATGTTAATTTCAAAGTTCGCTATATAACATTTTTAGAATTACAGGAAAAGTTTGGAAAACATAAAAAAAAAACACGATTTCCAATGGGTTTTCACTAATAACATTTCACGGACTTGTTGAGTAAACACCTATTGGTATTTTCAGGATTTCGTGTTTTTTAAGCCAAAATTAACCGGTCGGTCCCCTTAAGGGTTAGTGTTATACTACAGATACATGGTAAGCGGATACTACATGTTAAGCCAAGGATAGTCTAAAATAGTTAGTTTTATCCCACATACTACAGATACTACATGGCAAGCGATACATGTTAACCCTCTCCAACATATGACGCACTTTTGAGCCTATTAGGGATACTTTAAAGCCTTTATTACCATCAGGGGTATTTACAAACCTTTAGTTTAGTTACTTCAAACTCTGCAGTTGTCTTTGAGTTAGCTGTGGGCAGAAAACTAATTTTGGAGATGTAATTATAAGAGTGAGAGAACTATTGGAAATTTTGTATTTTAACCCGTGGAGCCCCGGCTAGTTTTGTAATGTTTGTTCACCAGAACCCGGCCGGTTTTCAAAAAATGGTTTTATTCCAGAAACAATAGCAAATGGGTTAGGAATGAAGGAAAAACCACGAAAAACCGCTCAAAAAGCTTAAAGAACGTATTTTACAAGAGTAAAAAATTGAAGGCAATTACCCCAAAAAACCAGGTTATTGCGCGCTCACACGCACGCACGTGGACTTTGAGAGTTTTCAACTATCGGCACGGTTGCGTGGGATACGTACACAGTTCCCATACAAATCTGAGCCCTCGAGTGGCTACACCTGAGGTTACGGTCGGCGCGTCTCTGGGGCTGTGCGTTACATACATCGCCGACGCATCAGACGCGTCACTGGGGCTGTACGGGTTAATACCACGAATTTTCCGAGTGTTTTTTATAAAAGAAATTGTTCATTTGCATCAATATATAGTGTTGTAATTAATTAGAAATCTCGGGAAAACCTATTTTCCCCATTAGGCCTATTGATCGATGTTGAGACACACCCCCTATAGTGATTTGAAAAGACATTAGCCTAACCTAACTACCTTACCTAACCTAACCTAGTATTATGGGTGGGGGCTGCTGCCCCCACACCCCCGCTGGTTGAGTACTAATCGCTTAGCAAAAAAAAAAAAAAAAAAAAAAATTGGCTGTCGATTATACGAAGGTAAAAGGAAGTCGATGAAGTCTACGGTGTTTACTCTGCAATCTTCAGCTTTGATTGTACATTGATAACGGGAAAGTACCGTATTGACAACCTTGTTACGAAAATTAAATTTTAACCCGTACAGCCCCAGCGACGCGTCTGACGCGTCAGCGATGTATGTAACGCACAGCCCCAGAGACGCGTCACCCTAATTGCGCCGACCGTAACCTCAGGTGTAGCCACTCAAGAGGGCTCAGATATGTATGGGAACTGTGTACGTATCCCACGCAACCGTGCCGATGGTTGAAAACTCTCAAAGTTCACGTGCGTGCGCGTGAACGCGCAATAACCTGTTTTTTTGGGGGTAATTGCCTTCAATTTTGTACTCTTGTAAAATACGTTTTCGGGGGCTCTGTAGGACCATTCTTTAAGCTTTTTCCTTCATTCCTAACCCATTCGCTATTGTTTCTGGAATAAAACCATTTTTTGAAAACCGGCCGGGTTCTGGTGAACAAACATTACAAAACTAGCCGGGGGCTCCACGGGTTAATACCATACTTTTATATTAGGTTTTTCAGAGAGTTTAACACATTTTCATATGATCTTTAGAGCTATCGATAACTGGAAGTACCGTATTGACAACCTTGTTACGAAAAAGACATTTTAGTACCATACTTTTTTATTAGGTTTTGCCGAGGGTTAAAACAAATTTTCTTATGATCTTTACAGCATATAGATTCAATATTTATCTTCAAATATATCAACAAAATTCGTGGTATTAAAATAACATTGAACCGAACTATTTCTTATTGCTAATCTGGCAACCTCTGCGTCATAGGAGTCTGAAGGGGTTAAGCCAAGGTTAGTCTTTATTCCAGATACTACATGTTAAGCCAAGGTTAGTCTTTTCCCACATACTAAAGCCGCGTGTACAGTATGTACTGGATACCAAGGTTACGTACCAGCTAATAAGGAAGAGTTAGGTATGTATCACATGTACGGTACCGGTACATGGCATACATACTAGCTGGTAGGTAAGAGTTAGTTTGGTTTCCAACGTACTGTACTAAAGTTCTTTCCAGCCGATTCTAAGTTTAATTTCAGATTAATTTAAATGAATTTTTCCACAGATTTTGTTTAGTGCGTCATACTTTCGATGTTTAATCTTAACCCATTGGCTGCGGCTATATTTGGGCACTCCTGAATGATAAATCAAGCATCTGCATTAAATGAAGTGTATTCTGCCGAAAACTAGGCGAAAATAGCTTCAAAATAAGACCAGAACGGGCCGTGTAAGTGGCCTGGTTCACCCGCAGTGGTACCAGTGAAACGCGGGAAACCCGCTATTTGGTAGCACTCGCTCGCTTGGCTACACTTGTGTGAGACACAGAGAGACCCGCACAAGACAGTCAACTTCAGTGAGCTATCGATAATTGGAAGTACCGTATTGACAACCTTGTTACGAAAAAGATATTTTAGTACCGGTACCATACTTTTTTATAGGTTTTGCCGAGGGTTAAATCAAATTTTATTATGATCTTTAGAGCATATAGATTCAATATTTATCTTCAAATATATCAACAAAATTTGTGGTATTAAAATAACATTGAACCAAACATACTTGGTGCCGAGAAATCACTTATTAGCGCGACTTATGACTAAAAACAGTGGCGTTGGCATAGGGGCCTAGACCGATTTTTAGTGCGAAACATTTCCAGAAATTTGACGGCCCCTAGGCTAGGCTAAATTGGGAAAGTTGGCAATTTGTTTTTTCTAGCCTTATTTAGGCTAGCCTATAATATTTTACTAAAGTATTTTGGTTAAAATTGAAGACGACCTGGATACTAGCCCCATCAATAATTATCAGTGTTCTAGAAGTTTCATGGACGATACTATGTTGGTGTACATGTAATTACCGTCGCAAATTCACTTTAAGTGAAATACGAGAAACTGTTGGATTGTTCACCGATAAACAGGGAACGTGAGCTGGGTTTAGACCGTCGCGTACCTATAAACAGGGAACGTGAGCTGGGTTTAGACCGTCGCGCACCCATAAACGGAACGTGAGCTGGGTTTAGACCGTCTGTTAGTTTTCGGTAACGGTTAGGTTAGGTTAAGGATAATCTTCAAGGACACTACATCCGCCTTATTAGAAACAATTTAGGCTATTAGGGAAAATAGAGACCAATAGACTCGCCATATTTTTCTCATTAGGCCTATAGTCCGCATGGAGGAATTTCGTTATCGACACTTGAAAAAACCCGATTTCACAGAAAAATAGGGCCTACACCAAAAATCTGTCAAAGATGTCAAATAGCAGGGGTGTGGGAGCGGCAGCCCCCACCCATACTACTAGGATAGGTTAGGTTAGGTCCTTTCAAAGGGGTATAGGCTAGTAAACACTAGGATAGCCTATACCTGGTCAGAGGTAAGAAGAAGAAGTCCTGCTGTAGTCTCCTTGAATGCTACCGGTCCTCTGTATTAAACAACACTGTACATCAAAGAAAAATAAACAAAAAACTAAAATTAACTAGTAAAAAGGCTGTCCGGGGTCTTCAATTTTTACCAGTATTTTTTTTCACAGCGATTTGGATACGGAAAGTTCTTCTAGTTTGTTTATTTTGAAAGTTTTACATACCGTATATAATAGTCTAAGCCATTCGCGACGGTCTACGCATCTCCAACACTGTAGGCTATAGGCCTATTAACTTTGTAGGTAAAATTCTAGTTTCACGTACACAGCGACAAAAGGGAGGCGCCGTTGTAAAGGCATAGCTTCCCGACCAACTATGAAGATCAGGGAAATTGCTGGGTAAAAGACGTAATATAATGATAATAAACTACATTAACGACATTAGCCTAACCTAACCTAACCTAGTATTATGTAAGGTCAATATACAGGAGGCGCTACAATATAGGTAGCAAAATTCTAATGGTAGTTTTGGGTTCCTATCATCATATGCTTCATTTCTATATACTTTTTATCCCCGGGAAAAAAACAAAATTGTTTGGGTTTTTTATTTTTTATTTTTTTATTAACCTAACCTAACCTAAATGTATTTGGGGGCTATTAGGTTAGGTTAGGTTTTTTGGTTAGGTTAATGACCAAAACAAAAAATCCCAAGAAAATAAATGAAAAATCCCAAGATTTTTGTTTTTTTTTCCCGGGGATAAAAAGTATATATAAATGAAGCATAATGATGATAGGAACCCAAAACTACCATTAGAATTTTGCTACCTATATTGACCTTATGTAATAGCTATGGTGCCGCATATGGGAAGATTTTTTTTTTTTTTTTTTACAGTAGGTATAATTCTTATAGGGCCTAATGCATTTCCGCCGCTTTGGACATATACTGTATAGGAATTAAGTATGGTATATGACAACTCTAAAGTAGCCATAGAAATTTATGAGTATGCTGTGAAAGCGAAACTAGAATTAGGCTAAACCACTTTGTATAACAAAACATGTAAATATTGATGGCTCTGGAGGTCGGTTAACACTGGACATAAAATACATAGGCTAGGCTAGCCTATAAAACAATGAACTGCAATAAATAAAACAAAAACATGAAATTACCTAGGCCTAGCCAAATTGCCAATAACGATACCGGTTTGGGCAACAATAGCCTTAAAAAAAAAAAAAAAAAAAAAAAAAAAAAAAAAAAAAAAAACAAAAAAAAAAAAAAAAAAAAAAAAAAAAAAAACAGCCTAGCCTACTAAGGAGAAGCCTCGTATCGTCTGGTCTTTTTGTTATGTTACTTAACGGGCTGTAGGCCTATAGCCTAATAGTCTACATATAATTTAATGGCCACCAGTGAATATATATAGACTTAGCTGGTTAGTGAAGCATATTGATGAATGAAAGGACAGGTGAATGTTTTTGATAGGTGTTCGGGGCTAAGGTCTACATGTTTTACAGTCTCTCCTTATGTTAATTCACAGGCTTTGATAATAAGTTACATATATTTTAATGGCCACCAGTGAATATAGATACACATAAGTAGTTAATGGAGCATGTTGATGAAAGACAGGTGCTAGGATGGTAAAGATATGGCACAACAGGTGGAGGTGATGGCGACGGCCATTGTTAGCCTAGTAAGAAACTAATGTACCGTCTCGCCATATATAAATTCACGGGTTCTTATAAGTTACATATATTTTAATGGCCACTAGTGAATATAGATATACTTAGCTGATTAATGATAAGTGCAAGGATGATGAAGATGAAAGGCGCTAAATCTGGCGGAGGTAATGGCGGCTGGGCTGGCGTTGGAGGAGTGAGCCTGAGGTCCTTTATAGGGAAGATTCTTCGAACATCACCTCGGTAAACAAATGAACCTTCGACATGCGCAATAATTCTAGAGCCAGAATACATTAATTAAAATGTCAAATATTACTTTTATAACTATTCAAAAACTAATTACCTTCTAGAAATTCGGATAGTTACAGTAATTAAAATACATTAAATTACAATAAGACTTCAGCCTTAATGGTGATCAAACAATTATTAAGCCAGCACACTGCAAATAGAAAGTCAGGAATAGCCGTTTTCCGAAACAAAATAAAGAGTATAAATTAACCATGTAAAGAACGCGCACATAAGTTAAAATAGGCCTTCAGAGGCTATTATTATTTAGGATTATTAAGCCTGAGCACACCGTAAGTAAAGAATAGTCAGAAATAGAGGCCCCTTTAAAGATTAAAAATTCCCGATCCAGAGTATAAAATAATTAAATAACTATAAAAATCGCACACATAAGTTAAAATCGGACTTACGGATATTAGATAAATGTTTACCTATGGTCCCGTTAAAATATCCTCAAGTAACCTATTAAAAACTGTTCAGGAGACTGGTTAGAACTTTTAGGATGTTTAATTGAATGTCTGAAACCAGTATTTACTGAGAAATGTCTTAAAATGCGCTATGGGTCACCCAGGGTCCCTGCCCTCTCTTTCCCAGGTAATGTTATGTTATGTTATATTACATTATACTATATTATAGTAGGGTTAGGTTAAGCTAATCTAATATAATATTTGTACATTATAACTTGAGTTTATTTTAACGGGACCATAGGTAAATTTTTACCGGATATTATTTTGGATTATTAAATAAAAAGTTAAACATTGCAAATTAATTTAAAATAGGACTTCAGAGTGTCAAGACTTACGATCGTATAGTGGATATTGATATATTTCTATATAATTATTTACCCAGGCACATTCCATTTTTGTTTTCTTAACCCAAGAAGTGCGCATGGGGGTATGAGACACCACACTCCTGTGCTGACGTATTTGAGCTGTTCCCATCACTAACATCGTTATTTTACCATAAATAGCATTAATACTTATCCATATGCGCCTATTATAGGTTGATTATAAAGGTATTAACCTGTTACAACAATAAAACAAGTGGAAACAGTGTTTGGATGGTCAAAATCGGCGATACAGGCCGGGAGTTACATAATGTATGGCTGAGGCAACCTCCCTGCCCTCCTCCCCTCCCCTTGTCTGGAGAGACACTGTTACGCAAGTCTCTCTCTCGCTCTTTCCCACGCTTGGTAACAGTGATGACAACGCCCTGCTACCAACTTGCTAATGTTAGCACGAAAATAAGCCACAGAATAAGGGAATAACAGGGAAAATAGGTGATAACTGAAGGAGGGGAGGAAAGTGGGGAAGGAGGGGAGGTGGAGGAGTGATATTTGGCATGGCCCAGGGGCAAAAAAAAAATAACAAAATAAAAACAATTTTTTTTTTTTTTTTTAAATGGATTTTTTTTTCCCCTTACTCTTAACCCTCTGTTCCCGGAAGGGCTCTTGAACGCCCATAAAAAAGCATACACGAGCTGCCCGGAAGGGCTCTTAACACCTTACGAGCGGTTAAACACCCATGAGGTCAAAGCCTGTGAGCTTGGTGTGCGAGGCGTCGGTCCGACGCATGTAAACAACAGCCGGCTGGACCGACGCCCCGCATCTCCGGCCACAAGAAGGAGAGCGTCTGTTCGTGTGTGCCTGTATGTTGTTGTTAAGTATCGAAAAGTAGTGTAAAGTGGCTGTTTTTGCCATAAAGTTATCTCCAATGAAATCATCATCACAACTCAACCAGTTGACTTAGAGAGCTCTACTTAATGCCATTCTACAGGTAAATAACACAGCTACGCTTGGGGATGCGCGGGAATGCGGGAAGCAGTCTGATTAACGAATATACGGTAGCCTAGCCTAGACGTTTTTCGGCCAAAACACCCGGGTTTCGAGAAATATATATATAATACATAGCCGGGGCTGGAGGGTTAAGAGTCTTCCCGCAGTCCGCTGGGGGAACTCTTAAGTCTCCCGGCAGTTCCCGGGTTAACCAGCTAAGTCTATCTATATTCACTGGTTGTCATTTATAATAGATAATAATAATTTTATGCGAATTTTATTCGCATAATAATTTTATGCGAAATGTCACTTCGCATCTTGTGGAAGTGCGTTCCTTCCATATTTTATCCAATAGTTCGGCACATTTGATATTCCATGCCACCCTCAGTCACCCTGTTTGCCAGATTACCGGAATTTTAATGCCGTTTCATTCGTGGCTACCCCTTCGAGGATCACGGCGTCCGACAATAGATATAGATAGATCTTTTGTCAAGCTATATTTTCAACTTCCCATTAGCACATACAAAAGTTTCTCACGTAAAGTAATTGTAATGTTCCTGAAAAACAAGACTTTAAATTTAACAAACTTTAAGTGAAGCAATTATTTTTTGTAATTTTTCTTGGGTAATATTAAACACCATTATTGTCTCATTTACAACTTAATAAAAATAGAGCATTACATAAATTTAATTGGTGATGGGCTGGTCTATCAGAGTGAGAGTTGAGCATTCTCTGCCATACCATAGCTTACTCTGACTTCCTTTTACTTATATATTTTCTAGATCTCAAGCGGTGGCGTCTCTTCCGTGGATTGACCTCCCTACTGCCAACCTCGAGGTTGGCAGATTGGGAGCCAAAGCGCCACATTAAATCCTTTGCCCCTCAACTTTCCCTTCATAATTGCTGAGGGGCACAGGGCCTTGGGTGGGGCTTTGGTGTCCCGGGTGTTTCTGCACCCTCTTCAGCTCCTCGCCTGGGAGCGGCATCGGTCACCTGGGCTTTCTTAGCAGGGAGGGTTCTGTGGGGGTGCTCGGTTATGGCCTTGGCCTTGCTTGGGACCTTGGGGCTGTTCGGTCAGACAGCTTGGGGAACAATAACAATATCAAATTAATATTGTTCCCTAATTATTGAAGTTTAATAATGAGAGATCATAAATTGAGGTGGCTTTAAAGTGAGGATTGCCTGTAGATGGAGAAACAATGAAGGATCATGAGCTATATCTTCTGAATACTCAAAATATAGGATGGGGTGGGGGCAAATGTAGTAGGACTTAAAAATTGAGTACATAATACTGTACAATATTAACCCTCTCTCTATGCTGTGGACTCGGGGGTTGCCGTTTAGCATTCAAAAATAGAGTTATCTCAATCTCATAATTACCTCTCCAAAATTAGTTTTCTGCTCACTCAAAGACAACTGCAGAGGTTGAAGTAACTAAACTAAAGGATTCTAAACACCCCTGAAGGTCACAAAGGCTTTTAAGTATCCCAGAAAGGTAGCAAACCCCATTCTGTGCGTGAAAGGGTTAACAAAATTATTAATACAAGTTCTATTCTATATGCAAGAACAATATGCTCGGTTTATGCCATGGGTGTACATGAGGCTATAAACATACAGTACATAAGCCATTGGGTGCACATGAGGTTATAAACATACATAACTGTGGAAGGGGACGGGTTTAAACACATGCTGATATACGGAGTGGTTATACGCGGTGTTAGCTACTCGGAAATAATTACGACCCACTAATATGACAATGGTTCCAGCTGATTCATCTGTGCAACCGTTATTATAAAAACTTTTGTTAGCCTGTACAGTACCGATGACGTCCTTTTCATTATATGTTGGCAACTATTAGATGATTTTATTCAGCTTATGAAGGACCTCTAACAATACAAAGGCGACAGACTATCTCATTTATGTGGTAACCCAGGTTCCGAATCCCAGTGATCACATAATTGTTTTCATTAATTTCATTGGAGGTGTTTGGTATTTAAGTGAAATTAATATAAATAGATTAATCCTTTGAGCTACCGCACATTCTTCCTAAGTTGAATAAAACTGTCTAATAGTGTCCAGAAAAGGACGTCGCTGGTACTGAATGGGTTAAGAATAAATCATTACCACAAGACGAGACATTGGACAAGGTCGCAAGAGCCAATCAGCTGGAATTATTGTCATATAGGCAGGCCGTTATTTTCTCAGAGTCGCTGTAACCGAGTCTAGGAGAGCTTGCTGACCTGTTCTTGTGCTTGGGTTAGTAACAAAATAAACATGCAGAAATACTGTACCTATAAAGTGAAAAATCCATCATGAAATACAGTACAGTATACACAAGTCTCCCTCACTATCCGATGCCCCAATTTACGATATCATTATAGGTTTTTAGGCATTTGTGTTTGGGTTTTGGCTGGTCCCAGAATGCATCCCCATTTACCCTATTAACTTATGGGTTCGCTATAGGATTTTTCTATTTAGGATCGGGTTTTCAGGAATGTAACCCAATCGTAAATCGAGGGAAACCTGTATATACAGTACAGTACTGTAATTTATAATGCCATCCACTCATCAGTACAGTAGAGTACTATTTGAGTATTGCAAATTTGGCAAAGTTATTTTTACATATCAGTGAAGGTATAAAGATAAAGCCTGATTATCAATATGACTGCAAAAACATACCTTTTTAGTTCAGCTTACCTGAAATAGTTCATTGTAACCCCTTGTACTGCTATAACCAATTCAGTGATGAGCTTTCTTATCTGACAAACACGGTAATTATTCCATTTCTTAAACAGCTAAGTGTAATAGTAATATCATTACACATTATTATCCACGTTACTGTATTCATACTTTGAGCTATAGTACATTTACCACCAAAATCATGTCACATCTTCATAAGCTTAATTTTCTCTCAAGTTACGACAAGAAAAATTCCTCCCTGACATACCTTACTTAGTAAAGATTTAAATATACTGTATATATATATATATATATATATATATATATATATATACTGTATATATATATATATATTTTACTCTTCAACAAAAGTAAATAAAGCTAGGCTCTGTAGGATTTTTGTATGCATGTCAAGAACACGGCCCTGTAATTGGGAACAATGTGAGTGATGCGCGCGAGCCGACTTGGTTGGTTTGGACAAGTGAAGAGATGGATGATCAGAACTGGGTGAAGAAATGCCGGACTGTGAACGTGGGGGGGGGAGCTGTAGACCTAGAATGACGTGGGATCAGGTACAGTACTGTACTCCGGTCCGATCTCAAAATATAGAGCTTGACAACAGAGGCAGCCCTTGACAGGGCCGCCTGGAAAGCTGCCATTTAGGACGTGAGACTGTAACCACATTCTCTGTGGCTAAAACGGTCATTAAGCTTGTATGTATGTATGTATTGTACTGCTCCCAAACTACCATACGGTTCCTAGGAGTGACAAAGTGGTGCTGGATCCAGGGGCTTCCATATAGCTGCTATGTTGCAGGTGGAGATTATCCTGTTTCCACAACCATCTTCGGCTGACCAAGGCTTATACAGGCATGCATGTATCTAAGCCGTTTAGCATACATTATTGATTTTTCTCATGGATTTTAAACAGATCCTCTGGTGAAATGTGTTCCTCGCCTATAGCTAGTCGGCTGGTCGAGAGGATAGTCTCTTGACTTCCTACTGACGAACATTTGCGTCGCGCTTGGACGTGAAGGAATTTTCCACTAAACCCTGGTTGGTTACTGTCTCCCTTGAGCACAGGGATGGGGTAATGGTCGCTATTGGTTATTATAGCGCTATTGAATCTCAAAGCAGAGAAAATGAGCTTAATAAAAGACTATTATTATTACCGGTATTATCCTAATTATTATTATTACCATTATTGACATAATAAATTTGCAGGTAGACTCTTGCCTTGGAAACTGACCTTGCGAGGATTATATTTATGGCTGGAATTATATCAAACATGACAAAGACCTAATAACAGTTTTAAGAGAAAATATTGAGTTTAAGTTGTGGAGATGGGACATGACTTTAGAGGATAACTATGAACTAACAACACAGAACATTAACCCAGAAGTCTAACAGCAGCGGCAGCAACAGCGAGTAGTGATGGTGGCGGTGGTAGGTATCCTCCATCGTCCGGCTTGGAGAGAACTGACTGACTATAACATACACGCTGTCTAATCTATTATGTCTTAATGTATTGTAATGTGCTATAATGTATGTATTGTATGTATGTACAGTATGTATGTACTGTATTGTTATAATGTTTGTGTAGACTGACTATAACAAACACATACATACATACATACAATGGTTTAGCGTCTTTTTCCATTACATGCATTATAACGGCTCAGACGGGGTTGCCTTTCAGTAGTTGGAATGTACTGTAGTACAATAAAGTCCCGCCACAGCACTGCCCCACCAAGTCATCACTGTGGCTGATGTTGGTATAGTGCTAACTGTGCCTCAGCAAGACTCAACAGAGTCCCCCTGCAGCACTTGCACCTGCAGTATCTGCAACCACACCAGCCTTAACAGTTACAAAAAGACAGCACCATAACAAGACTACTGTATATTAGGCTATTTGGACTATAGAACAATAAAGTCCTGCCCCAACACTGCTCCAACATGCAAACACTGTTGCCGACACAGGTGTGGTGCCAAACAGCGCCCAGGTAAGACTCAGTCCCCTGTGGCACCTATCCACACCCCACCAGCCTCGGCAGTGCCATACCAAGACAGTGCTAAGATAAAGACTTTATTGCATAGTAATGGCTGTTGGTCCACAAGTCTATCACCATCCCCCTTACGTGCCTTGTACGACACGCAGTAGGATGCGTGAGGCATATTCTTTTTTTCCTCCACCATTAGATGAAGGCCCACTTACCCCCTGGGGGTAACAAACACACTGTCTAATCTACAGTATTATGTCTTATGTGTAGTAATATATGTATGTATGTATGTATGTATGTAAAGTTTTAAAGTTTGTATACACCATAGTAGTTGTTGATATTAAGCAGGGATAGGTATACTTCAAATGTCACTTATAGTCTATTCATTACAATCAGGCCAAAAATCTTGACCACTAACCAGTAACCTCTATAACTGAAAGCCAACTGGAGCAACAAGGCTAATATTTCTACCATTTGGGAAGAGGCAGCCAGGGAATAGGCGTGGACATTTACAAACAGTTACAAACAGGGTGTCAAACTGGAGCAATTTTGAATGAAGACTTGAATGAATATGAGAAGAAATACAAGAATATTTACCAGAAGTAGCATTGTTTTGGCCATTTAATCACTACCAAAGACATAATTTGAACTACAAACCACAATTTTATCCTCACATATACAATAAAATAAAGACTAAAAATAATGGACTCCACTTTTGTTTCACACCCTAGTTACAAAGGATAGGGATCACAATCATTGGCCAATAAGGAATGAACGATAGATAAAGTAAAGTGTAGTCAATGTGGTCTATCTAAAGTCATCATTAGTAGTCATGTCGATAGTAAAGTCGCTATCACACGAGCGCTTTTTCCCTCAACATTTATCCTCAACACTGGTCTGGCAGCTTATGAGGTCAACATGTAAAATATTTCGGTGGAGTGAATGGATAATTAGAACTGGGTGAGGAAATGCCGGACTGTGAAAGTGGGGGGAGCTGCGCATAGGGGTAGACTTAGAATGACATGGGATCAGGTACTCCGGTCTGATCTCAAAATATAGAACTTGACAAGAAAGGCAGTCCTTGAGAGGGCCGCCTGGAAAGCCGCCATTTAGAATTTTAGGACGTGAGACTGTAACCACATTCCCTGTGGACAAAATGGTCTTTAAACTTGTATGTATTATATAAATTAATCTATCGTCGATCTAGTTTCCGATACCGTACCAGTGACAAATATGACAGATATGACAGAAATGTTGCCAGAAATTTTT
Source organism: Paralithodes platypus (assembly GCA_032716605.1). NCBI lineage: Eukaryota > Metazoa > Arthropoda > Malacostraca > Decapoda > Lithodidae > Paralithodes > Paralithodes platypus. Next base: position 12,079,667 of record CM064506.1, on the reverse strand, counting down.
TGATCCTCGAATGTTGACTATACAATTGCTCCTGTGTGATACCGGCTTAAGTATGGAGAAACAGTCATATTGCACTTAGGTTTTACTCTTCCTCTATGAAACTCCTTACAAAGGTCTGTATACTGTACAGTAAACTCCCTTTTATCCAAAAATTTCAGTTAACCAAAGGTTTTGCTATCCAAATTGTTCACTAGTTTTCACATATTTAAGCCTCTCTGGGTGCTTAATTGCACCAATTTAACCCCTCTGAAGTAGACATAGCTTGAGTTAGATGATAATTTAGGATAAAGGGGAGTTTACTGTATTAGACACATTGCCATTCTGATGCCCATACTTGGCAAAATCCTTGTACAGTACTGTACTTCCCAAAAATATACTAATTGAAAGCAATGTCTATGAAAATATATTATGGTAAAAATATATCCCTATATATAAAAATATATTTATATATGAACAGGTAAGCATTTTAAGCCGCCATTCCTTTTTCATTGACTAGGTAGCGCCAACGAACTTGACAATAATTTTGATCCCAGACCTCTCTGTAACTCAAAAGGGCCTAGAGCAAACTAGCTGTAAATACCCACACCTATTTCCTGGCAGACAGCTCCCAAATGATAGAAACATCAGCCCGATTGCTTTCATTCATATCGAGTTATAAGAAGTTAAGGGGTCAAGATTATTGTCAAGTTCGTTGGCGCTACCTATAACATGCAACTACTCATGTCAAAAATATATATTCAGTTCACTATCCATTTGTTAGTTGAGTAATATAAATCTAATGAGTCACTAGTGCTGCCTAAGCTGTGCATATATTTATCATTCAGTGTGCAGTAGTTAAGGGGGCCCACCTCCTTTATTTTTGTCTCTCTCTCTGGGTTGTATCTATTCGGCCCCATTCAGCCTACTGTATTAAGACGTTTATCCCCATCCAGGTGTCGATTTCTTCCTTTATCACGAGCCAGCATTGCATGAAGAAATCCGACTTAACCGGAGAAATTTGTCTATCGAAAAATGTATAAATTTAGCCTGCTGTCAATTTTTTTTTAAATATGCTGGCTCGCTACTGCTCGGCAGGAAAAATTGCCACCTGGATGGGGATAAACGTCTTAAAACAGTAGGCTGAATGGGGCCGAATGGATACAACCCAGAGAGAGAGAAAAAAAACGAGGTGGGCCCCCTTAATCACTCAATGAATAAGTTCTTAATTCAATAAGTCAGTTAGTCAATCAGTTGTCACTAATAGCGCATTTTGGAACCACAACGAAGAGCTATTAACATTTGCAGTTCGGGTTTGTTTACTTTTTGTTATGATCAAGAAAACAGCGTCAAAGGGCGGTTTACTTTTGTTCAAATTTGTATGCCTTTATTTAAATTGTAATTAACATGTTCAATTTTGTATGCCTTTATTTAAATTGTAATTAACAGACATAAGACTGAGACTGCACTCTGTATGGATCACCCAGTCTTTAAAACTATGTGTACAGTATAGTATGTAAATAAACAAACTTTAAATAATAAATTCTGTTCGTTCCTCCTTGTCGTTCCAAAATGCATTATAAACCATGAGTGCCGTCCAAGCTAAGTGAGTCAGTCAAATTGCGGTTAGTCAAGGTGCTCGGTGAAAGTGTTGAGGTTAGTCGAAGTGCTCGGTGAAAGTGCAGATGATAGCTAGTCTAACCCCATCACTGTCGCTGATAATTACTATACCTCGGCCATATTCCTAACCAGTCAGTGTCATACGCTAGTTGTTGTAATTGACCACTTGCGAATTTCAGGCTATAAGGAAGTTGGAGCAGTAAACATGGATCATAGCTATGCATAAATTTATCAAAATCGCGGACACGTACGTTAAAATAGGACTTCAGAGTGTCAAGACTTACGATCGTATAGTGGATATTGGTATATTTCTATATATTTACCCAGGCAAATTCCATTTTTGTTTTCTTAAGACAGTAAAGCGAGTTTCATTATTAGCCTAAGCCCGAAGGAGAAGCCTCGTATCGTCTAGCCTTTTTTTATGTTAATTCACAAGCTGTATAATAGTCTAAATCTATTTTAAATGCCAACCAGTGAATATAGATAGACTTAGCTGGTTAATTGAGCACGTTGATGAATTGACAGGTACAGTCCATCCTCCTACAACGCGAGTTTAGGGGCGGCACTGCGCCTCGCGTTGTAGGAATAACACTTTAAATGGAGATAAGGATGTTGTTTTTGGAGGCAAGAAGATAACATAGCATTGAGGGTGGAGATTTTGCAGGTAGGCAGGATGGCAGGGGGCATTATCCATTAGCAAAATCATCTTAAAATCCAGTGCGCATCGACGTCATCGCGCTGTAGGTGGGGGGGGGGGGGTCGCGCAGTAAGAGGAGGCGCCGGATTTGAAGCACTCGGCAAGGCCATTTCGCGTTATATGTTTTCGGCTCGGGTTATAAGAGGTTTAGGTAATTCGGGACCCCCCCCCTCATGTTGAAGGAGGATCGCGTTGTAGGAGCTCGTGTTATAGGAGGATGGACTGTACTGGGAAGGTGAAGAAGAAGACTTCACAGGCTATTATGATCCTGGATTAAGCCAGCACACCGTAAATACAGAATACAGTCTGATAATAAAAAGATAAGAAGTCCCTCGAGTCTAAAATGATAAAATATAACCTTATCAAGAACAAAAACACTTACGTCACCTCGTTATGGAGTCCAGGTACAAAAGAACCACATCACAGTGGCCCGTCCTCGTAGATGGGTCGGTGATCTGCTGATTGGCTGATGGGCGATGACGTGGCGCTCTCTCATTGGTCGAGCTCCTCCACGCCCAACAGGATACGAGATTTAGCGCGCACTTTTTGTTTAAATCCCCCACCCCACCTTCCCTCCCCTTTTAACTGCAACCCCCGATAATCCCCCACCCCCTGACCCCCTCCCCGACAGGATACTCTCTCTTACTTTGTACAGCCCCCCCCCCCCCTCCCCTACCTTTCTCTTCCCCCAATCCCTACTCCTCTCTCTCTCTCCCGTTGCCTAATATGGGCATTCTTTCGTTGTTCCGTTCCTCCTCCTCCCCCCCCCCCCCCCCCCCTAAGTACTCAGTCCCCCCTGTCCCTTAACCCGGGAACTGCAGGAAGACTCTTAACCCGTACAGCCCCAGCGACGCGCCTGACGCGTCGGCGATGTATGTAATGCACAGCCCCAGAGATGCGCCTGGCGCGTCACCCTAATTGCGCCGACCGTAACCTCAGGTGTAGCCACTCAAGAGGGCTCAGATTTGTATGGGAACTGTGTACGTATCCCACGCAACCGTGCCGATGGTTGAAAACTCTCAAAGTCCACGTGCGTGCGCGTGAGCGCGCAATAACCTGTTTTTTGGGGGTAATTGCCTTCAATTTTTTACTCTTGTAAAATACGTTTTCGGGGGCTCTGTAGGACCATTCTTTAAGATTTTTGAGCGGTTTTTCGTGGTTTTTCCTTCATTCCTAACCCATTCGCTATTGTTTCTGGAATAAAACAATTTTTTGAAAACTGGCCGGGTTCTGGTGAACAAACATTACAAAACTAGCCGGGGCTGGACGGGTTAAGAGTCAGGGAAAAAAAATAATCCATTTAAAACACCCAATTTTTTTTTTTTTTTTTTTTATTGCCCCTGGGCCATGCCAAATATCACTCCTCCACCTCCCCTCCTTCAGTTATCACCTATTTTCCCTGTTATTCCCTTATTCTGTGGTATATTTTCGTGCTAACATTAGCGAGTTGCAAGCAGGGCATTGTCATCACTGTTAGCAAGCGAGTGCAAGAGAGAGAGAGAGTATCGATCGACAGTCTCTCTCCAGACGTGGAGAAAAGTGGTGGGAAGTGAGGTTGCCTCAGCCATACATTATGTAACTCCCGGCCTGTATCGCCGATTTTGACCATCCAAACGCTGTTTCCACTTGTTTTATTGTTGTAACAGGTTAATACCTTTATAATCAACTTATAATAGGCGCCATATGGATAAGTATTAATACTATTTATGGTAAAATAACTATGTTAGTGATGGGAACAGCTCAAATACGTCGGCACAGGAATGTGGTGCCTCATACCCCCCATGCGCACTTCAGAGGTTAAATACTAGCTTTTCTGGACCCCCTTCTCCCTCATGTTTAGCATATTAGTTTTGAGGTTTTAAGACGTTCGTTCCGTTAGTTTGGCGATTTTGAGATTTTCCTAAGCTGCATAATATCGTCTAAATATAGCTAGAATAAAATAGAACACACGTCGCTGGTCTCAAAAGGTTAAGAAGGATCTGTGGTAGTAAAACGGGTTAAGTGAGGTAGTTCGAAGCCTGTTAATTGCCAGAGGCCCTTTGTAAACTGAATAAAATAGTCTAATCTAGCTATATTTAGACGATTTTGTGCAGTTTAAGAAGGATCTGTGGTAGTAGAAAGGGTTAAGTGAGATAGTTCGAAGCCTGTTTATTGCTGGAGGCCCTTTTTAAACTGAATAAAATTGTATAATCTAGCTATATTTAGACGATTTTGTGCAGTTTAAGAAGGATCTGTAGTAATAGAAAGGGTTAAGATAGTTTGAACCCTGTTAATTGCTGGAGGCCCTTTGTAAACTGAATAAAATCGTCAAATCTAGCTATATTTAGACAATTTTATGCAGTTTAAGAAGGATTTGTGGTAGTACAAAGGGTTAGTTAGTTAGTTAGTTATGTAGAGCAGATTAACCAGACCACTGAGCTCCATACGGAACTCTCATAGGTCTGGCCCGAAGGATTAGATCAGATTACTGAAAGGAGCTTAACCCTTGGGATCCTGGGGGCCTCATATGAAGTTTGGTATTTTCAAACTTCATAATTCAGTAGCTACTGATTGAGACCACCTAGAGCAGTAATTTTGTTTTTGCAAATTGTAGAAAGTTTTCTTGTCTGTAGACTGCCGTTGAGATGACATCGCTACGTTGCGTGGTTGCCGAGTTCTGATGATTATATCGGCGACTTTTTAGCCGTGCATTTTGCCTCATATGAGGCCTCCCGGATTCCAAGGGTTAAGGCGACGCAAAAAACGGACGATGGGGGGGGAAGGAAAATGACGGAGAATCGGATAAAAGGTCAGTGAATGATTTAGTACCAAACCAAACCGTACGCAGACGGGCAGTATCTGGGCAGTCAAAGATGTGGCAAACAGTTAGATGGGAATGACAGGAGGAGCAGGTAGGGGGCGGAGTGCGGGGAGTGGACATCAAATAACCGTGAGTCAGCCGGGAATGGCCTATCCTAAGTCTAGTTAGTAAAACTTCCTCACACCTGTGAGACCTGGAAGACGAGGGCCAAGGACGGACAGAAGGTTTGATTGCACGGAGTTTATTATTGCAGGGTAGAGCATCCCAATGAGATTGCCATGTGCAAAGAATAGAAGGCTTGAGTAAGGACAGCCAATCACCTAACGGAAGGTGGGGCTGGCGAGGGATCATTAAAATAACATCCTTAGCCGCAGCATCGGCGTCTTCATTGCCACGGACACCGATGTGAGCAGGAATCCAAACATAACTGGACCTGGAATCCACGTAGGCTCATCTCGTGGAGAGCGTGTTTTATGGCTAAAACTATTACGTGGGAGGACGAATAAGCACGGAGCGCTTCGAGGGCACTACGAGAGTCACTGTAAATTATAAAGGGCTGTTGAGGGGTGTCACGTATAATGTCAATAGCGGATTGGATAGTTAAAAGTTCAGCAGTAAAGATAGAGGCTTGGGGCGGGAGAGCAAACTGAAGGAGCTTAGTAGAGGACACAGCAGCGAGGCCCACCCCAGAGTCAGTCTTAGACCCGTCAGTGAAGATGGCAAAATGGGGGCCTTTACGACGTATGTGTTCGAGTGCGTGTTGGCAGTGATGGCTAGGGACAAAAGGATATCTCTTAGAGAGGAAGGAGAGGTGAGTGCAAACATTGGGGAGAGAGATAACCCATGGGGGGGAAGGGGAGACAACAGGCGGCGAAACCGCAATGTGAAAGTCATGAGAGTTGAGAATTGTAGCACAAATCGGAAAGGAGGGGGAAGATGGACACGGATCGGGAATGAAGATATCACTGAAAAGGGAATTAGTGGGAGAGTCACTATGTTTAATTTTTAATGCATGGCGCATAGTAACTAAATCGCGATGGAGGGAGAGCGGGGGCTCGCCACTCTCAGCTAAGACGGAGGTATTTGGGGAGGAACGGAAAGCTCCAGTACAGAGACGCATACCCTGCGTATGAACAGGGTCCAACATCTTCAAAACGGAAGCAGAGGCAGACCCATAAATGGGGCAGCCGTAGTCGAGGATGGAAAGAACCACCGCCTTGTAGAGCATCAACATAGTGGTACGTCTGGCACCCCAAGTGGTATGGGATAGTTTTCTGAGGAGGTTGAGAGCACGAAGGCCTTTACCTTTAGTATACTGAACATGGTCTCTCCAGTTGAGATGTTGGTCAAAGATTACGCCTAAGAATTTAACACTGGGATAGAAAGAAATCTGAGAGGGTCCCATTTGAAGCGATATTGACTGGCCACGGAGCCAGCGTTTGTTTCGATAGAAGACTATTGCCTTAATTTTCTCAGCCGAAAACTGAAAGCCAACTGAAGATGCCCAGGCGATCACCCGTTGGATGGAGATGTTCAGTATACGTTGAGCATGTCTGAGGGTACGGGCAGTGCAATAGATGGTAAAATCATCAACGTACAGGCTGCCATGGACTTCCGGCAGCAATTGTTGAATGACTTTATTTATGTCCGCGGCAAAAAGTTTGCTGCTGAGAACGCTGCCCTAGGGAACACCATTGACGAGTGGAAAGACATTAGAAAGAATTCCCTCCACTCGAGTCTGGAATGTTCGATCAGAAAGAAAGTTGGAAATAAAAAAAGATAGATGGCCACGGGCACCACTATCATGAAGTAGTTGCAGGATGGGACGCCGCCACGTGGTATCATATGCCTTCTGGATGTCAAAGAAAATGGCGACGGTGATGGACTTACTTTCAAAGCCACGCTTGATATAAGATTCTAATAACGTAAGCGAGTCCAGAGTAGATCGATCTTTCTGAGAGCCAAATTGGGTCGGAGTGAGAATAGTGTTTTGACGGAGGAACCAAGTAAGTCTAGTATCGACCAATTTCTCCATTAATTTACAAAGACAACTGGTGAGGGATATTGGTCTATAACTCGAGGGCAAGCTCGGGTCTTTTCCAGGTTTTGCAATTGGGATGACAATAGTTTCCATGAGGTAGGAAATTGATGACGGATCCACACCTGATTATAAAATGGCAAGAGGTAGGATTTAGCAAGGGGGGCTAAGTTAGTGAGTAAGGCAAAACTTATGTTATCTTGGCCAGGAGCAGAGTTAGGACAATTGGAGAGTGCATGTTCAAATTCATCCATAGTAAAGCATGCATTATAATCAAAGGTGTCTGGTGAAGAGAAGTCGAGGGGGATCGACTCCATTTCAAGTTTATGGCGGCGGAAATTATCGTCTAACCTCTCATTACTGCTGACATGGGCAAGATGTTGACCCAAGAGGTTCGATATCTCAAGGGGATCGTGAACAGTACGGCCACCGTGTACCAAAGCATGGCGCGGAGGGGCAATGTGAAGGCTGTTAATATTCCTGAATTTATGCCAAATGCATGATATCGGGGTAGACGGGGAAATGGTGGAGACATAAGTTTTCCAGGATTCGGATCTACTACGGATGACTTCTCGACGGAATTTAGCTGATAGTCGATTGTAGGGAGGTTTGATGGCACATATATCCATCAATAACGAGATGGAATGGCATAGAAGGTCATCACGTAAAGGTAAGCGTGAACATAAAGAATTGTAACGTTTATTGAGACTATCGAGACGGCGGCCTAATGCAAGTTTACTTTTTAGCAAGAGTGGATAAGGTGCTGTCCCACCAGGGGACTCGACGACGTAGGGGGGAAGAAGTCGTCTGGGGTATAGACTTAGTAGCTGCATTAGTAAAAAAATTAACGAGGAATGAATGCGTTTCATCAGGATCCCGTAAGGGATTAAAAGGTGGGATTTGTCTGGTGTGGAGGACATATGCGTCCCAGTCAGCTTTGTGGAAGTTATTGCGAGGGAGCGAAGGACATGGACAGAATTGCAAGTAAGACAGGATGACAGGAAAGTGATCGCTTGAGAACGTATCAACACAGACCCGCCACTCGAACTTATCAACAATTGCTGTGGAGCACAGGGTGACATCAACAGAGGAATAAGTATGATAGGAAGCAGAAAAGTAAGTGTGTGAGTCGGCCTCATTAAGGCAGCAAAGGTCACGGTTCAGAAGCAAATGTTCAATCTGTAAACCGGCTGTATCAGGATTGGAGGAAGTAGGGTCCCATATAGGGCTATGGGCATTAAAGTCACCCAACAGTAAGATGGGAGAGGGTAGTGTAGAGAAAAACTGAGAAAGCAAGGAAGGTCATAATTGTAAGCAGGTTGGTTATAGATATTGCAAATGGTAACAGAGTCACCATCGGGGATATGAAGAGTAAGGATAGAGTGCTGTAGGAAACTTATACGAATGGGAAATAAGTCAAAAGTTACTCGATGATGGACATAAATTGCTGTGCCATATTCTCCATCAGGGGATAGAGAACAGCACGCAAGGTGGTAGTTGGTGATGGATTTATCATAATTTCCAAATGTGTTGTAAACAAATACACATTGGATTATAGACACGGAGTAAACGCTGGATCTCACCTAGATGGACTCTAGATGAGAGACCATTACAATTCCATTGTAGTACAGTAGGGTCCCGCATAAAACGTGTTCGCATAAAACGAGTCTCGATTAAAACGACCGACCTAAAATATTAATATTTAATTTTCGATCAGAACGAATGTGATCACATAAAACGAGTCCGCCGCCAAAGTGGGGCAAATACAAGGAGTTTTCATATAGAGCGCCGAAATATCGTACAAAACGTACAAAATATCGTACGCTTTCATATAAAACGCCGAAATATCGTACAAAACGTACGAAATATCGTTCGCTTTGTACGAAAATTTTCGCTTACAGTGAACATTGACGATATTGCGCCACCAAAATGCTGTGTTCACATAAAACGAATTCACATAAAACGCCCTCGTTTATCGACCATAAACTCGTTTTATGTGAGACCCTACTGTATATAGGGATTGAACAGGTTAAGTGAGAGACGTCAGGTTACGTAAATTAACAGCACTGTTCGGCTGTCGGAGATGAAGAGGAACGGGTCTGGGGGGAGGGTCATGAGAAGGCAGGGAGTTTCGACGTGGACGGTGGGGGGACACATTAGAGGACAGGTCATGGAGGATAGTAGCTATCTTCGAGTGTGAAAGATCTGAACGTGACTTTAAGTAAAAAGCGCATCAGCACGAAGAGTTATGAGAGGCGGTGTTATCAGGGGTTGGTAAACGTCGGTCACGGAGAAAGGAGTGTATCAACGCAGCAACAGTGGATTTAGTGCGGGTAGGCGTCCGGCGATACTCACGCACAAAGCAGTCATGACAGCCGCAGTGGGGTGCATGGGAGCCCGAGGCGGTAGCATTGATAGGTGCGTGAGGTCGAGGACGAGTAGGCGGGGGGGACGCAGGCGTAGAGGGGGTGTGGAGTGAGGGAGGCTGGGACGGAACATATCAGAGCGGAAGATGCGAGAGCGAGGAGGGACACGTTGAGGTTTGGGAGGCATAGGTCGGGCTGTGAGGGTCTTACGTTTTACGGAGGGAGATTGACGATCTGAGGAGGGAGAATGTAGAGCATCAGATCGGCGTTTACTGGTGGAGGGGGTAGAATCCATGACATCGTCAACATCGGTAGAGGGAGCCGGGGCAAGAGGCAAGGATTGAAGATCAGTTACGGGTGAAGGGGACGCGGATGCTTTTGGGGTGGAGGCTTCATAAACAGGGGGAGGGGTATTGTGCATGAAATCGGTTGGAGAGGGGAACAGTGGCTGGACTAGGAAGGGGTGAATCCAACACAGCATCACTGTCCTCACGTCGTCGACTACCGGGAGAAACGTCAGTTGTAGGTGCACGAAGTCTAGCACTGTAAGTCATATCTCTAGAGGGATCTTTAACATCTCTTACTCTCAGTTCTTGCTTAGCTTCTCTGACAGACATGCCTGACCGACTAATGAGAAGCTTTAACTCAGCATTGTACATGTAGAACACATTGCTTTGAGCGAGCATGGTGTTCAAGGCCACAGTTAACACATTTTGGAGTGCCACAATTCCAACGGGTAGCATGTTTAACGGAGCTACAGAAGGCACACACCCGAACCTTCTTACACCTACCAGCTGAGTGACCAAAGGTGGAACAGTTTGTACATTGTAACGGTTTGGGGACATAAGGTCGTACTTCACGCCTTTGTCCTTCGATCCTGACGTCTCGTGGAAGGGAACGTCCACTAAACTTAACGCGAGCTATGCGGAGAGGATGAGAAGGAGTTGATTTGTTTGGGATACTATACAAATCAACGTCGTGCACATTTGGATAACGCAAGCGCAACGACGACAGGAGGGTCGACTTATCAGGAAGTCCGTCATGGTCATAAGTTGAGGGTAGAACAACAGTACCGAGGATGTAGTTGAGGTCGTTATGTTTCGTGACAGTAACAGGGATATCGTCCAAGGTAGTAAGAGATAGGTATGTCTCAGATTGGGCACGAGTAGTGGTTTCCACAATCCAATCATTATTACCAGTCTCACGGAACGATAAGTCCGAAGTTGCATGCGCCGAGAGGAGGAGGTTCTCTAACTTAGCCCCCCGAGATGTAGGAAGCCGGTCGTATGACGAAGAAACGCGGCCAGTCATCATCGTCAAAAAGTGAATCGAAGTGCCGGAGGGTGGCATTGGGGACAAACTGACGCCGAGGTTTCCGCCGATGTTGGGGGCCGGAATGAGGCATGTACTTACACTAGTTTTACACTAGTTGTATTTGCGGGAGTGAGCATGCTCGTTAATTCCCGCCTCCTAAGATATGTTTGTCATACCGTGCTTTGAAACTATGCACTGATGGTGCAGACACTACTTCGGCTGGCAATTTGTTCCACCCACTAATCGAGTTGGTAGGAAATCTTTTACTTTTCAGATCAAATTTACTATTAGGCACTTTCAGTTTGTAGCTGTGACCTCTTGTTCTCTCACCTCCATCCCTCTCTATGAAGTTTTCTTGGTCGATTTTGTCAATACCTCTAACACATTTGTATATCTGAATTTGCTGTCCTCGTTTCCTTCTCTGTTCCAGTGTAGGTAGATTCAATCTCTCGAGCCTCTCTTGGTACTCCAAATTTTCCAAACCTGGGATCATCCTCGTAGCTGCTCTCTGGACCCTCTCAATTTTGTGGATATGTTTCTTCATGTGAGGGGACCACACTACAGATGCATATTCCATCCTGGGTCTTATTATTGCCGTTATTATTTGTTTCATGTTGTTTTCATTAAGATAATTGAAAGACATCCTGATATTTGCCAATAGTGCTAGTGATTCTCTCACTATCTTATTTACGTGGCTTTCTGGAGACATGTTATCCTTAAATTCTATCCCAAAGTCTTTTTCTTTTTCTGCTTTGGGAATCACTTCGTTTCCTAGTTTATAATCTTTTCTAGGTCTGTACTTGCTTTTACCCATTTCTAGAGTCTTACATTTCCTTGCATTGAACTCCATATTCCATTTGATGCTCCATTCATGGATCTTTTGCAAATCTGCTTGGAGTTCAAGGCAATCCTCCTGGGTTCTGATAGTTTTAAGCAGCTTAGCATCGTCCGCAAACATGCTCATGTAGCTTGTTAGTCGCTCAGGTAAGTCATTTACAAATATTAGAAACATGATTGGGGCTAGGACAGATCCTTGTGGTACTCCACTCGTAATTTGAGTCCAGTTTGACGATTTCCCCCTTACTGTTGTTCTCATCTGTCTTCCGCTAAGGTAGCTCTCCATCCACTTCAGCAGTTTGTCTCCTGCTTTTCCCTCATGTTTTAATTTCCACAGCAATCTCTTGTGTGGAACTTTGTCAAATGCCTTTTTAAAGTCTAGGTAGGCACAGTCTACCCATCCTTCCCTCTGGTCCACTGTGTCTATTACTCTAGAGTAAAAACTCAACAAGTTGCTTACACATGATCTGCCTCCTCTGAATCCAAATTGTCGGTCAGTAATTAATCTTTTGGATTCCAGGTAGTTCACCCATTTGTCCCTTATTAATCCTTCCAGAATCTTCATGAGGATGCTCAATAGTGATCCAGGTCTATAGTTCAGTGGTTTATCTCTGCTTCCTCCCTTAAATATAGGAATAATGTTTGCTCTTTTCCATTCTGTAGGTACTATCCCTGTGTCCAATGATTTGGTCATTATATCATATAATGGTATACTCAGTTCCTTGGCATTTTCTTTAATAATCCAGTCTGATACTCCGTCCGGTCCGGCGGCTTTGTTTGGATCCACCTTACTCATTATGTCTATGAGCTCTGCTCTGTTAAATGTGACTTCCGGCATTTCCTCTGTACCTATCTCATTGGTTTCTGGTGCAATGAATTCTCCTTCTTTTGTAAATACTGATGCAAAATTTCTATTTAGTTCTTCCGCAATTTCTGTATCCTCTTCTATGATTCTGTTTCCACTTTTAATCTTTACGATTGTGGCTTTTATCTTCCTTTTGCCGTTTACAAACTTGAAAAACATTTTTGGATTCTTTTCATAGTTCTCCACTATCCCTTTCTCATGGTTTGCCTCTGACCTCCTCATTTCTGTGTATTTGTTTCTCTCCTCTTTATACTTTTGCCTGTTATCTTCCGAATCCCAGTTTCTCATCTTTTTCCAGGCTTTGTTTTTTGCTTCCTGTGCTTTCCTACATTCGCGGTTAAACCATTCCTTGCGATTTCCTTTTTTTCTGTTATTAATGTACTTTGGGACAAAAGTTTTTATACCAGTATCATAGATCTCCATGAATGCCTTGAGTTTTTTGTCTACCTCACTTTCAGATAACACCTGATCCCAATTTTGTGACTTGAAAAAATCCCGTAGTCCTACGAAATCGGTTCTGGAATACATCGTGATTTTCCTTGTGCTTTTCCCTTTCCTTGGGTAGATTATGCTTCAACAGTAGGTCTATGTCGAGAACTGCATGGTCTCTTTTTCCTAGTGGGCATAGGTACTGAATACTTTGAACCTCCTCCTCCCTTCTTGTGAAGAGAAGGTCCAATCTAGCTGGTTGATCACTTCCCCTTACTCTTGTTGACTCTTTTACATGTTGGTATATAGAATTTTCCATGGCCATGCTTAAAAATTCATAGCCCCAACTTTCCTCTCCTGTTCCAGGTTCAAGTTCTTCCCAATTCACTTCCTTGCAGTTAAAGTCCCCACACATGACTATTTCATCCTTTGAAGCCAAGATATGTGAGGCTCCAGAGTTGCAACGAGTGAGGTGGAGGTAGTGGCTGAACTAACAATCGGCTGAAATGGTGGAGAAACAGTGTCGATGGGAGGTGAAGGGTCACCAACACTGGTGTCACTCTGCAGGTGGTCAGTGGAAACTGTAAGTCGGTTAACGGGTAGTGCTGAGGAGCAGGGCGTGTCAAGAGAACCCGGCATGCCAAGGTCTATGGTTTGAACAGGAGACTCAACACAAGGAGGGTCTCTCTTATCTTGAGAGAGGGGAGGGGCATTTAAATCATGAGCAGCAGGTGTAGTTGGGCTCTGTGGAGAGTCGATATGAACAGGGGCCATTGTAGGGTCCACAGATGGAGGATGGGAATCCTTAGTTGTAGAAGCAGGTAATTTAGTAACAGAGCGTGAGAGAGCATCAGACTCGGAACAACTCGGAGGGGAGGTGCCCAAGGTGGTAGACTCAGAGGGCAGAGGAAGGTCAGATGGAGAGTCCAGGGGAATGCAAAGGTCAAGTACCGGGGGCGCCAAAGCTGGATCCAGGGGAGGAGGTTTGCATGGCTGATCCATGATGACCCTAGTTGTTTTTACTATTCTATTTTAATTTTATCGGAAATAAAAAAAGAAAGAAAAACATAACCGAGGGGAAAAAAAGAAAGAAAAAGAAAAAGAAAAATATGAAACAAAACAATAAATAAAGAACATACCAGAAGGGCCAACAGAGAACCCTCCGTCGTGAGTCAGGGAGCCCCAGCCTCTATACCGGTGGCGCAAACAGGGGCAGGTCTCCAGGGTGCTCATCCTCATACCCTACCCACCTGGACTAGGGGGGATAGCACCAAACGCAGAGAGAGGCCAAGCTTAGGCAAAACCGCTATACTGGGACCGAGGGCAAAGTTAATTGCAATCATCCCCAATCTGTGCGTAATGGAGGGCAGCCGGACAGAAGCCAGGAAACCCACCAGGAAGGGATAACGGACCCCTGGAACCGAGACCGGTCCCCACTGATGGGCGACCCCAGGGGCATCAACGCGGGCAACCACGTCGCCGCTCCCGGGACCAGCCCCCTCGGGCGGTGAGCTAGACCGCCACGGCCCCTGTAAACGGAGAGGAGCCAGGACTCCAGACTCAGCGAGGGAAGGCTCTCGAGCCTAGCCGGCACAATTTAGTTAAAATAGGGAGGAAATCCTCCGCAAAATTAAAACCAAAAATGGGAACACGAAAAACGTCGTCACCGGGAGGTTCCGCTTACCCCAATGACGACGGGGGGGGGGCACTTTGTCCATGATGCCGATTGAATCCCTGCCGTAAAGAGAGTGACACCAACGACCCCGCTTCAAGCCCCGCCACCACGACAAGGTGGCTCCACATTAGCGGGGAGTACAAAGGGTTAAGTGAGAATGAACAGACTTCGAACTATCTCGCTTAACCCTTCTTACTACTACAGATCCTTCTTAGGCTGCATAAAATGTTCTAAATATAGCTAGATTTGACAATTTTATTCAGTTTACAAAGGCCCTCCAGCAATGAATAGACTTCGAACTATCTCGCTTAACCCTTCTTACTACTACAGATCCTTCTTAGGCTGCATAAAATTTTCTAAATATAGCTAGATTTGACAATTTTATTCAGTTTACAAAGGCCCTCCAGCAATGAATAGACTTCGAACTATCTCACTTAACCCGTTTGACCACATGGAACACATAACATCGTACATATAATACAGTAAACACAAGCAAGGGTAGAAAAGCTGTCGCTGCCTATCTTAAATGTGTGATAAGTAAAGCTGGTATCACACGAGAGATTTTATAGTCTACATTCGATGGTCAACGTTTTTCTGGCAACATTTCTGGATTATTTTACACTGGTATCGGAAACTAGGCTGATGATGGATGAATTTAGGTAGCATAAATATTGCAAATGTTGACCTCATAAGCTGCCAGACCAGTGTTGAGGGAAAAAGCGCTTGTGTGGTGACTTAGTGAAATGGCTGGTGTTAACGAGAGCGCTACCCATATTCTCCAGCTTTGTCTTGCCTTGCAAGAAAGGATGGAGATGTGGAGAGAGAGTCAATTTCTCAGAGACGAAAACCTTGCCTTGAAGTTAACTCGGCAAGAGTTGTGTTATCGGGCGTATCACCTACCTCTGACCGGGTATATCCTAGTGTTTACTAGCCTATACCCCTTTAAAAGGACATTAGGCTAACCTAACAATTTTTTATTGGATGACAAATATAGCTGCAAGCCTGCAACGCGTTCCGTTGATAGCGAGCAAAAAATTACTTCGTGCGAGCGCTTTGCTAGGCTAGCGGAACGACATTTCTTCCTCACTCTGCTAGGCTAGCAAAGCGAGCAGCCAAAAGAGGTCGCTAGGTCGACCTAGCAGAGCGAGCAATGAAGGTGTAAATGATTGCGTTTGCCCTATTTCCACACTAACTTCATGATTAATAGTATTGAATGAGTACAGTATAGAGATGAACAGCAGTTACTAATTCTTGATTATAAATAAATATTTTACATCATGCCCACCCGACCTATAGCATGCTGCCACAAATATGTTATGCCTACACTGCAACATTCTCAATTAATGTGCAAAGTAGTTCAAAAACTACGGGGTTATCGGGGCATGGTCTCGATGATCGCGCCCCTGTGGCCGGCTCAAGTGTGGTACAACCAGTTGAAGATGTGGTGCGAGAACCCGGTGTCGCTCCCGATCTCGTATTTCCACTTAAAAGAGACAATTGGAAACCTCAAGACCTCGCTGACTTTCGCCTTGTGGACATTCAGAAGGCAAAGTGGCTAGGCCAGTTTGGGGAAAGCGTGACTCATAAATTAATTAGTCAGTATGCCCCATCAACCCAAAGACAGTACCAATCACACTGGAAATCATTTACTACGTGGATTGTAGAAACTGGCCAACAGCAGCCCTCCGTGGCTCTGGTGTTTAAGTATTTAAATTACCTATTCAATGTTCAAAAGTTGTCAGTTGTCACATTAAGGAATCACCTCACAGCAATTAGGACCCCATATTTAGATTTAACTGGTCTAACTGTACCGGAGGCGGAAGAAAAGGGTTTCATGAGGTCATGCTTCAAGCTTCGCCCTCCCCCCGTCAACTCACACCCACCTGGTCTCTTGATCTAGCCCTTGAGATGCTGCAGTCCCATAAATATTGCAAAGATCCTCCCTTTGACCCAATACTAAAAAAGGCAATTTTTCTGATGGCACTGGCTACGGGTGACAGGGTGTCTGAGTTGGCGGCGATTAGTTCGGAGCCAAACTGTCTTAAGATTTACAAGGCGCAACATGGGTGTACATATTGCCCCTGCTCCTAACTTCATTGCTAAGAATGAACATTCTAACCATGTTTTCACAGAGTTCGAAATTCCGGCTCTGAAACAGGGTGACAGGCACCATTTATTATGTCCAGTCCAATCACTTAGGTTATTTATGCAGGCTTCCCGGCCATCACAGGCGGGAGCCCTCTGGGTTTCACGGACAGATGTTCGATTACAAAAACGCCGGCTAGCCGCATTATTGGTGGAAGTCATTAGAGAGAGTAATCCGGGCGTGTTGGCAAAGATCACACGATATCCGTAAATGGGCGGCATCACTTCGATTCCTCCATAATTACTCTCTAGAAGATATTCAGAAGACCCAATTGTGGTCATCAAATCATATCTTTCTCACACGTTACCTGTCCGTCAATCTCATGAAACCTTCTCGTACATGTGTAGCACTAAGGCAGAAAGTCTAGTTTTAAGCTGATTTAGTGAGGTAAAAAGGAGCGGGGGTTTCCTAGCTAAGGACTCTACCTGCCTCTGAAGTGAGACAAAATGTAACGAGTATTAAGGTCATGTGTTAACCCGTTCCCTAGGCTAAAGTAAGCCTACGCAGGAACATGGTTAAATTTTCTTTTCCCTGTTGGATGAAACACTATAGATGCAATAGGGTTTCCAATATACTCAATAATCTCAGGGATTAGATCTAGAGTAAGAGTTCAAATATTTTGGTAATATAGTACCGAAGGCTATGAATATGTAGGCCTACATAATAAAATTGGGTAATAATGAAGGTTTCATTTTCCCAGGAATATATAGACTAAATGATCAGTTTATTCTTGTGTTACACCAACTGTTCTATTAAAACTTATAGGTGTTAACACCACAGGCTTCCTTTAAGAATCGCCGCCTGTAACTACCTTTTATATTTTCTTTGATATTAAACCGACCTGATTACCTGGGTTATTAGTGGTATGCGATGTTTAGATGAATGTCCCCACTCCAGTCTTGAGAATTCAGGCGCATCATCAATGATGAAGGGGCCACTAATAAATTATAGGTTTGAGTCCCGAAGGGAATAATGAAAACCTAATATTTAGTAGTGGCCCCGGAATCATTGACGATTTTTGCCCTCCCTGCCATCCCCTTCCCATTCATCTGCTACATTGTTGAGTCTCAATATGCCAGATTAAGAAAGGATACACCCGCGAAGCGGGGTGCCAAGCGTGCCCAACAGCAGACGCATGGAAAGCGCAAGCCAGGTCTAGGTTAATTTTTATTTTTTATGCTTTATTTATATTACTAGTTTTTCCTAGTAGTGGACCCACATCATAAGGACGAGGCCGTGAGTGGTTATTAAGAGCGTTTCGCTAACAATGTAAGGCAATCGTATTTAGAGTTCTCCTTGGGCGGGAAGTTTGAACAGCAAGCTTAGAGTTCAAAGATTGGCCATTACCTACGTAAGGCGCATCGTCAATGATTCCGGGGCCACTACTAAATATTAGGTTTTCATTATTCCCTTCGGGACTCAAACCTATAATATACTCGGGCACATACCCCCATCGCTGGAGGTGGCCGACTCAAGACAGAGCCCGAACAGGGACAACACAACTAAAATAAAAAATAATAAAACAAATGACAACACATCTAGGTCACCAAGGAGAAGCCCCAAAGATCACTAAGGGCCTCCAGCACTTCTCCGGTCAAGGATTAATAAGAGTTTTAGTTATATGGCTCTAATTGAAATATCATGGTGACAAATAAAAATGTCAATCATAAATATTTAACCCATTAAATATGTCAATGGACGAAGTGCACCAACTTTGAAAACTGTTTATAGTCAGATAATTTAAAAATGAGAAATGCATAGTTTTGTTAGTTATTGCATAGCAATGGTTTGAACCAATTCAAGCATATAAGGGAAGACAGCAATTTTGTATGCAAATTCAGGAAAAAAATAGCCCATATAATATTAGTAGTGCTAGATTAACAAATTTAATTTATCATAAAGTGCCACTGGTAGACGTCAAGAGTTTGGACGCTCAGGTCTAGCGATTCGTGGCAAATGTCTAGTGAAGTCCCTGTAACAAGTATTTAAGATCCAAGCTGTTAATCAAGTGAGTGCACAGCGTTAAAAACTGCATCATCATTATCAATGTCGAGTACTAATTGAACCACAGTGTACAAACTGGCTATCTACCTTTTTGTAAATTAACGGTAATATATAAAATATCTTGTGGTTCATTTAACTAGATACTTCAATCAACAATGCACAGAAGTCAATTTCCTCAGTGCTGCACTATTCAGATATAATTTATACAAGACTTGCTAAAAAACTGCTCAAGAAATTATTGATACTGTATTGTAATTTGTTATAAAATTATAGTGAAGACCAATGTATAAAACATACGATACATTAAAGCTTTCATAGTGTAGTACAGTACTGTATATAATTATGCAAAATATACCTGTGTAGAATCATGATCCACAATATCTATCCACTCAGGTGTGCTCACAGATGTGGAGATAGTGTTCAAGTCATGTGATAAATGGCTTGAAATGAGGTACAGGTGCCATCCAGCCCATTCAAAAGCTTATATCTGCTAAAAGGTCATCCAAGACTAACAAGATAAAAGTACCTGTAGTTTGGATTGTAAATGGCATTGAAGAGCCCTGCCAAGGTTTTGGATGTACAGTACTATGGCCCATTTCTAGCCATCAATCAAATTAATCGGATAAAAAGTGTCGGATACGTGGCTTCTGTGAGCACGAAAATTAAATCTGTATCGAGCGCTAATGAGTTAATAGTGTCATATTACAATATTTCTCAAAGGATTTGGCATTTAAAGTTCAAAGATTCAAATTATTGGGTAGCTATTCTGGATTGCAAGTGTACAGTCATGGTCATCAATGTTGTCGTTATATACTTATGCCCAGACTTATTCAAATCTATCTATCTATTTATTAATAATAATGTAAAACTTGCAAAATAAACAAACCAAACGCCATAATTCCCGAAGGGGTGGCCATGAATGAATCGCCCCAAGCTGCTCCTCCCAACAAATGCCACTTTCTCTCATATTCCTCTCAAATCTATCCTTCCACCTCAGCCTCGGTCTGTCTCTCCACCTCACTCACGTACTGTACACTCTTAGTCATTCTCTTGCTTCAGACACGTTCCACATGGCCGAACCATCTCAAGAGAGAGAGAAAGAACTTACTATCAGCCTACTGGGCCTCATCCCTCATAAGGCTGCAATCTCAAGGTGTTAATTTTCAAAACTTTCCAGCACATCCACACCACACCGCTCTCTTACTTCCTCATTCGTCTGTCTATATCTCCATGTAACTCCACATGCACTTCTCAAGTAATTTAATTCCACTCCTCTCACATTTGATATGTGCCTCTCTAACAACGTCCAAGCTTCACTACCGTACGTCAATGTCGGGATTATCACACTATTTTCATGCAATTACTTTTTTTACTTTAATATTGCTCACTCAATTCCTTGTCACTGCTTTCAGCATTTCTACAACCCTCTTCCCCTGTTGTACCCTCTCCCGCATTTCATCCTCCATACTCGCATCTTACTTATCACACTGCCCAAATACAGTACTTAAATGATAACATTCTCCATAACCTGACCATTCAACCTCACCTCACCGATTCAAATCTCTCTATTAAATCTACACCTGAGAGTTGCATTTCGCAGGTTCATTTAATCAGTTAGAGCGTTCAAAATGAGTTGGAATTGGTGACCACGACCGCACACGAAACAGAATATTCTACAGGCACTCCTCACTTAAAATCCTCTCATTATACTCTTCATTAATTAACAATCAAAATTCCCTTAAATTGTTATGCTTCATTGACAAGTTGTAAATTAGATATATTATGAAGACTCGAACAAGAAAATGTATGTAAAATTGCTTCACTTAACATTCTTGTTTTTCAAGAGCATAACTACAATTTCAAGTGAGGAATTGTCATAACTGGGGACAAAAATTAAACGCCAGGGTACTAGTGCAGAATGGTTACATTAGCCACTACAAGCAATGTCCTAGTCTTACAAACTGTAATGTCTTATGTGGTAGCAATTCCCTTGTAAACCTTAAAGCTACAAAAATATGAAAAAACACATCAGCACATTGAGATCACTTAACATTAACACACACACGCGAGGCTCAGGGGTATTCATAGATTGGCTAATTTTTACCATAATGGTCAGTTGGTCAAGTTAATTTGGCACTTAATAATAATGAATACTAAGCCATTCAGTATATGAGGATGTATTCATTAATTTTATTCTGGTTATTTATAGACAAATTTATTAAGTTTAGGAAGAAAATATGGAAGTTAAAGGGTTAATAAAGACCGTCTTCACACTTCTGACTCCCACATGTCCTTCCCAAGCTGCATAACATCGTCTAAAGATAGCCAGAATAAAAAAAAATACAAATCCTCGTATCCTGAAAGGGTTAACAATCCCTGGGCACTTATTCCCCTTACAGTGGCTCCCGAATGGTTCACTTTATCGTCATCTTTTTTATATTTAAGTTCTTCATAACAGTATTCAAATTGACAAATTATAAAGTTTATACAATCTAAATTTAAATACCACTATGTTAGAAATTGGTAGCATACAATATGACCAGTAATTTGACCATGTAAGAACTTGGTATCATCCAATACAGTAGAACCAGTTATAGGAGATACAATATCAATAATACAGAATCTATATACAGGTATTTGGCCTTCAGTATGACCTCCGTACAGAAAGTTAGCCTATCTTTGGTACTCCCGAACCTCCTAACCAGACCGAGGCAGTCGGAGCCGAGCGTCACTATCACACAGAGGGCCCGGCGGAAGAGCTAAAGCTTCTCTGGTGATATGGACACCCAACCCCACATATAACACATACCACCTCAACTCATCTTTATCTAGGTCACACTCCAAACCTCACCATTATCCAATATTCCTAAATCAAAAGTATTTCTGCCAATTGTGTTGATAATCAAAATTATACACATAGGCTATCCCCTTTTAGTATGGAAAACTCCCTCTGATTTGAACAATTCTGTTACGGGAAAAGCCTCTCTTTCAAACTCTGGGTTTTTGGACTAGGTATCCAGTAAGAACTCGCTTTGTTTTTTTTAGGACTTTACCTCAACAAGCATGGAGTCTAAATATCTGAACACATGGATTTCAATTTGGACATTCACCTCATTCTTTTGTACCTTTTCCTCGACCTTCTGGACAAATTTTGACACTTTCAGACAAGGATATACTGTAGGTCTTACTGTTCACAATAATTTCCACATTCCCAAGGATTTTCGTTAAGAGGAAGTCTCCTATATGATGAATTTAGATAATTACAGATAATGGAGTCCCAGTCCTTAGTGTCACACATTAGCATACAGATCTACATTCTAAGCGAAACTAATATATTCATCAATGTTAAAAAAAAATAATAATTGCCTTAATAGCTACGTGGCTGAGCACCAGAGCAGGACTAATCACATACGAGGGCTGCTAGCTGCCACCGCCTCCCGCATTGTAGGAGCAAGGAGGCAACTCACACCTAGCTCAGATAACCTGCAATGGCACACCTAATATAACCCTACCGTACACCACCCATAACCACATACCAACACAATCAGTACCATGGCTAAACTAACATCTTATTTTTGCTAACAATAGAGGGTTGTATTCTGCTTAAAGGGGACCTCTAGGAATCAAAGAGCTACAAAACCATTTAAATCAACCTTTTCACTCCCCAATAACAGGATTTTATTCCGCTTAGGAATGACCTCTAGAAATCAAAGGGGTACACAATCTATCAACCTTTCGCCTCCCACAGAACCTCCCAAATAATATAAAATCAAGTAACCATAGCCACAATATAATGCAGAAAGGTGACATGGTACTGAAAGTGTTGATCCCAATGCAGAACCATAACCAGGGATCATGTTTTGACTAGGAAATATTCATAACCAAAGATCCTGGTTCAGTTCACGGAGCAAAATTACCTAATGCCAGTGTCACACGTGTACGTTTGTCAAAGGATGTTCGGAGTCACTGTATGAGAGTAAACAATTAAGATGCATTGCTAAAGGTTACAGGTCATTACTGAGTGATGCCCACAAGCGAGAGCCCTAATGATGTGCTAGCAATATAGACCACAAAGGTCCCCAAGTGGACAGTCGTCCAGACATTGGGTAGGTAAGCAGACCTATTGGCCAACCCAAGGCCCCTTCCCCTTGCTCAAGGAAGATAGTAGCAACTTGCAATGATGTGAAAACATTCATAACTTGAACCGAGTTTGAACTCGGCCACCGATGTGGGACTCAAAGACTCCCAGCAAGATGTGATAAATTTAACCTCCATATGATGGTATTTTGAATGTGAAGCTCATAATGCCTTTTGTCATATTCATAACACAAATACAGAACACAAATTACTTGAAATAATGAACATAATTGTTGCAGATACAGTACTAGACTCCGACACAAATCCGGCACTAAATGTACTGGTATGATGCCAGCTTAACTTATAAAAAAATTACCATTAAACCAGACTATATGAGTTTACGATGAGCAACTACAATAACAAGTCTTCATTAGTCCAGCTGCAAGGGGTAGCAGTGTTGCCACTTACTTACCAGGTTACAACTGTTTACATGTTAACTAGATTATCCTTGGATGGCACCTTTCAAGAGGGAAGTTGATGAGGGGTTCTTAATACCATTTGAATATTATATGGAAACAACAAATACAAATTAAATTTCTATTCATGATTCATAACATGATAGTAAAGTGTCGTACAAGCTGTAACATTCAAAAGATACAAGAAAACTCCTCTCAACCTACAAGAAAACACCTTGACATGCAAAGTAAAGGGGGGTATCACACAAAAGCTTTTTTCCTCAATTTTTGATGGCCAAAATGTTCGGCCAACAAGCGAGATCTTTTGCATGGGTATCAGAAACTAGACTGAAGACAGATGAACTTGGGTAACAAAATTCTTATAAACAGTTTTAGCACATAAGCTGCCAGATCAAAGTTGCTGATAAAAGTTGAAGGAAAAAAAAAGCTGTGTGATATCCGCTTAAAATGCACTACTCGTCTTCAGCAGCCTTATTCTGATTTAATCTTATAACCCCTTCAACACGATGACGTAATTTTTATCTTATTCTGGTTAGCATATAATCTACCTCTAAGATTCAAAGAGGTAAATACAATATTATTAAACCCTCTGAATAGTATTTGTCCTTCTTAACTGCACAAAATAATCTTTTGTCTTTTCACGGAGTTACAAACCGAAACTTTTAGCCAGAATAAAAGGTAAAAAAAAAAACATTGTACTGAAGGGGTTAACACTTTCTATCATATGAGGCTAACTTGAGCTTTATTCTAGCTACCTGCAGACAATTTTATTATATTTTGTTTACCACCAATAACAATAACACAATACAAACTCTACAAATGTATTATCAGTATTTAGAAGTGCATGTATGTATTCGAACGCCCACTCAGTTTCAAAGGATCAACTAAACCTCTAACTCTGGCATGTCCTCTTTTTTTTTTTTTTTTTTTTCATTATATTAGTTTAACCAGACCACTGAGTTCCACAAAAGAACTCTCAAAGGGCTGGCCCGAAGGATTTGATCAAGATGGACAACTAATCATGTCAAGATAGATAGGGAAGGGCAGGAGGTGAACAAATCTAGGAAGGTGATGACACACAAACATTTCTCGCCATTTCATCAGTTCAGCCTGACCACATGAGCTCCACATCAGAGCTCTTATAGGGCAGGGCCGAAGGATGAGGCAAGAACTGCTACACTACAGCACCAACCAAGAAGTGATCAAGGGCGAAGAATTAAATATCAGGACAAAGGTATACAACAATCACAGCGAGATACAAAAAATGGGGGGGGGATGTCCTTAGAGAGAGAGAAGGAGCTATTTTTCAACAGCCTACTGGGCTGCAGCCCTCATAGGGCATGTTCTTAACCTTCTTAGTCTTGGATAAGCTATAGAGCAAATATTTTCCATTACCGCTCATACTTGAGACATATTTTGGCTGCCACAATATGATACACTTATGTCTTGATAGCCTAATGCTTAGTGTGCGGAATTTGGTGTGAGTATTCTAGGTTCAAGTCGTTGGAGTACCACATGTATTAATTACTTTAATTAATTTCACTAGTTAGGTGAATTTGTAAATTAATTGGCATGACCCTTCATATACACAGGCTATGACAAATAGCACTATAATAAAGTATTTTACACTCACCATTTGCTGTCAAAGCGGAAAAATAGCCATGTTTTAAATGCCAGGCTCAGCGATCCTTCTTTATTCACTCTCAACATTGAACTGAGTAGGAGACTCGCATCAGCTGTTATTGCAAGATGACAATGCCTAACACAGGGTTGCAAATAGCTTAATTATTTGCTAGACCTACATGGCTATTCGTAGCTCAAGTTTGACGCAAATTGACTTACAAGTTTTTTCCCACCGAATTCCTAAAATTTCTAGGACTCAAATTGAGTCTTTGCGCATTCAGGACATAATTATTCTGTGTCTGAACGGGTGAGAGGGTTAAAAATTGAATAAAATAGTCTGCAGGTAACGACTAAAGCAAATTGGCATAATCTGATTAATAGAGCTAAAACTGATAAAACAAAACAAAAACAACATTAAACTACATAATCAGCTTTAAAGTCAGTCAACAAGTGATAAAAGCAATTTCCTTGAGTTGCAATATTACCATTTCAACAGTAATTTACCATACATGCACAAGAAGTATGGGGTGCAAAGAACGGAGTAATTTACAAAGTTATGCTGGTAATATAAGCTAACTTGAATATAGAGGTAATTTCAGGCATTTCTTGATAGAATATAATCATGATTGCACACAATTATAGAGAATGCTTGATATTATGGAAAAACATGTACACTCACGCGTACTAAAAGTTGCTCAGGGGTGGGTCCTTCCTTCCTTTACTCCACCCTGGGCAGGTGAAAGGGGGGGGGGGGGGGGTTCGTGTCCAAGTCTACCCCACCTTCCACCCCCAAACTAACCCCAACTCCCCCACTTGCCTTTTCTAGCTGGCAGTTAGTGATTAGCGACGATTGTTCTCATGTATTGAACATTATTGTTTAAACTATCATTGCACATACAGTCCTAACAATGGTTAATATTTATAATTTTTTAGGAATTTATTAATACAATATACTGTATAATTGTATTCTCAAAATGAGTATCTATACACGTGGGTTACAAGAATCTCAGCTGTAGTGATCTACTTATCTCTCTCTCTCTCTCTCTCAACACGTAGACTACGAGGTCAGTTAATTTAAGTTTTTAAAATATGTAATGGGTTTGACAATGTGGACCATAGCATAATGTTTAGCCTTAATATGAATACAATACGCAACCATGGCTGGCAGTTAGAATTGAAAAGGTTCAGCACTAGTATTTGTGGAAACTGTTTCCCATTTAAGATATGTTCTACCTGGAACAAACTTTCCTCAGAAGTTGTAAACATTTCCTCAGTTGAGCAGTTCAAGAAGACAGTACTGTAGTCAGTAGATAGTATTTATCACACTCTGTAAGGAGTGTAGTGCACTGAACAATGTCTCTCCTTCCACTACGAATATTTCCCCGAAATGGACCGCAAGGTCTTTGAGATACTTTTTTTTTTTTCCCCCAACTAGTTTAACCAGACTGCTGAGTTCTGAAACAAAACTCTCATAGGGCTGGCACGAATTGAGATACCGGTACTAACTATTCCTTGTAACTCCATGTAACTCTCATAGCACACACTTTTTAACACGGGTCTGAATAGGGTATATTTCCCTTTATTAGTATGTGTGATGAATGTTGCCTGCATTCGATACACATAGAGGAGAGTTAATAGGGTTTGTAGAGGTGAGAGGCTGGGATCACAGATAGAGACAAAGAAGGGGGAAGTGAGAAGGTGAGCCCTGCTACTCAAGGGTCGATACTCAAACCTTACTAAACAAATTAACACCGACTTTGATCGTAAGTTGTATCGAGTTCTACATTTAATTGATTGAAAAAAGTGTATAGGCCACATATAATTAAATACAGACCGTTTATAGTATGCATGGTAATGAATACATGGGAAAAACTGACTGAAATTATAAACGAAACAATCAATAACAGTCGCAACACTATTCCAGCCAATAGTTTTACTTTAGGCCTTTCCTTTTATGATATTAAAGCTCGACTGTACAAGTAAATTGAGAACCTTGGAGTAGATCGTAGAGGGCACGTTGATGTGTATTGCGATAATGCTGAACATAATATCCTGAATACTGTAGGAGATTGGATTTAATTACGGAATTATTATATTAAAATCACATTAACCCCTTCAGACTCATATGACGCAGAGGTTGCCAGATTAGCAATAAGAAATAGAGTTTTCTCACTCTTATAATTACCTCTCCAAAATTGGTTTTCTGCCCACAGCTAACTCAAAGACAACTGCAGAGGTTGAAGTAACTAAACCAAATGTTTCTAAATACCCCTGATGGTAACAAAGGCTTTAAAGTATCCCTAATAGGCTCGAAATCGCATCATATGTTGGAGAGGGTTAAATTTTGATCGTAGAAAGTAATGCAATTAAAGATAGACAAATACACTCATAGAGAGAGAGAGAAGCACAAGACCAATACAGCCAAGATTCGTGTAACCCACGTTGTGTATAGAAACTAATGTTGAGAATGCAACTATGCAGTTTATTGTATTAATAAATTCCTAATATATTTTAAATGTTGGCCATTGTAAGCATGTGCAATGATGGTTTAACAAAAATGTGAAATACATGAAAACAATCGTCGCTAATCACTAACTGCCAGCTAGAGAAGGAAGGATAGTTTGGGGGTGGAAGGTGGGGTAGACTTGGACACGGCTCCCCCCTTCCACCTGCCCAGGGTGGAGTAGGGGAAGGATGGACCCAGGGTGGAGTAGGGGAAGGATGGACCCACCCCTGAGCAGCTTTAGTACATGTGAGTGTACATAGGTAGTGTTTTCCCTAATATCTAGCTATTTTTCTTTAACTGTAGCTGATTAGTTCTTGATAGAATGTTATCAGCTACAGTTAAAAGAAAATGGATTAATATCAGAGAATTAAGTATGAAGCCTGTGTTTTTCCATAATATCAAGCAATTTTCTCTTAACTGTGGCTGATAATATTTTACTCGGAAATGTCTGAAGCTACCTCCACGTCCAAATATAGCCGATTATACAGTACAGTATAGCGTTAAAAGAAACCCTAAAATAACATATCTACCATTAATCCCAGAGACTGTGTTAAGAGAAGAAACCAACAGTAACAAAAGAGTGCTAAATTGTATAGATCTTATCTACGTACGCTAAATATTATGTGGTAAAAACTACAAATGCTTCTGAAAGTTCTGCTCAAGACAGCCAACAAGGGCATAAAAGCAAATTTCATGATAAGTCGATTTAACAAACTAATATGGTTGGCAATAACATGATTATTTACTGCTCTCACCCACGCACTATTGTATACTTGTCTAGTCGAAAAAGATAGTCTACAGCAAGTGTAAGCATTTAAGTCTTGTTCTGAATTTTAAAAAAATTTGACTACAATACTGTAACTATTAACTTGTGATCTTATACATACGAGTTATGAAACATTATCCTTAACCAGCACAATAGGGTCTCACATGGCAGTATTAGCTTGGCTGTATAAATTGAAATTTTTCTCGTATCACTCAACATTGATTCAAAACAAGGACAGGATGATATAATATGATTTGAATTCAATACCGCTATGTCGCTGATTTACCAACCCGTTCTTAATACGGTATATCATGAATCGTTTTATTACCCTAGTGCTAAAAACACTCGTCAGAACTCTCAATGTATCGGACAAAAACGCACACACACATCGGTACAAATTACATAGGTTACTTTGTTCAGTACTACAAAATGCTGTCAGGTACAGAGCAGAGGTACAGTCAATATCAATAGTTCAACGAAAACTTTGATGATAATTTGTGTGAGAACGAGAGGAACATTAATTAAATATTTTTACAATGTGAAGTATAAAGTACAGTACTACTCACGAGCTATTAGAAAGCTGTAAAACTGACACGGAAAAGTAATAGCAACTTGAAATTAAAATGTAAAACTTGCAAACTAAACAAACCAAAACTGGGACGATACAAGATAAAGGTAAAAATCGCTATGTGGAAATAACACTTTATAAAATAAAATTTATTAAGTAAAAGAACACAATCCACCAGTTTATATTTTCAGCAATCTATTGATTTAGACTATATCAGCTTAAGACTGTTGACACTATTGCATAGACATCAAACTGGTATATACTGTGAGTATATGCATAATTTAGCTACTGTACTTGATTATATGGAGTAAACATCACTTTCAACATAGAGAGAATTGGATACAGATTAAAGAGGATTTCACACAAGCATTTTTCTTCAATTTTTATGTAGGACATTTTTGCACGGGTATCAGAAAGAAGACTGAAGATACATGTACACTATATTGATTTACTCAGAAGCTACTAAACCAGAGATGATGAATAATGTTGAGGGAAAAAGCGCTTGTGTGATACCGACTTTACACATAAAAATAATGTTCTGCAAATCCTGAATCACATGTTAATCGCACCCTCATTAGCCAGACATAAAATTCAGTTCACTTGTTGACTGTTATTCACTAAATGCATAAAATCGTACATCATGGCAGTATCGTTTATAGTATATCTCCATACAAATATCTTAAAATGTATTTCTCTTCACTTAATATTAGGTTAATTTTAAGTAAAATTTAAATCAAATAAATGTATTTTCACTAAAAATACCAAACAATAAATGGAACTAAAGACTCAACCTTGTAATCCTTCAATACCATGCTGTAATTTTAATTCTATTCTGGCTTACACTAGACAATTTTATTCAGCTTAGGAAGGGCCTCTAGGACTCAATAGGGAACAACTATCTCGATCAGCCTTAAGACACCTGCAAACCCTAGCTAAATTGAATATAATTGTCTAACATAGGGTTAGCTAGCCAATCTAAAAGTATTGGTCCAATTGGTATGTGATATCGATAAAATCAATATTACCCACAGAAAAGGAGTAGCCTTAGGTTATTAAATTTAGTGTCAAAATGTAGCTTAACAGTTTGACACTCAACTAACTACTAATTATTTATGGGTAGTGTTTAGTGTTTATATCGAATTTGCATACTAAAAGGATGTCCGAGTTACTGTACTCTAAACCATAATAGGGTTGTAAAATGAGCCATGGTACTGAACGGGTGAATTTGAACTAAAGAGTCAGGTAAAGAATCACAGCAACATGGCGGCACAGTTGGGATTGTTAGCCATAACCACACACACCTCCTTCACCGACTAGAGGCATCAGTCGCTATGGCCACTAGTCTTAGACAAACCCTATCATTATATGTGGTAATTACTAAATATTTGCTGTATTCCTAGCCAGTCAATTTGATATGCTAGTTCTCATAATTGCGATCTATCTATCTATCTATTGCCTGACGCCGTGATCCCCGAAGGGGTGGCCACGAACGAACCGCCCCCGTGCACCTCTGTCCCCAGTCAGTCGACGCCCCTCCCCCCAACCAACACGGCCTTCGTTCATGTACTTCCTCACTCCATCCTTCCACCTCTCATTCGGTCTACCTCTCCCTCTCTGTCCCTCCACCTCGCTCTCGTACACCCTCTTAGTCATTCTCTCGCTTTCCATACGTTCCATATGGCCGAACCATCTCAAGTTGTTCCTTTTCACACTTTCCAGCACATCTACTTCCACACCACACCTCCTTCTTACTTCCTCATTAGTCTGTCTATCCCTCCATGTAACTCCACACGCACTCCTTAAGTAATTCATTTCCACTGCTCTCACTCTTGGTCCGAGTCTCTCAACCAACGTCCATGCTTCGCTTCCGTAAGTCAGTGTCGGGATTACCACACTGTCATGCAAGGACTTCTTCACTTCCATACTGACCACCCTATTTCTTGTTACTACTTTTAGCGTTCCTACAACCCTCTTCCCCTGTTGTACCCTCTCCCGCACTTCTTCATCCATAGTCCCATCTTTACTCAACACACTGCCCAGATACTTAAAAGAGTTGACGATCTCCATAGCCTGACCGTTCAGCTTCACCTCACACTCTGTGACTTCACCCCTTTCGAAGACCATAACCTTGCTCTTCCCCGCATTTACCTTCAAATTCCGTTTTTCGCACACTGTTCCAAACTCATTTACCAGACCCTGCAACTCCCATTCATTATCACTCATCAGAACTGTATCATCCGCAAACAGCAGTATAGGTAGCTTCCACTCAATTCCCTCCCTTTTCAGCGATACACCAACATCCACTGCTCTTGATAGTATTTCTTTCATAACTCCATCCATATATACAGTAAACAACAGTAAACAATTGCGATGAGAGTACCGTACTTTAAAATGTAAAACTTGCAAACTAAACAAACCAAAACTTGGACAAAGACAATATAAAGACAAAATAAATTATCAAAATCGCAATGTGGAAATAACGCTTACTTTAAAAAAAAAAAAATTGTTATGAAATAAAATAACACAATCTAAAAATGTCTAATACTTCTATCCAATACTTCCCATTGCAATTACGACTAACTAATCATATTGACTAATTGGAAAGATAGCAAAACTAGTTATTATCAGCAACAATGATGGTGTTTGCCTACAATTATGAGCCTTTGGTCGCACGTACCAACACCATGCCCCACATCCTCATCTCATACACTATGCTATATTCTACTTTCTCCAATGAAGTTGCTACCATTTAAATATATCCAAATTTGAAACATTTTCATTTGGAAAATATTTGCAATTTTCATTTTTACTGCCACTCATCCATTATTCTTTATATCCACACACCAAGAAACTACTGTAATATAAAGACTAATTTTTCTAGTCAACCCAATTACAGTACTGGTAAGCCCAAATGTACTGCATAAGAAAGTATCTGTACACACTGGGCTCTCACAGGCTACGGTAAATGTCATTCCCCACCTTCCCACCCAATCTAAAAAATAACAAAACAGGTGCTGTCTAAGTTCCCAACAAGATGCAACTCACAAACATATTTATGTTGTGATAAACGTGAAAAAGTGAATAATGGATGGTTTAACTGTGTGGAGGGTCAGGTTAGGAGGGCAGGAGGGTTTAGTGTCACTGACTCACTGTGGCCCGTATGCCTTCATAAACCCCATCATTCTCAATGCTAATTACTGTACTAGAATTTTGCTATGTTCCAAGACAGTCAATAGATATGCTAGTTATTATAATTGCAATGAGAGTACTGTACTTTAACCCTCCAGCCCCGGCTATGTATTATATATATATTCCCCGAAATCCGGGGGTTTTGGCCGAAATACGTCTACGCCTAGGCTACCGCATCTTTGTTATTTGGCTTGCTTCCGCATTCCCGCACATCCCCAAGCGTAGATGTGTTTCGTACCTGTAGAAGGGCGTTAAGTAGAGCTCTCTAAGTCAACTGGTTCAGTTGTGATGATGATTTCATTGGAGATAACTTTATGGCAAAAACAGACACTTTACACTACTTTTCGATACAATAACATACAGGCACACACGAACAAGCGACGCACTCCTTCTTGTGGCCGGAGATGCGGGGCGTCGGTCCAGCCGGCTGTTGTTTACATGCGTCGGACGTACGCCTCGCACACCAAGCTTACAGGCTTTGAGCTCATGGGTGTTTAAGAGCCCTTCCGGGTAGCTCGGGTGTGTTTTTTATGAGCGTTCAAGAGCCCTTCCGGGTCTGGAGGGTTAAGGGGGGTCACCTGCTTTTTTTCTCTTTCTCTACTTTTCTCTCTTTCTCTGGATTGTATCCCTTCGGCCCCATTCAGCCAACTGTTTTAAGACGTTTATCCCCATCCAGGTGTCGATTTCTTCCTGGTGAGCGATAGCGAGCCAACATTGTATGGAGAAATCCGGTTACGCCGGAGACATTTTTCTATCGAAAAATTTACAAATTTAGCTTG
The DNA here is from genome assembly GCA_032716605.1 of Paralithodes platypus. Lineage (NCBI taxonomy): Eukaryota > Metazoa > Arthropoda > Malacostraca > Decapoda > Lithodidae > Paralithodes > Paralithodes platypus. The sequence continues at coordinate 12,046,916 of CM064506.1, read as the reverse complement.
CTGTAAAAACAAATATATACAGTATACTGTATATGCTGGCTCGCCAGGAAAATATTGACACCTGGATGGGGGTAAACGTCTTAAAACAGTAGGCTGAATGGGGCCGAATGGATACAAGCCAAAGAGAGAGGGAGAGAGAGAAAAAAATGTGAGGTGGGCCCCCTTAACAATGTTAAAATATCTTGAATTGCAACAACTGTATAACAGCAAGTGTATCGTACTGACAGGCTAGGAAAATGTCAAAACTATAGTAATTATCACCAACAACGATGATGCTTGTCTAGGAATATGGGCGTCTATATAAAAGATTTATCTAGGGAGACGTACGCCATACTAGGACTTGACCCTTTGATAATGATGATCCCATTGTCACTTTATTCTGACTAGCATTAGAAAATGTAATCTACTGTACTTTGTTTGTTTAGTTTGCAAGTTTTACATTTTAATTAGGAAGCATCAGTGGGAAGCAAAACATTTATCGGGATTGTTTTTGACATTTTGATTCCTACAGGCCCTTCATGAGCTGTATAAAATCTTCTAATGCTAGCCAGAATACAATGAAGCCCGCGTTAATATACTATGGAATATCTCCCTAACTAATGTCTCTGTGTAGTATACCTTTGCTGCACCATCATACTCTCTCTTACCCAACTACTCTCGCTAAATGGGACAACTCAACCTATAAACCATTTCAACCAGTAAATCTCAACCAGTACCAACTAAAAGTTCTAAGCCATCTTAACTTAAGGGGGGATGGGCCGGTTTTCTGGACCACTTTCTCCCTCGTGTTTAGCCCCATTAGTTTTGAGATGTTAAGATGTTTGTCCCATTAGTCGATTTTAAGACCTTTCGCCCCATTTCTTCGTCAATATTTAGACCTTTCGTGCTATTTAGGTGTCGATATTTTCCCTGGCGAACGACAGTGAGCCTGTAATGTTGGAAGAACCGGCCTTTGGCCGAGAAATTTTTCTACCAAAAAATGTACAAATTAATCTAGAAGGAGGATCAAATGGATGTTGTTTTTTTTTAATTTGATGGAGGTCTAGGGAGGAAACTAGAAAAATAACGAATACATGCAAAAATCGGCCAAAATGTGAACCATCTCCCCCAGTATTGATAGAGTTGGCACTAGATGAGATCTACAGATGTATATGGTCTACTGGTTTAGCTGTCCGGTCACCTTTCTAAATATTAACATTTAGAGTATGTTTTCACAGCCGGCAGTGCTATTCATTAATACCCTTACCCCAATCTTGTTCTTCTCCTCCACCTTCATCTCTCCCCAACTATAAAATTAATGATTATTAATACCAGCACTTTCTCTAGCAACTTTCACCACCAACTTATTTTTATTATGGCAACATTCTGGGACTATTCTGCACTGGTAGTGCCTCCTGTCCCCTGCTACAAGTTATTAAATAATTTTGGTTGATTTTTGCAGTTCATTCTTATATTAAATGAGACTGTACATAATTAGGAGCTGAAATATACAAAATACAATCATAGTGTAAGTAAACAAATAATTTAGAAGACTTGATTTCAGCTACTTTTTCACTCTGATACATAAGCCACTAAAGTGCTCATGAGATGCTGGCTTTAGGGAACAGAATTCCTATACAAATTAAATTCAGAAGCTGCCAGACCAGAGTTGCCGGAAAAAGTTGCAGGAAAAAGCACTGGTGTGAATCCGGTTTAACAAGTATAAAAGCCTGAGCCCAAAACAACAAAACCTAATAATAACAAAGTGTACAGAATTATTTGTCAATTGCACTTGACTCTAGTACATCTTGCAATAATGTGAGTCGTCCCTTACACATTATGCAGTTTTGTACTATAACATGTAGTGACTGATTGGAAGCAGGTCAAAAGGGCCACACTCCTAAAAGGCCACAACCCAAACAGCCCAGGTTAAATTAGGTTAAAATTGGCTAGATTTTGTTAAGCTAAGTTAGTTTAATTTAGGTTAGATCTGGTTAGGCTAGATTGTGAAGTTTTACGTTAGGAGACTATGGTAATTTTGGTTGTGGCCATTTGGGAGAGTGGCAGTTTTGACTTGAAACCGACTGAATAGGTAAGACAATCTGGGTCAGTCTTACCTAATACTGAAAACTAACCAATAAAACATATACTGTAGTTCATTTTTTGTACTTAATGTAATGAAATAACAAGTAAAGCATATACCGTAACTTACATTATGGAAATCTCAATTTAACCAATTATATACGGTAGTTATAGCATGTACACCACTTCGCTTGGATAATAATAAATTTAATTTTCAAAATAATATAATAAATACTGAATATAAAATATTATGCAGTAGGTTAAAATAGTAATGTCTATATACTATATACTGTAGTAATAACATATTCCAACTTTAAATTATATTCATTCAAGCTACAGGTACAATACACTATGTATTTTTGAACAAATGTAACTGTTATAAATTTTCATCCAGATCTGGAGCATGTCAGCAGCTCTTGCCACTTCCGTCAGTGTATTAGATCACTGCATCTCGGAGAACATATTTATAGCTGTAGTCTTAAAAAGAGAGAGGCCTTACAACAACCATCACAAAATTTGCAAGTCATACGTAAGAAAAGTGACAAGTTATTTAAAAGAGATGTGGTTACAATATGGAAATAAATCTTGTCATAATTATTTTGAACAATGGCCTCTTTTCTCCCCTGTTAAAAGCTTGCATAAGTTTAGGAAGGGGAAAGGAAAAGCTTTCTCCATGTTTAAGAGTATGGCAAGTTAGATACCTTGGTAGGCCATCATTAGAAGCTTCTTGAAAATTAGATACCATACGGTCTGTACCTTGTTTGGCCATAATTTGGTGCTTCTTGAGATTTAGGTACCGAATTCTTTAGCCAAACTTTTAATCTATTTTGACATTTAGATACCTTGGGTGGCCATCATTTGCAGCTTCTTGAGATGGCGGAGTGCTCGTTTGGCGGCAGTGGACTTTGCGATGCGATAGTTTCGTCCGACTCCCGAGAAGGACCCCTTGCCGAAGATCTCCACAGACACCCTCACCTTACCGTCTACCAGGCGCTCAGGCTTGCCAAATTTGGCCGTCTCAGGTTCCATCTCCAGCAGTTCTCGTATGGGACTCTTGGGCACCACTCCGGAGAACTGTTCAACTTCAGTGGCCATCATGTTGTAGTAGACCGACCACACAGCATCTAGGGAGCCTCCGGAGTCTAGGAAGATAGCCCCGGCTACACTCTCAAACACATCACCCAGAGCTTTAGGTACCTCTATATCTTCTGCTGCCTCACACTCCTCCTCCTCCAAGAAGTAGTACTGTAATAATAATAATAATAATAATAATAATAATAATAATAATAATAATAATAATTGAACAGAGCTGCTGCAGTCAAAGAAGATGGCACCAGTAACACTCTCAAACATCACTCAGTGTTGGGAACCTTTATTTCCTCTGCTCAATCACACTCCTCATCTTCCATAAGGTAATAATGTGAAACAACTGCTATTATAGTAGTGATATAATTCACCATTGTAACCATTCCTAAGTCACTGTCATCTGCTTTCATGCATTGTTTGGGACTCAGGAATATCAATACAAGCTTTCGTAAGGCTTGCTTGCAAGCAGGAATCACATGACTGGCTGGCTGTGTGTTCTTGTTGTTATTGGTAATACGGACGACCCGCCAAGACAACAAAACTTTCTCTAGTGCAGTTTTAAGTGGTTTTAAGCCTTAGATTAACTCGTAGGCGCCTCAGAGGCCATACGGGCCTCAGTGGCAATAGCGAATAGCCTCCTAAGAACTCATCCGGGTCTGATGGGTTAAACTTTGTATGTAGGCTATATATATATATATATATATATATATATAAAATCTGCATTAAAGTACCATAACAAATAATAATAAAAGATCAATAAATAACTAACCTCTTCATTGATTTTGTGTCCATTTTCCTCCTGCATCTTGACAAAATCCCTGACAACACGATCCAGACCCGGGGAGAAATGGCGGAAGTATTTGTGAAAGTCAAACTTGACAGCTAGTGAGGCAAAGATGGTGTTGTTAACCAGGGCTGAGCGTAGGTCTGTCAGTGCCCCAGGGGAGTGTTGGCGCTGGTCCTCGTACAGGTGCCGGGTGATTAGGTAGTCTGGGGGAGAGGAAAGCAGATATCGATAGTAAAATAATTTATAATTGTTTTTATTCCCAGTTAACCTCTGAAGTGCGCATGGGGGTAATTAGACACCTCTGCCTGTGCGCATGTATTTGAGCTGTTTCCATCACTAAAATATTCATTTTACCATAAATAGCATTAATACTTCTCCATATGCGCCTATTATAGGTTGATTATAAAGGTATTAACCTGTTACAACAATAAAACAAGTGAAAACAGCGTTTGGATGGTCAAAATCGGCGATACAGGGCGGGAGTTGCATAATGTATGGGTGAGGCAAACTCCTTTCCTGCCAATTTCCCCCAAGGCTGGAGAGACACTGTCGATCGATACTCTCTCTCTTGCACTCGCTTGCTAACAGTGATGACAATGCCCTGCTTGCAACTTGCTAATGTTAGCACGAAAATATCATCATCATCATCATCATCTCCGACGCCTTGCTTCCCCCTGGGAAACCCCCACTAGAGGATGGCCATGACAGAAACTTCTCCAAGCTACTTTGTCAAGACATGCCTCCTTTGCCCGTGCCACAATGCCCCTTCCACTACGTGGAAGTTTTTCTTCAATATATTTTTCCACTTTCTTTTCCCATACCATAGGTGGTCTTCCACTACTAGCAGTTCCACTCACCTGACTCCCATATATCTTTCTTGGCATTCTGTCTTCATCCATTCTCTGAACATGACCATACCACCTCAAAGTACTTCTCTTTATCCACTCAACCACACCACAATCAATGCCCAAAGCCTGCTCTTCCATTCCAAAGGACTCGTACACTTCCCTATTACTTGGCCCATCTAGCCTATTCATGCCAGCTGCCATTCTGAAAAAGCTCAACTCCCCAGCACTTAGTTTGAAGAGGTCCTCGTCACTTGCCGTCCATGTCTCGCTTCCATACGAGAGTGTTGGGAGCAGCCCACTGTTTCTCAGTGACTTTTTGACTTCCTGGCTATCCATTCTTCCTCTGAGAATAATATCAAGTTCTCCAATCACTTTTCTCCCTTGCATTTTTCTCTCTTTTATCTCACTCTCCATTTTACCATATTTGCATAGTACACAGCTCCCAAATACTTGAAACTTTCAACCTCTTCTAGTACTTCATTTTTCAATTTTTATTTTACAACTTTTCTTGTGTTCTTTCTTGATTCTATATTTGTCCTTAAAATCTATAGTTTCATGCATTCTTCTCTCAAACACCATTACCTTACATTTCCCTACATTGACCTTTAACTTTCTCTTTTCACATACCTGTCAAAAGTCAGTGACCCCTCTCTGAAGTTCTTCAGCATTTTCCGCCCACAGGACTGCATCGTCCGCATATAGGCATGTTAAAATCTTCCATGTTCTTCCCTCTGATTCCAGTCTAGCTCCCACACCCATTGATACAGCCCTACATTCCCTAATCACTCCATCCATGTATATATTGAAACAACCAAGCTGACATGACACATCCTGTCTTACACCAACATCCACCTGAAAACTTTCACTTAACTTATCCCCTACCTTCACATTTGCCATTGCATTCCTATCAAAAGATTTTACTGCCATTAGCAACTTTCCTCCCACACCATATACTGTTAACACATGCACAGGCCCTCAAGTCTACTTTGTCGTAGGCTTTTTCCAAATCCATGAATGCTGCATAGAGTTTTCTGTTTTTGGCCAGATACTTCTCTACCAACACTCGCTTGAGGCTATCT
>CM064506.1:11912172-12040955 GCA_032716605.1 Paralithodes platypus | reverse complement strand
CCCCTCTCACTCTTAGTTTGCGTCTCTCCACCAACGTTCATACTTTGCTCCCATAAGTCAATGTTGGGATTACCATACTGTCATGCAAGGACTTCTTTACTTCCATGCTGACCACCCTATTTCTTGATACTGCTTTCAGCATTCCTACAACCCTCTTCCCTGTTCCACCCCCTCTCGCACTTCTTCATCCATACTCCCATCTTTACTCAACACACTGCCCAAATACTTATATGAGCTGACATCCTCCATAGCCTGACCGTTCAACCTTACCTCACACTCTGTGGCTGCACCCGTTTCAAAAACCATAATAATAATAATAAAAAAGCGATTCAGAATTTATATATGCACTGCACACATTAAGAAGTAATAGAAGTACAGTACTGTACCGGAGAAATACTGAAAAATACCGGAAAATATCTGTATGCCCAACATATACTGTATAGTATATATCTATCTATCTATCTATTGCCTGACGCAGTGATCCCCGAAGGGGTGGCCACGAACAAACCGCCCCCATGCACCTCTGTCCCCAGTCAGTCGACGCCCCTCCCCCCAACCAGCACTGCCCTCGTTCATGTACTTCCTCACTCCATCCTTCCACCTCATATTCGGTCTACCTCTCCCTCTCTGTCCCTCCACCTCGCTCTCGTACACCCTCTTAGTCATTCTCTCGCTTTCCATACGTTCCATATGGCCGAATCATCTCAAGTTGTTCCTTTTCACACTTTCCAGCACATCTACCACCACACCACACCTCCTTCTTACTTCCTCATTAGTCTGTCTATCCCTCCATGTAACTCCACACGCACTCCTTAAGTAATTCATTTCCACTGCTCTCACTCTTGGTCTGAGTCTCTCAACCAACGTCCATGCTTCGCTTCCGTAAGTCAGTGTCGGGATTACCACACTGTCATGCAAGGACTTCTTCACTTCCATACTGACCACCCTATTTCTTGTTACTGCTTTTAGCGTTCCTACAACCCTCTTCCCCTGTTGTACCCTCTCCCGCACTTCTTCATCCATAGTCCCATCTTTACTCAACACACTGCCCAGATACTTAAAAGAGTTGACGATCTCCATAGCCTGACCGTTCAGCTTCACCTCACACTCTGTGACTTCACCCCTTTCGAAGACCATAACCTTGCTCTTCCCCGTATTTACCTTCAAATTCCGTTTTTGCACACTGTTCCAAACTCATTTACCAGACCCTGCAACTCCCATTCATTATCACTCATCAGAACTGTATCATCCGCAAACAGCAGTATAGGTAGCTTCCACTCAATTCCCTCCCTTTTCAGCGATACACCAACATCCACTGCTCTTGATAGTATTTCTTTCATGACTCCATCCATATATGCAGTAAACAACCACAGGGACATCACACACCCCTGTTTCAAACCAACATTCAGGTCAAAGAACTCGCTCTACTCACTCTCCACACGTACTGCCGCCTTTGCACCCTCATACATGCTCTTCACTGCTTTCAGCAACTTGCCCTCTACTCCGTATATTCTTAGTACTTTCCACAAACCTTCTCTATCCACTCTGTCATAGTATATATACTGTATATATATACTGTATATAGTATATATATATATAGTATACAGTATATACTGTATATACACCATATATATATTTTTGTTTAGTATACATATGATTGTGTTAGGTGGGCTATATAATGTTTAGCCATGGTGATGATGGTTAGTGAAAAGCACAAAGTTGTGCCACTGAAAGCAAAAAGTGCCCTAAAGAGAGTAAATAATTACCAAAATATGTAAAGTATACGTACGTTCGCGTGAGGTGGGCCATCTCGCGCGTGACCATGGTGATGAGGAAGGTCCGTGTTGAGCGCGAGGCCAGCACTGTGAGAGTGTTCTGGTGGAGACAGGCATCCACCAACTCCACCTGGTACTCCCGCGGGGTGAAGATCGTACTGTGCACATTTTCTGGTTGCACCCGGTTCATCTGTGCAGATATAAGGATCAATGTTATATTGCTTATAACTCATGGTGGGAGGATTTTTTTTGTTATGCCAGACGCCGTAATTCCCGAGAAAGGGTGGCCATGAACATTAGCTTTAAGATACTGTACCCAGTTCCCTGTACATATTTTCTAGCTGCACTCGGTTCATCTGTGCATATGAGAGGAATGCAGGGTATCATACCCGAACAATTTTGTTAAGAATAGAATGAATAAGAGAAGAAATAAAGAAACATGTACTGTACCTGTACATGTAATTGCCATTGTTTTGGCTATCATGTCACTTCCAAATACCCCATAATATATTAAGAACTACAGTATAGTATACAGTAATGCATAACTAACTTTGTACAGTATATTTAATAATGAATTAATAGAATGAACTGTTTTAGGACTGGTTTTTAATAGTCTCTTGTTTGCCAGCCTGGAGGAGTGTATTACTACAGTATCTAAACACTTCACAGGATATATCTCACAGCTGTACACTTCATTCTGAAAAGCGTTGTTTTACAGTTATTCATAGATCATATTATAATGGATAGGCATAATGCAGTACATACATGTTCATAAGTCAAGACACACACACTCAACAAATCTGGTATACTGTATAAAGGCTTTGTTCAAGTTTGCTTAAAAAGAAAAGAAAAATACAAGAGATAAAACAAATTGTAATTATGGAAATATGTATATAAGTGTTCAAATAAACTCCAAAAAGCTGACAGAATTAATAAAAACACTACCCGTAAACTGGGGTAACTTCGGAAATTTTTTGAGTTTTTTTAACAATTTCTCCTGAGTGTAAACACATTATAGAGATTTAACTAGGTCAAGTGATGTATGGTGATAGTGCGCCATAATCCAGGAAGCCTCCTAAAATTATCCCCCATAATAAGAGAGCTATCCTTATCCTAAATGATGTCCGAAGTATTCTTGAAAAGTGGAAAACTTCAGACATGTATGGATAACTTCGGACATAGGGTGATTTCTTATGGAAAATGATTGCCAAGAAAGCTGGGATAACTCCGGACAAACGGAGGAGAACTTCGGACATACGTTCGTGGCCTTATTTCATTCATTTTTCGGCTCCTACTATTTTATATGAAGATTTTATTATTGCTGCTTATTCATGTCCGATGTTTTAGTGGAAAATGCACAGTCAATACTTTTAGGCCTGTATAATCAGTATAGGAGGGGGTTATATACCATGTTTAAACATATATTCTTTTTGGATCTGTTCTCGTTATGCATTGAGCTCACTCTTAGAAAATATTGAGCAGGAAAAATAACCAATGCTGTCAAATCAATAACTCGAAAATTAACTAGGCCTAGTGAAAATATATAGGTATGTATACTATATCACTGCATATACACTTTTATGAATTTGAGCATTTTTATAGGTATAACGTATTTGTTGGTGTTTCTTTCAGCAGATAAAAAAAAATTTGGACAATATATATCTATCTATCTATCTATTGCCTGACGCCGTGATCCCCGAAGGGGTGGCCACGAACAAACCGCCCCCATGCACCTCTGTCCCCAGTCAGTCGACGCCCCTCCCCCCAACCAGCACCGCCTTCGTTCATGTAGTTCCTCACTCCATCCTTCCACCTCATATTCGGTCTACCTCTCCCCCTCTGTCCCTCCACCTCGCTCTCGTACACCCTCTTAGTCATTCTCTCGCTTTCCATACGTTCCATATGGCCGAACCATCTCAAGTTGTTCCTTTTCACACTTTCCAGCACATCTACCTCCACACCACACCTCCTTCTTACTTCCTCATTAGTCTCTCTATCCCTCCATGTAACTCTGCACGCACTCCTTAAGTAATTCATTTCCACTGCTCTCACTCTTGGTCTGAGTCTCTCAACCAACGTCCATGCTTCGCTTCCGTAAGTCAGTGTCGGGATTACCATACTGTCATGCAAGGACTTTTTCACTTCCATACTGACCACCCTATTTCTTGTTACTGCTTTTAGCATTCCTTTTTTTTTTTTTTTTTCTCCCTAAACCTCTTCCCCTGTTGTACCCTCTCCCGCACCTCTTCATCCATAGTCCCATCTTTACTCAACACACTGCCCAGATACTTAAAAGAGTTGACGATCTCCATAGCCTGACCGTTCAGCTTCATCTCACACTCTGTGACTTCACCCCTTTCGAAGACCATAACCTTGCTCTTCCCCGTATTTACCTTCAAATTCCGTTTTTCGCACACTGTTCCAAACTCATTTACCAAATATATATGCCTCTCCTAATTTATATATATTATATATCCAGAATTATCCGAAATACATAAATCAGTTAGCATATTATCATATTTTTATGGGTTTTTGGACTCAGAGAATGATTATTTGATCTTTTACCACCATTTTAATGATGGACAAGTACTATGAATTATTTTCATGGGGCAAATAATAACAAACGATTGTTTTGTTCCATGTCCGAAGTTAGCATGTTTTTTTTTTTAAACACAATCGGTTAAATTATAGTGTTCTAGCTAGAGCGTTATACAAGTGTAACAAATTTCCTTTGGTGGATGATGTCTCTGGTAATGTTACTACAAAATTTATATCAGTCACAACATCATTCATACAAACAAATTTCTTCAGGGTGATAGAAGTTTGGCAGGGTAGCGAAAAATGTACATATTTTCGTCATACATATAATATTTTTTTAATGTACATATACTCATGTCAGTTCCCTAGGACTTTTACATGTTCTTCCTTTGCCATTTCTCTAAACGGACCCCACAAAAAAAATAAAAATAAAAAGCGTTTCCATTATATATTGACAATGTCTAATTACTTATTATCTCCGATGTCCGAAGTTGTCACCGCAGTCCGAAGTTACCCCAGTTTACGGTACTTGAGGAGGAGCACTTTATTGACAACGCACAATAGCTTCTTCAGGTAACTTCAGGGACCTGATGAAGTTACCTGCAAAACATTGTCAATAAAGTGCTCCTCCTTTAATGATTTTATATTCAAGTAAGTACCGTATGTATAATTTATGGCATTACGACAAAACTTTTGAGTATGACTACAGTATTCATACCACCTTTTGCTTCCTTCATATTTTTAGTAGTTTGGTAACTTACCAAAGAAAGTTGTGATGAAATGCACTTCTTCTACAATTTATCCTCACAACACAAAGGATAGGCCTAAGGCAATATTGATATCACCTGACATTGTTCCAAACATAAAGATCAGTTGCACAATACTGTAATCCACTACAGGTACCTTTCGCTTCCTCCTCATTTTGGGTAGTCGAGTGCGGTGACAAAACACTAAGAGAGAAGAGTGATGATGGTGTGACAGGTGAAGGAGTCAGAGAGAGGATGTGAGACTGACCACCACAACACTACCCCCACCACCACCATAACATGATACCTCCAACTCTCACCAATCACATAACCACTACACATCATTTATTCAACATCACATCTACTACACATTTCAAACATTAATAAACCAATAAATCCATTCCAAAACTATTGTATAACTTTTTGTACTTGCCATAGTATATAGTAATCATAAACAAAATTGTGAATTGGCAATGCAATTTTTCCCCATTGACATTTGATACTTAATCCCCTCAACATCAAGAATCCTATTTGTTTTGTATACTGTATAATGTAAGTAAAGTATTACTCCTGGTAATTGAAGGATATAGGGAAGTAGGTTAGATAGGTAAATTAAATATGTGTAGTGGTAAAAGGGTGTAATAAAGTAGAGTAGAAGTGAAATAAGTGGAGAGTAATGGAAAAGATGCATAAAGGGTGTAAAGTGGTGTAAAATTAGTGTACACTATAAAGTCATGCATAGCTTAGGTAGAAGTGAAAAAAATTATGTGGTAAATCCCTGTGCGGCAACTGTGTCACTTGACCCCACTTACCTGGCCATTCTATACACCTGGGCTCCCTGTGGCCAACCAAGAACGATATTTGATACCCACACAGGATGGAAATAACAATATCCTACCTTCATCCCCATTGGTAGTGGGAGGCAGCTTAATTTTGCTCTGGCTAGTATTGTATGATTAAGGAATATGTGTTGCAAAGAAGGGTTCAGTAATAATGTCTACATTTTTGGGGGGAGGGGCATTAGTTTAACCATACGGCATAAACTTTAAACTAGAAAGCTTAAAAGGATGGCTTATAATATCTCAAATTTTGATTTAAAACTACTGTACACAAGAAAGGTAATGCTATCTATTGCCGGACGCCGTGATCCCCGAATGGGTGGCCACGAACGAAACTCCCCCCATGCTTCTCTGTCCCCAGTCAGTCGACGTCCCTCCTCCCATCCAGCACCGCTTTCACTCGTATACTTCTTAACTCCATCCTTCCACCTCACTCTCGTACACTCTCTTAATCATTCTCTTCTCGCTTCCCATACGTTCCATATGGCCGAACCATCTCCAGGCGTTCCTTTTCACACTTTCCAGCACATCTACATCCACACCATACCTCTCTCGTACTTCCTCATTCGTCTGTCTATCCCTCCATGTAACTCCTTACGCACTTCTCAAGTAACTCATTTCCACCCCTCTCACTCTTGGTTTGAGTATCTTCAGCAACATCCATGCTTCGCTTCCGTTAAGTCAATGTCGGAATTACCACACTGTCATGCAAGGACTTCTTCACTTCCATGCTGACCACCCTATTTCTTGTTACTGCTTTCAGCGTTCCTACAACCCTCTTCCCCTGTTGCACCCTCTCCCGCACTTCTTCATCCATACTCCTATCTTTACTCAACACACTGCCCAAATACTTAAATGAGCTGACATTCTCCATAGCCTGACCATCCAACCTCACCTCACACTCTGTGGCTGCACCCCTTTCAAAGACCTTGCTCTTCCCCGCATTTACCTTCAGATTCCGTTTTTCACACACTGTTCCAAACATATTTACCAGACCGTGCAACTCCCATTCACTATCGCTCATCAGAACTGTATCATCAGCAAACAGCAGTACAGGCAACTTCCACCCGTTTCCTTCCCTTATCAGCGGTACACCAACACCGACTGCTCTTCCTTGTATAGGTATTTCTTTCATGACTTCATCCATAGGCCTATACAGTATATATTGAACAACCATGGGGACATCACACACCCTTGCTTTAACCCAACATTCATATCAAAGAACTCGCTCTGTTCATTCTCCACACACACTGATGCCTTTGCACCCTCATACATGCTCTTACTGAACTTGCCATCTACTCCGTATATTCTCAGTACCGGTACTTTCCGCAGACCTTCTCTATCAAATTTGTCATAGGCCTTCTCCAAGTCCATAAAGGCAGCATACAACCTTTGTCGCTTCTCCAGATATTTTGCCACTACACATTTCAGGGCAAAAATCTGATCTACACATCCTGTTCCATTCCTAAACCCGCCCTGTTCGTCACCTACCCATGTCTCCGTTCTCGCTCTGACTCTCTCGATCAATACCCTACTGTACACCTTCCCTACTAAGCTTAGCAGACATATCCCCCGGTGGTTACCACACACTCCTCTTTACCCTTATACTGTACATGGGGACTATTATGTCTTCTTTCCCCTTTACCCTTATACAGGGGGACTATTATGCCTGTCTTCCAGTCATCAGGCGCTCTTCCATTCTCCAATGCTAGTTTACACATTTTCCATACCCATTTGATCACTATCTCACCACCATACCTCAGCATTTCCCCACACACTCCATCTATTCCTGATGCTTTCCCCATCTTCACTCTTTTCATGGCTTCAAGGTAATTACATAACAGTTTACCGCCAGTGAAATATAAACTGATTACTGTACTGTATAGTCTAGCATGCAAGGTGGCAAATCAGGGCAATGTTGTTTAGGAACGGAGTTAAGTGTAAGACGGAATACAGGAAAATCTAAAAAAAATTGCATTGCTTTGGCCATTTAATTACTTCCTGGCGCATAAAGGAAACCATGGAGCCTAACTTTAACTTTGTATATTTAATAATATTAACTAAAAACAAGAGACTTAGTTTGGGAACGGATATGAAAAGCCTCTCGTTTGCCAGCATGTTCCTGTCCTGCCTGGTGAACTTACCATTGTGAACCATGAGCTGGAACCTGGTGTACAATCACTGCTCTCCACACACCATTATTATTGCTCTCTATTATACCTTCATCGTCCCACTCTCTGAAACAAAACAACACACATTACTCAAGGATACTTACTGTGCCTTGACAATTATTAATATGTGTGCACTATGTGTTTTCATTGTGTGGATTCTATTTTTCAATATAATAATTCCTCACTTAACCCTAAAAACCTGAGTGCCCCCATATGGCATCAGCATTTTTCCGTGCCACAAATCCCAGGTGTTGGCATGTGGCGTTCTCCTTTTTGCGCCATGTAATCAAGTAATTTGCTGTCCCTATCAGTCTAGTAATGAATTAGGTTTCATCCCCAGTCCCTACTACACTCTCCCAGGGGGGCTTTGCCCACCCTCACCCCCCATAACATATTGTCATCATCATATACATTGCCAGCAGGGGGCAAATAACCGATTTTTTTTACGTCAAAATAGACGCGAAGTTAACCGCAGCGATCGCCCTATGTAAACATGACGACCGTACGCCCGGAAACTACATCTATCCCCAACATAATATGTTACAAATATGACATGTACCTGCTTTGTATAATTCCAACTAAGGATAGCCCAATAAGGCCATTAGGCGTATTTCCATTAGGGTGGGATTATTGTGGGATTAAGTTAGCTGGGGAAAAAGGGGAGAACAAGAAATGTAAATGAATATGAGTAGCTTAGTAAACAATTTAGAGAAAGTATTTATAGGGGGCTAAATTAGGATACCTTACATTCTATACTGTAGTTGGACTTGTTAAAATATTTAAGTACCGGTAATCATTTTTAGTTTGTTTTTTGCCTATCGTCTGAAGGAATACAATGTTCTCTTTTCACGGACTGTCCGTGGTAGGTTGTTCCAGTCTTTGATGGCAGTGAAGAAGAATGTTAGCTTACCCTGTCCTTGGATTCTCAGAACTGTAAAATTATAAATCCTATACCGTGTATTTTGTCCATTCCTTTCACTTGCTTTAACAAAACTACTCTTTAAATACTCAGGAGCCCTATCATAAAATATCTTGAAGGCATTAGCCTAATGAGTCTGATTTGTTTGGCTCTGTCAGAAACATTGAGCATTGAGGTTAGGTTAATGACAAGGGATCAGCTGGTAGATATGGAAAAAACTTAGTAGGCTATTAGGAACATTTACTACCTGGCAGGTAAGGGTTACTCATGTCAGTTTCCCACATACTAGATACAGTACTACAGACATGTTGTAGGTGTTAGGAGAGTGTTAGTCTTGTATCCAATGTACTAGGTCTAGGTTACTGGGTATTTATGATTTTCAAAACTGCTAACAGCGCTACATTTTTGATAAATCAGGCTTTTTATGGGTTTGCAATTTGGGAAAACCCGACCCAAATTTCGAAACTATGTTACTCTCTTTTCCCACTCTTAAAACTCGCAAAATCCGAGCCAACTTTTGCCAAAACTTGGCTCGGGTTTTATAGGGTTTGTCGGCCTAAATCAAGAAAACCCGAGCCAAATTATATCGAAATAGCCTAAGGTCACTGTCTTTTTTTGCTCTTAACCCTTAAAGAGCGGCGCTCGACTTAAGTCGTGCACCAATTTGCAGCAAGTTAGGAGCATTATTAAGGCTTTTAAAGGGTTAAAATAGAGTGCAAATGGCCGGGAGAGCAGTGGGCCAGACAGCCGACTCCCAGGGCTTACCGCCGCCCATTAACTCATGTTCCCTGTGTTCTCGAGAGGCCGGCAGTGTAGCCAGTATTGAACATAGCTGGGAAAAATATACCGATATATGCTAAACTTCCATGTTCGTGTCACCACTGCAAGAGAACCACGAGTGCTACGTAGCTCGTTCTGGTCTCATTTTGAAGCTTTTAGTGCCTAGTTGTTTGCTAAATAATGTTTTTTTTCATGCAGATGCTTGATTTATCATGCAGGAGGGCCTGAATATGCCCAAATGAGCCCAAAACATCCCGCTAGACAAGGGTTAAAACTAGCTAGGCCTAAATTCGAGTCAACTTTTGCCAAAACTTGGCTCGGGTTTTCAAAAATTTGGGTTCTATGGTTTTGTAAAACAAGAAAACCCGAGCCAAGTTTTGCTAAAATACGCTATTATCGCCGTTTTATGCATTTAACCCCATTTTGCCTGACCTTCATAGCCCTCCCCACTAGCGTGTCTTAACCCTTTCACGCATTTATGACAGAGGTTGCCAGATTAGCAATAAGAAATAGAGTTCTCTCACTCTTATAATTACCTCTCCAAAATTAGTTTTCTGCCCACAGCTAACTCAAAGACAACTACAGAGGTTGAAGTAACTAAACAAAAGGTTTCTAAATACCCCTGATGGTAACAAAGGCTTTAAAGTATCCCTAATAGGCTCAAAATTGCGTCATATGCGTGAAAGGGTTAAGAATAAATCGTTGGATAATGGGGAAAACTTTAAGTATTACTGAATATTATGGTCACAAATTATTTTACAATATTCTAATGTTCTTTACACCAACCAACTTTACTTAAAAAACTCAATTAATGAAATCAACAAATTCATGTGGCAGTCTGGGGATTCGAACCCAGGACGATCACACCGAAAATTCAGTGCACTTATGCACTACGCCACGAAGACAGTTAACCCATTAAGCGCGCGCAGGGTGTAGTGAACACCACAGTTCTGGGCGGCAATATTAGGCTCCATTCCTGCCTATAATCGTCATTTTACGATAAATATCGTTATTACTTATTCATATGCAACTATTTTACCTTTAATATTAATATAGTAACCTGTAACAACAATAAAACAAGTGGGAATATAATTTTTCTTGTCAAAATCGCGAATTGTAAGCGAGCGGTTCATTCATCAAGTGTGAGCCAGCTGGCACCACACCCTCCTCTCTCTAAGCCTGGAGAGTGACTGAGGCCTGAATATCTCTCTCTCTCTCTCTCTTTCCCAAGCATAGACACACACATGACCACACTCTGCAACCGGCTTGCAGATGTTAGCACGAAAATATACCAATGAATAAGGGAATAACAGGGAAAATAGGAGAAAAGTACTGGCACTAAGCTGGATACACAGGCCTAGTTTGCCTTTTTCCAGAGTATCTACTGTAAGAAACTGTAAGATAATTGAAGGGGGGGGGGGGAGAAAGGGGGGAAGGAGGGGATGTGGAGGAGTGATATGAGGTATGGGAAGAAAAAAAAGAAAAAACAAATTAAGTGCTACTGGGGCCTTTTAAAAGTTTTTTTTTTAGGCCTTGGCTCATATGAGGACGCTCGCCTTTGCCCAGTACGGACTCATATGAGGACGCTCGCCGTTTATGGGTTAAAGAATGATGTACAAGCCTACGATTTATTATGCAGTTTCGAATTCTGCATAGTAATCTGAGCATACACATACATTCCAACTGCGCTATCATAGCCTAGTACATATGTGAATGGAAAGAGTAATTGATGGGGTGCTTATTGAAGACAAATATGGAATCTATATGCTCTAAACATCGTATGAAAATGTGTTTTAACCGTCGGCAAAATCTAATAAAAATATATGGTACTAAAATGTTTTCTTTCGTAACATGGTTGACAATACTGTACACTCGAACCTCCATTCAACGGAATCTGATTCTCCGGATATCGGCAATTACGGTCAAAAAACGTAGTCCGGACGAATCCGGATTAATGGGCAGTCAATCCGTAGCTGTGCTAAGTCCGTCCGGTAGGTGGCGGGGCAGGCGCATGACGTCACCCCAAGCGCGGGAAATTGGAGAGCGTCAGTCCGCCATTGTCTCTCTGGGAACAGATTGTGACCGCTGCCGCGCGATCTTTTGTGTGCTGACCCTTCCTTCCTTATATTGTTCAAGGAACAATATAAAGTGGGCCACCAAACCAAGGTTAGCAGCTTCTTTGCCCCCCTTCCCACTCGTCCAGGTAGCCCACAGCCAGGGTGTTCAGGAGTTAGTCACTCGTCCAGGTAGCCCACAGCCAGGGTGTTCAGGAGTTAGAGTGCCAGGCCCTGCTAGCCCTCTACCTGGCCCTGCTATCCCTCTACCTGGCCCAGCTATCCCTCTACCTGGCCCTGTTATGCCTCTACCTGGCCCTTTTTTATTAGCATTTGCATTGTTATTTGTAATCCAGATACCCCAACAAGATAGGAGTTTACTCAATTTAGTACGCATGGAGGAATTTCGTTATCGACACTTGAAAGAACCCGATTACATCGAAAAATAACACCAAAATAATAAGTCCCGACCGTAAACAAAGCATTGCGCACAATGAATCCTTCGACTTGAGTCTCCTTCTTCTTCTTGTTTTGAACGATGGGGTGGGTGCGATTCACCCAATAAATGGCGTGAGCGTTAGCCTACTCACAAAAACGAAATACCGGCAACCTGTTTTTGCCCCCTTACTGATCTACATATATGAGGATGACAATATATCAAGGGGGGGTGAGGGGGAGCAACGCCCCCCCCTCAACCCATCGTGTATCCAATTTACCCCACAAATTCCCTTACTTACTGTAAAAGTGCGATTCACCTAATAAATGGCGCCATTTGACATCGTATATTCAGCTTAATGAATAATGGGTAAGTTAATGCAAATCCTCCACTCCAATCATGAAATACAACAATAAAACACTATAGGCTATTCCTTGAAAAAATATACAGAAAACTTGGTAAATAAGGCAGCTCTAGCTGTCTTGAATTTTACCGAAAGTCAATGAAGTCTATGGTGTCTACTCTGCAATCTTCAGCTTTGATTGTACATTGATAACGAATACAAAAATTACATTTTAGTAGCATAGGCCTAGGCTACTTTTGTATTAGGTATTTAGGTTTTTCCGAGGGTTAAACACATTTTCATATGATCTTTAGAGCTATCGATAACTGGAAGTACCGTATTGACAAGCTTGTTATGAAAGACATTTTAGGGTAAAAATTGAAGAGACCCTGGACAGCCTTTTTACTAGTTAATTTTAGTTTTTAGTTTATTTTTCTTTGATATACAGTGTTGTTTAATACCGAGGACCATCGCATTTTAGTATTTTCAACATTAGCCTAACCTAACCTAACTGGTAGCATTCAAGGAGACTACTGCAGGACTCTTCTTCTTCTTCTTCTTACCTCTGACCGGGTATAGGCTATCCTAGTGTTTACTAGCCTATACCCCTTTGAAAGGACATTAGCCTAACCTAACCTATCCTAGTATTATAGGTGGGGGCTGCCGCCCCCACACGGGAAGGATGTAGTTTCCGGATGTACGGTTGTCATGTTGTGCGCTCGCACTTACGTTCCCGTCTATTTCGACGCTATATTTTCTGCTATTTGCCCCCTGTCATTACTGCATGAATACTAGGTTAGGTTAGGTTAATGTATTTTTATATCCAAAGGCATCCGCATAGTGTAAACAAGGTGGGCGGTACCGTACACCCAGTAACTACATTCTTGCCCGAAAATCCTCCATGCGGACTATATGGAGAAAAATATGGCGAATCTATTGGTGCCTATTTTCCCTAATAAATTGTTTCTAATAAGGCAGATGTAGGCTAATGTCCTTGAAGATTATCACCTAACTTAACCTAACCGACGGTCTAAACCCAGCTCACGTTCCCTGTTTATGGGTGCGCGACGGTCTAAACCCAGGTTACCCAGCTCACCGTCTCACGTTCCCTGTTTATGGGTACGTGACGGTCTAAACCCAGCTCACGTTCCCTGTTTATCGAAATATCGGTGAACAATCCAACAGTTTCTCGTATTTCACTTTTAGTGAATTTGCGACGGTAATTAGGCCTACATGTACACCAACATAGTATCGTCCATGAAACTTCTAGAACACTGATAATTATCGATGGGGCTCGTATTCGGGTTGTCTTCAATAGCCTTTGAAAGGTTGAGGCACATGGAATAGGTGGGGCGTTGTTAGGATGGATTAGGTCATGGCTAATTGGTAGGAAGCAGAGAGTCAGCATAAATGGTACTAAGTCAGAATGGGGATCAGTCAAGAGTGGTGTCCCCCAGGGATCTGTATTAGGTCCTCTGTTGTTTATTATATACATAAATGACCTTGATTTAGGTATAACTAGTAGGATAAGCAAATTTGAAGACGATACCAAAATGGGGAGAAAAATTTATTAAGTTAGAGATATAGAGTGTCTGCAAAGGGATCTAGATACCTTACACGAATGGTCAGTAAAATGGCAGATGAAGTTTAACATTGACAAATGCAAGGTATTAAAGATAGGGAAGATGCATACAAATTTTAAATATAAACTAGCTAATATGGAATTAGAAAACTCAGACTGTGAGAAAGATCTAGGTGTGTTTGTTAGCAATGATTTGAAGCCTAGAAAACAATGTACAGTATAAGCGTTCGTAACAAGGCAAACAGGATTCTCGGGTTCATATCTAGGAGTGTGAGTAACTACTGATGTTATCTTAAAACTTTACTTGTCATTAGTGAGACCCCATATGGATTATGGTGTTCAATTTTGGTGTCCTTATTACAGAATGGACATAGATTCATTGGAGAGAGTACAGCATAGAATGACAAAAATGATCCATAATATTAGAAATCTTCCGTATGAAGAAAGGTTGAAGAAATTAGGCTTACATTCGTTAGAGAAACGCAGAGTTAGAGGTGACATGATAGAGGTATTCAAGTGGGTTAGTGGAATTAATAAAGGAGACATGAAAAATGTACTAAAGCTCAGTGATAGCGAAATAACTCGTACAAATGGTTTCAAATTAGATAAATTTTGTTTCAGAAAAGATATAGGCAAATATTGGTTTGGTAACAGAGTTGTAGATGGGTGGAATAGGCTACCAAGTGATATAGTGGGATCAAGAACGATAGGGAGCTTTAAGATAAAATTAGATAGGCATATGGACGAGATGGGTTGGGTGTGAGGGGGATCTACCAGGTGTGGGCCAATCGGCGCTCAGCAGACCCCCGTAATCTTGTGTTAATCTCTGACCGTTTTGGTGGGGTCAGTACTCAAGGTATTAGTGAGATGGGTCTATAATTGGGCTTGGGTGTGACAGGGATCTGCCTTGTATGGGCCGATCCCGAATGTAAAGGTCATCCCGAGCGAAGAATGTATCCCCCAGCATAAGCTACTTGTGTGCGACATGAGCTTATACAGAGATCCTAAGCGCAAGAAGGTTTACATACCCAAAAGGAAAGTGTGGCTGCTGAAGGACAAGGAAGTTAGGGATAGGTTTCATAATGAACTGGAGGAAATGAATAGAAATAAGGAAGCTAGGCCTAACGATGTAAATAGCCAATGGAACTTTCTTAAGCATAGCCTTATCGCTGCCACTGACAAAGTCTGTGGGGAAAACAAAGGGTCACCCCAGGAATAAGACCTCTTGGTGGTGGAACGATGAGGTAGAACATGCTGTGAAAGAGAAAAGGAGATGCTTCAAAAAGCATGGAAGAAAGGAGGCAGCAGGGAGGAATACCAGGCAGCTAAACGAACTGCCAAAAGAGTTATTTACAATGCTAAAAATCGCATTAAGGACCTGGTCCTCGAACAAGTGTGTAACACTGACAATCCCAATGGGATCTTCAACCTAGCTAGGCGAGTTAAAAATGACAGTAGGGATATTATAGGTGAAACAGTGTGTTAGAGATGATAATGGGAAGATTGTGTATGCAGAAAATGAAATCAGAGAAGCATGGAAGGTACACTATGAACGATTGCTAAATGTAGAGTTTGAATGGGATAAGGAACAGCTTAGTATCGAAAAACCAATATCTGGGCCCCCTCCTTTGATAGCACCAGCTGTAGTGAGCGACGCAATCAATAAAATGAAGGACGGTAAAGCTCCAGGTTGCTCCGACATTGTCGCTGAGATGATAAAAGCCTCAGGGGAGATTGGTGTAAACTTAGTCACTGAGTTGATAAAACACCATATTTAAAGATGAGAAAATCCCCAGAGGATTGGCTCAAAAGTGTAATAGTAAATATATACAAAGGAAAGGGGATGCGCTAGATAGAGGAAATTATAGGGGCCTGAAAATGCTTGACCAAATCATGAAGGTCTGTGAGAGAGTCCTTGAGGGTTTGATCAGGCAAAGCATCTCTATTGATGATATGCAGTTGGTTTTATGCCAGGACGTGGTACAACCGATGCTATCTTCATAGTCAGGCAGATGCAGGAAAGATACCTACTAAAAGGCAGGGATCTTTACTTTGTGTTGTGGACCTGGAGAAGGCCTTTGATAGGGTACCTAGAGATGTTGTACAGTGGGCTATGAGGAAACTTGGTGTGGAAGAGTGGCTGGTGCGTGTGATAATGAAGATGTATGAGGATTCGCGAAGTTCGGTGAGGGGTGAAAGGTGTACTGAGTGATGAATTCGCAGTCCGTGTTGGAGTCCATCAGGGTTCAGTGTTAAGCCCCCTCCTCTTTATTATGGTCTTGGAGGCGCTGTCTAGAGTTTTTAGAGGCGGACTCCCGTTGGAACTGTTTTTTGCAGACGATTTAGTCCTAATAGCTGACAGTATGCAGGATGCTGAGGCCAAATTCAGAAAGTGGAGAGAGGGCATGGCGAGCAAGGGTTTAAGAGTCAATATTAACAAAACCAAGGTTATGCATTGTAGTTTGAGACGAGGCAATGTGGAAAAGAGCGGTGCATACCCATGTGCAGTGTGTGGAAAGGGAGTGGGCGTTAACTCAATTCAATGTAGCATCTGTCGATGTTGGGTACACCATGGGAGTAAGCGCTGTAGTAGAATAAAAGGGGCCCCTGCCGAAGGATAAGTCAGAAATAGATAGAGAAATTTGAGTGCGTAGTGTGCAAAGGCGAGCTTGTGTTAAGTGATGATCCTGTGGCTGTGAATTTTGGAAATGAGTCTTTGGAGCTGGTGAACAAGTTTTGTTACCTAGGAGATACCATCTCGCCGGTGGTGGGGCCGAGGCTGCCACTGTTGCTAGAATTAGGTGTGGCTGGGGGAAGTTTAGAGAATTTATGCCAATCCTGACCATGAAAGAATGCCTCTCCCCTGAAGGGAAAGGTGTATGCCTCATGTGTTTAGAAGTGCAATGACGTATGCCTCAGAAACATGGGCCGTTAAAGTAGAGGATGTCAACAGAATGGAGCGTAATGAGATGAGAATGGTGAGATGGATGTGTGGGGCCAGGCTACAGGATAGAATAACAAATGTTGAGCTGAGGAGACGTTTAGGTATAAAGAGTATTAGCGAGGTGATGCGTACAAGTAGACTGGGATGGTATGGACAGTGGAGAGAATGGATGAACAAAATTGGGTGACAAAATGCAGGTCTGTGATTGTGGAGGGAGCTGCACCAAGGGGTGGACCGAGGAAGACCTGGGATCGGACTATACGCGCCGATCTCAAATCCAAGAACTTGACAAGTGAAGCAGCCCTTAACAGGGTTGCCTGGAACGCCGCCATTAGGACAAGAGACTGAAACTGCACTTATGTGTGGAACACTCAGTCTTAAAATGTTATGTATGTGTATGTATGTGATCGGCTTTTTGCAGACTCCCATTTTCTTATGTTCTTTGCTTACCTTAGTGATAGTACTTAAAGAGGCAAGAGAGTCAGCGCTCATAAGGGGTGCCTCTTCTCAGTTTTCTTTCAGTCTCAAACTGGTCGTATCTATTTTTAAACATATTAATGCTCGTACTACTTATTACACTTTCGTTGAGGCTGAACTCCATTTATTTATAATCCTTGAGTTGAAGAAGTTGTTCCGCTTGGAGGTCCTGTGACGTGGCTTCATCAGCTTCAAACTGTGTCCTCTGGTCTCCATGTGTCGTCCAATGGGGGCTAACTGCAGGAAATCTTCACCAACCTTGTCAAAGCCCTTCAGGATTTTAAAGGTCTCGATCATATCACCCCTGACCCTGCGTTCTTCAAGTGTGGTGAGACCCAGCCTGGCTAGCCTCTGTTCATATGGAAGCACTGCCAGTTCCGGGATTAGTCTTGTGGCTCTCCGCTGAACTTGTTCCAGTCTTTTTATGTCACCTCTGGTATATGGAGACCAATATCAGTGTGCCAAAATTCGCCCATTTTCTTTGTGATCCCGAATTAGCATCTGAACCAAAAATGATCCAGAATTTGGTCCTGGCTAAATTAGAGTCCTGAGCTACATACGGACATTAAACTCGTCAAACGATAGTGGTTTGCCTTAACAATGTACAGGGTACTCTACACTTGCTATTATCTTATAACTATTATATATCACCTGAATTGAAGTCCAAATGCAGCTCCTAAAGTAATTATATACAATATTCCACGCGAGAGTCAAGAGCAACTTGTTTTGTTTACAAACAGATAAGCCCAACTGAGGTTCGGATGAGGTGACTGTGACTTTAGCACCAATGTACCCCTACACTCCGATGTTATATCGCGCCGAAGGCTGAGTCAAGACGAACACAACTAATTTAGGTAAGATTAGGAGTAGTGGGCGTACCACTACCAACATACAGCATAACTCATCTATAAAACATTAACCTAACCTAACCTAACCTAGTATGCATATACTGTAGTACAGTACTGTACTAGGTTAGGTTAGGTTAGGTTAATGTTTTATAGATGATATATGCTGTATGTCGGTAGTGGTACGCCCACTACTCCTAATCTTACCCTAATTTAATTGGCACTCAAATGCTCAATTAAAGGATAATAATAGTTATTTATCTAAAACATCCGGTATGTATATATTAACTAAACAAATTTATCTGTTAATATATTAATTGAAATGAATAATGTACAATAAATAATTTAAGATTGAATATTTCAAAAGTGATCCTGTTCAACCCCGTGCCAAAATACGCGGATTTTGGTCGTGTGGATCATTTTTGGGGGGCTTCTAATTTCTCGAAAGTAGTGCATGAATATCAATTATTTTTATCTGGAACAAAGCGCAAGAGCTCAATGCATTCGGTAAGCTATAAATTATTACGATTATATGATGAATTATTGGTTTTTGAGGGGTATTTATATGATAGGATTAACGGAATGCAACGAAAGGGTATTTGGTAAGGTTCTACATTTTCGTGTTCCTGACTGGATGACGTCAGATTACTTCGCGCCAGTGAATTGTGGTAATTTGGAAATTTGTTTAGCTGTTATTTACTGATAATTTTGTAGAAAATATAGTGAATTAAGGGGCTGGAATATAACATTGACTTCATGTGAATTGCGAGTGCCCTGCACATTCTAAAATCGTGCATATTAATCTTGGGGAACTCATTATATATAAGGTCCAAGTTCAAGGTCCATTAGCAGGGGCAGGATACCACCACAGCCTGTGATGCTTTTGGTAAACCTGACTTTTACCACCAACAGCGATTTTGTAAGTAGCCTAGCATATATTTTTGTGTGAGCTAGGCTATATTATAATATTTGGCAAGAGTTGTGTTATCAGGTGTATCACCTACCTCTCTCCGGGTATATCCTAGTGTTCACTAGCCTAGCCTAGCCTAAACCCCTTTGAAAGGACATTAGCCTAACCTAACCTATCCTAGTATTATGGGTGGGGGCTGCCGCCCCCACACCCCTGCTGTTTGACATCAACTCGCGTGTTTAGATGACGTACGCCCGGTAACACAACTCAAACTCATTCCCTATATTTTCCTTCAGCTAGGGAAATAAACTTTTATTAGCCTAGGCCTATGATGATTTGGAGAGAAATTAGTAGCGTAGGCGTATTTAGGCCTAGGCCTAACCCATTATCCAACAATCTTAAGACAGCCCCCCACTAGCCTAGTAGGGCTATGATAATGAAGGTCAAGGAAGATTTGAGGTTAAAGATAACAAAAAATAAGCTTAGCTAGGCTATAGCCTATAGGCCTAGGCCTAGCATATGACAATAACCGTTTGCCGTGGGATTTTAGGGATAGGCTAGGCCTATAGGATTTGTTGAGGGGCCCTCACTGCCTTGCCCCTCCCCAGGTCTTGTTGAAATTCTCATCAAGTTCCTCAACCTATTATTGTATCCCACTGTCCACAGCAGCCAAACTAGACGGGAACATGTGAGTAGTGTAAACAAGACAGGGCCTGGGCCTTGGCAGGCGGTACGGGTACGCCCAAATAATACATCCTTACCAAAGTTACCATTATTTTCTAGGTACCGGTATATAAGCTTTCTATAGCCTAATAATGATTATTACTGGAAATGAGTAGCCTATTTACACGTTGAGAATTGCGGTCAAATTGGATTTTAGGTCACGTATGTGTTTTTTGTATTATAATCCTTTTTCTCATCAGTTCCTTCATTGATTAGTGTGTTTTAAGGTGTTTTTTCTTCTGCAAATTCCTATTTACCCATTATTTTGCAATATTAAAACATGCCCCCTAAAACCATATTTTGTCATTACCCTAACCTAACTGGGGCCTGCTGCCCCCAGACCCCCGCTGGGTTAGCATTGATATAGAATATGACAAAATACTAGAAATACGGTATAAAAGTGAAAAAATATTAGTTCTCAGCTGATCCAAGATGGCCACCATTTTTCCTTCCACCCTTATTTAACCCACAATGTCTAAGGAAAAATAATTTAATATGCAGCGGTAGAGACATAGCCTATATTGTGGTGACTAATACTCTATGACAAAGCTATAGTAGGCCTATACATTTAGAACATTATATCCCATACGTGACCTAAAATCCAGTTTGTCCAGAATTGCAATAAGTCCTGGGAGGGTGATGGGGGTTGCCCCCTTCAGCTTATTCTGTACAGTATCCCAAATTCCCTCAATTTCCACATTCTTCATATCCCTTCCCACTATCAGGTCTTAAAATTGATGGGCTGCATAAAAAACAATAGCTGGGCTAACTGTTGATGCTAAAAGTCAGTAATAGACCTAGGCTACCATGTTTTTCTTTCTTCATAAAACACCATTCATTAGCCACTGCCAGTGTTTAGAAGTTCTAATCTTTGTTTTGGCTTGAGCACACTTTGTGACTTTAATAAGACTGTCACTGTAAGCAATAGGCTAGACTTGCCGCGGCACCGTCTGGAATCCCAGCAATTTGATTTATCATTTGGGATTGGGTACCAGTGAAGAATCCTTTTGCAGCTATCCAGTCAGGACCCCCAATACACGATTCCACAATGCGCGAAAACCCTAATACACGAGTTACCCCTCGAAAATAACATTAATTAATTAAACATTAATTACGCGAGGTGGTACCACAATACACGAATCGAGAGCTAAGAAGGGGCCAAATCCGCTATTCCCGCTTGATACGCGAGCACGTCTACGTTTCACGAGGCCCAGGAGTAGCTCCGAAAAAAGAAGAAGACGGGCATACGCCTGCCTTCCCTCCCGCTTACCCTCCCTCCCACAGTCCCGCTCAAGCGCTCATAGCCGTGCGGAGTGACCAAACGTTTGTAGTGCCTGCCACGCCAATATAAGAAGATAACACACAAAATGAAGGAGGAAGTGTTGGATCGCAAGAAAAAAGGAGAAGGAAACTGTGCAATAGGCTTGTCAGAGTAAACTGTTCGTACGATTTGGTCAGGGAGGGAGAAGTTGGAGAAAATCGTGAAGTCCTACGGTCCTAGTCCTAGCCTATCTACTACTAATTTTAAGGTAAGGTTTCATATTTTTATTTATTGTTCTTCTTATATATAAGATATAGACTGTACTGTAGAGCCAAAAATGTCGAAAATAGGGCCAAAAATGTCGAAAATAGGCCATAATTGAGAGATGTCACCCAATCTAATTATTCCCATTTAAAGTTAGTTCCACAATACACGAATTCACAATACGCGTTGCCTCCTGTCACCCCTATTCTCGCGAATTGGGGGTCCTGGCTGTATTTACACTTACAATTTTTGTGTATTATGTCTTTGAGGAATATGGTTTTTCATTGTCATTTATCGTGTAATAAATGGAGGAATTGCGAGGATTAGCATAACATTTACTAATCAAACCTACAAAACGGTACGCAACAGACGGTCCTAACCTAACTTAGTGTCCAAAGTGAGGTCTGCTACTATGTTCTTATAACATTTTCTGCCAGAGTACACTGTACCGGTACCGTACTGTATAGCCTAGGTTAGGCCTGCCGCGGCCGCCCTACAGTGCATTTATAAAGTGTTCGGCCATGATTTGGGTATCACTGAAGAATACTTTCGCAGTCTTACCGTTTTTGTTTTTCAAGGTACGGTAGGCTATAGGCTATATTACTGGTATCTTATTTTATTGTACAGGTAGTTTATATTATGAGTGGAGGATTTGCAATAACTTACCCTAACCAAAGTCCAAACTTAGTGTCCAAAGTAGGATCTGCACCCTGCGGCTATGTTCTTATTTTGTATAGGCCTACCAGTAACTTTTTAGCCAGATTACCGGTACAATTTAATAAGTGTACAGGCTAGGCCTACTGCCAACAGTGCATTTATAGATTTCCCGTCCATGACTTGGGTATCACTAAAGAATCTGATAATATTCAAGGACACTAGTGCGACATTATGAGAAACAATTTATTAGGGAAAATAGGCACCAATAGAATCGCCATATTTTTCTCCATATAGTCCGCATGGAGGATTTTCGGGGATGGATGTAGTTTTCGGGCGTACGGTCGTCATGTGCGCTCGCAGTTACGTTCCCGTCTATTTCGACGCTATATTTTCTGCTATTTGCCCCCTGTCATTACTACATGAATACTAGGTTAGGTTAGGTTAGGCTAATGTATTTTTATATCCAAAGGCAGTCAAAATAGACGGGAACATGATGGGAAAGGTCCGACACCACTACGCGTAGTGTAAACAAGGCTGGCGGTACGACCGCACTTAACATTCTTGCCAATTTTCGTTATCAACAAATTGAAAAATACCCACTTCACAGACAAATACACCAAAAATCTAAGTCAAAGCGGGGTGTGGACCTATAATACTAAGATAGGTTAGGTAAGGTTGTTAGGTTAGGCTAATGTCCTTTCAAAGGGGTATAGGCTAGTAAACACTAGGATAGCCTATACCCGGTCAGAGGTAAGAAGAAGAAGAACTTAAGAAGAAGAGTCCTGATGTAGTCTCTTTGAATGCTACCGTTTATTGTTCAATTGTTTATCATGTTATGAGTAGATAATTTGCATTACCTTACCCTAACGTACAATGTGTCCGTAGTAGGCTACCTAGTAGGCCTACGTGGGATACAACATGGCGGTTGGGCCGGCGCCCATTTAGTAGCCTACTGGTATTCGGCCGTATCTGTGAATGCGAGTCACTTCGAGCGAATTCCTGATCGAGCGGATGCACAATCTAACCTAACCTAACCTAACCTAACCTAAATGTGCCTCCGCTCGAAGTGTCCAGATACCGTAAATACTACCGCAACTACGAATCTTGTTTCTGAGACCTAGTATATTAACCTAACCAAACAACCCAACCTATCGACAGAGATGGGCAGGTGGAGTGGACTAAAAAGCTGGTGGACAGATCTCGGGAGACAGGTGAAAATGGCGTGTGTACGAATCGGTGCCGTCTATAGGAAGGTATTGACAACCATGTTATGACAAAATTCCATTTTAGTACCATATATTTTTATTAGGTTTTGCCGAGGCTTAAAACAAATTTTCATATTATGTTTAGAGCATATAAAATCCATATTTGTTTTCAAATATTGCAAAATAATTGGTGACCAACTTATTTAGTTATACTCTAACTTTACTTGGCAATTGTAAAAGTGAGTCCACAGATTCCCTCTAATTATTCATTTACCAAGTATATTTTCCATTTATACTATACTACGAAGCATATATATACATATATATGTACAAACAACAAATATGCTATAACACTGCCCAGTTCTTGAGATATAATGCATGCCGTTATGCAGGAATATACCAAAGTTAATATTTACCTCCTGTTATCCACAGCCAAAACTGAAGATTGCGGAGTAAATACCGTAGACTTTTAAGTGAATATATCTGCGAGGCAGAGCAAGATTCGCCGATGCACAGTGCGGACAGGGTCTAAAACTTTCTTCATATTCACAAAACTAGAGCACCTGCATTCTAAATGGCTACCGGGACAGGACTGAAAACGTTTTGGCTCAGTGTGGTCGAATTCTTGAGGTATGAAAAGCACCCTGTGGCAAAATAAAGATTTTTATAAAAACTTGCGCGATTTTTGCGGTCGGTCAATAAATGTACCATTGTTTTGGGTGGCCTGATGCTACCTTTATCGCATAAATCTACGGTACCTATTAGGCCTATATGTTATATTCTATATATTTCAAAGTAAGATATGGTCACCATAAGTGTATCAAGTTGAAGCCAAAGCCATTTTCCGAACTACGATGTATAATGGTAATTTTTTGTAATTACCTTGCAAATAATGGCTATAAATCACGAATTGTGTAATAAATATGTTACATTTATTTATTGACATGCTTTTATGTAGTTTTCGTATATAATTGAAGATTAGTGTAATGGATTAAGAACTAAAAGGCCAGTCTTACTCATTCAGTGAAGAAAAATGGCGGATTTTCGCTTTCTCGTTATATTTCAGGCTAATATGGAGAATGTAGCTTTAGTATCAGCATTTCCACATATGATTTACAATTGTGAATAACTGAACGTTGTGTATGACAACGAGGAGCTGCTTAAATTGGTGAAAATAGGATAATATTGAGACAATACTGATGGCCTAACATCGACTTTGGTAAGTATTCGAATTAAGTATTATTATGTGACCTAGGTACAAAATATGCATATACAGTATATGCAAAGCTGAAGGCTTTCCGAATCATATGTAGGGCGGTAACCCAGAACTTTCCACCATCCACCAATAAATTCGCCGTTTTGCGCCACTTTCACAACGGTTCACCATGTTATTACATGGCTACCGTAAGCCGATTTTAGTGTTTTAAGTGACTTATGAATAGGCTAGCTTAGAGTGTGCTCTTTATGAATATACCAATGAAAGTTATATACAGAAAGTTTTTATATGCGTAATGTGCAAATGAAAATCGGTATTTTTATTGACCGACGGTACTTTCATCGGCGTTTTACCCCTATTAACCCGTACAGCCCCAGCGACGCGTCTGACGCGTCGGCGATGTATGTAACGCACAGCCCCAGAGACGCGCCTGGCGCGTCACCCTAATTGCGCCGACCGTAACCTCAGGTGTAGCCACTCAAGAGGGCTCAGATTTGTATGGGAACTGTGTACGTATCCCACGCAACCGTGCCGATGGTTGAAAACTCTCAAAGTCCACGTGCGTGCGCGTGAGCGCGCATTAACCTGGTTTTTTGGGGAAATTGCCTTCAATGTTTTACTCTTGTAAAATACGTTTTTGGGGGCTCTGTAGGACCATTTTTTAAGCTTTTTGAGCGGTTTTTCGTGGTTTTTCCTTCATTCCTAACCCATTCGCTATTGTTTCTGGAATAAAAAAAAAAATTGAAAACCGGCCGGGTTCTGGTGAACAAACATTACAAAACTAGCCGGGGCTGGACGGGTTAAACCAAATACAAAACTAAGAGCAGTGGGAGGGTGGAGCCTGGAGGGGGAGAGAATCCTAAAGAAAATGGATTTTTGAGCACAGACTAAACCAAAAATACAATACTGTATTTACATAGCTGGTCATTAACGTAACCTAACCTAACCTGGGCATCACGGGGGCTGCCGTCCCCAGACCCCCGCTGGTCTTGGGTTGAAAAGTGATAAAAAACACATAGCCTATCTCTTACCTCATTATTCAAAGTTTTGTATTTGGTTTAATATACACTTCCCAGGTCATTTTAACAGTTATATTGCTTCTATAGATCATATAACACACCATAGAATACGTTTTTAATAACTAGAAAAAAAGGCCTTCTACTAAACAATTACGCTTTACTTAGGCTAGTCTTAGTGTCCAAAGTGGGGGCTGCAGTAGGCTACTCATTCAGTAACCAGTTTAAACCCATTTTAGTACCATACTTTTTTATTAGGTTTTGCCGAGGTAATTGTTTAGTGTATGGCCTCCTCCTAAAGAAAATGGATTTTCGAGCACAGACTAAACCAAATGTTCACTACTGTATTTACATAGCTGGTCATTAGGCTAACCTAACCTAACCTAACCTAACCTAACCTAACCTGGGCATTGCTGCCCCCAGACCAGGGTGTCAATCCATAAAATATGAATTGTGTTATCATTATGGTTTATTATTTTGTTATCATTATAGCGCGACGGAGCGGCGAAGGCGCGAGCTCTAGGGGGGTCCGGGGGTCCACCAGAAAGATGGAATGAAGCGAGAGTAACACTATTGCACAAGGGAGGGTACAAGAGTAAAAAGGAAATGAAAAGCTACAGGCCAGTGACAGTGACAAACACAATAGGGAAACTCTTCTGCGGGATATTGAAGGAAAGGATGAATAGAGCCATAGAGGGAAACGGAATAATAAGTGATGAGCAAAATGGGTTCAGAAGAGACAGGAGGGGGACAGATAATATCTATATACTAAGCGAAGTGATGGGGAAAATGAAAAGAGAGAAAAAAATGGGTTACTGTGCATTCCTGGATATAGAGAAAGCCTATGATAGAGTAAACAGGGAACTGCTGTGGAAAATAATGGCAAGGAGTGGAATACCAGAAAAGTATATAAACATCATAACATCGATGTACCAAGGAACAAAAGCGAAGTACGCGCTAATAAATATAGAAACGGGATGGGAAAGCAAGAGGGGGGTAAGGCAGGGGTGCGTATTATCGCCGTTATTATTTGCGTTATATATGGAAGAAATGACACAGAGGATAAAAAGAGTGGGGGAGGGGATTCAGATAAACAAGGAAAGACTGGGGGTACTGCTGTTTGCTGACGACGTAGTTCTGATGGCAGAAACGGGAGGAGGGTTGCAGAGACTACTAGAGGAAGCAACGAGATTCGGGGAGGAACTTGAAGTAAGATTTAGTAAAGAAAAGAGCCAGGTGATGAAAATGAATGGAGAGCTTC
Source organism: Paralithodes platypus (assembly GCA_032716605.1). NCBI lineage: Eukaryota > Metazoa > Arthropoda > Malacostraca > Decapoda > Lithodidae > Paralithodes > Paralithodes platypus. Next base: position 12,013,993 of record CM064506.1, on the reverse strand, counting down.
AAGAGGACGAGGAATGGACACTGGAAGGAAACAGAATGAAGAAGACAAGGGAGTATAAATATCTGGGGGTAACGATCACGGAGAAAGGGTTTGAGAAGGTGAAAAGTGAAAAGGTTGGACAAATGCAACAATGGAATGGGAGACTATGGAGCGCGACAAGGCTAAGAGCGAATAGCTATGAAATAGTGCGAGGGCTGTGGAAAGGATTAGGAGTACCTGCAATAATGTACGGCTTAGAGGCGGTAGAAACAACAGAGGCGGAAACGAAGAAATTAGAAACGGTACAGAATAAAATCGGGAGGACAGGATTGGGGGCAAATAAATACGTAGCACAAGAAGCAATCTGAGGGGAGATGGGGTGGAGTACGTTTGAGGAAAGGATTGGGAAAGCGAAAGGGAAGTACAAAGTGAGGCTAGAGGGGATGGAGGAAGATAGGTGGCCGGGGAAGGTATACAGATGGGCGAGCGAGCAAAGTAAATGGAACAGAGAGTGCAAAAAAAGATTGGGGAGGATAAATATAAAACAGGACCGGGTGGGAGGGGAATTTAGAAAACGAAATGAGAGAGAGGAGTGGGTCATACTAGAAAATGGGAGGGGATGTGTCAGAGAGATAGAGAAAGGGATAAAGGAGGAGGGGAGAAGAAAGTGGAGGGAGGGGGTAGAAAATAAAGCCACGCTGGCATATTATAGAGAGAAGGAAAAACCAGCTAGAGAACTATACTATGATGGAGGATGGGGATCGAAACTACTATTTAAAGCAAGAACAGGATCACTAGAGACGAATGAGAGAACAAGGAGATGGAATGGAGTGGGACCGCACTGCAGTCAATGTGAAATGGGAGGAGACCCAATAGTGGAGGATGTAGAACACATAGTAACGGAGTGTACAAGATATAATGAGGAGAGAGACGAGTTGGAGAGGTACATGAGGAATAGAGTTGGGGAGAGGGGGTGGGAGGAGATTAAGCAGAGAAAAGATAGAGGGGTAGGGGTGCTATTGGGGTTAACACAGGAGATGGAAACACAAGACATGGAGATGGTGAAGAGGATGTTGGAGAAAATGTGGAGGAAGAGAAATGGGGGGGGGGAAGTGAGGGGGGGGGGTTTATAGCAAAACTGTCTTAAACTATCCTTCTACTCTAAACTTTCCCTCCTACTAACGTTTCTGAGCCAGTACCGATACAAAGGTCAGCCCTGTGGATCTGCACGGTCTGCGGGCGGGTTCTAAAGAAGAAGAAGAAGGGCATCCCCCCCCCCCCCGTGATTTTTTTGAGAATTTAGGTGTCTAAAACAGTATTTCCTGCAATCTAAAAGCAATCAAGATGGAAAATATGGAGACCAAAATTATGTCAATTTACCTTTTTTGTTTCTTAAAAAAAAAAAAAAGGGTTGGGGGAGTTTCTGTTATCATTATACAAAAAGTTCATTTGCGTTATCACTAAAAAAAACAGCGTCGTTTGACACCCTGCCCCAGACCCCCGCTGGTCTTGGGTTGAAAAGTGATAAAAAAACACATAGCCTAGGCCTATCTCTTACCTCATTATTCAAAGTTTTGTATTTGGTTTAATATACACTTCCCAGGTCGTTTGAACAGTTCTATTGCTTCTAGGCTATATATCATATAATACACCATAGAATACGTTTTGGACAATATAAAGATGATGTAATTAAATTCATATATCGATTTTATCGTGGCCTACAGGTTTCTTATACCATGTATTTCATTCCTATATGTGTCTAAATGCGCGTAAAAATTTATTACTGATCTTGAAAAAAACAAAATATCCTCTATATCGCCTACGTCGCAAGAGGCGGGTGGCTTTGTTTACATCCGCCGCGAAGAAGAAGAAGCAGCAGCGTTGGGGAAAATTTGTTTTTTGCCCCCTACTGTTTAAATATAGGATATGACGATTTCAATAAATCTTGGGGGGGTGAGGGGGGGCTTGCCCCCCCCCCCTCTACATATTTTGTATCCAACGGCATACGGTTATGGCCAAATAGTTATTTTTCGCGAGTGAAGGGACGTGTTTTTAGATTGTTGTTTAATGGGTAAATATTCATTTACACCTATTTTCATACATCAAAACACCCTTACACAACTCTAAACTACATAAAAACAATCGAAACGATTTTTTAGCAATTTAATTACATCATCTTTAAATTGACCTACGTTTTTAATAACTAGAAAAAGAGGACTTCGATTAAACAATTACGCTATAATTATCTTCAAATATATCAACAAAATTCGTGGTAGGCCTATTAAAATAGTTATAGGCTACTAAAACTTCCATAGGCTAGGCTAAACCAAATAGGCCTAAGCCGCCTAAGCCCTAACTTCCTAAGCCTAGCCAGTAGGATAGCCTATAGACTGGGAAACATGTAAAACACACAGACAATTAAGCCCGATAAAACCAACCAACACACGTACAGAAATATAAGGCTATATATGAGATGTATGTGCCAGATGTTACGAAGTAGCCTACACCACACTGGACCCAAACACAAACATGACAGGGTCACTGACACATTCCTCCCTCCCGCCTAACAATATTCACATTACTTATATTACTAGGCTACTACTTAATATACCACACACCTCTCAATACCTACTTACGCTATACTTATACAGCTAATATACTTGTTTGGGTGGAATATGCGTCGTGAATACCTTAAAGAATGGAAGAAATTAATCCGGGAGTCCAGCCTCCTCGCACAGCCTAGTATTTTTAACATCCGTGTTGGAACACGGATATTTATCATTTTATATGCGTGTTGCATTTCCTTTCTCTTTAATATGCTTCACTGACTACATCTCTATGCATATAGTTTGATAACATTGCTATATTTAAATTTGACGGAAATTAAAAGGCTGGTATATATAATGTAAAAAACTAAGGAACATGGTACGTAAACTGGACTTACCGCATATCAAGTCGCTTTAACAATGGAGATAATTTAAGGTTAGTTACAGAATAAGTGTATTTTTGTATATATTTTTTCAAATTATTAAATCAGAATTGTTATCATTGATATAAACAAGTACTGTACAGGTATTTTCATAATAATATTCCGAAGATAAAACACGAACGTAATCTTTATTTCCGTTCTCTGTTCATACATGTTACCTTCTTCTTCTTTTGAACCCGCCCCAGACCGCATAGATCCACAGGGCTGACCTTTATATCGGTACTGGCTCAGAAACGTTAGTAAGAGGGAAAGTTTAGAGTAGAAGGATAGTACTAGGGAGTTTTTTTTAGACCTACCCACCACGTCCTCCCCCCCCCCCCCCCCCTTACCCATTTCTCCTTCTCCATATCCTCTCTAGTGTCCTCTTCATCATCTCTGTCTTGTTTTTCCATATCGTTTGTTAGCCCCAGTAATGCCCCTACCCCTCTATCGTCTATCCGCTTTATTTCCTCCCACCTTAGTTCCCCAACTCTATTCCTCATGTATCTCTCCAAATAGTTTCTCTCCTCTTCATACTTTGTACATTCTGTTACTAGGCTATGTGCTCTATGTCCTCGATTATTGGGTCTCCTCCTAGTTCACATTGGTTACAGTGCGGTCCTATCCCGTTCCACCTCCTTGTTCTTTCATTTGTCTAGGGATCCTGGCCTTGCCTTAAACATCAATTTAGATCCCCATCCCCCATCATAGAAAAGTTCTCTAGCTGGTTTTTCCTTCTCCCTGTAATACGACAGCGTGGCTTTGTTTTCTACCCCTTCCCTCTATTTCCTTCTTCCCTCCTCTTTTATCCCTTTCTCTATCTCTCTGATACATCCTCTCCCATTTTCAATTATTACCCAATCCTATAGCTATTCGCTCTTAAACCTCTCGGCTGCGCATGGGGGTATGAGACACCACACACCTGTGCGCACGTATTTGAGCTGTTCCCATCACTAACATCGTTATTTTACCATAAATATCGTTAATATTTATTCATATGCGCCTATTTTACCATTAATATGAAGATATTAACCAGTTACAACAATAAAACAAGTGGAAACAGTGTTTGGCTGGTCAAAATCGCGAAATGAAAGCGAGAGTGTGAGCCAACCTTCCACTCACGAAGCTTTGAGAGACACTGGAGGTACCTCTCAATTCTCTTCCTGACTTCTCCCCGAATTCCCACGCTTGGTAACACTGATGACAACGCCCTAATAGCAACTCGCTAATGTTAGCACGAAAATAGACCACAGAATAAGGGAATAACAGGGAAAATAGGTGATAATTGAAGGAGGGGGGGGGGGGGGGGAAAGGAGGGGATGTGGAAGAGTGATATTTGGCATGGCCCAGGGGCAAAAAAAAATGGGTTCAAGTTTTTTGGGGTGTTTTAACCCTTATTTAGCGGCGAGCAACATAAGTCGAGTTAAAAAAAGCTGGACTATATGGCGGCGCTCGACATAACTCGAGTGGCAATTTCAGCACGTAATGTGGCTGAGAGACCACCGCGGCGAACCTACTGACACAAAAGCTCCCTCCTCCCTCTCTCACTCGCTACATACTCAATTATGTACTGAAAGTACCGAATTACCTGCTTTTTGCACTCGCGTTGCACGATTATTGCAAGAAAACTATCCATCATACAAGGATCGTTATGGTGTCATTCGAAAGCTCTGTTTATGCCCTTTCAGGGATAGGTACTTGTTTTACGTTCTGGGTCTTATTTAGGCATGAAAATGATCACGTAAACAGCCCTATTTTGGCTAAAAACACCCCGCTGTGCGGTACACATAAATAAACCGCATAGGCCGCTCGTAAGGTGTTAAATGGATTTTTTTAGGCCCAGGATCTTAAGAGTCTTCCCGCAGTCGCCCGGGGAAACTATTAAGAATCTTCCCGCAGCTCCTGGGTTAATCTTGTCGCGCTCCATAATCTCCCATGCCATCGTTGCATTTGTCCCATCTTTTAACTTTTTGCCTTTTCAAACCCTTTCTCTGTAATTGTTACCCCCAGGTATTTATATTCTCTTGTCTTCTTTAGGTAATTGTTTAGTTTATGTCCTCTCCCCCCTTCCCCCCACCCCCCTCCTGCTATATATATCATATAATACACCATAGAATACGTTTTTAATAACTAGAAAAAGAGGACATAAACTAAACAATTACGCTTTTCTTTACTGAATCTTACTTCTAGTTCCTCCCCGAATCTATTGTTGCTTCCTCTAGCAGTCTCTGCAACCCTCTTCCTGTTTCTGCCATCAGGACTACATCGTCAGCGAATAGGAGCACCCCCCCAGTCTTTCCTTGTTTATGTGTATCCCCTCCAGTTTCAGTTTCAGTTTCAGTTTCTATGGAGCTCGTCCTGGAATCTTTTACGACTCTGAACCTCACGATTCTATACAGGACTGGCCATTTGTATCGGCACTAGCTCAGAGAAGAGTGTTGAGAGGGGAGAAGGGGTGTTGGAGAGAGAGGAAGCTGTTGGAGTGGCTTTGTTATGTGTGTTTAGTCTGTATACGTCGTCAGGATGTCCCCTGACTGGGTGCGAGCATGTGAAACCTGCTAGGACGTACTACCACACCCACTAAATGTCCGCCGTGGCAGGGATTCGATCCCGGGTCTTGCAGATTCACACGTGAGCGTGCTCACCACTGGACCACCACGGCTCTCCCCCACTCTCTTAATTTATCCTTCTTCTTCTTCTTTTGAACCCGCCCGCAGACCGCGTAGATCCACAGGGCTGACCTTTATATCGGTACTGGCTCAGAAACGTTAGTAAGAGGGAAAGTTTAGAGTAGAAGGATATAGTACTAGGGACAGTTTTTTTAGACCTACCCACCACGTCCTCCCCCCCTCCCCTCTACCTATTTCTCTTTCTCCATATCCTCTCTAGTGTCCTCTTCATCATCTCTATGTCTTGCTTTTCCATATCGTTTGTTAGCCCCAGTAATGCCCCGACCCCTCTATCGTCTCTCTGCTTTATTTCCTCCCACCTTAGTTCCCCAACTCTATTCCTCTGTGTAATTTCTTCCATATACTGTAGAGCGCAAATAATAGTGGCGATAGTACACACCCCTGCCTTACTCCCCTCTTGCTTTCTACCCATCCCGTTTCTATATTTCCTAGAACGTACTTTGTCTTTGTGCTCTGGTACATCGATGTTGATATACTTTTCTGGTATTCCACTCCCAGCCATTATTTTCCACAGCAGTTCCCTATTTACTCTATCATATGCTTTTTCTATATCTAAAAATGCACAGTATCCTGTTCTCTTCCCTCATTTCAATTTCCCTACCACTTTGTTTAGTATATAAATATTATCTGTCCCCCCGATCCTGTCTCTTCTGAACCCATTTTGTTCGTCACTTATTATTTCATTTTTCTCTATGGCTCTATTCATCCTTTCCTTAAATATCCTGCAGAAGAGTTTCCCTATTGTATATGTTACCGTCACTGGCCTGTAGGTTTTTATTTCCTTTTTACTCTTGTACCCTCATTTGTGCAATAGCGTTACTCTCGCTTCATTCCATCTTTCTGGGATTCTCTCATTTCTCAATACCTCGTTAAATATTTTCCTCAGCCTTCTTTCCATTTGTTCCCCCCCCCCCCCCCTCCATGTACATTTCATTTGGAATCCCATCCGGGCCGGTCGCCTTTCCTCTTTTTAGAGCTTTAATCCCTCTCCTTACTTCTTCGATTGGGAGTTCCCTTTCCATTTCCATTTCCATTTCCATCCTATCCTATCCTGACTAAAGGGTAACTCAAAGGGGTAATGTTCCATGCAATAGGGATCCTCACATAAGCCACATATGCAACATTTTGTCCGATTAATTTGATTGATAACAAGATATGACCATCCAAAATCTTGCCAGCAGGGCCCATCGGCCATCAATGTCATTTAAAATCCTAACGTACCGGCTTTTCTATCTGTCGATCCCTACCTCAAGGTCCACCGTCCATATACACTAACGAGATGTAACATAGGATAGATCATCATAGATGTATTATATCTTATATATACACCCTGAACTTATCTTTAAACATATAGAATAGAGGCAATGAAGATATTTTTCCTATACAGTACAGTAATAAAATGCATGCAGCAGATAAAAGCACGGAGTGGTGCAGCTATTTCTATGGACAGCAAATTAAGAGTGGCACAACAACCAGCCTTTCTCTACCTCCGCGTGCCCTTTTAGCTCTCAACCTGGCCCATCCCGCAGCCGCAACCCCCAGAGCGGCTACCACCAATGACACCATGCTTAACCTATAAAAAGCCCCCTATATAAAAGCCTATAAAAGGCCCCCATTTTGCCATCTTCACTGACGGGTCTAAGACTGACTCTTAGACCTCGCAGCGAGGTGGTCCTCGCTGCTGTGTCCTCTACTAAGCTCCTTCAGTTTTCTCTCCCGCCCCAAGCCTCTATCTTTACTGCTGAACTTTTAGCTATCCAATCCGCTATTGACATTATACGTGACACCCCTCAACAGCCCTTTATAATTTACAGTGACTCTCGTAGTGCCCTCGAAGCGCTCCGTGCTTATTCGTCCTCCCACGTAATAGTTTTAGCCATACAACACGCTCTCCACGAGATGAGCCTACGTGGATTCCAGGTCCAGTTATGTTGGATTCCTGCTCACATCGGTGTCCGTGGCAATGAAGACGCTGATGCTGCGGCTAAGGATGCTATTTTAATGATCCCTCGCCAGCCCCACCTTCCGTTAGGTGATTGGCTGTCCTTACTCAAGCCTTCTATTCTTTGCACGTGGCAATCTCATTGGGATGCTCTACCCTGCAATAATAAACTCCGTGCAATCAAACCTTCTGTCCGTCCTTGGCCCTCGTCTTCCAGGTCTCACAGGTGTGAGGAAGTTTTACTAACTAGACTTAGGATAGGCCATTCCCGGCTGACTCACGGTTATTTGATGTCCACTCCCCGCACTCCGCCCCCTACCTGCTCCTGTCATTCCCCTCTAACTGTTCGCCACGTCTTTGACTGCCCAGATACTGCGCCCGTCTGCGTACGGCTTGTTTTGGTACTAAATCATTCACTGACCTTTTATCCGATTCTCAGTCATTTTCCTTCCCTCCCATCGTCCGTTTTTTGCGTCGCCTTAAGCGCCTTTCAGTAATCTGATCTAATCCTTCGGGCCAGACCTATGAGAGTTCCGTATGGGGTTCAGTGGTCTGGTTAATCTGCTCTACATAACTAACTAACTATAAAAAGCGAGGAGTGTGTATATATAGTGAACACCACATAACTGGGCGGCACTATTAGGCTCCATTCCCGCCTTTAATCGTCATGTTACGATTAATATCGCTATTACTTATTCATATGCGCCTATTTTACGTTTAATATGAAGATAGTAACATGTAACAACAATAAAACAAGAGGGAATAGTGTTTGGATGATGAAAATCGCGATTTATTGCCGAGCGGTCATTCATCAAATGTCAGGCAGGTGAGGCCCACACCCTCCCTTCTCAATGCCTGGTGAGAGACTGAAGATGTGTGGCTTGTCTCTCTCTCTCTCTCTCTTTTCCACGCATAGACACACGCAACAGCACAGCCCAACCCCGAAAGGGGTTGAAATAGGGGAGCTATCCCCCCCCCGCCAAAGGCGGCTTTCTAGGGACTTTCCTAGCTGATGCTGAGAGGATTGGGTTCTAGTCATGTGATGGGCTGGTCTATCAGAGTGAGAACTGAGCGATCTCTGCCATACCCATTGCTTAGTATGACTGTTCCTTTTACTTATATATTTTCTAGATCTCAAGTGACGGCGTCTCTTCCGTGGATTGACCTCCCAATCTACCAAGATTGGAAGCCAAAGCGTCACATTTTTCCTTTGCCCCTCAACTTTCTCTTCATAATTGCTAAGGGGCACAGGGCCCTGGGTGTGTCTTTGGTTTCCCGGGCGTTTCCGCACCCTCCTCAGCTCCCCGCCATGGAGTGGCTTCGGTCACCCAGGCTTTATTGTGGTCGGCAGGGAGGGTTCTGTGGGGGCGCTCGGTTATGGCCTTGGCCTTGCTCGGGGCCTTGGGGCTGTTCGGCCAGGCAGCTTGGGGAACGGGAACAACAACAGCACAGCCTAGGATCGGTTTGGAGATATTAGCACGGTAAATACACCAATGAATATGGTAATAAGAGGAAAAATAGGTGATAATTGAAGGGGGGGGGGGGAAAGGAGGGAATTTTGACACATGTGGAGAAGGGATATAGGAGGTATGGAGGGGAATTATCTCACTTAATCACCATTTCACTTATTTTAAGTGCTACTGGGGCCTTTTAAAAGTTTTTTTTTTTAGGCCTTACCTCTTAACCTAAGTCGTGCGCATGGGGCGTATGAGACACCACACGCCTGTGCGCACGTATTTGAGCTGTTGCCATCACTAACATCGTTATTTTACCATAAATAGCATTAATACTTATCCATATGCGCCTATTTTACGTTGATTATAAAGGTATTAACCTGTTACAGCAATAAAACAAGTGGAAACAGCGTTTGGATGGTCAAAATCGGCGATACAGGCCGGGAATTACAATATTTATGGCTGAGGCAACCTCTCTCCCCTCCACTCTTCCCCACCTCTGGAGAGAGACTGTCGATCAATACTCTCTCTCTCTCTCTTGCACTCGCTTGGTACAGTGATGACAATGCCCTGCTTGCAACTCGCTAATGTTAGCACGAAAATAGACCACAGAATCAGGGAATAACAGGGAAAATAGGTGATAATTGAAGGAGGGGGGGGGGGGTTGAAGGAGATGTGGAGGAGTGATATTTGGCATGGTCCAGGGGCAAAAAAAAAAAAAAAAAAAAAGGGTTCAAGTTTTTTTGGGATGTTTTAAATGATTTTTTTAGGCCCAGGATCTTAAGAGTCTTCCTGCACTTGCCGGGTTAAGAGGTTCCTCACCCTTGCCCACCAAAACCTCTTAAGAGTGTTCTCGCCGTTCCCGGGTTAATATGAACTCGGAGGGAGAGAGATGCATGGACAAGTGAGTATATCGGTTAAATTTTGGCTATGGCACTTGTATCTAAGTAATAATAATAATACTGTACTAATGATAATTTGCAATAATAATAATCTTAGATAAATATCATACTTATTTGTGAGGCTAAGCCAGGATTCAAAGACCTCAAATGTTTCACATTGTGTTAATGTGTGCATTGCCCTCTCCGCTCAACCCCACCCCTAACTATCACTGTGGGCCGCCGTCCAGTAACGGTCCTGGCCTCACCTCTTGCCAGAGAGGAGTGGGCTAGAGACTGGTATCCGAGTGTACCTACCATTGTGTTTCTGTTATTTGCACGTCATCTGTTTGGTGTAAATAGAGTTAAGGTCAGTCCTCGCCCAGTCGAGAGCATCCTAAGTTAAAGATTACTGCACAATTCCCAGAGCTGGGAAGTGCGACCAGAATATATCTCGCTTCTCAAAAGCGTGGCATAACACAGAGACTAGCAAAAAGTTGAACGCTAAGTGGGTAGGTCCCTTTAGGGTCATGGAAGTAGTCCATGATTGAACTGCGTATAAACTAAACAAAAAACATAGTGGTGTTTTAATGAAAGGCTGCTGAGAAAACGAAACCGTTCGTGGGTGGGGAGCACTGGCAGTTAGAGCAAGTTGAAATGCCAGTTGAGGAAGACTATCAACCTGAGATTTACGACCCAGAGTCTGCCAGCCTGCCTGGCATTACATAGAATCTTGTTAGAGTGTGAGTGTAGAGTCCCTGTTGTGGTCGTTTTGTTGTGGCCCTCGTGTGGTTATATAATCTCTTTGGTCAATCCCCCATGCAGCGAGACATAGGTTTGATTGTTGAGTAGGACGTCATAAAGGTGATTGGGACTAGGGTTGTGGCGTTCCCATCAGGACGTGCTGTTGGCTCTGAATACCTTTATGGTTGACTGGGGTTATGCTCCTTTCATCCAGAGGTTCAGCCATCGCAAAGAGTGTGAAGGGACACCCTCGACAAGGGCGTCCACGTTGCACTCTAGTCTGGTCGCCTGGGGTTTTCCAAGCAGTAAGGGGGTGGAGAGAGGCTGTCTCTATGGGGACAAGATAGTGCTGGTTGGCACTCTACTAAAAAAGGAGGGACACTTTAATGTTAAAATTAAAATGTAAAACTTGCAAACTAAACAAACCAAAATTGGGACAAGGACAATATAAAGTCAAATTAAATTATCAAAATCGCTATGTGGAAACAACGTTTACTAAAATGAAAATTATTAAATAAAAGAACACAATCCACCACAATTATCCACCACATAGGGTGTACATTACTACATGAGCAAGTTAATCTGTTTCCCAAGCAAACTAATCGCACATATAACAACGCACTATCGTCACGTTAAAGGAAGTAGTCAAGTTTGGGAAGTCCGGGACGTTCTGGCAAATTTTACTGTGTAAGATTAATAGTTGATGAAGGAAGGAAAGCCGTAAAATTGTCAGTCCTCATCTTAATAACTCAGCTAGAATGAAAATTATGTAGCCAAATATTTTGTTAATTATGAAAACTTGGTATTTATATGATTCAGAGATATAGTGTGGTATTCTTAAACAATATTTTCCCTTCGCAGCGACGTTAGTGGACGAAATAACTTGGAAAATGTAGTTATCTTTAGAAATGAATATGCTAATCCGTTTAATCTCTGTAAACAATGCCCATTCCCACAGTATTCGTTCGGTATCAGGCGCTGTGAAGGGTTAAGAATTATTTAAGAATACCACCCAGAGTATTTTCATATTTTTCCATTAACCCCTTCCGTACCGGTACTATCCTTTTAACTTTAGTCTGGTTACTATTAGACGATTATATTCAGTTTAAATAGGTCCTCCAACTATTAACAGGCTTCGAACTATCTTGCTTAACCATTTTTACTACCACAGATCCTTTTTAAACTGCAGAAAATCGTCTAGATATAGCTAGAATAAAGTTAAAAAGACGACGACGGTAAAGAAGGGGTTAAGTATTTATAAATCAGCTGCCAATTAATTAAATTTACCATCAGCGGGAATAAAATAGACTACAGTATATTATATAGTTGCCGACACCAAGGCAATAAGACCCTTAACCCTTTCTGTACCGGCCGACGTCTTTTGAATTTTATTCTAGCTATATTTAGACAATTTTATGCAGTTTAAGAAGGATCTGTGATAGTAAAAATGGTTAAGTGAGATAGTTTGAAGCCTGTTAATTGCTGGAAGCCCATTTTTTACTAAATAAAATAGTCTAATAGTAGCCAGAATAAAATATACACCCAACCCTCAGCTATCCGTCCCATTAGTCTCACATCAATCATAGGAAAGTTGCTAGAGTCTATTATTGCTAGGAAAATTAGAAGCCACTTAGACAAATTTAACTTAATAAATTCTTCTCAGCATGGATTCACTCAGGGACGTTCTTGCCTTACTAATTTGCTTAGCTTTTTCTCAGAGGTATATGAAGCAGTAGATAGTGACAAGTCATATGATATTATTTATTTAGATTTCAGTAAAGCTTTCGACAGAGTCCCTCATGAGAGATTGAGGCACATGGAATAGGAGGATCGTTGTTAGGATGGATTAGGTCATGGCTAATTGGTAGGAAACAGAGAGTCAGCATAAATGGTACCAAGTCAGAGTGGGGAGCAGTCAAAAGTGGTGTCCCCCAGGGGTCAGTATTAGGTCCCCTGTTGTTTCTTATATACATAAATGACCTAGATTTAGGTATAACTAGTAGGATAAGTAAATTCGCAGACGATACTAAAATGGGGAGATCAATTAATTCAGATAGCGATATAGAGTGCCTCCAAAGGGATCTAGATACCTTACATGAATGGTCAGTAAATTGGCAGATGAAGTTTAACATTGACAAATGCAAGGTATTAAAGATAGGGAAGATGCAAACAAATGTTAAATATAAACTAGCTAATTTAGAATTAGAAAATTCAGACTGCGAGAAAGATCGAGGTGTGTTTGTTAGCAATGATTTGAAGCCTAGAAAACAGTGTATAAGCGTTCGTAATAAGGCAAACAGGATTCTCGGGTTCATCTCTAGGAGTGTGAGTAACAGAACTGCTGATGTTATCTTAAAACTTTACTTGTCATTAGTGAGACCCCATATGGATTATGCTGTCCAATTTTGGTGTCCTTATTACAGAATGGACATAGATTCATTGGAGAGAGTACAGCATAGAATGACAAAAATGATCCATAATATTAGAAATCTTTCGTATGAAGAAAGGTTGAAGAAATTAGGTTTACATTCGTTAGAGAGACGCAGAGTTAGAGGGGATATGATAGAGGTGTTCAAGTGGGTTAGTGGGATTAACGAAGGGGACATGACAAATCTACTAAAGCTCAGTGATAGCGAAAGAACTCGTACCAATGGTTTCAAATTAGATAAATTTAGTTTCAGAAAAGATATAGGCAAATATTGGTTTGGTAACAGAGTTGTAGATGGGTGGAATGGACTACCAAGTGCTATAGTGGGATCTAAAACGGTAGGGAGCTTTAAGATAAAATTGGATAAGCATATGGACGAGAAGGGTTGGGTGTGAAGAGGGATCAGCCGGGTTGGGCCTATCAGCGCTCTGCAGACCCCCATAATCCTGCGTTAATCTCTAACCGTTTTGGTAAGATGATCCTCAGGGTATTAGAGTGTTGAGCCTATAATTGGACTTTGTAATAATTGAACTGGGGTTGTGTGGGACAGGGATCTGCCTTGCTTAGGCCAATCGGCTTTCTGCAGACTCCCATTTTCTTATGTTCTTATTCTTATGTTCTTATGTTCTATCACTCCTAATTGGTGCAGCTTTAACCGCGCGGTAGCCGTAACCGCGATAGCCATACTGAAGAACTAATGGGAATAATTCTAATTGGTGCCTGGGTGCCGAATTTGACAACTATTTTTCGTATTTTGCGATTTTTACCTAATAATTTCCACTGAACACTAACATAACATAATAATAATTATAAAAAACATTATAAAAGTAAATATAAGAACATATTACACCATCACATTTACCTTTTTAGGTGTGTTGAGGGATTTAGGTGGGTTGGGTTCCGAGGCTAGGGGTGGCGAATTATTGGCCACTCCTACGTTGCTCTATCTCGTTCAGTATCCCTTCAACATCAAATCCTTCAAATTCTGAAGTGTCTTCATCCACTGTATCCAATTCAAGTGCCGTAAGTAAAGGCTGTTCATCGATTTGTTTCCGTGGTCGAGGCTCACCGGAGGGGCCCGGTTGAGGGTGGTCGGAGGGGCCTGGTTGAGGGTGGTCGGATGTTTTCTCGCTTTTGATAAATCCCCCTCACTGTCGATTCATTCATTCCAAACTTCTTTGCCACACTCCTTTTTGTTTCACCCTTGTTTATTAAGTCCACAATTTCCTGTTTCTGAGCATACATAAGGTTCTTTCTCTTCTTAATGTCTCGATTTGGTGCGGTCACATTACGCTGAGCGAAGGTAGGGGGATTCGGTGGCCGTTGGGGTGGGTTAGTAGCCATTGTTCACAGGTATAAAAACACTTTTCACAGCTTTCACCAGACAACAATGGGGGTACAAGTAAGACTGTAACGCCCAATCAGGGAGCGAGTAACGTAAACGTATGCTTGCCGCCCGCCTGGGAATTCCCAAGCCCGGGAATTTCCAATTTTGTTGTATTTTTGGCCACATTTGGTGCGTGATAGCCAGTTCATAGGCGTGAAAGCCCTGGTCTGACAGCTTTTGGGGAGAAGGCGATAGCTGTGGAACGCGATAGCTAAGTGCGTGAAAGCTGAGGGTTGAGTGTATACAGACGTCGCCGGTACAGAAGGGGTTAAGATATGACCAGGATAAAGTGGCTGGTCGAATAAGTACACCAACTGTTGAACCACGGCCAATTTCACTTTCCAAGTGTCTCGGTAAAACTGCTGAGAGAATGGTGCTCAACCGCTCAAGCTGGAGGCTGGGACCACTATACCGGAACATCTTTGGCTACACAAAGAGGCGTTGGCTGCCGGTTGGTACAGCTAGCAGTTTACCGACTCTTCAGTCTCATCAGCTCCCAAAAGGCATTAGCTGTGTTCCTGGATTTGGAGAAAGTCTTTGAGCTTGCCAATGCTCGAGCCATTGTATCCATCCTCATCAAGAAAGGAGTGAAGGGCAGTCTCCTCTCCTGGATATCAGACGATCTTCGGGACCGCCAGGCCAGGGTCAAGTTTCAAGGCCAAATCTCGGATTACTGTCGGATGGAGAACGGAACTCCACAGAGTGGCATCTTAAGTCTAGCACTCTTCAACAGCAAAGTGACCGATGTAGTGTATCTGTAATCACGTCTGATCCATTTTGCTGCTTTATTTTGTATGGCTTCTAATTACTAATGTTATGAGTTTGTGGATCCCAGACGGTGTCACAGTATTCAATGTGTGGTCAAACTAGTGTTTTAAAAGCTAAAATGTTGATGTCTGCATTGCACCTCCTTAGGTTCCTGCACAGGAACCCCAGGGCTTTGTTGGATTTTGCCCTGATGCTACTCACATGTGTGCTCTACCTCATGTCTGCTGGGAAGAGGACTACCAAATACAGTACATAAGTGAATGGACAGTATCAAGGTTGGAGTTTATAGGCAAAGGGGACAGGTTTGTTGGAGTGGGTTGATTAGGTAACCTCCTGCCATATTGGTGCCACTTTCTATCTATCTATCTATATGCTCAGGCCCAATCCCCATTTTGGGGGTAGCCGACTCAAGACAGAGCAAGAACAGGGAAAACACAAAAACAACATAAAACAATGAATAAACAGATAAAAAGCACAAACTCACACACATTAGCCTCTCTTTACATACCAATATGTTGCCTACATACTGTACAAACCAGAACAATTTGTAAATACTGACACTGGACATAAAATTATATCTTTATATCTAAATTCTACATGATCAAAAATACAATAGCATTCCATTGTGTGATAGTACAGCACCAAAATGTTATCCAAAGAAATATGTAGATGGCCGCTCTCTCTTATTACAGGATCAAAAGCAGTTCCTTTTGAAGGTTTCCCTCTTATACAGTGGCATATTTGGACACCATTATATACTAGGATAAAGCAAAACTCTGTATAAATTGTCTCAACATTGTGAGCATTTTAATAATAAAATAAACATAGCAAGTTCATCAGCCTTGCACATGAAGAATTACAATACTTCATTAACATTATTGAATAACTATACACACTAAAAAAGCTAATTAGAAGCGGGGGAATATTTTTGTCATTGTCAGTGATAATCAAATAAACAAAGTATTGTAAAGTTAAAAACAACTGAGGCAAGATTATTTTAATATTTATTGTATGTGTAATGATGACTGGTCATTGATTATACAAGAAACATGCACAATCATATTGCTTGGTAAGTAAGGTTTTAACTTAAGCTTTTATATAAAAAAAAATCCTCAGTAGCCTCAACTTATGCTTTAATAGAGTCAGAATGATGCCAGTTCTCTGCAACCATCTTGTAGACAATAAACACTGAGTAACAAGCATTTATATCGGAGTCTGGAATCAGCTTGAAGTTACTATCATATAATATCATATTGAAGGCTTTTTACTTGTCTTCATTGCATTAAGTATGGCTGTTCAATATTGTAAATTACAAGATCAAAATAGGATCATAATACAAGTGAACATTTGCCAGAATATATTTGACTCCGGTACATCCGCCACTAAAGTGTTCGTGTGACGCCAGTTTAAGAAATCCAAGTGATGAATATATAGTGTCACATGATACAGAAATGATCACCTCTTATCTGACACAGTTTCGTCATTATGTACAATACTGCCACTACAGCTCTCACATCAAGAGTTCTGCTTGGTTCTCAGTTCATTCTTAAGGCATAGTCAAGCAAGTGTTTTTTCCAGCGACTTTCAATTGGCAACAATACCTTTGCAACATGCAAAGGTCTTTTTGCAATGGTGTCGGTAATTAGACTTATAGGTAGAGTTTCCGAGACATGAACCTGGGACAAATGTTGTGGAGGGTTAGCTAATTTAGATAACCATATACTTGTAGTACTGTACAGTATTAATGTGAATGAACCGCATTACTGAGTATCCAACTGAAGGGACAGGATAGTGTCCGATGTCCCACTGACAGGACTTAGGATTAACCCTGAGGACATTGGGCACCAGTAAGGTTATATGACTCTGTATTTGGGAGCAGTTGCTGCTCCTACATGATCCTATTACTGTAGTGGTAAACTCATAAATTCACCTGCAAACTACAGTATAATTAAGACAGTATCAAATCCTATCATCCCTTCCCTGCTCATGTACTAGGTTCATGCCTTAGGACACTATACATTATTATAGTTGGCCGAAATATTATAAAGCTTGAAATTCAAAAGCTCTCCCACCACAGTGCCGAAAAAGACACCAGAAAGAATGCTTGTGTGACCAGACCTATAAAGTGTTTTGGGTGATATGTGGGAGAGCAGCCTTAAGTGAAGGTAAGACCGGCACCCTTATAGGTGTTGAAGATTTTCTCGATGGAGTTGACGTAGGCGGCCGTGCGCAGGTCAATGCCCAGGTTGTACTTGATGGCTGTCCTCATGATGGCCTGAAAGGATCACCCAAGTTAAAGATATGCAGAATAAACAAATGTGTACATTCAATCAGAAGATAATATAGTTTAGGCTAGATAAAATAGTATGGTGCCTAAGTTTCATAGTCCTGAAAATTCAGTACCAAACTTCCTGCTACTGAAATATCATACAACTAGTTAAGTGTGAATCATGTCTACCTTTGACTTTGCAAAATGCATTATCTCAAAGTAGCAAAACATTAATAGCTAAATTACTACAGTAATGTGCAATCACAGGTGATTATAGAAATTGACTGTCAAAGTTATGTGCTACATCTTCGGGTTACAGTTCGTAAACAAACACCTAGTAACCTACCACATGGTCAAAATAATACGATTATCCAGGGCATGCTATTAATAAGTGGCCCAGAAGAGGGTCATTATTAACCACACTATCCCTAGATATCTAGAGGAGATAAGGTAGTGCTGGAGTAGGGGGCTCCCAAATAACTGTTGCATTGAAGTTGGGGATTCCCATCTCTTATTCCACTACAATATACTGTACCATATAGTGCCTCCTGGATAACAAACAGAAGGAAGAGAGTGGTATTTAACAGAGTAGAATCTGACTGGAAGCCTCTATATACAGTTATACTGTAGTAGAGTGCCTCAGCGATCGGTTCTGAGGCCAGTTTTGTTTCTTGTCTATACAAAATATTGACAAAGGACTTAATAACACCATCTAAAAATTTGATGACACTTTGATACGAAACTCAGTATTAACCAAAGAAGACAGAAACAAACTACAATCTGATTTACATAGAATGGTCAGAAAAGTGACAGATGCCATTCAATGTTGATAAATGTGAGGTCTTACAAATTGGTAGTACAGTAAAAGCAAAAAATATGAATACAAATGTGAGGTCTTACAAATCGGTAGTAAAAAAATAAAATATGAATACAAGATGAAATACCAATCAATAAAAACTACTGCATTAATTAAAGACCTGGGGGTACTAATATCTGAAAACTTTAAAACCTCAGAACAATATGCAGCAGCTGAAAACAAAGCCACTAGAGCATTGGGGTTTATTGTATTATAAAGAATTTTACTAATAAAAAATAGAACATTATAGTAAAAGAGTTACACTATTGGAAGCGTATAAAATCACTGAAGCTGTACTCATTGAAGCATAGAAGGGAACGTTACTTAATATACACATGGAAAATTGTAGAGGGTTTAGTACCAAATCTGCACACCCCGATAGTCATGAAGATCAATGATAGGAGAGGCTGGGAATGTGATATCACCAGGATGACAAACCGGGGTGCTACGGGCTCGCTGCGAAAGGGTTGGTTATTATTTTGAGGACCACGTTTCTTCAACAAACTCCCACGGCGAATAAGAGACATGAGGAGTGTCGTTAGAAGTCTTCAAGAGAGCCCTCGATGTCGAACTGTAAAAAGTGCCAGATGAACCCATCTTTGCAGGGGAGCGTGCTTTGCCCTTCGAAATGTCTGCTGCACCAAATAACCCACAACGAAGGGCGGTGCGCTCCTCGGTGCCACTAACAGAGTGGAGAACTCAACATAAGGTAAGGTACCGGTAAGTACCGTTATACAAAAGCATAGTGAGGCCTCATCTTGAGTATGGTGTACATTTTTGGTCTCCTCTTGTAAACAAAGACATTGAGACTTGAGTTAGTACAGACTAGAGCCACAAAGTTAGTACTGTACCATCACTAAGAAATCAACCATAACACGAAAGATTAAAAGGTCCATGCAATCTGTGTATCTATGGAACTATATGTAACTCATCTAAGTGACCAAGACACACATGTCTGGACATTGACTGGGGGGAATACTTGAACGGTGAAGACGCTGAATGAATGTGGAGGAAGTTTAGAGTCAAACTGGAGGAGGTTATATCCAAATGTGTACCAATAAGGAAATATAAGGATAAAACAAAATTGAGGAAAAGAACGAACCCAGAATTACCAATGAAAAGAAAGCTGTGGACTTTGATAAGAAAGAAACAATTGTGGGATAGATTAAAAGTGTTAAAAAAGAACAGTGGGTCTAGTATAGAAGCTAAAGTAGTGGATTTGGAACATAGACAGATAAACAATAAAATAAGGTGGGAGACAAGGAGGGGGGTAAAGGAAAGGGAGAGAGAGATTGCAAGAAACGTGAAGGATAATCCAAAAATATTCTGGAAGTACATTCAGGAAAAGTTAACGAGA
The DNA here is from genome assembly GCA_032716605.1 of Paralithodes platypus. Lineage (NCBI taxonomy): Eukaryota > Metazoa > Arthropoda > Malacostraca > Decapoda > Lithodidae > Paralithodes > Paralithodes platypus. The sequence continues at coordinate 11,994,273 of CM064506.1, read as the reverse complement.
AGAGTAGGGATCCCGGAGCTGGTAGGGGGGTTGGATGATGGGAGTAGAGCGGAGATGGATAAGGAGAAAGCAGAGGTGCTGGGGAAATACTTTGGGGGGGTACTAACAGTAGAGTCGGATGATGCAGTGCCAAATATTCCCATCAAACAGGCACCTGCACTAGAACTAATAGAGTTTTCCCATGCTAGAATAAGAAGGGCTATAGAAAAAATGAACAGAAGTAAGTCCCCGGGACCGGATGGGATACACCCAAGAATCATAAAGGAAGGAGGTGAGATGTTAGTAGAACCATTGAAAATGTTATTTGAGGTATCGTTTAATACAGGACAAATCCCGATGGACTGGAGAGAGGCGAACATAACAGCTATATTTAAGAAGGGAAAGAGAAATGACCCAGTAAATTATAGACCAGTCAGTTTGACAAGTGTTGTGTGTAAACTAATGGAAACGGTAATTAGAGAAGGAATAATGGAGCATATGAAATCAAACCAACTTTTCAGTGGGAGACAGTTCGGATTCTTGCCGGGGAGGTCGACGGTACTACAGCTAATTAAGGTGGTAGATGATTGGATGCAAATTCTAGAGGATGGTGATGTAATAGACGTGGTATATTGTGATTTTATGAAGGCCTTCGATAAGGTCCCACATAAAAGGTTAATAGAGAAAGTTAGAAGCTATAATATAGGGGAGAAATGTGTGAAATGGATAGAAGCCTTCCTGAAAGATCGGAGACAGAGGGTGCTGGTGAATGGAATAGGCTCGGGGTGGAGGGAAATTACAAGTGGGGTTCCTCAGGGATCTGTGTTGGGACCACTACTGTTCGTTATATTTATCAACGACTTACCTGAAGTTATAACTAATGGAAGTGAGGTATACCTGTATGCGGATGACACTAAGCTGTATAGAAGAGTGAGGAGTAAGGAAGATGTGGGTTTGCTTCAAGGAGATGTGGATGGCATGAAGGGATGGTCTGAGCATTGGTTAATGCCTTTTCATCCCCAAAAATGCAAGTACATGCGGATTGGAACAAGCAAGATAGACAAGGTAGGATACAGTATGTATGAAGCGATGGAGGAAGTGAATGCAGAAAAGGATATAGGAGTAGTGATAGACAATAAGTTAAATTTCTCAGAACATTTAGCGGAAAAGATAAACAAAGCCAATAGAATTGTAGGGCTGATAAGGAGGACATTTGTGTCACTTGACGAAGAAATATTCAGGAATCTCTATACAGCGCTGGTTAGGCCGCACCTGGAATATGCAAACCAGGTGTGGGTTCCATATATGGTAAAGGATATAGAAGCAGTGGAGAAAGTGCAGAGGAGAGATAGCAAGCTAGTACCAATGTTGAAGAACGCGGGCTATGAGCATAGGTTGAGGACACTGGGGCTTCTGACACTGGCATATAGGAGAAAGAGAGGGGATATGATAGAGACTTTTAAGATAGTGTCAGGAAAGTATGATGAGGATGTGTGTGAAGGTATCTTCTTGATGCGGGAGGGAACAAGAACGAGAGAACACTCAAAGAAAATTTACAAAGAAAGAAATAGGCTTGAGAAGGCAAAGAACTCATTTTGTGATAGAGTGGTAAATGAGTGGAACGCACTGCCCCAGTATGTAGTCGATTCCGAATCAATAAGGGAGTTTGAAAGTAATCTTGATATAGCATGGGGAAGACAAGATTTGAAGTTTGATTATAAAGCAAAAATACAGAATAGTAAAAATGTTGCGTCTGCTACCGCCGCCGCCAACACCGTGAACGACCGCAGCAGTGCAAGTACTGGTACTGAGCTGGATACACAGGCCTAGTTTGCCTTTTTCCAGAGGATCTACTGTAAGAAACTACTGTAAGAATGTTCAAGCATGTCAATCCTATATGCACATATCTAAGCATTTTAAAATAAATTACTTCTATACAGCATCGAGTGTATCATAACCTTGATTGCAACTAAATATTGTAGAATATTGTTTCTCTTACACCACGTTTTCTATTATTGTACATTAACTCATAAACTGTGAAGCTATGGTAGTTTAAACCCTCCCGCCAAGCGAAGGTTCTATTTGGTATTTGGTTCTATTCTGACGAAAATCTTCATATGTAACATATACTGTTTATAATTATTACTTATCCATATGCTTTTAATATGAACATATGAACATTTAAGAGCAATAAAGAAGTGGGAATAGCATTTGGGGGGTGAAAAAGATGTATTATTGCCGCAAAGTCGCATCATGAGGTGAGAGCTGGGGGGACTTATATCTTCCCTCTGCAAGCTCTGAAGCGACACTGGCGAGATCTCTAGCTGACTCACCCATGTTAAAGAGACCGGGAGGGGTAAATTTACGCCAAAAATTACCCGATAAAAGGGGGAATAAGAGGAAAAATAGATGATAATTGAGGAGGGGGGGGGGGGGGGGGGCACATATGTAGGAATGGTAACAAATAATGGAGGGGAATTATCTCACCTAATCACAAATTGCTTTGTTTTGAGTGCCACAAGTGTTTTAAAAGTGTTTATTTAGGCCTTGGATCTTAAGAGTCTGGCCGCATTCGCGCAGTAGAACCTCTTAACCTAAGAAGTGCTGAGGTAGGGTAGTGGCCACCCCTCCCTGTGCGGAGGTATTTCGATTGTTTCCTTCACTCAAATCGTCATCGTACCATAAATATCATTAATACTTATCCATATGCACCTATTTTACGTTGATTATAAAGGTATTAACCTGTTACAACAATTAAACAAGTGGAAACAGCGTTTGGATGGTAAAAATCGGCAAATTAGATCGGGAGTTACATAACCAAAGGGTGAGCCAGCCTGCCAGCCTACCACCTGTCATCACGTCTGGAGAGACACTGTCGTGTAATTGTCTCTCTTTCATTCGCTATGTAGCACATACAAGCACACCCCTCTTAGCACGAAAATATATCAACGAAATAAGGGAATAAGAGGGAGAATAGGTGATAATTGAAGGGGGGGGGGGGGGGGGGCGAAAGGAGGGGATTTGGAGGAGTAATATTTGCCATGGCCAAGGGGCAAAAAAAAAAAAATAAAAAAAATAATTGATGCTGGGCTGGTTTAAATGTTTTTATTTTTAGGCCTGGGATTATATAAGGAGTTCCGCAGTGCAGAGGTAGGCCTTATATAAGTAGATCCGCAGTCCAGAGGTTAAGAGTCTGGCCGCAGTCCCTAGGTTAAAGGGTACACTCGTGTAAAAATATCTTAAAATTTTCATGTCTCTACCAGCTTATTTTCCTATTTTCACGTTATTATAATCTACCAATGGCAAGCCGTGGGATCGAAACTGCCGACCCTTCAACGCGCTACCGACCATGCTACAGCCCGTGGCATAGATCATGATTAACTACCAGCCACCGGCCTTTGAATTTTACGTCAGTTCGCCTCCAATCAAATACCAGATCACATACCTTTATTCAGCTTGAGAATGGTGAAAACCACATGGTTCTACATTGCTTTGACCCTTGTTTATCATTGCCCAAGAATCGAACAACATTCCACTACTTGAGCGTGTGCGTATATACGTGTGGAACTGAAAATTGATCAATACTCACCTGTGTGTGTGTGAGTGTGTGTGCATGTGTTGATCACGTCCTTCACGTGTGCTCAGAGAGGATATGAGTCATCCTCTCTTTCACTCAAGTCAGTCTATCACTGTCTTGCACTCATGAAAGATGATATAATCACATGACAGGTAGGGAGGAAGGGGAGATAGTTGGGGGTGCATGTGGGTGGGGGAGATTGTTGAGGGGAGTAGGGAGAGGCTTGGGGGAGTGAAGGAGGTGCTGGGGATGGAGCTTAGTTCATCACAAGGCCGATAAGGCCGAGATTACACCATGGAAACTTTGATTGCTTGGCGCAAAACATGGCGACACCCGGGATGCTGCCCACTAACTTTATTTACACCATATGGCATCACCCAGGGTCACAGGGTAAATAATCATAATACTACTGTATATAAAAAAGCCTGGTGTATAATAGTAAATATTATGAGCACTAACCCTGGCAGAGCGTTCCATGGTGTAGTCCAAACCGGAATGAACGATGTCCTTCTCAGACGCTCCCTGTTAACATATAAACACACACTTAATTATCACAACAAAATGCAGTATAATAACAAGGCTTTTTCCTAGCAAATTTTCATCCGCAAATTTTTTCTGGAAACGTTGTGAGAGTACTGGCAACTTGCACTATTGTCTATTCATTATTCCAACCCCCTACAGAAAGTACTTTACCAATTGATTTGATATTTCCATAATTTAGGAAAAATCAATAAATAAATAGGCGGGAATTTATAGCTCCTTGATTTATGAGAGGCTAGGGGTGACAATTTCTAGACGCATTATCATGAATAGAGTACAGTACACTGTACACTGAAGATAGGTTATTGTATGTGATAATTTTGCACAGGAATTGATAACTAGATTGAAGGTAGAATATTACAGGAGACATTTCTTATAAAGTTATATTTCAGAAGCTGCCAGATCAGTAATTAAAAAAGAAGTTGTAGGGAAAAGCTTGTGTAAATAGGACTTACATTTTAACACTTTAACTAAAGCTGAGAACTATTTACATGAAAATTATTTAATAGTTCTACATAAGTTTTAGATAATCAATAATATGAGGTTAAGGAATATTCAATTTTAAATTAATAATCTTTTTCTCCTATAAATTTGATATAAGTATTATATTAAGCTTTGTTACATTACCTTGCATCCTTTACTTCAATTATATAATGAGTCATGTTATCAATAATACAAATAATGATCAGGAGATTTTTCACTCATTGCAATTTCAATAACTTGTTTTACTGGTATTTAACAAAATAATATATAGCACAGATAATAAATTAACACCAACATACCTTTTTTGTGTAAATATACTAGCACGGTACGTACAATTATTATATACTGTACAGTACATTAAATAAAGAATGCTATCTATATCATATACTATACATAAATTTGAACAGTATAAGCAATAAAAATACAACTACAGAGTGAGTTGGTCATGCAATTTTGTTTTATATTTCTGAAATACTGAGAAGAGTAAAAATGTAATACTGTAAATGCAATATTGAGATGTTAACTAAATAAAGCTTGTAGAATATTACAAAGACAAACACCATGCATGTGCAGCTGTGTGTGTGTGTTCATCTGTTTTGTAAGTAAAACGTAAAACAAAATCTCACATATAAAAAAAAAAAAAAAAAAAAAAAAAAAATCTTCCAAATTAATCCACAAATCTTCATCTCCCAAGACATGAGCTAGTACGAGTAATTATACAACTGATTTAAATACTACTTCATAATTTGGTAAAAGCTAAATACAGTCATTCACATACAGTAGTTCTACATAATTTTGCTACATACAAACTACAAGTTTTCATTCCAATGGATCTACTTAATTATCTTGTTAATTAAAGAAGCATAAGTCACAGCATTCCAAAGCATTAACTAAACTGCAATAAGCTTTTCCTCCTTCTCAAACTTCTATAGTGCTTCCCTAATATTCCCTCTATCTATTTACCTTACACTCAAAAGCAGGGAGTAATTGGGTGCCATCACGACTCAGACACTACTATACTGTACCACCAAGTTAAACAATCTGCTTTATGTTATGTTTTTACATACTGTACCACGTCTTTCATCATTATTGAGCATACAATAATGGTTGATGATATAGGATTATACTTAGACTTATCAAATACCTATTTTATTAGGGTCGGTCTATATATATATAAATATATAAATATACAGTATATATATATATATCACAGGTATCAACAATGCCATCTACTTCTGTTGAGTGAATTCATAACTCCATATGGTAATCCTAGGTGATGATTAACATCGTAGCCTAAATCACCACTGTCATGGATCATGCAACCAAGATAAGTAAATTCATCCAAGATCTATGACGTCCTCACCACATGCATGAGCAGATTGCACTGTATCATCCAATAAGTCACCAAATGCTTGGACTTTGCTCATGAGACCTATAAACCCAATGGCTCGGACTCCTTGTGTAGTGCCTTAAGGGCCAATCTGAGAATATCTAACGTCTCAACTAGGATCACTGTATCATCTGCAAGATCAAGATCTGTGATCTTGAAATTGCCGATGTCTGCTTCGCAGCGACTACGCCCGACTGTCCCTCCCAGTAACCAGTCCATACAAGTGTTTGTGTAGGTGCCAGAACACACCCCTGTCTCACATCTGAGTTCACAGGGAAGAAGGAGGATGCTCCCCCACCACACTTGACAGCACCTTTAGGTAAGCAGTACGGATTTGTACAGTACTGTATAAGGTTTACTTCCCTAGACAGATTGCCGACTAAGGCTGCGAGTTCTATCCACCTGGATAATTAGGGTAAATTCGTAGAGGGTGGTTGGTATCTTCTGCACCTACGCATGTCCAGTCTCTCCTTTGTTGGTTTTAGCGCTAATTTTTTCTTTGCTTCCTAATATATTTCCCTATTTTAACACTTACGCTGCGGGCATATTTCCGCTATATTAGGGCTCATTCAGGCACTCCTGAATGATTACCGTAAGCAAGTGTCTGAATGAAATTAAATTTATTCAGCCCAAAAACTAGAAGAAAATAGCTTAAAAAATGACACCAGAACGAGAGTCGTAGCGCACGGGGTTCATCCTCAGCGCTACCATGGATATCAGCAAATATTCACTAATAACAAGCAATGTCGCGCTACATTTGCCTTTGGCAGCGCTGCATATGTCTAGTGAGACTTGGCTGACTTACCTCAGTGCACCAGCCGCCGGGGGCCTGCCCCGGTCCCGCTCACTCGCCTCCATAGGCTTGAAGAAGCTTTAAAAGCCTGTAAATTGCTTTAAATCGCCAGGACGTTCTAGAACAGTTCCCGCACCGAAAGGGTTAATATTATAAATTCTAATCTTCAGAAATTCGGACTATTGGAATTTTTGGATTATCCGTGTTTGAATTATTGGGATAAGCTTTTGAATATTTAGACATGGTTCAATCAGCCAAAGTCATAGTTGGCATTTATAGACATTGGTCATACTTGCACCCAACTGGAAGTTAGGTGGGTGGCACTGGTAATTCATGAAGCATATACCGTAAACAAGACTGTTAAGAGTACACACACCAATGATGAACAACATGCACCATGCACAAAAGATACCAATGATATATACCAGTACACAAATTCAACAGAAATATGGTAGTACAGTCATGCTTTAAAGTCATATTCCACCACTACAACTTCATATTCCTCTCTTGATGTAAGAAAAATACTCCTTAGCAAAACATAATTATGTTTAAATATAAAGGCTTTGTTTATGTGCATTATAGGTATATTTTTTCTTTTGACTAGAGTGAGAACCAAAATTGAAATGATAGAAGTAGGGGCATGACTAATGAGCATGAAAATATATAATTATATTTCAGGAATAAAATTAAGTGGAACAAGTTAAAAGGATAAACAATATTGTAGCCATAATTGAGGTATTACAACAGAAAGCCTAAGGGTATTTACAGTATATAGTACAACATAATAAGTAGGGCTGTCTGTTGGAACATGCTGCCGGCGGTGATGAGGAGGGTCAGCTTTTATTACAGTCATGAGGGGGACACACTGGGGTTAATTAACAAAATGCACGCACAATTCACACTGTCGTAGCCTTTATCATCACCAATTTCTAAACTTCCTGTATATTACGCTTAATTAATTATTTAAAAACTAAAAATCTCCTTTCCACTTCTGAGAGTAGCAGGTTGGTTGATTATCAATAATTGTAAGCATTGGTATCCCAGAAGTTTGACATGGTCCTGTTGCCCTTACAACAATGCTCCTTTCACTACAGAAGATATTTTCCTATGTACCTTTCCACTTTCTTCTCCAAAACCATTGGTGGTCTTCCACTACCAATACTCCCTCTTGGTTTACTATATTTACAGCATCATCATTGGCATTCTACCTTTGTTCATTCTCTGCATATAACCATACCATCGCAAATTACTTTTCTTTATCCATTAACTACTCATGCCCCTCAACTTTCTCTTCATAATTGCTGAGGGGCACAGGGCCCTGGGTGGGGCTTTGGTTTCCCGGGCGTTTCCGCACCCTCCTCAGCTCCCCGCCATGGAGTGGCTTCGGTCACTTATTGTGGTCGGCAGGGAGGGTTCTGTGGGGGCGCTCGGTTATGGCCTTGGAATTGCTCGGGGCCTTGGAGCTGTTCGGCCAGGCAGCTTGGGGAACAACAACAACAACTACTCATTCAACACCCAGAACTAATTTTTCTATTCCAAAAGTCTCCTATACCCTATTGCTTAGTCTTTCCGCTTTGCCTATGCACAATGCGATTCTGAAATACTGTAGTCTATCTCCACAGCTCTCTAGTTGTAGAGGTCCTCTTCAATTGTTGCCCAGGTCTGACATTAATACCAAAAGTCCTCAGTGTGCATAAACCTTTAACCGTCTTGGTGGTGTAATGGTTAAGGTGTCTAAAAATCTTTGTGATAACCCGAGTTCGAATCCTGGTGGATCACATATATGCTTTCATTAATTTTAACTGACTGTTCTTTACTTCAATATGTAATCAAGCTCTACAATCAATCTTTCTCATAAATGCACTGATGACTTATATTTTTGTTTCTATTTATGCAATGTTTGGCAGTGTATTTCAATATATTCCTTCCATCAGTACTGGTATGAATAACTTCCTAATAATGTTTCTAGTTTTGGTTTGTTTGTTCTAAAAGTTAAACAATTACTTAAGTTTATACTCTAAATGTATCATAGCCTTATAAGGGCTCAGGCTCAGTATGCTAGCATAAAAATACTTCATTACCTAAAACACATCCAGACAAATAAAATACAGCTTCTTTAACTTTATCACTTCCTCTCTAAACCAAATGTATCTTCATAGTAATTGGTCTTTAGATTAACGAGTTATGTAAGTAAACTAAATCTACAACAAAACTTCCTAATTTAAACGTTAAATTTTTACTACTGTACTAGGTCATTTGGAAGATCTTAATAGGTCCACTTTTGCAGAAGTATTTTTGTTATGTATGTGTATGTGTGAACTAAGGCACATAACCCATTGCTGGGGGTAGCCAACCCAAGACAAGAGCCAATTCTTAGGGTCCGGGTCCACTTTCGTGTTCCCTCGCCCCTTACTCTGTCTCGTCCAGTTGGTGAATTTTACAAGGGGAGGAGGATTCCTAGCTTCCCGCCCCAATTATGAAAAAAAAAAATAGTTTGGAACATAGATTGAAATTTGTGTTATCCATTTTGTGTCAGTACTTTTGGTTTCACTTCTCTACAATTTACAGTACAGTATTAGTTTAGAATAAAGACGGCTTAACCCTAATTGGTCCAAGGGTGGTCTTTTGGACCTCCACTGTTTTGCTACATTAGTTTGGAGAATTTAAGACATTTCACCCCATTAGTTTGATGCATCACACCATTCAGGTGGTGAGCGACAGAGAGCCAGTAACTTAAAAAAGAAATTGGCCTTTAGCTGGGATATTTTTCTAAACGAAAAATGTACAAATTTAGTTTGTAAAGGAGTCAGAGTGGGCATTTTTAAGTTTGACGGAAGTCAGGGAAGCCATTTTTGTTAGCCTAGGGGAAAAATTATGATCCCATTGCTCCAAAGTGGCAAAATCAAGCATAATCCTCAATAATAAATATACAAAATACAATATGATAACCCACAAGATGTGGAATCATACAGTGTTAATGAAATAATATTTGTGCCAGTAATATAAGTCTCGCATTTCTACAGTGTACAGTATTAGTTTGATTATTAAGCGAGTTTTGTGTTATCAATTCTGTGTCAGTAATTTTTCCACTCCTCTACAATCTACAGTACAGTATTAATTTGTTTTACATTTTGTGTCAGTATTTTTTCCACTCCTCTACAACTTACAATATCAATTTGTTATATACAGTATATTGTGTCAGTAATACTTTCTTCACATTTCTACTATTTACACTTTTACAGTATTAGTTTTGGAGAATAGACTATTGATTAATAATTCTGGTGTCAGTATTATCTTTCTCTCTTTTTGTAATTTTAAATTTTTGACTGCTGTGGCTACGTACAGAAATGCGATCCTGGAAAGACTCGGACGGAATGATGGGAATCTTGCCGCCAACACGACCAAACCGCCGCTCAAGAGACTCCTGAACAGATTCTGTAGAAGGGATAGTCCAACTCGTGATTCAGGGCCAATTTACTAGGCTTGAATGGGGGTATGGGGGACTTTTTGGGGGGTTGGTATGTGATGTAACTCCAATACGATGGCGTTAGTTTGAATATACAGTACAGTATTCTGGCTATCATCAGATGCTTTTACCAAGCTTAGGAACCATCTTTATTAACCAAAGAGTTTCAATGAACCCTCTGACTCTCACAGATCCTAAACTAAATAAACTGGTATGATGATAGCCATAATAAAAGGAAGAATGGTGTAACCATCATAGAGGAGGCTAATCAAAACCAGACAGGGGAAGTAGAAAATTAACTTTGCTAGGTCTGATCGTGAGTCAGGGCGGATATACAAACATTTTAGAACCTTGGGTGGGGGCAAGTGACTGAGTAGAATATAAATAATGATAAATGAAAAAAAAAAAATTGTCCAGGTATAACTACAGTAAAGCCTCTCTCTTTTGGACCTCGTAGATCCTGTAACCCCGTGCTTCTGGATTAGGTACCCTGTCTAGATATTAAGTCTGGACATTACCTCATTCTATCCAAAATTAGCCAAGTGCAGTATGATGCAGTTTTTAACAAAGTGCATTCCCTTGATTGACAGGGCTAGGGTGTGTCATTGTTACAGGGTTTTAACTGGACATTTGCCATTAATCGGTAGGCCGAGCTGCCCAAACTCTTGCCATCTACCAATAGCACGGCGTGGGATCGAACTGCTGCCCCTTCAATCAGCAGTCAGACGCGCTACCGACCATGCTACGGCCCGTGGTAGAGAGGGGATTTACTGTATCATGTTCAAAATGGGAGGTGGCGACATGGGGGAGGGGAGGGCTTGAATAATTTTGAGACAGCAACATGTTCATAATGTTTTGGTTCCTGCTGTGACTGTCCTAGTGACTCCTGTAGCTAGGGTTCAGTCTTATATCAACTGAGTCTAGGCCTCTGTGGGTGTGAGGAGGAAGACTGACAAGTGCCAAATGGTGATATAAAGTTATTGTGGTAATTGACGAGTTGGTTGCATGTACAGACAGCCCCCTTTTCAGGTCTGTGCTTGCAGGATAAAAGCTGAAACAGAAAGCAATTTGAGGATAATAAAATGGACTAGCAAAGATCAATACAAAAATAATATAGTAGAACCAAAATAGTGAGAAGGTAATCAAAGGTGTAGGCATGGCAGGGAGCGACTCACAGCAATTCGCTGGGCAAATTTTTCACTAGGAGTCACAGAAATGTCTTGGTGAAAGTGTTTGGACAGGGAATGAGACACAGAGTCTGCAAAAGAAGCATCAAGATTTACAATTATCCTATCCTGAATATCTTACTGTTTACAATAATTTCATAATTCAGTCTACCTATAAAAGATCCTGCAAAAGAAGTATGTATCATGGTTTACAACAATCCTATCATGAACATCATACTATACCCTGTTCCAAATAGATAAGCCAGCAATCGTGAACCCTAACCTCTGCAACTCAAAAAAGGCTAGAGCAAATGGGCTGTAACTTTCCCCACCCATTCCCTGGCTGATCCTTCCCCATTGGTAGAAATATTAGCACGATTACTCTAGTCATTTGTGAGTTATAGAGATTAATGTTCAGGAGTTTTTACCTACTTATTAGAAACAGGGTATAGTTACAATAATTTTATAGTTCAGTCTACCTATAATAAATCAAAAAAAGAATACTGGTACACATATGAAACCTCTCTTATCCCTTCCAGAATTTGAGGACGCAATTTTACACTTTATTCTGGTTATCGTAAGACGGTTTTATGTAATTTAGGAAGGATCTCTAGGAATCAAAGTAGTATGTATGTATATACACAGGCACGCTAGGGGTGGCTGACTCGAAACAAAGTCCGAACAGGGACAACACAAAATAACATAATACAACTCAGTCTAATAATATCCAGAATAAACTGTCAAAATGTGCCATAATCCTAAAGGGGATAATCAGTAAGCAAGGATTAATACTGCTAAATTATTAATATAAGTTATAGTTTTTGGTGAAAACATGTAAAACTAATTCAATAACGATAAAGAGATTAGTTAATATAATGGACTGTTAAAGTTATACATATTAATAGAAACTATTACAAAACCTAAATAGTTTAACATTACAGAGATCAGTGGCGGATCCAGGGGGGGGGGGGCCCCCCCCCTTAGTGACCAAAATTGCGCCCTTACATCTGATATATACTGCATTTTATCTGAAATACAATACATATAAAGAATATTGTGTGAATTATGGCGCCCCTCATGTATATCAGCCCCCCCCCCCTTAAGCCTGAGCTGGATCTGCCACTGACAGAGATAGTTTTAAGGCATCTAATCAAAGATTATAAAACTGCCACACATATTAGGATTTAACATCACTAATTTATGTTTTGCAAGGTACTGTATATGCTAAGTATAAAACATTAAGGCTATGCCATCATAGCACCAATATGACATCATGACCAGTGCTAAGCATCACTACCATTTAAATCTGAAATACTTTTAAGTAAATGTAAAATGAAGTATGTGTTCATCTTTTACTAAAATTATTGCTCTGATAGTGTTTGCACAATCAGTGACTTGACCAGTTAGGGTAAATGAGAAGGTCAATAAAAGCGTGATAATAACATTCATATTGCAGTAATAGGAGTAGGGAGACTGCAAGTGAGCCACAAAAACCAGCCACCCAGGGTGGGATGGAACTTGCACAATCCCGCGGCCATACCACTCACCTACAGAAGAGCATTAAAAGGGTGGGAGTGCCTGGTTAAGGCACTTTACCTCCCCACCCCCCAACGCCTCTCCCGAGCAGCTCAGCAATACAGGTCCAGGCACAACAGCAGTATAGGGCGGGTGCCCAACCCCGAAAGGAGTTGATATAGGGGAGCTATCCCCCCGCCAAAGGCGGCTTTCTAGGGCCTTTCCTAGCTGATGCTGAGAGGATTGGGTTCTAGTCATGTGGTGATGGGCTGGTTTATTAGAGTGAGAGCTGAGCGATCTCTGCCATACCCATAGCTTACTCTGACGGTTCCTTTTACTTATATATTTTCTAGATCTCAAGTGGCGGCGTCTTTTCCGTGGATTGACCTTCCTACTGCCAACCTAGAGGTTGGCAGATAGGGAGCCAAAGCGTCACCTTTTTCCTTTGCCCCTCAATTTTCCCTTCATAATTGCTGAGGGGCACAGGGCCTTGGGTGGGGCTTGGGTTTCCCGGGCGTTTCCGCACCCTCCTCAGCTCCCTGCCTTAGAGTGGCTTCAGTCACCCGGGCTTTATTAGTGGTAAGCAGGGAGGGTTTTGTGGGGCCACTCGTTTATGGCCTTGGCCTTGCTCAGGACCTTGGGGCTGTTTGGCCAGACAGCCTGGGGAACAGCAACAACAACAACAGCAGTATATTTATGGAGCAAACTAATTGAACATAAATCATTGAAACATCGTATACTGTACTAATAAATCAAGTAAGAGTTTATCTATGGTACACATATATAAAGTATGGTTGAACTCACCCAGCAGATGGTAAATAGTTAGAATCTATCCTATACAGTGCTTAAAAGTGAACATTATCTATGGAACAAACAAAGTAAACATGAATAATTGAAAGATGCATGGTACAAATATATCAAGTACAGTAGTGCACCAACCTTCGCATCAATTAAGCTTGTGACATCAACCTTCGCGGCATACCCCAAATAATCTTAATTTCCAAGTTAGCGCGAAGATATTCAACTTCCGTGCAAAAAGTACCAGTAATTGGGACAATTCCTCCTATAAATGGCATTGTCGCCGTGTGTAGCGCTGAGAAAATCAATTCACGATTAAGAAAGTTAGATCTATCTCATATATTTTTGTCTCAATAGGAACAATGACCCGACCTTCGCGAAATCAACCTTTGCGTGATCATTTTTCTCACGGCACCGATTATGCACGAAGGTTGGTGCACTGTACGAGTCATCTATGATACACAAAAATAAAGCATGGTTGAACCCACCCAGAAGATGATAGTTGGATTCTCTCTCATACTTGAAGGTGAGTCTGCCATAGGACACGTGGTTGAGGTTCTTAAGCCATTCAAAGTAAGAGACGGTGACACCACCAGCATTAATGTACAGGTCTGGGATCACCAGGACGTTCTTGTCTTGCAGGATCTTGTCAGCTGCTGGGGTGGTCGGACCGTTGGCAGCCTCCGCAATGATCTGGATAGAAAGAGTACTTGATCTCGACCATCTACCTTGCCTTAGTCTTCTATTGTCAATTTAAAATAATGTCTTTGGTATACAGTACTGTAATTTTTGTTAATAAATGACCTCTTCCATCTTCTTAGAATTGGCCATAATGTTTTTTTTTCAATTTATTTTATAACTACTATGTTTGTTACACTTCTCATACACCAGGTTAATTTGGGAGGGAGGGAAAGAAAAGAGATGGGAGAGGGAAGGGGAGGGAGAGGGGGGAGGGAGAGAGGGAAGGGGGAGGGAAAGGAGAGGAGAGGAGAGGAAAGGAGAGGAGAGGAAAGGAAAGGAAAGGAAAGGAAAGGAAATGAAGGGAAGGGAAGGTATAGAAGGATGGTAAGGAGGGAGGGAGGGAGGGAGGGAGGGAGGGAGGGATGAATGAATACATGGATTGACAAACAGATCCACATAAATAAATAAATAAATATGTGAACACAGACCTTAGCTTGAATCTTGTGAGCGTTGCCTTTGTGAATGACCTTCTCGATGGCGGCGGGGATGAGGATGTCACACTTCTCGTACAGCAGGTTATCCCCTTGGTAGGTCTCCGCGCCGGGGTAGCCCATTATCGTCCCCTGCTCGATCTTCCAGTTCTCCAGTTCCTGTTGGGATGATAAGACTTATATGTTGTACGGCTAAAATAAAATGCACTATACAGTACATACATTATTTTGTAGACTGAGTGGTCCATACAAGGTGCTGTTTCATTCTCACGTCGTGATGGCGGCGTACCAGGTAGCCCTATTCAGAGCTTCCCCACTTGTCAGTTTTCCAGATTTGAGAAAAGAAAATATGGTCTGATCCCACGCCTTTCTAGGTCTACCCTTCCGTGCAGCTCCCTCCTTGGTCACAAACTTGTATTTTTTTACCCAGTTTTTTTCATCTATCCTCTATACATCCATCCATAGAGGGGATCGATGTTTAACCCAGCAAGTGCGGCAAGACTTATATAAGGCCTACCGGTGGGCTGCGGGAAGCCTTATATAATCCAAGGCCTAAACAAAAAACATTTAAACCAGCCCAGTATCAATTTTGTTTTTTTCTTTTTTATTGCCCCTTGGCCATGGCAAATATCACTCCTCCACATCCCCTCCTTCCCCCTTCAATTATCACCTATTCTCCCTGTTATTGCCTTATTCTTAGGTATATTTTCGTGCTAACATTAGCGAGTTGCTAGCAGGGCGTGATCATCTGTGTTACCAAGCGTGGGAAAGAGCGAGAGAGAGAGTATCGTGCGACAGTGTCTCTCCAGATGTGGGGAGGAGTGGAGGAGTGGGAGGCTGGCTCACACTCGATGATTACAACTCCCGGCCTCTGTTGCCGATTTTGACCAGCCAAACGCTGTTTCCACTTGTTTTATTGCTGTAACAGGTTAATACCTTCATAATCAATGTAAAATAGGCGCATATGGATAAGTATTAATGATATTTATGGTACGATGACGATTTGAGTGAAGAAAACAGCCTAAATACCTCCGCACAGGGAGGGATGGCCACTACCCCCCCTGCGCACTTCTTAGGTTATGACTTTTGTCCACAGAGAGTGTGGTTACAGTTTCATGTCCTAAATGGCGGCTTTCCAGACAACCCAGTCAAGGACTGCCTCTGTTGTCAAGTTCTTTATATTGAGATCGGATCGGAATACAGTACTTGATCCCAAGTTTTTATAGGTCTACCCCTACGCACAGATCATTCCGTTCCCTTCTATTGATGGCCACGTCTCCGAGGCATAGGTCATCGCACACCTAGCACACGGGGTATACACCTTCCCTTTAAGGTGAAGTGGGAGCCCTCTCATGGTCAGGAGTGGCAACAGCTCTTAAACTTCCCTCAGCCACTTCTAACTCTAGCAATGAAGCCAGTGTCAGTGCCACCTCCAGCAGAAACCATATCGCCCAAATAGCAGATTTTATTCACACAATCAACACTAATAGGCAGGTCATTTAACACAAGTTCTCCTTTGCACACTGCACATTCAAAGTCTATGATTCTTGTCAAAGGTCCTCTAGCTCCACTGCATCTCTTGTGTACCCAGTCACTAGAGACGCAAAATTGAATCGAGTTACTTCCCACATACTGAGCATGGATAGTCACCGCTTCTTTCCATAATTCCGCGCCCTATTCCACTAATCATGACCTTTGTCAACTCTTAGACCCTTGTTTACCATACCCTCCCTCCATCTTTTGAACTTTGCCTCTGCTTCCTGCGCACTATCTGCGATAAGAACTAGATCATCTGCATATAGCAACTCCCAGATAAGAACTAGATCATCTGCATATAACAACTCCCATGGGAGTCCTGTCCTACAGTCCCTTGACAGAGCCTCCAGGACCAAAACAAAAAGTAATGGGCTCATTTATTTATGTACAGTAGAGCATATTAACCACAGTACTGAACCTTGGTGAACTCCAACTTTCACTGGGAACTCTTCGTTCAGGACCCCATTCCCTCTAACTGCTGCTCGTGACCCCTCATACATTCTCATTATCACATACACCAGCCACTCTTCTACTCCAAATTTTCTCATAGCCCACTACATTATTTCCCTTGGCACCTGGTCAAAGGCCTTCTCCAGATCTACAAAAACTAGGTATAACTCCTTGTTTTTCTCTAAGAACCTCGCTTGCAGTTGCCTAAGAATTAATAAGATAGCATCAGTTGTGCCACGTCCCGGCATAAATCCAAACTGCATGTCGCTGATGGCAACACTTTTCCTGATCATGCCTCAGGGGAGACTGGTGTCAGCTTATTCACTGAGATGATAAACACCATTATTAAAGATGAGAAAAAATCCCTGAGGATTGGCACAAAAGTGGAATAGTAAATATATACAAAGGAAAAGGGGATGCGCTAGATAGAGGTAAAATAGAGGTGAAAATGCTTGACCAAATCATGAAGGTCATGAGGGTTTGATCAGGCAAAGCATATCCATTGATGATATGCCGTTTGGTTTTATGCCAGGACGTGGTACAACCGATGCTATCTTCATAGTCAGGCAGATACAGGAAAGATACTTACTAAAAGGCAGGGATCTTTACTTTGTGTTTGTAGACCTGGAGAAGGCCTTTTGACAGGGTGCCTAGAGATGTTGTGCAGTGAGCTATTAGGAAACTTGGTGTGGAAGAGTGGCTGGCTGCCTTGGGGTATCTGGGGTAGTTTCATGCTTGCATGGTACTAGATACTTGATTACATACATAACATTTTAAGACCGAGTGCTCCACACATACGTGCAGTTTCAGTCTCTTGTCCTAATGGCGGCGTTCCAGGCAACCCTGTTAAGGGCTGCTTCACTTGTCAAGTTTTTAAATTTGAGATCGGCACGTATAGTCCGATCCCAGGTCTTCCTCGGTCCACCACTTGGTGCAGCTCCCTCCACAATCACAGACCTGCATCTTTTCACCCAATTTTGTTCATCCATTCTCTCCACATGTCCATACCATCACAGTCTACTTGAACGCATCTCCTCGCTAATACTCTTTATACCTAAACGTCTCCTCAGCTTATCATTTGTTGTTCTATCCTGTAGCCTGGCCCCACACATCCATCTCACCATTCTCATCTCATTACATTCCATTCTGTTGACATCCTCTACTTTAACGGCCCATGTTTCTGAGGCATACGTCATTGCACTTCTAACACATGAGGCATACACCTTTACCTTCAGGGGGAGAGGCATCTTTTCATGGTCAGAATTGGCAGCAGTTCTCTGAACTTCCCCCAGCCACATCTAATTCTAGCAACAGTGGCAGCCTCGGTCCCACCACCGGCAGAGATGGTATCTCCTAGGTAACAAAACTTGTCCACCAGCTCCAATGACTCATTTCCAAAATTCACAGCCACAGGATCATCATTTAACACAAGCTGACCGTTGCACACTACGCACTAAAATTTCTCTATTTCTGACTTATCCTTCGGCAGGGGTCCTTTTATTCTACTACAGCGCTTACTCCCATGGTGCACCCAACATCGACAGATGCTACATCGAATCGATTTAGCGCCCACACCCTTTCCACACACTGCACATGGGTATGCACCGCTCTTTTCCACATTGCCTCGTCTCAATCTACAATGCATAACCTTGGTTTTGTTAATATTGACTCTTAAACCCTTGCTCGCCATGCCCTCTCTCCATATTCTGTATTTGGCCTCAGCATCTTGCACATCATCATCATCATCATCTCCGACGCCTTGCTTCCCCCTGGGAAACCCCCACTAGAGGATGGCCATGACAGAAACGTCTCCAAGCTACTTTGTCAAGACATGCCTCCTTTGCCCGTGCCACAATGCCCCTTCCACTACGTGGAAGTTTTTCTTCAATATATTTTTCCACTTTCTTTTCCCATACCATAGGTGGTCTTCCACTACTAGCGGTTCCACTCACCTGACTCCCATATATCTTTCTTGGCATTCTGTCTTCATCCATGCTCTGAACATGACCATACAACCTCAAAGTACTTCTCTTTATCCACTCAACCACACCACAATCAATGCCCAAAGCCTGCTCTTCCATTCCAAAGGACTCGTACACTTCCCTATTACTTGGCCCATCTAGCCTATTCATGCCAGCTGCCATTCTGAAAAAGCTCATCTCCACAGCTCTTAGTTTGAAGAGGTCCTCGTCACTTGCCGTCCATGTCTCGCTTCCATACGAGAGTGTTGGGAGCAGCACACTGTTTCTCAGTGACTTTTTGACTTCCTGGCTAACCATTCTTCCTTTGAGAATACTATCAAGTTCTCCAATCACTTTTCTCCCTTGCATTTTTCTCTCTTTTATCTCACTCTCCATTTTACCATATTTGCATAGTACTGTACAGCTCCCAAATACTTGAAACTTTCAACCTCTTCTAGTACTTCATTTTTCAATTTTATTTTACAACTTTTCTTGTGTTCTTTCTTGATTCTATATTTTTCCTTAAAATCTATAGTTTCATGCATTCTTCTCTCAAACACCATTACCTTACATTTCCCTACATTGACCTTTAACTTTCTCTTTTCACATACCCTGTCAAAGTCAGTGACCACTCTCTGAAGTTCTTCAGCATTTTCCGCCAACAGGACTGCATCGTCCGCATATAGGCATGTTAAAATCTTCCATGTTCTTCCCTCTGATTCCAGTCTAGCTCCCACACCCATTGATACAGCCCTACATTCCCTAATCACTCCATCCATGTATATATTGAACAACCAAGCTGACATGACACATCCCTGTCTTACACCTACATTGACCTCAAAACTTTCACTTAACTTATCCCCTACCTTCACATTGGCATTGCATTCCTATAAAAAGATTTTACTGCCATTAGCAACTTTCCTCCCACACCATATACTGTTAACACATCCCACAGGCCCTCCCAGTCTACTTTGTCGTAGGCTTTTTCCAAATCCATGAATGCTGCATAGAGTTTTCTGTTTTTGGCCAGATACTTCTCTACCAACAATCGCATTGAGGCTATCTGGTCAACGCAGCCCCTGCCCTTTCTGAAACCTCCCTGTTCCTCGCCTATTTTGTCATCCGTTATCTTCTGTAGCCTCTGTGTTACTACTCTTGCGTGTACCTTTCCAGGTATGCTAAGCAAGCTAATTCCCCTATAATTCTTACACTCATCTTTACTACCCTTCCCTTTGTACAAGGGTACTATCACTGCTTTCCTCCAGTCCTCTGGTACACTTTCCTTTTCCCATGCTAATTTACATAACCTATGCATTATGTCAACAGCTTCTTCTCCTCCATATCTCAGCATTTCACCTGGGATGTTATCTACTCCAGCAGCTTTGCCCATTTTAAGTCTATTGATTGCTTCTTTTACTTCTTCTCTGCTTATCTGGCTTTCAACTACCCTGTTTATTCTACCTCTCTCCATTCCTATGGATGAGATCTTTGCCTTCCCCCTACTCTTTACAGCTAAGCTACTAAAATGATCTTTCCATACTTTCACCACACCATCACCCTCTACCACTTCCCCATTCATGTCCCTCATCCTACCACCTGAGACACTCTCAGTCTTCTTCCCTCTGGCTTCTTTCACAGCTCTGTAGTATGCTTTCCTGTCATTCAGAAATTGTTCACTAATCTTTCTCCCATATGCCTCATCTGTCTTCCTTTTAGCGTCTTGTATCGCCCTCTTCACTCTTTGTTTCAAATTTTTATATTCTTCTTTCCTCGCATCTCTAGTTTCTCTAGGTATATTCTTTTGCAGCATACTCTTTCTGAACTCTTTCTTCTTTTTCACTATTTCTTCTATCTCTTTACTAAACCATGCATTACCTTTCTTCTTCCACATTTTAAAGGTTTTCTTCCCACATACTTTCTCAGCTGCTTTAATCATGGAGTCTCTTGTACCTTTCCATACTTCGTCTACAGTATTTCCCAGATCTATCATAACATCCATGTCCTTCATAGTCTCTTTCAGGATGTCCTTGTATTTTGTTGCAATACATTCTTCATTTAATTTTCTCACATTTATTCTCTCTACTGTCAGTTTTCTCTCTTTCCTCTCATATTTCCACTCTTTCCTTATCCTCACTTTTGTCAGCACTGTATAGTGGTCTGATCCCGTCAGCATACCTCTTACAGCTTTTGAATCTAAAATTCTTCCTTTTAGTCCGGAGTCCATCATGGCGTAGTCAATTAGAGATTTCTGTTCCTGCTCACCTTCACCTCTGTGCCATGTATATCTATGAATGTGACGATGTTCAAAAAATGTGTTAGCCAGAAACATCTCTCTCTCCGCACATACTTCCAAAAGGAAGTCACCATTCATATTCCTACCCTCCACAACCCATTTACCCACTATAACTTCTATCTCCTCGTTTCCAACTCTACCATTCATGTCGCCTACTAATATTACTTGTGTACACTCTTGCCTTTCTCTTATACATTTATTGACTTTATTCCAAAATTTTCTATTTTCTTCCGCATCTTTCCCAGTATCTTGGTTGACTGGTGCATAGACACACATAAAAGTATACCTATCTATCCCAATCTTGCACTCACACCATACAATTCTTGAGTCCACGCATCCATAGTTTTTCACACACTTCCTCAACCTTTCTGACAAAATTACTGCTACCCCTTCCTTTTTCTTACGTTTATATCCTGCATCCAATCCAGACCAGACAACCCATCCTTCCCCACCCCACAAATCATGCTCACTCTCACCATCCCACACTCCAGAACCCAACAGGTGCGTCTCACCTACCCCACACACATCCACACATCCATCTTTAAGCTCTCGCATCAGACAAGAGGTATCTCTTGCACATTGTCAGCTATTAGGACATCACCCCCTATATATCTACTCTATACCCTCCTCACTCTTGCCAGTGGTATTTATATCTTATATTTCCAAGCAGCTTTGCCTTGATTCAGTAAAGACCATAACTACTACTGTACAGTAAATAATAAATACAAAATCCACTTGACACTTAAGATTCCACATTACCTTATACTGTATATATCTTTTATTCATTACACACTTGCATATCAATTCTTCTCGCACGTTCTATAGTATATGTGTCTGTAACTCTTATACTTAACCCAGGAACTGCGATAAGCCTTCCAGAAAGCGTGGTATTAAAAAAAAAAAAAAAAAAAAAAAAAAAAAAAAAAAAAAAATGTGCCAGTGAATGTATCAAAATTAGGTGACACTCGGAAAGTAGTACAGTAGTATCCTTCACTCCTTCCACCCTTTATGCCCCACCCCCCTCCATCCCTCAACTTGACCATATATTTTACCCATATAATAGCAGTCCATGGTTTAAGAAAATTATTTATTGTTATTGTAGTACTTTCCATTTACACTTCTCTATGTTCTTTAACTAATCTAAATCAAAAGCTACACCAGACCAGCCAAAATAGAACTAATAAGAAAGTTTTGGCTGGGTAAAATAGTCACCTTGGGGTCGATGCCGTCGGGGTTGTATATCTCACCGTCCACCTCCTTGATGCCGACACAGGTGGCTCCAGCACGGTGCAGGTATCTCATGGTGTGTAGACCCACATTACCCAAGCCCTGTCAACAATAATTATTTATTTTAAATACAGGTGCTCAACCACTAATCTGGAATCTTCGGGATCAAATAATGTTCCCAGTTTTAAGACAAATTTCCCTAAACAACCCTAAAATGTATTGTACAGTAGGGTAAATAAATAAATACACAACCACTTAGAAGTACTGTACTTAAAATTTAACCCCATAATATTAACGCCTTACGAGCGGGCCCGTCAGTTTTTTTTTTTAACCCTAAATGGCCTTGTTTCCGTGCTCTTTTTCATGCATAAACAAGAGCCAGAGCGTAATACAACTATGTATCCCTGAAAGGGCGTAAATTGAGCTTTCCAATGACACCAGAACCATCCTTCTACGACCACGCGTTCTCTTGCAACGATCGTGCAAGACGAGTGCAAAAACCCTAAAATACGGTAATTTCCTTATATAATTCCCTGTGTGGCGAGGTAGGGAGGGTGAAGTTGTGTGGAGTAGATGTCAGTAGACGCGCGGGGTCCGTGCCGAGCGGTCATGAGGTAACCTACGCTCCTCCCTCTCTCAGAGCCATTCTTGCTCAAAAATTGCACACGGACTAAAGTCGGGCCCCGCCACATAGTCCAGATTTTTAGATACGGACTTAAGTCGGGCCCCGATAGACAAGGGTTAAAGCAGATAAAAGAGGGTAATGCATTGATAAATATACTGTATAAATAGTGCAAAATTTGAGTGTAGGCCTACAGATGCACTGCAAGTTACAATACAGGTCTTTCGTCACTCACTCGGCACTGCGTCGGCATTGTGAAGTAATTTCACGGCCACTTAATCCTCCAGATCCGGCTATGTTCAAACCTTCGCGGGCTTTAGATCCTCGCATTTTTCATGAATATTGTGATTTTCGCATTCAGCGGTGCACCAAGTGTCACTATATCACAATTCGCGGTTTCGCGCCAACATTGAAAAATTCCCATGTTTAACCCCCGCACTTTGGTTGTCCTCTTATACGCCACACCGAAGCTCCACCACGGAACTCGGTAGGCCTCTTATACTCCCGCGAGCATAATATTCACGACCGCGTAACAGAACAACCCGACGGCATAGCGATGTCCGGTCAACAAAAGGATCAAGATAACAATATGTACTTCATTTTCCAATTAAGTACAGTACAGTAGGGTCCCCATTTGTGCGTGTTCGAGTTGTGCAAGCTACCAAAAATATTAATTTAATAATTCCAAACTGTGCTAATATTGTTCGAAGTGTGCGAGCGCCGGAATAAAGGTAAGCAAATCCGTGGAGAAACCCAAATGTACGAGTTTCATCACAGCTGTGAGAGATACGTCATGCGTCACAGCCAGCTTGGTTATCGGGTGGGAGGGGGTAGTCGGCCATATTTTTTTGCTCCCGCTCTAGTGCACGCATAGCTCCGTGAGAAATTTGTATACCTTGAGCGGCTGACCATCACACTGGAACTAAAGCAGAAAGTTATCGAGTTAAAGGATGCTGGAAAAGGAAATTCAGTTGTAGCCAGGCAGTTGGGACTTACCGAGTCAAATGTTAGATCAATTTATAAGAAAAAAGGAGACGAAGACGGGGCTGGGGCCGGGGTAGCATAGCTGCACTCGCCCTGCCGCAGGGGTTTGCCTCGGAGCCCCCTAGCTTAATGTGAGTAAACAATGACTTATTATTGTTTAATTATTGCTTACTTTTATTTATATTATGTATTGTTATGAATATGTGTCAGTTAGTGTTGTTTTGTATAGGTAATATGAAGTTGAACCCCTAAACTCGGGACATTCCATCCACCAAATTAATTATTTCCCATAAGATACATGTTTCGAGTTGTACGATTTCGAGTTGTGCACCCTCATTCATCCACCAAATTCTCGCACAATTGGGGACCCTACTGTATATCTTTTTACCTATTACCATTGCTTAGCTATTAAGAAAATAAGGCCATAACACCCAACACGCGCCGATTCCGCGGGTACAGAGCGTAAGAATACTGCCGAGGCGGAAGGGTTAACACTTTACTCGAAATCCTAGTGTTTTGCGGCAAAATTACAAGATAAATTTAAAACCACCCGTCAAGCTGCCAGAATTCGAACGTCTTTTCCCAGCCGTTTTTTCTTGGATGACGTCAGCAACGTCCTTTCCGTGGCTAGAGGACCGTCCAAATCACAAGCGAAGTGGTTGTTTCGCCATGTGCTTTGCCTATGTCGGATCTCTATCAAAACTTTTTTTCCCCCCCCTATGTAACAGAAGGCAGGTTGCCTGTAATGAGGATCTCCCCCAAAGCCAAAATCAAGGGACATCATTAAACCTGATACCCCGCTTCCAGAGGAAGCACCCCTAAAGGGATGGCCATGGTAGAAACTGCCTTCAGGCTCCCAGACATGCACTGACTGACACACTCCACAGTGCTATTTCCACTAAGTGGATTATGACCATTAACAATGAAGGAGCAGACCCAGAGCAGTCTCTCACCGGGATGGCAGTTCCACCACTGTTTTGCTATTATATTTACGCTAGTGGGGCCCTGGCTGGAAGCATACCAAGCACAGGAATTTTCTGAAGATAGGAACCAGTGGTCCACTGCTCCAGAAGCTGATTGCACCACCAAAGTAGCGGGCAGTGGGGTCCCCGCATCCCTACGCCAGAGAAACATCGAGATAAAAATGCCTGGGCACATGAAGTTTACAGCAGTTTAAGTCATAGGATGAAGGAAAGATTGGTTAAGGGAGAGAGTTCCAGAGTTCGTTTATTGAGTAGAAGAAAGGGGATGCGCTAGATAGAGGAAATTATAGGGGCCTGAAAATGCATGACCAAATCATGAAGGTCTGTGAGAGAGTCCTTGAGGGTTTGATCAGGCAAAGCATCTCTATTGATGATATGCAGTTTGGTTTTATGCCAGGACAGGGGTACAACCGATGCTATCTTCATAGTCAGGCAGATACAGGAAAGATACTTACTAAAAGGCAGGGATCTTTACTTTGTGTTTGTAGACCTGGAGAAGGCCTTTGATAGGGTGCCTAGAGATGTTGTGCAGTGGGCTATGAGGAAACTTGGTGTGGAAGAGTGGCTGGTGCGTGTGATAATGAAGATGTATGAGGATTCGCGAAGTGCGGTGAGGGTGAAGGGTGTACTGAGTGACGAGTTCGCAGTCCGTGTTGGAGTCCATCAGGGTTCAGTGTTAAGCCCCCTCCTCTTTATTATGGTCTTGGAGGCACTGTCTAGAGTTTTTAGAGGCGGACTCCCGTTGGAACTGCTTTATGCAGACGATTTAGTCCTAATAGCTGACAGTATGCAAGATGCTGAGGCCAAATTCAGAGAGTGGAGAGAGGGCATAGCGAGCAAGGGTTTAAGAGTCAATATTAACAAAACCAAGGTTATGCATTGTAGATTGAGACGAGGCAATGTGGAAAAGAGCGGTGCATACCCATGTGCAGTGTGTGGAAAGGGAGTGGGCGTTAACTCAATTCAATGTAGCATCTGTCGATGTTGGGTACACCATGGGAGTAAGCGCTGTAGTAGAATAAAGGGACCCCTGCCGAAGGATAAGTCAGAAATAGAGAAATTTGAGTGCGTAGTGTGCAAAGGCGAGCTTGTGTTAAGTGATGATCCTGTGGCTGTGAATTTTGGAAATGAGTCTTTGGAGCTGGTGAACATGTTTTGTTACCTAGGAGATACCATCTCTGCCGGTGGTGGGGCCGAGGCTACCACTGTTGCTAGAATTAGGTGTGGCTGGGGGAAGTTCAGAGAACCGATGCCAATTCTGACCATGAAAAGAATGCCTCTCCCCCTGAAGGGAAAGGTGTATGCCTCATGTGTTAGAAGTGCAATGACGTATGCCTCAGAAACATGGGCCGTTAAAGTAGAGGATGTCAACAGAATGGAGCGTAATGAGATGAGAATGGTGAAATGGATGTGTGGGGCCAGGCTACAGGATAGAATACCAAATGTTGAGCTGAGGAGACGTTTAGGTATAAAGAGTATTAGCGAGGTGATGCGTACAAGTAGACTGGGATGGTATGGACATGTGGAGAGAATGGATGAACAAAATTAGGTGAAAAAATGCAAGTCTGTGGTTGTGGAGGGAGCTGCACCAAGGGGTGGACCGAGGAAGACCTGGGATCGGACTATACGAGCCGATCTCAAATCCAAGAACTTGACAAGTGAAGCAGCCCTTAACAGGGTTGCCTGGAACGCCGCCATTAGGACAAGAGACTGAAACTGCACTTATGTGTGGAACACTCAGTCTTAAAATGTTATGTACTGTATGTATGTAAAGACTGAGAAACTTTGCCAATTCTTAGGTTGGAAAGCTGGACAGAATAGGAGTAGGACTATGTTGAAAGGCAGGTGCCTCGCACTAACCGCAAGGGAGGGGGTATGCACTGAAAGAGCTCTGAAGAACACCGATTGTTGTAATAACGATAGAAGAGTGAAAGAGATGCAACATTGCGGCATATACTGTAGATAAAATAGGGATGGAAGCTGGAGGGATACAAGCTTTGGTGAACTGAGCCAGCCGTCCGGCTGGCTCAGTTGATAGCGTGCCTGATTCCCATCTTTAAGGTCTCGCGTTCAATCCCCGCTCAGATTGAAAAGTTTTTCTGGGATATAGCCGGCGGTTACCATCTCCCCATGAGCAAGGGGGATGGGTAATGGTCTCTGGTAGACTAAAGAAAGCCAAGCGGCACTTGTGAATCCTCGAAGGAGGAGATACGGGCGCTATATAAGTAACCAGAAGATTATTATGAATATTATTATTATTAATGTCAGGGAGAAAGTAATTATAATTAGAAGTTTTCAATAACCTTACAATTGACTTCATACAATCCAATGATTAGAGGGAACTTTGGGGCTTGATAGTGTAATTAGCAGATTAATTTTCTTACAGTGTTGTGTAAGCCAGTGAAACTTGATAATACGCTTAATATAGAGTACAGTATTAACACTATATGGTGAAATTTGTTGAGGGTTATTATGATTTTGTTTATTTATTATTAAGGTTTTTATTGCTTTTGTCATATTTGAGCAAAGTATTAATAGCCTGTCCCCTAGACTAAAATAAACCCGCCACCCAAGACACTTTAAGCATAGAAATGCCCTCTCGACCCCTATAAGCTAAATACTGTATGTATATTTTTCAGTAGAAAAAATGCATGGTTTCTCCTAAATTGCAGGGTCAATATCGCTCACCCAGAAAAAATTGACACTTAAATCTCCAAAGTAATGGAAGTGAAACTGAAACTGAAAGAATCCAAAAAAAAAACTGCCTCCCACCTGATAGGGTTAAGGGGGTCACCGTTTTTTTTTTAATCTTTCTCTCCTTTTCTCTCTTTCCCTGGATTGTATCCATTCAACCCCATTCAACCAACTGTTTTAAGACGTTTATTCCCATCCAGGCGTCGATTTCTTCCTGGAGAGCGATAGCGAGCCAGCATTGTATGGAGAAATCCGGCTTCGCCAGGAAAATGTTACTATCGAAAAATGTACAAATTTAGATTGCTGTCAAAATAAAATAAAAAATATGCTTGGCGAGCAGTAAATATTGACACCTGGATGGGGATAAACGTTTTAAAACAGTAGGCTGAATGGGGCCGAATGGATACAAGCCAAAGAGAGAGGGAGAGAAAGATAAAAAAAAGCGAGGTGGGCTCCCTTAAGTGTTTCAGTGTATTCAATGCAAGAGAAGTACAGCAATCAAAGGATCATGGCCTCAGCTAAAATAACCCTTTCAGGATACAATAACGCTTTTAAAAATTTGATTATGGCTATAACTAGATAATTATATGTAGCTTAGGAAGGATCTGTGGAAGAAAAAAGGATAAGGATTGTCTCACCAAACCATCTGACAGCCATATATCGTTCCTAATCTTAACCCTCTCAGACATATGACGCGATTTTGAGCCGATTAGGGATACTTTAAAGCCTTTGTTACCATCAGGGGTATTTAGAAACTTTTAGTTTAGTTACTTCAACCTCTGCAGTTGTCTTTGAGTTAGCTGTGGGCAGAAAACTAATTTTGGAGAGGTACCGGTAATTATAAGAGTGAGAGAACTCTATTTCTTATTGCTAATCTGGCAACCTCTGCGTCATATGAGTCTGAAGGGGTTAATAAACTTGCCAAAATATTATGAAGAAGTACATCCTCAAATACTGGTGGGATTAATAATTGCAAAAATAATGAGTATGTTGGTGGTACTGCCTGCCAGGACAAACAAAGCTCTCTCGTGCTCAGTTGAAAAACTTGCATCCTTAAAAATGGACACCTGGGCTAGATTTGTTAAGGGGACCCACCTCGCTTTTTTTCTCTTTCTCTCTCTCTCTCTTTGGCTTGTATCCATTCGGCCCCATTCAGCCTACTGTTTTAAGACGTTTACTCCCATCCATGTGTCAATATTTTCCTGGTGAGCGGTAGCAAGCCAGCATATATATATTTTTGTTTTGAGAGCAAGCTAAATTTGTAAATTTTTCTATTGAAAAATTTCTCCGGCGAAGCCGGATTTCTCCATACAATGCTGGCTTGCTATCGCTCGCCAGGAAGATATCGACACCTGGATGGGGATAAACGTCTTAAAACAGTTGGCTGAATGGGGCCGAATGGATATAATCCAGAGAAAGAGAGAAAAGGAGAGAAAGAGAAAAAAAGAAGGTGACCTCCCTTAAGAGTATGGAGATAGATGAGTGTAAAGAAAACACAATATCACCAGAGGCACCAAGATGGCAGAAATACCAATCTCTTGTTACTTTAGAATATCTGTACCTGTACGATGAAGGTCTTGCCGCCCCAGCCTGGAGTGATGCCGATCATGGACATGTATGAGGCCTCGTTGATGAAGTTCTCCAGACCGTGGAAGACACCACGACCGGTGGCAGAGGTACGGCCGTGGATACCACCCTGGTTTACTGGCTTACCAGTCACACAAGCATGAGCGTTGATGTCGTTGTGGCCTGAAAGTGCCACATACACATGTTAATAGAAAATAATGACTGTATTCCGGATCAATACTGTATACCAATTGCATTATACAGTTAATGCTATAGCTTTGTTGTACACTTTAGGATAGCTTATTATTGTGTGTATCAAGGAAACATATATATCAGGAATTTGGATAACCTTGATAAACTTCAGAGGAATTTTGTCATTTGTAATACAGTAATGCTATGTTAAATGATATAATAATGCTAAAGTCATAATATGGCCATGGTTGCGTGGGATCACACCTTACGGTCTGATCTTGAATAAAAAATTACCCTGATAAGTGTGGCAGCTCTGAACAGGGCTGCCTGGAGTGCCACCATTACTCCGTGTGGAGCACTCGATCTTTAAATATATGTATGTACAATTGTACAGTACTATATATCAAACCGTTCAGACATTTATATAAATTAATGGTTCATATAGGCTCAATAAGCAATTTGTCCAAGTTCAAATATGAAGACATATTGGATTTATACTATTTAAAGGGCCACAGACATTTTCCTGTACTGAAGTTTATATTTTATCATACACAGAAGTGTATATTTTATCATACACATAAGTGTATATTTTATCATACACATAAGTGTATATTTTATCATAAATTTAAGAAAATATGACACTCTTGTTTTAAAACATTTGAAGGGCCACACAGACCAAGTCAATGTCCATCATTAGTTAATGTACACTATCTCCCGTGTATTGTTGGGTAGTGTGCTACAAACAATTGGCTCAAACTGTACAACACTGGTATTGCAGTATACTGTATATAGTGGTACTGTACTACAAAATTTCAATTATGCTTCATAACTTAATGTGAACATAACTACAGTATATTCTTTATTGCCAAGTATAAAGAAGTAAATTAATATTAATGTATAAATTCATTAAGTAACTACAAAAAGATACAGCAGAGTGCTACTAGAAAATATTCACACAAAAATATGTACTGTACAGTAAAACAAAGAAAATAAATATGTATGCATGTATGTAACTATGATGACCATTAATGCAGAGCAGTTACAGGTTAAAGCTGTTAACAATATGTATGAAACAAAATTGATACTTGATTTGATAGTAACATATAATGTAATCTACAGGCATCATTACCAAGTTGATTTTATATAACTATATCCTCAAGGTTCATATAATTATTTCAAAGATTACAGTGACTCAAAATTGAACTCAGAATTTATGTACATTCCCAATCACTAATACCCTCGACTCAAAATAATCTCCTTACTAATTCTTTACCATCTATATCTATCTATCTATATGCTCAGGCCCAATCCCCATTTTGGGGGTAGCCAACAATATATTTAAAATATTTAAAATTCTTTACCAAATACTTGCAATTCAGAGGTTAGCTTAATCAGTTGAAGGCTCAAAATGCGTTAGAATTAGTGACCGTGGCTGCACAGAATAGATGGTACAGCTATAGGTAATTGCAATAGAATTTGCATTATGTACATTTTAGTAATAAATTAAGAATCTAATCTATATTATAATGTGCAATGATGTTCCTGAGTGACTTCAGTGTTTTAGTGACAATGGGAGTGAATAACTACTATTTATAAGACCAAAGAGAATATAATGTTAATAGGAGCAGTAAGAATAATCATGCTTAGCAAATGTGCAATGAGCATAAATGTTATAGAAAAAGATTCCTAGAGTCTAATTCATTATGCTTTGTAACTTGCTGCGTAAATCAGTACTATACTAATCAAAACTAAAATTGCAAAGATAATCAATATTTTCTATATATAAAAGAAAAGAAAAAAATGCTACTTCTACTACGGCAATACACTAATAGGGAATGAAAACAGCAACTTACCAATTGAAAATAAAGTATATGGTACGTTTAACGGGACCGAATCTCTGAGGATTGTTCTTTGATGAAATAGGGTTTAAGAACATCTTACAGTATTGCATTTACACTAATATGCAAACTTTTCAAGAGCAAAGATTAGCTTCTACAGTGCATACAGGACTATACTTCTATTAAACCCTGAATAGCATGATTGCAAAATGAACCACAGAACACAATTACTAAAGCCTACTCCTAGTGAATGTTTCTTGTAGTTAAGCAATATGTAAACTTTCAGGAGAGGGCTAATTTCATGAGGAATTCGCTGTATGTTGAGTCATGAAAATTGACCTATGGCATCCTACCGTACATTGCCTCAAATCTAACAGTGGAAGTTTGCATAGCCAGTGAGCCACCATTAAGTAACTTGGACTATATAACAATGAAGACCTGCCACAATGCTGCCCCACCATGTAAAAATTGTGGCTGAATCTGGTGTGGTACCAGACAGTGCCAACGTAAGAATAGTCTAGTCGAGTCCCCTCCCTATCTCACCTATCCGCTTCTCATCAGCCTTGGCAGTGCCATACCACGGCAGCACCAATAGCAAGGCTATATTGTATAGTAATGGCTGTTGGTTCAAAAGTCTACCGCCATCCTCCCTATTAGTTGCCTTGTACAACAAGCATGGGGTATATTTTTATGCCTTCACCATAGATGCAGGCTCCCTTACCCCCTGGGGTTAATTGAGCGGAATTCGGCTAGACCAAATTGCCGTAAGTAAATATATATATGGTTTCAGGGTTAGTATATCTTGTAATGTAACTCATATATACACTGTACCAATAACCTAATATCATCGGATATGAAAGTCACTGTGGATTTCAGTTCCATACTCAATTAAGAAGAACTACAGTACATGCCCAGTTAAATTCCACATGCATAAGTTGGCTAAATTGTAGGAAACATTAGTATGCTGAAGCTAATCTTACTAATATTTTCAAATTATTTATGTAAGCGGCTCGCTTGGTGTAGTGACTAGCGTCTCGGACTTCCACCCAGAAGGCCCGGGATCGCGCCCACGCTCGGCGCATTAAAGATTTTTCACAATCACCGAGTCGTTACCATCCCTCATGAGCAAGGGGATGGGGTAGTAGTACAGGATCCCAATGGAAATACACCTAATCGGCCTTATTGGGCTATCCTTAGCTGGCTTAGCATGCGCTAGCTTTAAGAACTACTATTATTATTATTATTATTATTATAACTTTGTTTCCACTCATATTTAGAAGAATATAATACTGTACAAAAATATTTCGGGTTATAATTTAGTTTCTATCAAGCCTGATAGTGCGAGTCTTCTATATTATAGTGAAACCCTTCCACCATATCAGTCAAGTTACTATAGGGAGTCCTACATGTTATAGTGAAACCCTTCCACCATATCAGTCAAGTTATTATAGGGAGTCCTACATATTATAGTGAAACCCTTCCACCATATCAGTCAAGTGCTCCACCAATATTATCATAAGTTGTATGTGCACTTACTCTATCCATGGTCACAACTCACGCCACAAAATGAGGAACAAGTCACACTCGATAATTATCTTTAGGAAAGTTCTCAAGTTATATACAGTATATTAATACAATGCATCACACTAAACCAAACAAAATGTATACATTATTTTGGTAAAATAATTATAATCTTAGGATAATCTTATTACTTTTCGAGCACACACCAGA
The DNA here is from genome assembly GCA_032716605.1 of Paralithodes platypus. Classification (NCBI taxonomy): domain Eukaryota; kingdom Metazoa; phylum Arthropoda; class Malacostraca; order Decapoda; family Lithodidae; genus Paralithodes; species Paralithodes platypus. The sequence goes on along the minus strand of CM064506.1, from coordinate 11,961,317 downwards.
GAAAAAGGTTAATTATTATATCCAGAAACTGACATTACTGAATAAAAAACTCACTGCTATGGGAGCTGCCTCGTGTGGGCCGCGTGGCCTTGTGCAGTTTCCCGCGATCTTATGTTCAATCTACTAAAAGTGCATTTCTGTATGTCACCCATAAGCGAACAGAATTTCATGTTCATTTTTTGTTTGTGTCATTCTCTTTAGGTTTCTTCAAACCAAACAATTTCAAAAGGCTGTCAACTTTTGTTCGCCAAACAAAAAGCAAACAATGTCCATGTTTGTTTGCCAAACAAAAAGCAAACAAATAATGTTGTTTGCTCTGAGGTGATGTGCCAAAATGTTATAAATTAACAGTGAAAATATTCCATGCATCATGCAAACACCAAGTCTATGTTTACTACTGAACTGTACTATACAGTAAAACTTGTATTACCAGTAATGGGTTAGCAATGAAGAGACTAGGGGAAGTGACTCATCAGAAGATAATATCACCGACAATAGTATTTTGTTAACACCTTTCCACAGGCTACTTTGCTACAAATAATCCTTAATACAGTAGTCTATTCATTATCACCAGTCAAGAGTCTCAAGACATTGTCACCCCAATCTTCTTGAAACTCAGGGAGGGCTGGAGCAAATGGGGTGTAAATTTCCACACCTATTTAATTTCTGACTCTACCCAATGATGATTGCTCAAGTCCATTTTGAGTTAGAAGTTGGGGTTAGGATTTCTCAACTGGTCATAATGAACAGATTTTAATTATTAGTTGATTGAATGCTACTGTTCTAGAAATAATCGTTAACACTCAAGCCGCGGGGCCCGACATATGTCGGGCCAGAGAACCATGGACACCCCTGCGGGGCCCGACATATGTCGGAAGGGATGTTGAGCACATTATCGGCTCTGAGAGAGAGTCCACGCGTTGGGAGGACGATAGGCGGGCTCTGACCGCTCGGCACGGACCGAGTGCCGCGACTGACGTAACCTCTGCACCATTCCACACCCCCGGCCTCGCGAGACCAAGAAAAAAATAGGGAAATTACCGTATTTTAGGGTTTTTGCCCTCGTGTTGCACGATCGTTGCAAGAGAACCCGTGGTCGTACAAGGGTGATTCAGGTGACATTGGAAAGCTCTATTATCGCCCTTTCACGGATACATAATTGTATTACGCTCTGGCTCTTGTTTATGCATGAAAAAGAGCATGGAATGAAGCTCGTTTAGGGTAATTATGCCCGCCTGGCAGGTAGTAGAAGTTACAAATATCCCCGTTTGACAGGGGTTAAAACTAGTTTGACTGAAAATTGCATAGTCACATTTACAATTAGTACAAGTAAGCTAATTTAGTTAAATGTTTCTACACTACTTTTGTGTGTACTTGTAGACATGTAAATTTAGAATAAGTATTCCCAATTAATCCAATATTAAGCTTAGAATATAAATACTCAATATTCAACCTGTAATGGTGTATAGTACATACACATTCAATTAAGATTAGACATTGCACATGAAAGTTATAAATCATCCAGATATTAAGAAAGCCAATAGGGGACAGAAGAATGGTTAATGGATTTGTCTTTATGCATACAAGGGGATAGACACTCGTGCAGCCAGTCATTTGTAAACATTGAATGGTGAACCCAAGGGAAGCTTAACCCACGATTGGCTATACTATAGGCGGCATCACATTGCAGTTATTTGTTCTCTCTCTCGCATTATCTTACTTGTTATAATTTATTATTATTATTACAGTAATATTTGTTTTCTATTTGGCATAATTATCTGCACTTGGTCACTATGGGGTTAAGAACTCTACTTTGAGCTGATTGGTTGATGGCATTGTGTCTGAATAATATCTTTCAGTTGCAAAAATAAAATATAATAAAATAAAATAATATAATTATATTACAAAATACCTTCAGCCAGGAAGTTTGAAACAAAGTTCTGTAGTCCTAAGTGAGCAAGTGCAAATTTGCCAGGTTATAAAAAAAGACTATAGTAACTATAGTAACTATACAGTAGGTGACGTAGGAGTGAGAATCTCAGATGTTTGGCATAAAAGTGTAATAATCTAATTAATTAACTTCACTCCCAACACCTGAAAATGCTTGACCAAGTCATGAAAGTCTGTGAGAGAGTCTTTGAAGGTATGATCAGGGAAAGCATTTCTATCGATGATATGCAGTTCGGTTTTATGCCCGGACGTGGTACAATCGATGCTATCTTCATAGTCAGGCAGCTGGAGGAAAGATATTTACATAAAGATAGGGATCTGTATCTTGTGTTCGTAGACCTGGAGAAGGTCTTTGATAGGGTACCCAGGTATGCTGTGCAGTGGGCCATGAGAAAACTCAGTGTAAAGGAGTGGCTGTGCGTGTGATGATGAAGATGTACAAGGATTCACAAATGGCAGTGAGGGCGAAAGGTATACTGAGTGAGGAGTTTACAGTTAGCATTGGAGTCTACCAGGGTTCTGTGCTAAGACCTTTCCTCTTAGTTATGTTTCTGGATTATCTGGATATTTTAGAACTGGGCTCCCTTGGGAACTGCTATACGCAGATGACTAGTTCTAATTGCAGATAGTGTGCAGGATGGCAAGGCCAAATTCAAAAGATGGAGAGAGGCCATGGCAAGTAAAGCATTAAGAGTTTATATAAATAAAACTAAGGTTTAGCACAGTAGATCTGGCCGTGGAAATGTAGAAAAAAAGGGGTGGATACTCATGTGTAGTACGCAGAAAAAGGATAGGCGCAAACTCAATTCAGTGTAGCATCTGACGTTGCTAGGTACACCATGGGAAGAAGCGCTTTACGAGAATGAAAGGACCTCTGCCGAGGAAGAAGTCCTAAGTTAAGAAAATTGTATATACAGTATAGTATGCAAAGGTGAGCTTGTGTTGAATGACCGGCTTGAGAGTGTGAAAATTGGCAATGTGTCGCTGGAGATGGTGGATAATCTATCTCTATCAATTATATATATGTGGATAATCTATCTCTATCAATTATATATATTGTAGAGTACGCCACCTGCAAGTGGCACCAATGAGTGCGCCGCCCTTCGGTATTTTGTATAAGGTTTTTGTATAAGGTTTTTGTATAAGGTTTTGTATAACCTTAGACAGGTTGCCAACCAAGGATGACAAGTCCTATCCACCCAGATTTTTATCAGGTTGTCTCTCCTGAATGGGTTGCCGACCAAGGCCGACGAATCTCATCCACAAGATTTGCTACTTGGGAGATACCATTTCTGCCAAAAGTGGGGCTGAGGCTGCTACTATTGCTAGAATTAGATGTGGCTGGGGAAAGTGACAAGACTCCCTCTCCCCTTGAAGGAAAAAGTGTACGCTTTATGCATTAGAAGCGTAATGGCCTATGCTTCAGAATCGTGGCCTATCAAAGCAGATAATATCAACAGCATGGAATGTAACGAGATAAGAATAGCGAGATGGATGTGTGTGGCCAAACTGCAAGATAGGATATCTAGTAAAAAGCTGATGAGATGGTTAGGTATCACGAATATCAGTGATGAGGTGTGAACAAGCAGGCTTGGAAGATAATAGTCGTTCCCTAGGCTGCCTGGCCGAACAGCCCCAGGCTTGGATGGTTTGAGCATGTGGAGAGGATGGATGAACTAAGTTGGGTGAAAAGATGCAAGCCCATTAACATGGAGGGAGCTGCACCAAGGGGTAGACCTAAAAACAAGTGGGATCAGACTATATGCTTTGATCTTCATTCAAAAAACAAAAAAACAAGTGAGGCAGCACTTCGTGTGGAGCACTCAGTCTTTAAATTTAAGTATGCATATATAATCCTCCTGCATCTTGCAGGCCAGCATTATATTCCTTGTATCTGTAATTTTCATGGCTAGATTAAGCCATGTAAATGTAAATGGGGAACATCTAATCCAGCATACTGTATCTGCAATGTATTACAATTGGGAGAAGTAGGTTCTAAGTTGGTCTAGGCCACTAATTGGGTGGTTGGTATTATGGTGGACTCTCCCCTGCCGAGAATCAAGACCACAGATGTCTGGAGTTGGCTCTCAAGTTGCACTCCCTACCAAACTCGCCACCCAGACAAGGGTGAATAATGTGGCTAATAACTCGTTCAATTTTCCAGCTTTGAATCAAGCTAAAGAACCGAATGAGTTGCCTCGGCATATGCAGGTGATTCATGGTGGCCACTCCCCCAAGAGATCAAGGCAATTCAAAAGATACATAGATAAACTATTTTGATACTTTTTGCAAAAACAAAATAGCACAATAGCCAGTAACAATTAGAAGTTTATATAGACATGCCCATGTGATGGTGACTCTAGTATAACAATCATTGGGGTAGATATGGTCAGTCTTTGCTTGAGAAAATTTTGTATAAACAAGGATGTAGACATGTTCAGGATGACATTCATGTGCAAAAGTATTTTTTTTAACCCTTCCTGTTTCACTTTATTTGTTGGGAGATTTTAAGACATTTCACGTCATTTGTATTGTGATTAAAAGACACTCCACTTCATTCAGGTTTTGATATTTTTCTGGACAAGCGATAGCAAGGCCTTGGATTTTAGGAGAAAACAGCCTTTGGCCGGAACATTTGTCAACCGAAAAATTTACATACTGTACTGTATCTAGATTGAAGGGGGTCTGGGGGGCATCTTATTTTTTAGTCTAAGGGGCAACCTAAAATCACATAATCACATTGCTCAAAAATAACCCCCATAACATCACACCAGATAGTATTAAGGCTATTGATAATGGCAGTCACGGAGGCCATTATATAATTGGAGTAGACTTAGTGTGAATGTTGGTGCATTATTACCCATTTATTTGACAGAGGTGAATTGTTAACATCTAAGCCAACCAAGTACAAGAATTAATAGTTATTAATTTGTATTCCTATTATAAAAATATTCTTAAATTTCTTTTCATTGTAACCAGTTGCAACCTTGGAGGGAATTTTAGTATTAACATTCTAAATATTAATTCTATATTAATTTACATTTTCTTTATTCCACAAGGTATCAGTGGGAATTTGAACCACAAACTTTCATATGAGAGATTAAGGGGGTCACCGTTTTTTGTTTTTATCTTTCTCTCTTTTTCTCTGGCTTGCATCCATTCGGCCCCATTCAGCCAACTGTTTTAAGACGTTAATCCCCATCCAGGTGTCGATTTTTTCCTGCCGAGCGATAGCGAGCCAGCATTGTATGGAGAAATCCGGCTTTGCCGGAAATTTTTTTCCATCGAAAAATTTACAAATTTAGCTTGCTATAAAAATAAAAATATATATATACTGGCTCACTACCCCTCGCCAGGAAAATATTTGACACCTGGATGGGGATAAACGTCTTAAAACAGTAGGCTGAATGGGGCCGAATGGATACAAGCCAAAGAGAGAGGGAGAGAATGAGACAAAAAACAAGGTGGGCTCCCTTAACCCTTCCTACCCGGCCTGCATTAGGTAAGGACAGCACGAAAGAAGGGCCACTACCCGGTATGCCTTATCTAAGGCATGAGCTTAATAGCCTAATTAAGCTTGGTCCGAACGCCGTGCGTGCGACGTATGTCAACAAACCCAAGCGTTCGTCACCGCACCTCCGAAAACAAGAAGGAGAAGACTCCTCAATGTTATTGTTCTGACGTCATGACGAAATTAGTGTCTAAAAAGCCCCCATATTGGCAACATCTCTGCAATATTGGCTCCACTGAAATCGTCATCACAACTGAACCAGTTGACTTACAGAGCTCTACTCAATGCCAAAATACAGATTGAAAACCGCACTACGATTATAGATGAGTGGGAAAGTTCTAGCAGTGAAAATAAACATAAATACGGTAGCCTAGGCCTAGACGTTTTTCGGCCATATCGCCCGGGTAGGGGCGACCGTCATTGGGTAAGACAGCCCGGGGAGGAAGGGTTAAGGAGTGATCACTACTCCACTGAGGCTCATTTGGATTTCAAAGGTTCTAATCCCCACTGGTATGTAGCTTGTGGATTTTTCTGCCCTGATTTTGTGTTTCTTCAAGGAAGGTCTTCTTTACGATTGATGTTATTTATTCATAAAATGTATTTAAATTTTATTTAAAATTAATGTTAGTCTTTTTGTTTCTATAATGATTATACAGTATAGAGTACAGTATATTAATTCCTGTTAAATTTTAATAACCATACATGTTACTTATTTGTATATATATTCATTCCTTTTAAATTACATTTACAATTCCAATGTTATTTGTTTGTATATTTATTCATTCCTTTTATAGTGTATTTTCCATTCATGTTGCTTGTTTGTATATTTATTCATTCCTTTTATAGTGTATTTACCATTCATGTTGCTTATTTGTATATTTATTCATTCCTTTTATAATGTATTTACCGTTCATGTTGCTTATTTGTATATACTGTACTGTATATTCATTCCCTTATCAATGTGAGAATGGAGCAGTAATCACTCAATTGACCAGTGCCTGTGTAAACGTACCAATGGTGTTGGCAAACGTGTCGGCAATCCAAGACATCTCCCTCTCGCCTGTGCCCATATCAGGAGCAGGAACGTCAATGCCGGGCCCTGAGTAATATCAAGGAGTAAGGTGGTGGAGCCATCATAAAGCTCAACCTAAAGGAACCTGGGTCATAATCAGGTTTTCTTCACTAGCCATATTGCTCTTGGTTCAGGGGCTTAGTAGTCAGCAGAAGAGAAAAATAGATAATAAAATGGGATAGTTTGTGAATACTTAAAAGAAAAAAGAAAGTACAGTGAACTCTCTTATAATATGCTATATCATTGTGTGAATATTTTATGCACGGTCAGATAAGTTGACAAAATGTAACATAACGTGATATCATTTTTTTATTGCACGCTAACCTCCTTGGGGTATTCAGCCAAGTTTCAACGAACACGGTGTGTCCAAGTAAAACTGCGTTTCCCTCATGCCGTGACATATTTCACAAACAGTACCACTCTACTCTGATATTACAAGCCGAAAGGTAAGTGATGATTGTATTGCTTGGCTTTCCTTATGATTAGCTCTCAATACTCAGCTTTGGTGGGCTCTCTCCTTTTCTGCATCAGTTCGATAACAGCTTGCTTGGAATGTGTTTGTGCTCTGTGCCTCAGGATATATAGACATATTCCTATACTGTACTGTACAGTGTTTCTATAACTTTGTTTTTTGTAGTCGCGGTAAGTTCCTAGTATCAATTAGCCACGCTATAGGAGGGACAATTGTATAAGGTAAATACTGTACAAGTAGTTAGTACTTGAAGCAGAAAACCAGTTAAGAGAATATCAAGTACTGAGAGAATGTACAGCAGTGAAATACAACTAACATGTAAACTAGTTATACAAAAATGAGAAGAAAAAATCTAGTAAAAAATGATTCTAGTAGATTAAAAGGAAAGCTGAAGTGAGCACCCCTGAACGAACAGCAACATGGCAATACTATGTAGATGTTAATTTGCCATCCATCTTTCTCCATCGAAGTTGAATGGTACTACCAACACTGTTTCTTCTTTTCTCTTATATGGTAGCATCTTCCCCTAGTCTCCAGGTAAGGATGTAGCAAGCCAAATAGCACTTGGGCCAGATACAGAAATTTTTACATACAGTATTGGTACCATCCAAGAGGAGCAAAGTTTCAATATAAGACTCCAATAAATGGCTACACAAAATACAATATGTTATAAATTTAATTATACTTGATAGCTCTCTTAGATGGTACTTCACTGAATTTCCCTCCGGCCCACAGACTACGAAAGTGCAGCACACGTAGAGTAGAGTTGTAGGAGAAGGAGTGAGGGGGAGGGAACAACCTTACCAATAGTCTTGTCGTACGTGTCAGCAATCCAGGACATCTCGCGTTCTCCCGTCCCCATGTCGGGAGCCGGGACATCAATCCCCGGCCCTAGGTACCGGCGGGTTGGGGTCATTCTCTTTAGGCACAGTCACAAAAGCTCTTTTTCAGGCCCTTTTCGATCGGCAACTTTTTTCTGGGCTCTCCTTTGTATTAAATTATATTTGGCAAGAACTCTGAGCTCTTGTTTATATTGACAATAAGAGTGAAGGTGGTTTATCTACAGTGCCTCATATCTCATAAAACTTACATTTTTATTTTGATCTTTCATTAGCATTAACAATTAAAACTATAATTAAAGAATTGCCAGACTAGAATTGAAAAAAACAAAAACAAAAAAACTGCCAAAAGTGCTCATGTGACTCTGCCTTTTCAATTTATACCAGTGTCAGGGAAGGTAAAGAGACACCACACTCAGAGATATACAGTAAAACAATAGACATTATTATAAATATTCCATTAAATTAAATCAGTCAATTCACCAAATAGCTGATGCCAGTATACCTAAAAAGAGAGGGATCAGTAAAACATGAAAGAGAGGTGACAGGAGACAAAATAAAGACAGCAAAAAGTACAGAGGCCTGTCAAAAGAAGGTAATGCCTCAATCAGTCACCATTCATCCATCAGCCTCTGAAATACTGTAATTGGCTTTACCTCGCATTTCGTAAATTTCATCACTATCATGACTAAATTTGGGATGAAGGCCTTCCAAATTTGTCAAGGAACTCTTCAAGCTTTCTCCCTAGAAACAAATACCCTTCACTTATCTGTCATTTGACAATAATCTTGCCTCATCCATTCCCTTTTCACACTTTTTACAGACCAACAATCATTAAAAAATAATGAGCTGTAATAAAAGATTAATCTATATAAAATAAATAAATTAATGTTATCAATCTGTTATCTGGAAATAAAATCAAAATTATAATTGCAAACCATAAACATATAAAAACACTATACTGTACAGTATAAGCTAAATTTTCAAGTCCAATATTAATCAGTGAACTAAAATATGGTCATGAAAAGATGATATTCATTAACCAGTAAATGTAACAGTGTAATAACACAAGACTGAATTATTGTAATATTACAGCCACAGTCAATCAGTCTTCAACCATAAATCCAGACAAAATATATGCTGAATAAAAATGTTCAATATGGGTTGAAAGACAGTTCCATGTTTTTTCAGAGGTATGCCTGGGCCATCTAATGGCTGCTCTCTAAGCTGCACACTCCCCTGCAGCATCCTTGTCTAGCCCCCTAACCCTCAAGTACTTCCTTAGGATCTTGTCCCAGGTTCCTCATCCTACTAACTATCATCCTTCCATACTTTTAATGCTCCTCACTCAATCATTCCCATCCGTCCTTTCCACATGGCCAAACCACCATGGTCTGCCAGTATGCATCACCTCACTTATACAATCAAGATTTTGATTTGTTCCTCAATCCTGATGACTACTTATTATATTATATATTATTACTTTTTAAAATAACCTGTCTCTCTACTCTGTAACATGTCCATACCTCAAAAGCAGAATACGTACTAATCATCCTCTTAACTATTAACACTCTGTATAAGACAATGTAACTCATATCCTTTTGATAAGCAGCCTAAAACCAGTAGGTTAAGTTTCATTATAAAAAGCTCAATCGTCTAGATAATTTCTCTCTAGCTACATGACCAACAATGTTGACTGTAAATGCATCTACCTATCCATCTATTGCCGGACGCCATGATCCCCGAAGGTGTGGACACGAACGAAACGCCCCCATGCACCCCAGTCAGTCGACGCCCCTCCTCCCATCCAGCACCGCCTTTGCTCATATACTTCTTAACTCCATCCTTCCACCTCTCATTCGGTCTACGTCTCCCTCTCTGTCCTTCCACCTCACTCTCATACACTCTTAGTAATTTTTTCGCTTCCCATATATTCCACATGGCCTAACAATCTCAAGGTGTTCCTTTTCACACTTTCCAGCACATCTACATCCACATCACACCTCTCTCTTACTTCCTCATTCATCTGTCTATCCCTGCATGTAACTCTGCACGCACTTCTCAAGTAACTCATATCCACCCCTCTCACTCTATTTTGAGTCTCTTCACCAATGTCCATGCTTCGCTCCCGTAAGCCAATGTCAGGATTACTGTACCACACTGTCATGCAAGGACTTCTTTACTTCCATGCTTACCACCCTTCTTGTTACTGCTTTCAGCATTCCTACATCCCTTTTCCCCTGTTGCACCCTCTCCCGGACTTCTTCATTCATACTCCTATCTTTACTCAACACACTGCCAAAATACTTAAATGAGCTGACATTTTCCATAGCCTGACCGTTCAAAATCACCTCACACTTTGTGGCTGCACACAGAGTGGAAGATCCAAAATTTTGTCTACAGGAATCCTTGACTGCATCCTGTACATATGAAACTTGGCTAAACTTAACCATAACTACCATATTTATATTATTATTATTATTACTGTACTAGGCTATCATTATTAATATAAATACTGTATTATTAAAATAACAATAGGGAAAATTAAAAGTTATGCTGTATATATTAAACTAGGTCCTTGATAATGGAGTAGATGTTGAATCAACAGGGTCCATAGCTTAGTGATCAGCTACATTATATAGACAAATATAATAAAAGGCAGGCTTGGTAGCTTTTCAGTCTTCTAGAATATAAAAAGTACCTAAGTACATTCCCCCTCTCAGAGATAGTACTATACAGTACTGTAATGTGAAGCTCAAATACACTGTACTGGTATTATTGATAATATTATGAGTCCTTACAATAATTTTGCTATGATTCCATAACATTATAAAGAAAGTACCAACATCATTAATAATATTGAACTACTGTTCCTGTACTATACATATATACTATACAGTATACTGTATATCCAAAAATAAACCTTATTAATACTGTATATATTCCCCAAGACCCATGGAGGCACCACTAACCAATAAATCCCTTCTTGGCCAGCTCCAGTGTGAAGCGTCTGGTGATCTTTTCCAGTTCATTGATGGAGTAGCTGCGTGGGTTAATCTGGAGGCCGGCCTTGGCACCACCGAAGGGAACGTCCACACAGGAACACTTGAACGTCATCAAGGCAGCGAGAGCCTTGACCTCGTCAGCACACACATCCATTGAGTAACGGATACCTGCGGGAGAACGTATTACCGTATTAGATTCTTTTAAAGTAATGTAAAATATTTGAGAAATATAAACAAATATAGTACTGTACATACCGGTACTGTACTGTAAAATGTAGACAAAAATAAGTAATCTACTGTATTATCCATCCTGGGGGAGAACAATGTATTATTATTATTATAATTTTTGTTTTGGCTAATGTTGAAGAATGGAAAACAGAAAAAACAAACACTGAAAAATGAAAACACATTTTATGTGCCTAATTCATTCAGACAATGTAAAATAATGTCTACGGAGTACCGGATACCTGGGGGATGCGCTACTATTAGTATTATTATTATTATTATGAAGTTACTGTATTGTAACCAACAAGGTCAAACCCTGGTCACTTTCTATAAACTGTTGCCGCGCTCTAAGCTCGGGAAAAAGTTTCATTAACATCTGCCATCAGATTTGGAGTTGGCACTTCGGTTGGGTTACCCCTCCTAGAGTGGTAATCAAGTCGTAACCCACCTGCCCCTGGTGACCTTGCAGACATCCAAAATTCTATTACTTTTTCTATTATATATTTTTCCAATCGAGTGATACAAACGGAGGTGGCGGTCCCTGGGTTTATCCAGGGAGTATTTTTCTCATAAGTTTTTTACATTGGGTTTCCTTTGTTTTTACCCTGTTGTCTGGCAATATTACCTATTCATCATGGTGCCCTTCCCTTGTTGCAGTAAGGTTGTGAGTAAGTCTGCTCAAGCACTTAAGTGTGCCCACCTGTGAGAACATGGATTCTGAGGATTATCCATATATGGCAAAGAAGCCACCGGCTACTACCTATTCATTAATATAAACGTTCAGTTGTTGTTGTTCCCCAGGCAGTCTGATTGAACAGCCCCAAGGTTCCGAGCAAGGCCAAGGCCATAACCAAGCGCCCCCACAGAACCCTCCCAGCTTTACCACTAAGAAAGCCCAGGTGGCCAAAGCCCAGGTGACCGATACACCTGGAACGCCACCATGAAGACATGAGACCAGAACCGCACTTCGTGTGGAACACTTGGTCTTTGAATTTATGTATGTATGTACTATACATGATCCCTTTTCAATTTATTTTGGTTATCGACTTAATGACTTCTGCAATGGTTAAGGTCCTCCAGTGACGAACTACAGTAAACCAGCGAGGCATTATTAGCTCCCTGTACTGGGGTAAGCGCCAGAGTATATACATACATACATACTGGTATAGAATGACAAAGATGGGGGGGAGGTAAGGCTGAGTGAGTAAGGTGGAGGCCACAGTTTTACCTCTATAAATAGATGATGGTCTACCCTCAGTTCTCCACCTATGGTTATTTACGGACCTGTACCACATTCTCTCCTCACGTTCTTCACTCAACCAGTAATATATTTTACCAGCAAAACATTCAATACGATGGCATCCTTTTAATTTAATTTTTAGGTTTTGCTTAGTAGAGTTGGAATTTAATCTTCTTGATTTGTTTTTTTGGATGCCTGTGGGGATACATCTGGCAATTTATAGGATTTTCTATTTCTCCACTCGGACCCATTTAGTAATAATACAAACCCTAAATTTCATTTGAGGGAAGAAGTTGTTCTATCTTAAGAGTTGCGGGAGGTATTGATTTTGTATATCATATATTGGCAAAGTAGGCTAAGTGTTAAGTTACACAAAATTGGATTGGGAATAAAACATCTTGTTAACCTAACAAGTGCGCATGGGGGTAATTGGAAACGTCCCCCTGTGCTGACGTATTTGAGGTGTTTCCGTCACTAAAATATTCATTGTACCATTAATAGCATTAACCCTTGCTTAGCGGGCCCTCTCTGGCCGTTTTGGGCCTTTTCAGGCCGTTCTGACTGCTATATCAACCATCAGTATGAAAGGAACTGTATTGCGCCGAAAACTAGGTGGAAATCGCTACACAATGACGCCACATACAGCTACGTAGCACTCGTGGAGCACTGACAGTGTTACCTCGAAGATGGAAGTTTAGCTGATTTTGCTACCTTGCTCACTTTTAGCGAACTATTGGTTACACTGTCATCCTCCCGCGCGGTGGGGGAACTGGAGTTAGTGTGGGCCGGGAGGTCACAGATGTCGGACGTATGGATCATTACTATCCCACCCATTTTCACTCGATTTCCACCCTTTTTTCACCCGTTTTTTGCCAGTTTTTTCAACTCGACTTATGTGGTGAGCCGCTCTTTAAGGGTTAATACTTATCCATATGCGCCTATTATGGGTTGATTATAAAGGTATTAACCTGAAACAACAATAAAACGAGTGAAAACAGCGTTTGGATGGTTAAAATCGGAGATATAGCCCGCGAGTTGTATAATGTATGGGTGAGGCAAGCTGCTTTCCCGCCAATTTCCCCCAAGGCCACTGAGACACAGTCGATCGATACTCTCTCTCTCTCTCTTGCATTCGCTTGCTATCAGTGATGACCACACCCTCCAATCGGATTTCTAATGTTAGCACGAAAATATACCTCAGAATAAGGGAATAACAGGGAAAATCGGTGATAACTGAAGGAGAGGAGGAAAGTGGGGAAGGAGGGGAGGTAAGAGGACTGAGATTTTGCATGGCCCAAGGGCCAATTTTGGTTTTTTTGTTTTTTCCGATGTCAAATGTTGATTTTTTTTTCTCACTCACTCTTAAGAGTCTCCCCACAGTCCGCCGGGGGAACTCTTAAGAGTCTCCCCGCAGTTCCCGGGTTAACAATTGGCTAATAAACCTCAGAATACAGTAATTCAAATTTATTACTAAAATACAATACAAACTTAAGTAAAAATACATCAAAGTACATGTAGACTCGCACGAATCTTAAAGAATAGCGGCTGCGGATATAGCCTCTCAATAGATTTTAGGACTGTTTGAATAGTCGGTCAAATTGAATTTTAGGTCACGTATGTGTTTTTTGTATTATAATCCTTTTTCTCATCAGTTCCTTCATTGATTAGTGTGTTTTAAAGTGTTTTTCCTTCTGCAAATTTATATTTACCCATTATTTTGCAATATTAAAACATGCCCCCTAAAACCATATTTTGTCATTACCCTAACCTAACCTGGGGGCTGCCGCCCCCAGACCCCCGCAGGGTTAGCATTGATATAGAATATGACAAAATACTAGAAATACGGTAAAAAAGTGAAAAATATTAGTTCTCAGCTGATCCAAGATGGCCGCCATTTTTCCTTCCACCCTTATTTAACCCACAATGTCTAAGGAAAAATAATTTAATATGCAGTGGTAGAGACATATATTGTGGTGACTAATACTCTATGACAAAGCTATAGTACACATTTAGAACATTATATCCCATACGTGACCTAAAATCCAGTTTGTCTGAATAGTCTCTTGTTTGACAACCTGCAACCCATATATAAGCAATTATATATATTTGCCATTGGTCCTGCGTGACCAAACATAGTACAGGTGGATTAGACTACCTTCAGCGTAAAGATGATCAAATGGTGTAACTTAAATATATCTTAGAACACTTGACTAATAACCTACACTCAGACATACTGTAGTACAGTAGTATTATAATTAATCAATCTTATATTATTTATTACAATCAGTATTGACTTACTATAATTTACAGCATTCGAGTGTTTACAAAATAACACATACAATAGTATTCACTCTCTCTCTCTCTATTTCTTTGTATGTGTAAAAGTCATTGCCCTTGGTATCGTCATGTCAACCTGGAAACAGTGTCAATCTTGCACACCGGCTCCTTCCCATAGAGACACACCGATAACCAGTCTATCATAGGCCACTAATTGTTCACTTTTACTTATCTCGGTGTAGTCAAGGAGATAACACCTATCTCTTTATCTTGTTACTATTTTAACTCTTTGGCTGCGGGCTGTTTTGGGCTATTTAGGGCATATTCAGGCACTCCTGAATGATGAATCAAGCATCTGCATTAAATAAACTGTATTCTGCCGAAAACTAGGCGAAAATAGCTTCAAAATAAGACCAGGACGGGCCTCGTACGTGGTCTGGTTCACCCGCAGCGGTGCCATAGAAACGCGGGAAACCCGCTATTTGTTAGCACTCGCTCGCTTGGCAACACTGTTGTGAGAGGCAGTGAGAGACCCGCGCGAGACACAGTCTACCTCAGTGGGCCGCTCGCTGCTCTGAGGAACAGAGGTGGGCCCCTCACGCTCCCGCCCACTGACACTCAATTTTTAAGTTTTTTACAGGTTTTTGAAGCCTGGAAATTGCCAGGACGTTCCAGAACGTCACCCACAGCGAAAGGGTTAAAGGGAAGAGTTGTATTTATTTATTTATTATTATTTTTTTGTTTTCAGTTTCCTCCAAAGACCTCCATCAAGCTTAAACAAAATATCCACAAGATCTCCCTTCGAGATATATTTGTATATTTTACGGTCGAAAGATATCCTGACCGAAGGCCGGCTCCTTCTATGTAACAGGCTTGCTATCGCTTGCCAGGAAAATATTGACACCTAAATGGCACAAAAGGTCTTTAAAATGGCCAAACAAGTGAGAATGTAGCCTATGTGTGTTACTCCACTCACCTCCGTCCGTATCAAGGTATAGCTTTGTCAAGAACTCGGTATATGCCTAAAACGTCTTGCTACGGGAAATTTAAAGCTTTCAGTACGGGTGATTTTTTTTTTGTTTTTTTTTAACATTGTTTTAGGTGTATTTAGGCAATTATGTGCCATTTAGGAAGATGTAAGTTGTGATACAGTAGTTTATACCCGTTAATATACTATAGAATATACAGTAGATCCTTCATTAGTTTATTAAAATTGTCTAATGTTAGCTAGAAGAAAAGGGAAAAAGACGTCACCCCTACTAAAATGGTTTAACTCTAGACTTCAGTATGTTATGTTTCAGCTGACGGTAAATTAACCCGGCAACGGCGAGGGGGGGGGGTATTGAACTAGCTGCCCATGGGCGAGCATATTGGCTCCATTCAGGCCTATAATCGTCATTTTACGATAAATATCGTTATTACTTATTCATATGAACCTATTTTACCTTCACTATGAAGATAGTAACCTGTAACAACAATAAAAACAAGTGAAAATATAATTTTTCTGGTCAAAATCGTGAATATAGATGGACCAGCCCATTCATGAATTATGGAGAAAATTGAGGCAACCCCTTCCTCCACGAGGCCTCAAGCCACACTGAGCCTACTCATTCACACACTCAGTTGTATAACACACTCGCTAGGCACGTAAGCACATCCTCCACACATTTTGCTAATGTTAGCACAAAAATATACCAACGAATTAGGGAATAACAGGGAAAATAGGTGATAATTGAAGGGGGAGGGGAAAAGGGGGAAGGAGGGGATGTGGAGGAGTGATATGAGGTATAGGGAAAAAAAAATAATGTTTAGTGCTACTGGGGTCGTTTAAATGTTTTTTTTTAGGCCTCCCTCTTAAGAGCTTTGCCGCCATCGCCCAGTAAAACCTCTTATGAGCTTTTCCGCCGTTTACGGATTAAGGGGAGAGGGTAGTTTTTCTAGACCCCCTTATTCCTCATGTTTAGCCCCATTAGTTTTCAGATTTTAAGATGTTTGCTCCATTAGTTTGTCGATTTTAAAACCTTTCACCCCATTTCTTTGTCAATATTAAGACCTTTCGTGCTATTTAGGTGTCAATTTGTTTCCTGGCGAACGATAGTGAGCCTATAATTTTGGAAGAATTAGCTTTCGGCCGGAAAATTTGTCTACAGAAAGATGTACAAATTAACCTAGTAGGGGGATCTAATGGATGTTATTTTGAGTTTGATGGAGGTCTAGGGAAAAACATAAATCAAGTAATGGATGTTATTTTGAGTTTGATGAAGGGCTAGGGGGAAAAACAAAAATTGACCAAAAAATAAACCCTGCTCCCTTAACCCTCCTGACCCGGTTGTCATTTTAAAATAACACCACGAATTAAGGGCCGGTGCCCGGATGTCATTTTAAAATCTGTAAGCTTGAAAGCCTATTCAGCTTGGTCTGAACGCTGTGCGTCCGACGCATGTAAACAAAGCCGATCGTTACGTCACCGCACCTCCGAAAACAAGAAAGAGAAGACTCGTTTGTTATTGTATGTCTGTATGTCGTTGTTTCAGTAGTGAAAAGATCGTCATATTGCTAACATCGCCTGCAAGTGCTCTCCACTGAAATCGTCATCACAACTGAACCAGTTGACATAGAGAGCTCTACTCAACGCCAGTCTACAGATTGGAAACTGCACTACATTTATAGATGCGTGGGAAATTTCTAGCAGTTAAACTAAAAAAAAATACGGTAGCCTAGGCCTAGACGTTTTTCGGCCAGATCGCCCGGGTAGCCCACACTGTCATTTTGAGAGCCTGCCCGGGCCAGGAGGGTTAACCTCTGAAGTGCGCATGGGAGGTATGAGACACCACACTCCTGTGCTGACGTATTTGAGCTGTTCCCATCACTAACATATTTATTTTACCATAAATAGCATTAATACTTATCCATATGCGCCTATTATAGGTTTATTATAAAGGTATTAACCTGTTACAACAATAAAACAAGTGGAAACAGCATTTGGATGGTCAAAATCGGCGATACAGGCCGGGAGTTACACAATGTATGGCTGAGGCAACCTCCCAGCCCACCACTTTTCTCCACCTCTGGAGAGAGACTGTCGATCGATACTCTCTCTCTCTTGCACTCGCTTGCTAACAGTGATGACAACGCCCTGCTACCAACTCGCTAATGTTAGCACGAAAATAGACCACAGGAAAAGGGAATAACAGGGAAAATAGGTGATAACTGAAGGAGGGGAGGAAACTGGGGAAGGAGGGGAGGTGGAGGAGTGAAATCGGTGTTTTAAATTGATTTTTTTTCCCCCTGACTCTTAACCCGGGAACTGCGGGGAGACTCTTAAGAGTTCCCCCGGCGGACTGCGGGGAGACTCTTAAGAGTGAGTGAAAAAAAAATCAACTTTTGACATCGATTTTTTTTATTTTTATTTTTTTTTTATTTTTTTTTTTGGCCCCTCGGCCATGCAAAATCTCAGTCCTCTACCTCCCCTCCTTCCCCACTTTCCTCCTCTCCTTCAGTTATCACCTATTTTCTCTGTTATTCCCTTATTCTGAGGTATATTTTCGTGCTAACATTAGCGAGTTGCAAGCAGGGTGTTGTCATCACTGATGGCAAGCGAGTGCAAGAGAGAGAGAGAGTATCGATCGACTGTGTCTCAGTGGCCTTGGGGGAAATTGGCGGGAAAGCAGCTTGCCTCACCCATACATTATACAACTCGCGGGCTATATCTCCGATTTTGACCATCCAAACGCTGTTTTCACTCGTTTTATTGTTGTTTCAGGTTAATACCTTTATAATCAACCCATAATAGGCGCATATGGATAAGTATTAATGGTACAATGAATATTTTAGTGACGGAAACACCTCAAATATGTCAGCACAGGGGGACGTTTCCAATTACCCCCATGCGCACTTGTTAGGTTAAGAGTCTTCCCGAAGTCCGCCGGGGGAACTCTTAAGAGTCTTCCGGCAGTTCCCGGGTTAAAGCATACAGTAACTGATTTCTAGATAATGGCAACCTATGTAACTGCCCTGTCTCTGTACAATACAATTTTCAAATTTTGTTTATTGCCAACATATTTCGCTTGAAAAATTTAGCAATAGCCAAATATTCAACATGAGAACATGGCAATTTACCTTCAGATGGGAAAAAAACGCAGACGACATTAGTTAAAATCTAACTAACCTAATTTGAATTAATCTAACGCAAATCAGATCAAGCTATACCGAAGTTTAACCTAAATAAGTATCATTTTTGGTTTGACGAACATAATTATAAGAGCGGTGTAACTATAGACGGTAAATTCATATTTGTTTTCACCAACTCACCAATTAATTTACAAATAAACCTAACTAGTGAAATCAATGCAAGTAATGGGTGCCGTTGTAAAGGCTTATCCCTCAATACTTCATCTGATCTGAATACATGTGGTACTCCAAGGACTCGAACCTAGCATACTCACACCAAAATTCAGCACACTAAGCACTAGGCTATCAATTAATATTGACATACTATATATAATATAGCAAATTCGTTTTAATGATAATTCTTAATGTTAAGTCTAAATAAACTGTAACTAAAACTGTATTTAACCAAAATTAATTATATCTAACTAGACCTAACATAGCTCACAAATTCCCAAGTTCATCAAGCTAGTTTCAAATAAGAACCTACTATACCTTGAGGGAAGTATGTGATTTTTCTGGACCATCTTCTCCCTCGTGTTTAGCCCCATTAGTTTTGAGATTTTAAGACATTCGACCTATTGCTTTGGCGATTTTAACATAATTCGCTCTATTTCGTTGTCAATCTTATGACCTTTCGGGCCATTAAGTGTCGATTTTTGTTCCTGGCGTGCGATAGCGAGCCTGTAATTGTGTAGAAACCGGCCTTCGGCCATGAAATTTTTTTACCGAAAAAAAAAAAAAATTATCTTGAAGGCGGGTCTTTTGTGTGTGAATTATTTATGCTTGATAAAGGTTTAGGGAGCAAACTAAAGAAATATAAATAATAAAAAAAAAGGCCAATACAAAAAAGATAACCCCCCTTAAGCTAACATAACGTAGATCAGTTCCAGTAGCTGAGATGATCGAATATTTAACTTATCGACTCCTCTTATAATATTATACCATATAACTGCTTCTATATATATATATATATATTTTTTTTTTAATTAATGTTAAAAAAGAAACATCCAATAAAATTTGCATGATTTAAAACTCCTGTAATTTTCTCCCACGGTTTGAAATAAAGGAAACCCAGCTATTAGAGTAGGTCTACTATAATTGTTTGAAATTGAAGTGCCTGCCAACGCCACTTGTTACTCTCCCTGGCAGGCACAACAATAAAGGCTGCCAAACAATGTATTCACACTAAATGGAAAGGCTGAGCGAGAGTATACCCTACTAACATAACCTTAAGGGGAGATGGGTCGCTTTTCTGGTACCCCTTCTCCCTCATGTTTAGCCCCATTAGTTTTCAAATTTTAAGAAGTTTGCCCCATTAGTTTGTCGATTTTAAGACCTTTCACCCCATTTTTTTTAAATATTAAGATCTTTCGTGTCATTTAGGTGTCAATTTTGTTCCTGGCGAGCTATAGCAAGCCTGTAATTCTAGGAGAAACCGGCCTTAGGCAGGGACATTTATCTACCGAAAAATGTACAAATGTATCTTGAAGGGGGGTCAAGGAGGTGTTTGTTTAAGCTTGATAGAGGTCTAACGATGAAACTATATAATAAATTAATAGATAAATAAATCGACCAAAAACTAACCAATGTCCCCTTAACCAAATATGACTAAATTTACCCAATCTTTCATCTAATCTAACTTAGCTTACTGTAAGCTATTCAACTTGACCTAACTACCCTTACCTAATCTATTATTTAACCTACAGTCTATTAATTATAAATAGCCAAAAATCTTGATCACCAACCTCTCTAATAACTATACTCTGTTTCTTTCCAGCTGATGGTAAATTGAATTCCTTAGCAGCTGATTTCTCGGTTCTTAATGGAAAAATATGAAACTATGCCTCTTCACCAAGTTTATAATCAACACTAATTTTAACTACAAAATCTTCAAAATAACTGATAAATCTGTGTGGGAACTTTGCAATTTACCGTCAGTTGGAAACAAAATATATAGAGCAATCGAGGTAATATTTCTACTATTTGGGAAGATCCAGCCAGATGATGGGTGTGGACATTTTACAGCCCATTTGCTCTAGCCCTTTCTGAGTTATAGGGTAGGGTCAAGTTCATATGGAACAGGTCAAATCGAAATATAAATAATATAAAATCAATTCAATATAATATAATTTTGTCACTAGAAAACAAATATATAAACGCAATAAATACAACGGTTTCGTGACTGAAACATCTACTTAGGGGGATAGTGGCCGTTTTATTTTTTCTTCTATTATTTAATTTATTCATTTATTTTTTAGTTTCCTCAGTAGACCTCCATCAAGCTTAGAACACATCCCTTAGACCCCCCTTCAAGATAAATTTGTATATTTTTCGAAAGAAAAATGTCCCGGCCCTCTTAAAATTACAGACTCGCTAACGCTAACCAGGAAAAAAATCGACACCTAAATGGCACAACATTTCTTAAAATGTACAACGAAATGGGGCGAATGGTATTAAAATCGCCAAACTAATGGGCCGAACACCTTTTAAAATCTCAAAAACAAATTGAGCTAAACACGAGGGAGAATGGATTTAAAAAACAACAACAACGACCTATCTCTCCTGAAAGCCCTTTGTTCAGACTCTCTGGCATGTATAAGACTCCTGGCTGCCCCAGCATATATATCTAAGGGGATAATGGGTCGTTTTTATGCCCCCCCCCCCCCCCCCCCCTTCTTCCTCATGTTTAGCCCCATTAGCTTTCAGATTAAAAGATGTTCGGCCCATTAGTTTGACGACTAACACTTTTCGCCCAATTTCGATGTCAATTTTAAGACCTTTCGTGCCATTTAGGTGTAATTATGAGAGGAAACGGCCTTCGGTCGGGACAGTTTTCTACCAAAGAATGTACAAAATTATCTTGAGGGGGGGGGGAGGGGGGGTATTTTTTTTTCCTAAGTTTGAGGGAGGTATAACGAGGAAAGGAAAAACAAATTGAAAAAACCCCACGCCCAGCCACTAAGAAGGGTGAGGGGGGTGTCATGATCCAACATTGCTCACAGTGAATGTATCTTAACTCTCATGTATGGAAATTTATAAAGGCTTCACCCTATTAGTTTGGCAATTATAAGGCACTTGGTCCCATTCTTGCGTCGATCTCAATAAACCCTCTTAGTAACATAGGACCTTCTTAAACTGCATACAATCATCAAACTTTAGCCAGAATACAAGGTAAAAAATGGTTCCTGGTCCGTGACTAGAATCTGCCACAACCACTTGTTGGACTTTCTGGCAAACACACGTCTACTGCCTGCCAACAATACCCACTATTATGGTACGGTGAGGGAGTATGCTCAAACCAACATTTATCCCAGTGTAGCCTACAGTCAACAAGTGTAAGCCCAAGGGGCGAGCGATAGCGATCCTGTAAATTTAAGAGTAACCGGCCTTCGACCGGGACATTTTTCTACCGAAAAATGTAGGCCTACACATTTATCTGGCAGGGGATCCTTTTTTTTTTTTAGTTTGATGGAGGTCTAGGGAGGAAACTAGAACAATTATAAATAAATGAAAACCTCGACCAAAAAGTGAACCATCCCCCCTTAGGTTGCACACACAAACTCCAGACATATACTGTATATACTAGCCTACATCGTGCATCATCAGCCAATCAGTTTTAAGTATACTAAAGGGATCAAGTGCAAACTCGCCAGGTTAAAAAAAAACTATAGTGTGATAGGCCTACTCCCATATTGTATACCCCAAGCCGGCATGATGATGACCAGAATATACTGGTCCACCCAGTCACACATTTGGCTCCAGTAATGTTGAGAAGCCTTAGTGATACCACACACACACACACACACACACACACTCTCTCTCTGTGTGTGTTTTTTTTTATGGCGGTACTACTTAATAAAATGAAAACTAATGTGAGATAGTAATACCATTAATTAAAAAGATGTAGATATACACTTCATTAGCTTTATTGAATGTCTAAATTGAATATAACCCATCTGTATCGTTGTTCGTGCATCAACACAAAATACTACGGAACCTAAAAAAGATTTACAGTATTGAATTACTACTCGTCCAACGAACCATCTAATTATAAGCTTTACGTAAATTTAAATTTAAAAGAGGGCGGATTAATCCGCTAGATCCCGGTTTAAATAATCTCGCGGTGTTTTAGCGTGCACCCTTTCAGCCATAACAGACATGTCAATTAATTGACCCGTTATGTAAAAAGCACCTGTTTGCTCGCATGGAGCTCATAGGCCGTGTTGTAGCTCTTATTACTCCAGTAGTGCCATCTGAGCAATTCCACGAAGCTGTACGTGACTACTGTATATGCTGGTGATGGGCTGGTCTATCAGAGTGAGAAGTGAGCGATCTCTGCCATACTCATAGCTTACTCTGACTGTTCCTTTTACTTATATATTTTCTAAATCTCAAGTGACGGCGTCTCTTCCGTGGATTGACCTCCCAATCTACCAAGATTGGAAGCCAAAGCGTCACATTTTTCCTTTGCCCCTCAACTTTTTCTTCATAAATGCTGAGGGGCACAGGGTCCTGGGTGGGGCTTTGGTTTCCCGGGCGTTTCTGAACCCTCCTCAGCTCCCCGCCATGGAGTGGCTTCGGTCACCCAGGCTTTATTGTGGTCGACAGGGAGGGTTCTGTGGGGGCGCTCGGTTATGGCCTTGGCCTTGCTCGAGGCCTTGGGGCTGTTCGGCCAGGCAGCTTGGGGAACAACAACAACAACTGTATATGCTGTCAAACGTGGAAAATGACATTGACAAATTAATGTTCTGCTTTAGTGTGGAACGTCGTAAAAGCAGTGAAACGACCTACTTAGCAAGTGTAGAGGATATCCGGCAGGTTCACTTGTCCATTTTGGCTCTGCGAACAACATTGTTTTTAGGTTCACTTTGCCCATTTTGGCTCGGCGAACAACATTGTTCATAATGTTAAATGTCGTAAAGGCAGTCGTTTAGGAGTAGTGCCTCAAAGGTTCCGGAGACGACACAAAAAAAAAAAAATAAATAAATAGCCTAAATAAATAAAAAAAAAAAAAAAAAAAAAATATATATATATACATTATAATGTATGTATGTATAATATATATATATATATATACTGTATATATATATATATATAATATATATATATATATATATATATATATATATATATATACATATATATATATATATATATATATATATATATATATAATTATATATAATACAAAAACAACATAGACAAAAACCAAACCCTGTTCTTAGCAGAATCGGGAATTAGTTGAATCATGGCTAAACCAAAAATAACAAAGAATACATACAAACCAACGTAATAATTATACAACAAAAATAAATAAGGTACAGTCGTGGTCAGGTACACTTGAACACCATCTAATAATAAAACAAATAATTATGAGCAGTAACTATTGAATCGTAGTAATTTTATCTCATAGCTCAAGCAGTTTATCAAAACAATTCGTCAATGTCTTATATTTGCACCTCCAAAACCAGTCCTGCAATTACTGTCCACGACTGTATGCAATAAACACGTCCTTGGAGACATTATACAATAGTCAAGTCAAGTGAGATTGCCTAACAGTGTATGAAGGTTAACTAGTGGCATTACTGTACAGTTGTGATAAGTTCAATGTTAAAACTGTTGCAGGTTTGGTGGCTTTATATAATGTTCGAGCATTATTTTTAAATTTGCCCCCTACACAAACTTCAACTAAAAAAAATAAAAAATAAAAAATAAATAAATAAATAAATAATAATATATATATATATATATATATATATATATATATATATATATATATATACCACCCCCTAAACTAAATGTACTGTATATCCTACTTTCCGTAGAAAAATTTCCGGCCAAAGGCCGATCTCTCCCAATTAACACTCCCTATCGCTCGCCCGGGATAAGTCGACACATGAATGGGACGAAACGTCTTTTTAATCGCCAAACTAATAGGGCAAAATGGCTTAAAATCCTCAAACTAATGAGGCGAAACAGTGGATGATTCCAAAAAGATATTCAAGACTTTATAAAATAAGTCTATGAAGTCTAACTGGTGGCTAACAGTATGGACACACAGTCACACACATAAGACTTTATTCTTAATTATTTTCCCTTCGCAGTGCCTAATAACGAATTAATATTGTGAGAATGAGCGTGGTTTAGAGAATACACGGATTAGCATTACCATATCTAAAGGTAACGTAATTTTCCAAGATATTTCGTCCATCAACGGCGCTGTGAAGGTTTGTTGAAGAATACAAACGATATACAGTATAGTTATGGGCACCAATAACGTTACACCCATTTAAATATTTTAATATAGGAACAAGAGGAAGTGAAGTGAAACAGGAAATATAAGAGTGAAAGGGGAAGGAAGCGTGAAAAGGAAATAAAACAAAAAAACAAATTAAGAAATAAGGTGTGCGCCACTTTTCCTACGCCACATTTCCTACACTGCACATCTACAACTTTAGCAGTTTTTAGAGTAGTGACATGCTTCCTACACTCAAGATAAATTTGTAAATTTTTCGATAGAAAAATGTCCTGGACAAGGCCGGTTCCTCTTATAATTACAGGCTCGCTATCGCTAAAAATCGACACCTAAATGGCCCGATAGGTCTTAACATTGACAACGAAATGGAGCTAAAGGTGTTAAATTCGCCAAACTAATGGACCGAACGTCTTAAAATTTCAAAACTAATGGGGCTAAACACGAGGGAGAAAGGGGTCCAGAAAAACGACCCATTTCCCCTTAACCCTGTTCGCCAGTGTATCACATTTGCGCCTCTAAATATTATCCAGAAATTCCTGATCACGACTGTATAATTATATCATAGCATACACTTAATATCAACTGCTTTTTTGTTTATCTTTCTCTCCTTGTCTCTTTCCCTGGCTTGTATCCATTCGGCCCCATTCAGCCAACTGTTTTAAGACGTTTATTCCCATCCAGGTGTCGATTTCTTCCTGGCGAGCGATAGCGAGCAGCATTTTATGGAGAAATCCGGCTTCGCCGGAGAAATTTTTCTATCGAAAAATTTACAAATTTAGCTTGCTGTTAACACAAAAATATATATATGCTGGCTCGCTACCGCTCGACAGGAAAATATTGACACCTGGATGGGAGTAAACGTCTTAAAACAGTAGGCTGAATGGGGCCGAATGGATAAAAGCCATAGAGAGAGAGAGAGAGAGAGAGAGAGAGAGACAGATATAAAACAAAAAGCGAGGTGGGCGCTTAAAGACGATACAAAGCCACTTGGACAATCGAGGCAGTTAAAAATATGTTACCCTGCTCCTATATATAATATAGAATCCATTATACTTCACTAAATCTATGTAATATGTTAAAATTGTCTACTAACATTTGTGAGTGTCAATAGCATATCTAGAACTGTTATTATTTAAATATTGTCCAAAAATTCCTGATCACGACTGTATATATCAGCTCATGTAGTAGTAATGTACACCCTAGGTGGTGGATTGTGTTCTTTTATTTATAAATTATTAATTTTACTTAATGCGTTGTTTCCACATAGCGAGTTTGATTAGTTGTTTTGTCTTTTTACTGTGTTCGTATACGTTTTGGTTTGTTTATTTTGCAAGTTTTACATTATAACATAACATTAATAAATGTCTAGCACCAGGCAACAAAGGCCATATGGCACTAAAGCAGGAAACGGATAGTGTTAGAAGGAAAGGAATTTAAATATCGTTAAGGAGCCTGAGAGAGGAAAGGAAAGCCATTACGTGGTCAATGGAAAAGAAAGGGGACTGAAATGCTAGGTTTTTCCAGGTTAAATAGGAATGGGAATTTTCCCCAGGCTACCTTTAGGCTCAACCTTTCCTGGTACCTGGCGCGGGGTACGAACCTCTGAAGGGAATTTAACCCCCCTAAAAACCCACAGGTTTTGAGATGCCTTGGGTGGGGTTCGAACCCTGGTTAGTGATGCACCACCATCACCACCAGGCCCGCGCGCTAACCCACTGTACTACCACGGACGTACTAAAAGTATAGCAACCTTAGTCCGATTTTTAAGAACCAGGTGATAGTCTCGTGGTGTTATCACGTGATGAGTTTATTGGACTTACCATCTACGACTATTTTACGCTATACCTGACGTCAACTCGGGTTAGTATTATTGTGGGTGCGGGACATTTTCGAGGGCATTACACCACATTCCTTTTTAGTTAGGCTAGTCCCTAGCCTCGTAAGGTATCGTAGCCTTTTTACCTTAGCTATCTCAATTCTTGGTATAGGGTTCGCGTGACGGGTGCTCCAGCACGTAGCTACCAGGTCACGTTCCCTTACTGCCACCAATGAAATGCTAGGTTTTTCCAGGTTAAATAGGAATGGGAATTTTCCCCAGGCTACCTTTAGGCTCAACCTTTCCTGGTACCTGGCGCGGGGTACGAACCTCTGAAGGGGTACGAACCTCTGAAGGGAATTTAACCCCCCTAAAAACCCACAGGTTTTGAGATGCCTTGGGTGGGGTTCGAACCCTGGTTAGTGACGCACCATCATCACCACCAGGCCCGCGCGCTAACCCACTGTACTACCACGGACGTACTAAAAGTATAGCAACCTTAGTCCGATTTTTAACCTCTGAAGTGCGCATGGGGGTAATTGGAAACGTCCCCCTGTGCTGACGTATTTGAGGTGTTTCCGTCACTAAAATATTCATTGTGCCATTAATAGCATTAATAATTATCCATATGCGCCTATTATGGGTTGATTATAAAGGTATTAACCTGAAACAACAATAAAACGAGTAAAAACAGCATTTGGATGGTCAAAATCGGAGATATAGCCCGCGAGTTGTATAATGTATGGGTGAGGCAAGCTGCTTTCCCGCCAATTTCCCCCAAGGCCACTGAGACACAGTCGATCGATACTCTCTCTCTCTCTCTTGCACTCGCTTGCCATCAGTGATGACAACACCCTGCTTGCAACTCGCTAATGTTAGCACGAAAATATACCTCAGAATAAGGGAATAACAGGGAAAATAGGTGATAACTGAAAGAGAGGAGGAAAGTGGGGAAGGAGGGGAGGTAGAGGACTGAGAGTTTGCATGGCCCAGGGGCCAAAAAAAAAAAAAAAAAAAAAAAAAAATAAAAATCGATGTCAAAAGTTGATTTTTTTTTTCACTCACTCTTAAGAGTCTCCTCGCAGTCCGTCGGGGGAACTCTTAAGAGTCTCCCGGCAGTTCCCGGGTTAAGAACCAGGTGATAGTCTCGTGGTGTTATCACGTGATGAGTTTATTGGACTTACCATCTACGACTATTTTACGCTATACCTGACGTCAACTCGGGTTAGTATTATTGTGGGTGCGGGACATTTTCGAGGGCATTACAGGGACTCTGAGAGGATATCGGCAAGACAAGGACGACGACCAAGGGAAAATAGAAAGGGAAAATAACGTCGACGGGCGTTTTACATTATAATGATAGCGTAATGCATAAGTGCGCGGAATATCGGCGTGAGTGTCCTAGGTTCGAGTCCTTGGAGTGCCACATGTATTTGTTGATTTCATTAATTGAGTTTAGAAGTGAAGTTGGTTGGTGAAAAATAAAATATAACTAAATTATGTGCTTGTAAATAATGACAAGATGGGATCTGCTGAAACAAAGCAGGAAAACCCAAGGAAGAGAGCAAAGATAGTCAATACCACACCCACCCACCTACCCCCATTGGTCACCCTGTAGTAAGAGAGAGCGGAATTTTGTTTCCTATTAAGACGCCATATTGGTGCAGTAATTATTGAACAACCGGCTGATATTTTATTGTTGATCATGTAAATTTATATCCAACGACCAAACTATATACCTTGCACCAGTACTGCCGAATGTTTATGGGTACGGACATACTATGAGTTTTAACCCGTTCAGTACCAGGGACGTAATATTCATTATATTCTGGCAACTATTAGAGGAGTGTATTCAGCTTAAGAGGGACCTTTAGCCATAATAAGGCTTCAAACTATCTCAACCAACCCTTTTAACTACCACAGATCCTTCCTAAGCTGCATCATAACGTCTAAATATAGCTAGAATAAAATGTAACACACGTCGCTAGTACTCAAAGGGTTAAAGAGCCCAATGACACCAGTAGCAACAATATGTCGGAGATTGGCCGATCTCTGTTACTAGAGTCTCTAGCCCGTCCTATCTTTAGTCCTTGCACGACGCGCCCAGAGTCAGCTGGCCTAACAACAACAACCTCTCCTTGTTTACCTTCAATTATTATAACTATCTACGATTCTACAATAACTACATCACTTCATATTATATTACAGGAATACCTCTGGATTATTCATATACTTTGAGGCTAATTATATCATACCGCGATGGCAATATATAGGGCAACGGGGTAACTGCGCAAACAAATCCAGTTATAGCTAGCCTATAACTCACTGCTGTCCCTTGCAGTGTTACCAAGTTGAACCGAGAGGCAGTCAGCTGACTAGTAGGGTCCCACCTTCACCTCTAAGGGGACCTCTGTTGAAATATTACTAAGCCGTCATGGTATTCTAAATTGTAAAACATTAGCCAATAATTGAGTTTTTCTTTGTTCTACCATGTAACCACACAGGAAGTTGTTAGTTAATTGAAAAGTAAATGATTTTCATCGAAATCAAACGTGAGGGAAACGGGAAACAATGAAGGTTTAAAGGTGTCCTACCATTTGATCGTGTGGTTCGTGCTCTCTTTCCATCACGGTATTATAGTTTCCAGCCATCTTCAGTAAAGTTGTATATCCCTGATACCCGACTCTATTGATATGTTTTTTTTTTATGAGTGTGAAGCCATGCCCAATAACTGTGCAGAGTGTTTGGTCGTTTCTCAGGTAAAACAAAGGCCAGTGATAAGCATATTTATTTTCACAAATTCACCAACACTACCATCATAATGTTACTATAGTCTATTCCATCGAGTTTAGACATTTCAACCGCTAAGCACTCATATGGGAGGTGTGGTGGAGTGGTCTTGCCACTGGCCTGGTAATCCAAAGGTCCCGGGTTCAAATCCCGATGTATCAATGGGAAGATATTATTGGGATGGAATTTGTGCTGTACCTAGTATCAGTGCATTACCACAAGCCCACCGAAACGTCAATAAAATACCCTCATTGTTCCCTGATTAAATAGCACTGTATGAATATTCCCATATTCAAAATATGCTATAGGGGTGCAATACCTGGTGAGTTATCTGCTCAACAGGTGGCGTTGTGTGTGTGTAAGTGTGAGAGTCCGAGTGTAGGGGTTGAGACAGTGAAGCACGGGAACGAGGTGGCTTCAGAGATGGGGTAGTTTCGGGCCATGAGTGAGCACCGTGCCTCATGTGAAGGCAAGATGGCAGGTGCTCGTTGTACTCTACGTGCTTCACATGTCTCACTCCCTAGACTGGAACAAGACCTCACGGGTTTCACTGTTCATTGTAAAGCGTGAATGTTAAGGCTCTCAGCCTATGCCCGAGAGGAAGTAAGTTGGAATATAGAAAAAAAAAAAAAAAAAAAAATGGAATACGAACAGCAACAGACCGATTGGTCCTGACGAATCTGTTTGTTATTAAGTAAAACGGAGAACTAGCACATACTGTAACTGTGTACAATTCAAAAGACTACAATAATAGAGCTGATACTCCTACCATTCCGAAAGAGACCAGTAAATAGGTGTGGAAATTATTTTTTTTCCTATGTGAGTGAGAGACAAAAGGCAGAACTGCCTGTAGTGAGTGCCTCCCCCATGTATGAAAGAGTGACAGGGCCAAAATCAAGGGACGTTCGAGCCAAAATGCCTGGACACACAGAGTTTGAAGCAATTTAAGTCATAGGAGGAGGGCAAGACTGATTATATTGTTCCTGCTCTCCTTGAGTTGCAATAGGTTTGAGGTCACAATAAATAGATACATGAAACCAATCTTCTCTTGAGGAGATAGGCAGGCAATTTATAAGTCAGGCGGTGTTATTTATGAAGTGGGACTAAGTGCTATTGAGGTTAAGTGTTTCTCCTGACGAAACGTAAACAGTACCCAAGTCGTCATTGCATTGTAGTCGTCATTATATATATATATATATATATATATATATATATATATATATATATATATAGGGGAGGTGTGGCAGAGTGGTCTTGCC
Organism: Paralithodes platypus; assembly: GCA_032716605.1. NCBI lineage: Eukaryota > Metazoa > Arthropoda > Malacostraca > Decapoda > Lithodidae > Paralithodes > Paralithodes platypus. The sequence goes on along the minus strand of CM064506.1, from coordinate 11,930,435 downwards.
ACTGGACTGGTAATCCAATGGACCCGGGTTCGAATCCCAATATGTCAATGGGAAGATATTATTGGGATGGAATTTGTGCTGTACCTAGTTTCAGTGCATTACCACAGCACACTGAAATGCCAAACAAAATACCCTCATTGTTCCCTGATTAAATAGCACTGTATGAATATTCCCATATTCAAAATATGCTACAGGGGGGCAATGCCTAGTGAGTTAATTGCTCAATAGGTGGCGTTCTGAGAGTGAGGGTCCGAGCCTGGGGAGTGAGACTGTGAAGTGCAGAGGCGAAGCAGCTTCAGAGATGGAGTTGGGTTCGAGCCGTGAATAGGTGCTTCGCATGTCTCACTCCCAAGGCTGGAAGAAGACCTCACGGGCCTCACCGTGTTCAGCGGTAGAGTGTAAAAGGCTATCAGCCTATGCCCGAGAGGGAGTAGTTGGAATATAGAAAAAAAAAAAAAAAAAAAAAAAAAAAAAAATATAGCCTATATATAAAGAACATCATTCATGAGAAAAGCAACACCACATAGGCTATTTTCATTAGGTTTCAGGTCTCCAGTAGCATCATGATATAATTGGCTACGGCGATTTGTAAGGTTATGTTTTTAAGTCACGTATTCTGTATTCCTTCAGACGTAGCCTGAAGGAACACCTGAACCGGACAGCTGCGAGAAGGGAGCACCAAGCTTATGTCTACTACTAAATACGACATAAGAGATAGACAAACCAAACTGAAATGATTACTGATTACGGATTACTGATATTTACTATAGGATGTAAGGTATCTTAAAATAACCCCCTAGAAATACTTTCTCTAAAGTATCTATTTCTTTATCCTCCCCATTTCCCCAGCTAACCTAATCCCACAAGGACCCCAATGGAAATACGCCTAACGGCCTTATTGGGCTATCCTTAGTTGGAATTATGCAAGGCTGGTACATGTCATATTTGTAACATACTATGTGGTACCAACTCTGTAAATTGCTAACTGAATAAATATTATTATTATTATTATTATAACTTAACATGTTGTAGGTGAGTTATCCCTCCTGACACAGCTGGTCCACAGCCTCAGGTTATTGACCTCACGAGTTGTGAGGGGAAAGAGGCCTGAGAAGCCTAAACCTCTGACAGCCTACATATAGTCTCTCTGTGGATCGATCACACACTCAAGCAGACCGACCAGAACCTACCTCTGCCTTACACGTTCTCGCCCATAGCGCCAACATCACTCCACACTCGGCAATACACCTTGGCAGCTTACTATTTTCCATGTGTACATAAATGTCCTACTTCCTGTGACACAGTGCCGTATTGAAGTTTCTCTTTCTCTCTCACAGTAACATTGACTCAACCCGTGTAATTCATACCATACACATCTTCTCTGGCTTTAATACCCTAATAAAAATGTAAACATATTGCCGTGTCTTACATATTATTAACATTTGTCATAGTATAATAATATTTAATTGGGGGTGAGTCAGTGTAGAATCTAAATAGAAACTCTTCTAGTATTGCAATACATTTTTTCCTCTTATTCTGGCTCTCATTAGTCAATTTTAGTCAGCTTAGGAAGGGCTTGATGGAATCCGAGTTAATGTTTTACTCTTATAACTACAGTAGGTACTGTATTTTCTGAAATGTTTGAAGTCAGAATAATCTTACAAATTTGGACAGAATAAGCCTATATTTAAAAATGCTGTCTCGCATTGAAAATGTTACATTCGTGTCATAAACACTTAAAATGCACCATCTTCCATATTAATTAAACTTACCATGTTAAAGATCAAGAAACAAGCCAGTCTACATATCTATTAAGGGGAGATGGGTCGTTTTTCTAGATATCCTTCTCCCTCATGTTTAGCCCTATTAGTTTTCAGATCATAAGAAATTTTCCCCATTAGTTGTCGATTTTATGACGTTTCGCCCCATTTCTGTGTCAATATTAAGACCTTTCGTGCTAGTTAGGTGTAAACAAAATCCCTGGCGAACGATAGTGAGCCTGTAATTTTAGAAGGACCGGCCGGAACATATTTCTACCGAAAAATGTACAAATTAATCTAGAAGGGGGATCTAATGGATTTTTTTTTTTTAATTTTGATGGAGGTCTAGGGAGGCAAGTAGAAAAATAATAAATTAATTAAAAAAACGACCAAAAAACATCTCCCCCTTAACGTCTATCAATACAATAATGACAGGTGTTAGCCACCAGGTGTTCGTTTTGTATAACAGTTTATGACACTATAGAATCGGTAGAACTGTATATGGTGTTACCCTTCCCTACATTACGTTAGTGTTTATCGTAACCCCTTCAGTACTTCCACTGTCCACATCCTCCTTCATTTGGTTCTGGGTAATAGCGGATTATTGTATTTCATACATTATATTTTAGTAAGCGTTATTTTCACAGCGATTTTGATGTTATTTTACCTTTATCTTGTATCGTCTCTGTTTTGGTTTCTTTAGTTTGCAAGTTTTAAATTCTAATTAATTTTAGGAAGGATTCTTTAGTGTAACGAGATTTATGATAGTCTGTGTACCTTCCATTCCAAGAGACCCTTTTAAAGCTGAATATCGTCACCTAGTGTAACCCAAAGAGAATGAAACAATGATACCAACGTATTGTAATAGTTAACGTATTAAATAACGGAGTAATTTTAAATAATATCATATACACTACATTACCAGTATAATGAATATTTGACATTTATTTTCGTTTAATCAAGACATTTACTTCAAACAGTTCACATACATACTCACTCACTCTCTCTCTCTCTCTCTCTGGTCTGGTGACTGGGTCACGACGGGTAGGGTCCCTCTAGGATGTTTAAGAAGGGACATACACACTCACACACCTCCCCTCTCACACTTTCCTCCTCCCTGGAGTACCTTACCTCCTCCTCCTCCCCCCCCCCCCCTACTCTCCCACCCATTCCTCTACCTCCTACAACCCCCCTCCCTCTCTCTCATAACCACACACCCTACTAAATATTATATTACTATCGGCATGTAAACTTCTCCACTGGTCATATTGCGCTAACTATCCCCTCAATAACCATTATTGTAATAAGAATTTGAACCATGTAACTCATCTTTGTAAAATATTTGTATTACTATAATTCCATTATAACTTCGGTAGTTGGTAATATTAGTCACATTATGTATGTGACTCTTGTATTCAGCTAACTATGACCTCAATAACCGTTGATGTAATGAAGAATGTGAAGTGTCCCTCATATGATTGTAATATATTTGTGGTACTATTATTGCATAATAATTAATGTAGTTCGAAATATTAGTCACATCTTGTATGTAATAATTGTATTCAGCTACCTATGATCTCAATAACCATTGATGTAAGAAAACATGAATAGCCTCCTCATATGATTTGTAGTGCTATTATTTACCTGTCAATTAATAATTCAGTCATTTTTTTTTTTTTTTTTTTTCATGAGCACGTATATACAGCATATGTGGCAATCAAATGAGGAAACTATAATAACACCAGACGACGATACTGTTGCTACAGTAGAATAATGCTCTTTGAGCAGTATGTATTGCCTTACCAGTGGTTGTCCCCTTATTATTATTATTATTTTATTATTATTATTGAAATACCACAGGAACGAAAATTCCTGGGAGCGAAACTTCCACCCCCAACGAGATCCCTCTCTTTCTACATGTTACACGTCTCGTTAATCACAGTCTTCTAATATACAAATCACATTTCCTTACCCCCTGACATTCTTGAAATACCCACTAAGTATATTCAATTAGATACCAACCATGCAGACTATAATACGTTCGTTGTGTGTGGGTACGAGGCGATCTCAAGACACCTTAGCTCCCAGTGCACAACGAACCCGATCATGATTATGTCCGCCTGTATTAAATTATGTATTATGTTGATTTATACCATTGCCTATTTTTGTAATAATTGTATTCAGCTAACTATGATCTCAATAATCATTGATGTAATGAAATATGAATAGTCTCCTCCATACGATTGCACTAGTTCTGTAGTGCTATTATTTACAACCTGTCAATTAATAATTCAGTCACTACAAGCTTGCTTGCTTGCTTGCTTTTTTTTTTTTTTTTTTTTTTAATGAAATACGTATACAGACCATGTGACAATTAATGAGGAAACTATAATAAACGCATCTGAATAATGCCAACCTGACTTATAAACACAATTATGAATGTAACCAGACGACGATGCTGTTGTTTCAGTGGAATAATGGCTCTTTGAGCAGTATGTATCGCCTTACTAGTGGTTGTCCCCTCACAGGATGGGGGGGGCGGCTCAATAAACTCGCCCCTCGGGGCAAAATCAAATCAAAATCAAATCAATCAAATCTCTCTCTCTCTCTCTCTCTCTCCTCTCCTCTCTCTCTCTCTCTCTCTCTCTCTCTCTCTTCTCTCTCTCTCCTCTCTCTCTCTCTCTCTCTCTCTCTCTCTTCTCTCTCTCTCTCTCTCTCTCTCTCTCTCTCTCTCTCTCTCTCTCTCTCTCTCTCTCTCTCTCTCTCTCTCTCTCTCTCTCTCTCTCTCTCTCTCTCTCTCTCTCTCTCTCTCTCTCTCTCTCTCTCTCTCTCTCTCTCTCTCTCTCTCTCTCTCTCTCTCTCTCTCTCTCTCTGTTTAATATATGTGTGTCCCGTAATGACTGCCTGGGAACATTGTTAGCCATCCGTGCACGTCTATGGTTGTGGGTTGCCCATGTGGTGGGAGGGAGCGCTCTTTAAGGGGGTACGGTTTATTTATTAGTATATTTATATATCTTTGTATTACTTTCCTCCCTAGACCTCCATCAAGCTTGATATAATTATTTTCCTCAAGATCCCCCTTCGAGATATATTTGTAAATTTTTCGGTAGTAAAATTTCCGGGCCGAAGGCCAATTCCTCCAAAACTACAGGCTCGCTATCGGTCGGCAGAAAAAATCGACATGTAAATGGCACAAACAGTCTTGACATTGATAAAGAAATGAGACGAAAGGTCTTGGAATCGATAAACTTAAAGGGCGAACATCGAAAAATCTCGAAATTAATGGGGCTAAACACGAGGGAGAAGGTGGTCCAGAATAAGCAACTACCTCCCCCCTTAACTTCTGTATACAGTAGTACAGTATATCATAGTTCTGTTCAGTTAGTTTTGGTTGCGGTTTACCTCAATATAATTTTGTTTTAGTTTAGTTCAATTCGTCTTTAAAGTGTTAACACCTTTACTTTACTTATGCACATAATGCTTTAGACACTTTTTAATACGATTGATCCTTTCAAATAAGTCAAGTTAAGATTATGCCGTAATGTTAGTACTACAGTATATCCCATTCTGTACGTTTTGAAGGTGGGTGAGTTTTATATTCCGTTATGTACGTTATTGAAGGTGGGTGAGTTTTATATTCCGTTATGTACGTTATTGAAGGTGGGTGAGTTTTATATCCCATTCTGTACGTTATTGAAGGTGGGTGAGTTTTATATTCCGTTATGTACGTTATTGAAGGTGGGTGAGTTTTATATTCCGTTATGTACGTTATTGAAGGTGGGTGAGTTTTATATTCCGTTCTGTACGTTATTGAAGGTGGGTGAGTTTTATATTCCGTTATGTACGTTATTGAAGGTGGGTGAGTTTTATATTCCGTTATGTACGTTATTGAAGGTGGGTGAGTTTTATATTCCGTTATGTACGTTATTGAAGGTGGGTGAGTTTTATATCCCATTCTGTACGTTATTGAAGGTGGGTGAGTTTTATATTCCGTTATGTACGTTATTGAAGGTGGGTGAGTTTTATATTCCGTTATGTACGTTATTGAAGGTGGGTGAGTTTTATATTCCGTTCTGTACGTTATTGAAGGTGGGTGAGTTTTATATTCCGTTATGTACGTTATTGAAGGTGGGTGAGTTTTATATCCCATTCTGTACGTTATTGAAGGTGGGTGAGTTTTATATTCCGTTATGTACGTTATTGAAGGTGGGTGAGTTTTATATTCCGTTATGTACGTTATTGAAGGTGGGTGAGTTTTTATATTCATTATGTACGTTATTGAAGGTGGGTGAGTTTTATATCCGTTATGTACGTTATTGAAGGTGGGTGAGTTTTATATTCCGTTATGTACGTTATTGAAGGTGAGTACGTTATTGAAGGTGGGTGAGTTTTATATTCCGTTATGTACGTTATTGAAGGTGGGTGAGTTTTATATTCCGTTATGTACGTTATTGAAGGTGGGTGAGTTTTATATTCCGTTCTGTACGTTATTGAAGGTGGGTGAGTTTTATATTCCGTTCTGTACGTTATTGAAGGTGGGTGAGTTTTATATCCCGTTCTGTACGTTTTGAAGGTGGGTGAGTTTTATATTCCGTTATGTACGTTATTGAAGGTGGGTGAGTTTTATATTCCGTTCTGTACGTTATTGAAGGTGGGTGAGTTTTATATTCCGTTCTGTACGTTATTGAAGGTGCGTGAGTTTTATATTCCGTTCTGTACGTTATTGAAGGTGGGTGAGTTTTATATTCCGTTCTGTACGTTATTGAAGGTGGGTGAGTTTTATATTCCGTTCTGTACGTTATTGAAGGTGGGTGAGTTTTATATTCCGTTCTGTACGTTTTGAAGGCGTGAGTTTTATATTCCGTTCTGTACGTTATTGAAGGTGGGTGAGTTTTATATTCCGTTCTGTACGTTATTGAAGGTGGGTGAGTTTTATATTACGTTCTGTACGTTATTGAAGGCGTGAGTTTTATATTCCGTTCTGTACGTTATTGAAGGTGGGTGAGTTTTATATTCCGTTCAGTACGTTTGTAAAGGTGGGTGAGTCTTTACAGCAAGTTCAATAAATTTTTAAGGGGGGATGGGCCGGTTTTCTGGACCACTTTCTCCCTCATGTTTAGCCCCATTAATTTTCAAATGTTAAGATGTTTGCCTCATTAGTTAGTCAATTTTAAGACCTTTCGCCCCATTTCTTCGTCAACATTTAGACCTTTCGTTCTATTTATTACCAGTCTTGCTAAGGCAGCCTCCCAGAAGCTGGGTGTGCTCAACCGCCTTAGGGGGTTCTTTACCCCTGCACAGCTTCTTGCTCTGTACAAGGGCATAGTGCATCCTTGTATTGAGTATTGTTCACATGTGTGGGGAGGTTCCTCTCACACCGCTCTCCTAGACAAAATTGAAAGGAAGGCCTTTCGTATCATTAACTCCCGTCCACTCACCAACTCTCTGCAATCTCTCTCTCTTCGCCGCAAATGTTGCATCTCTCTCGCTATTCTATCGCTACTATAATAATCAGTGTTCCTCAGAGCTTTCCCAGTGTATACCACAATTACCACCTCCTTTACGTAGGGCACGTGGTACCCGTCTTGCAACACAATCCCACCCCTACTCTGTGCAACTCTCCAACCCAAGAGTGAAACGTTACTCTGACTTTTTTCTATTCAACAGCTGAGCTCTGGAACTCTCTCCCAGAATCAGTCTTTCCCTCTTCCTATGACTTAAATTGCTTCAAACTCCGTGTGTCCAGGCATTTTGGCTCGAACGTCCCTTGATTTTGGCCCTGTCACTCTTTCAACTATGGGGGAGGCACTCGCTATAGGCAGTTCTGCCTTTTGCCTCCCTCACTCACATAGACCAAAAAAAAAAAAAAAAACAAAAAAAAAAAAAAAAAAAAAAATTAGGTGTCGATTTTTTCCCTGGCGAACGATAGTGAGCCTGTAATGTTGGAAGAACCGGCCTTCGGCCGGTAAATTTTTCTACCGAAAAATGTACAAATTAATCTAGAAGGGGGATCTAATGGATTGTTTTGTTTTTAATTTGATGGATGTCTAGGAAGGAGACTAGAAAAATAATGAATACATGCAAAAATCGCCCAAAAGGAGTGTGAGTCTTTACAGCAAGTTCATGTAGCCGGTCTCTCAGAAGAAGGTTATAGTGAAACTTCTGGGAATTATATTGAACCTCCAAGTGTTGTTTCCATATCATGTTCTCCATTGCATATATATCACAATGGATTACCAACATCACTTCAAGTTTTTAATGGGTTACAAACATTAGTAGGCTACCGGGTATATATTTTGTATAGGTTTGAGTCTTAAGCTTAACACTATCCTATGCACTATCTTATCCAACTCTTGTGGGTTAATATGGTTTGTATAATTATTAGTGAGGATTTTACTTGCTTTTGCCACTTTCGAGCAATGTATTTAGTTTGTTCTCTGGGCTAGCTAACAAAAACGTCTTCTCAGACTGCCTTGGGGGAAAAAAATAAATAAATAAAACTCACCTAGATCCCCTTCAAGCTAAATTTATACATTTTCGATAGAATTTCTTCAGGCCCGCTCGCCCAGAAATAATCGACATATGAATGGGGTATTGGTTTAAAGATACATGCAGCTCTTTATAGCAAGTATAGCTTTAATCAAATGAAGATGTCAAGTCGTGGCTTAAACAGATTTATCGTGATCGAATTTTCAAAGTAAAGCTAATAATTTAAGTCTTCAGTAAATAATGGAAGGCAGCTTGTATGTTGGTGCAATATGAGGTACTAAAATAAAGGCCTGGCGCACACCCAGACACAGACAAAGCAGGTGACGCAGCACAGACCACGGCACTTACATTAATGTAGTTATTTCAACTTGACATACAGTAGGTCTGCGCTGCCCGGCGTTCCAATGTCAGCACCGTAATTGACCACTAGCGAGTTTCATGCTATAAGGAAGTTGGTGCCGTAAACATCGGTACTAAACTGAAATACAATAATAAAGTAGATGTCTAATGGATAAATCGTATGTTGAATGTAGTTGTATGCATTTATAAATGTACTACAACCGCATTTTAGCTGGTAATTCTGCTAAATATCAATGTAAAAAAACTCCAACTTCCTTATAGCCTGAAACTCGCAAGTGGTCAATTCTAAATATACCGTATATGTGCAGAGCCCTCAGGCCAGGTGAAGGTATTGAGGGGTAAGCCTTTACAATGGCACCTTGTAGCTACTTTCTAATTTCCCTATTTTCTGAAGAGTGTAGAGAGGGGAAAAGGGGGTGACTGTTGGAGAGAGAAGAAGCTGTTGTAGTGGATTTGTTATGTGTGTTATTAGTCTATATACGTCGTGGACTGGCTCTGCGCTGTGCTGCTTGCGTTCCAATGTGCGCCGGACCAAACTCTAACTCTCCCTTCAAATAGACAACCGTCAACTTTCACCATCATGCTATTTATAAACTTGAACTTATTACTTTACAAATATCAAGACACATTTATTACCATTTAAGGGGAGATGGCCGTATATATTTGTTCATTATGTATCTTTATATCTGTGTTTTAGTTTCCTCTCTAGACCTCCATCAATCTTTAACCCCCCCCCCCCTCCCTATCAAACTATCTCGACCAACCCTTTTAACTACAACAGATCCTGCCTTAGCTGTGTAATATCGTCTACATATAGCCAGAATATAATATAAGACACGTCGCTGGTACTCAAAGGGTTAATAAGACGTTGCCGGTACAGAAGGGGTTAACCCAGAATATTGCCTATGATAAGTTAGTTTATATATCTTACACGCCAGAATATTGCCCATGATAAGTTAGTTTATATATCTTACACGCCAGAATATTGCCCATGATAAGTTAGTTTAGAAGAAGAAGAACATAAGAAAATGGGAGTCTGCAGAAAGCCGATTGGCCTAAGCAAGGCAGATCCCTGTATATGTATATATATATATATATATAGTTTATATATCTTACACGCCAGAATATTGCCCATGATAAGTTAGTTTATATATCTTACACGCCAGAATATTGCCTATGATAAGTTAGTTTATATATCTTACACGCCAGAATATTGCCTATGATAAGTTAGTTTATATATCTTACACGCCAGAATATTGCCTATGATAAGTTAGTTTATATATCTTACACGCCAGAATATTGCCTATGATAAGTTAGTTTATATATCTTACACGCCAGAATATTGCCCATGATAAGTTAGTTTATATATCTTACACGCCAGAATATTGCCTATGATAAGTTAGTTTATATATCTTACACGCCAGAATATTACCTATGATAAGTTAGTTTATATATCTTACACGCCAGAATATTGCCCATGATAAGTTAGTTTATATATCTTACACGCCAGAATATTGCCCATGATAAGTTAGTTGTTATATGTTACAGCATCCCACAGGTAACCCACACTACTACTAGTACTACAGGTGTTGACATACAGGGTACGGTATAAACTGCCCCTTATCCGTTACACAATATAAACCGGCCCCACATTCCCCAGCTGGTTGTCATATATAAAGGGGTGAACGGACGTAACATTATGGCACAAGATGACAGCATTATTTATAGCAGTCATTCCGTTCCCAAGTCGGTTCCTACAGTCGAGCTAATAAGTGATGTCTCGTGTATGTTTTGATCAATAAGTGGTATTAGCAATATCTAAGCTTCATTGCTTCATATCCAGTGAAATATACAAACATGTTCCTACACTTAACCAACCTATTCAACATCTGACAGACATTAATACAGCACAGAGCGAGCCAAACGTAATGACAGCTGGGACATGACTTATTAGCGCCACCGTACATAAATATTTCCATTGCATTTTTAAGAGGCTTAGGTCAGAGGTAAAGCCAAGATTAAGTTATGGTAACATACGGTTTAAGTTAGGGTAAAGTTAAGGTAAGAAAGTGTTAACATTAACTTTGAGACATGGCCCATGGTTATGTTAAGAGTAAACTTATATCATGATAAGATTAAATTAGGTTAAGAGGGGATGGACGTATTTATTTCATCATTTATAATCTCTTTATTATTTGTTTTCCCTCCCTACACCTCCATCAAGCTTAAGAAAACACCTAAAACCCTCCTTCAAGATAAATTTGTACATTTTTCGATAGAAAAATGTCCCGGCCAAAGGCGATTCCTCTTATATCACAGGCTCGCTATCGCTCGCCAGGAAAAAATCGACACCTAAATTACGCCAGGAAAAAAAATTGACACCTAATTTACACAAAGTCCATAATATTGACAAAACAATTGGGTGAAAGGTCTTACAATAGCCAAACTAATGATACACACGTCTTATAATCTCAAAAATGAAGCTAAACATGAGGAAGAAAGGGCCCCAGAAAAAAAACCCCGACCCATCTCCCCTTCAGCTTCTTAAACTAGCAAAACAAGGTAAAGTAAATGTAAGGCTCAGGTATAACGTTAAGTCAGGTTAGGCTAGAATAAGTTATGTTTAAGGGCAGATTTCCACTTGAGGGATTTTTTTCTTGACTCCTTTCTCCCTCATGTTTAGCCCCATTGCTTTTCTAATTTTAAGACGTTCGCCCCATTATTTTGACGATTTTAAGAACTTTCGACCCATTTCTGTCAATTTTAAGACCTTTCGTGCCATTTAGGTGTCGATTTTATCCAGGCGATCGATAGCGAGCCTGTAATTTAAGAGGAACCGGCTTTCAGCCGGGATATTTTTCTACCGAAAAATGTACAAATTTATCTTGAAAGGGGCTCAAAGGGGTGTAATCTTAAGCTTGATGGATATCTAGAGACCAAACTAAAATACCTCCCCTTAACCCCGTCAGCACCATTTCAACTGTTTATCTGGCTAAAATGAGACAATTGTATGCAGTTTAAGAAGGACCTATGTTATTCTAAGGGTTTATTGAGATCGTATTTACCCCTGTGAGTCCTAGAGGTAGATTATGAGTTAAAGAAAAGCGTCTAATGGTAACCAGAATATGATGAAAAGTACGTCATGGTGCTGAAGGGGTTAACCCATTCAGTACCGGTGACATCCTTTTAATTATATGTTGGCAATGATTAGACTATTATATTCAGCTTAGGAAGGACCTCTAGCAATAGTAAGGCTTCAAACTATCTCCACCAACTCTTTTTAACTACCACAGCTACTTCATAAACTGCATAATACCGTCTAAATATAGCTGGAATAAAATATAACACACGTCGCTGGTAATCAAAGGGTTAAGGTCGAGATGTACACAGTTAGCCAAAGAGATCGTTCCTCATCTTCCAAAACTCTGTAGTCTCTCATACACATCCGTGCACCTCCATTGTGCTGTTCAGTATGCAAACATATCCATTGCTATTGTTTAAGGGGGGTCACCGGCTTTTTTAAATCTTTCTCTCCTTTTCTCTCTTTCCCTGGCTTGTATCCATTCGGCCCCATTCAGCCAACTGTTTTAAGACGTTTATCCCCATCCAGGTGTCGATTTTTTCCTGGCGAGCGATAGCGAGCCAGCATTGTATATAGAAATCCGGCTTCGCCGGAGAAACTTAACTTGCTGTCAAAACAAATAAATAAATATATATATATATATATATGCTGGCTCGCTACCGCTCACCAGGAAAATATTAACACCTGGATGGGGGTAAACGTCTTAAAATAGTAGGCTGAATGGATACAAGCCAAAGAGAGAGGGAGAGGGAGAGAAAGAGAAAAAAAAGCGAGGTGGGCTCCCTTAACATGTATAATTTTATGTTCATTAACCTCTAAAATACAACGCCGTTAATTCAATGGTTCTATCAAACACTAAACTATTCTAATAAATTTAGGACAAATCCCAAGAATTCAAAGGGCTGAAACCTATCTCAGATTCCCACGAATTAGTTTTCCTATGCTTATTTAAAATATCTAATGATAGCAGGAGTGAACTAAAGAAAGGTGATATCTTATTGATGGGGTAAGATAATTTGTATCTTATCAAATGATAACAAAGTACATTCGTAGATATGAATACCTGGGCACATCTTGTTGAAACGAGATGGTAACAAAATTAGCAATGAAACTTAATAATTTCAAACATCAGTGTATCCAAATACTACGGCAGTGTATCGTATTTGCTTCCCATAACATTATACAACATTTCCCGTCCACATATGTACATCCACACGTCAGTCTCCATGGCTGCACGAGCATCAAGAAGGCAATAAAGAAAGGCAGAACCGGTGCGGGAACTATTACTGGGGACTGTACAGCCAGTCAAAGGTGTGTGCGGGTTGGAGCGCTGTGATTGGCCGGGTGGTGGGGGTGTGTGAGGATGCGACCAATACGGCCCAAGGCTACACATAAGCCGGCAGCGTCAGGTGATGTGCAGGATAAATATAGAGATTTGTTTACACATAGCTACAATATACTACAGTGACGGTGGCACAACTCTTGTTGATCCTTATTTCACAGTTATAAGTTGTGTACATTGCTGTTTCTGCCCGGCTTACTTTTATTTATCTTGGTATGTAGTAAGCCTACTGTCTGAGTTTAGCGAGATTAAATATATATTTCACTCTCACTCTCTCTGTCTTCATGACTTAATTCATTCAAGTTTCTGCTCAGCAAAGGCTTATGATTAGTCTTGTCAATTATTTTGAACAATATTGTATTTTCTATTCGATTAAGTTAAAGAAATTAACCCTTTGTATGTCCGTTTCTCCGTCTGTTTATTGTGGATCAATCATTTAGGGTATTATTTTCCATGTGTATATTTTTGTTAATTAACCCCTAAAATATGGAGCCGTCAATATAAGTATTGTGCAAGTTGATTGTTTTAAACTTAATAAAATTCCAGAACATATATTAATCAAATAGTCAACACGGTTTTAGATCTAGTAAGTCTTGCCTTATAGACTTGGTTGAAGTCTATAATAAACTTTTCACATATAATGACATGTTTACATAACTAAATATAATTGTCTTAGATTTCCAAAATGCTTTCACAAGATACCACAAAGAAAATTGATACATAAACCGATAAGCCTAAATGGAAAAAAATATACATGGATATAAGTTTGCTATCGAACAGAACGCAGAGAGTTGTAATAAATGGAGTACAATCCGAGTGGGGTTCCGTTTCTAATGGAGTACCTCAGGGTTCGATCCTGGGACCAGTTTTGTTTCTTATCTACATAAATGATATTGATGTAGGACTAAACAACTAAAATGAACTAAATCACCAAGTTTGTCAATAATACAAAGATAGGAAACACAGTTTTGACCAAAGAAGACAGATGTACAACAATCTGATTTAAACAAGATAGTAGAGTGGACGGAAAAGTGGTACATGCCCTTCAATATAGAAAAATGTCAGGTATTGCAAATCGGCAATAACAACATTGTCATACAAAATGAAAGTCAAACAAATACAAACTTCAGCACAAGTCAGTTTGTGGATACTAATATCTGAAACCTAAAAACTTCTGATCAATGTGCAGCAGCTACAAAGAAGGCTAATACAGCACTAGGATTTATTAAGCGAAAAATACTTACAAAATTGAAAATATTAATTTAGAAGCCCATTATTCAAATGTATGGTAAGGCCGCATATTGAGTATGATGTACTGTACACTCGCTCCAAGAAGTATCTGCACCCCTACGCTGATCACCTGGTATGTACAGCTCGGTAGGGTTGGCACCTCTGCCTGCAACTATATCCATGTGTCAGAGAGGATCGTCTCTGACACATGGATATAGTTGGAGGCAGAGGTGCCAACCCTACCGAGCTGTACACACCAGATGATCAGCGTAGGGGTGCAGATACTTCTTGGAGCGAGTGTACATTGAGAAATAAACCATATTACGAAAGACTAAAAAGGTTAAATATGATTTCACTCAAAAAACGAAGATTGAGAGGTCAACTAGTGGTGTACAGTATATTAAAAGGATTCGACAACATTAATACGAACACACTTTTCATTATCATTAATTCTAAAACACACGTTAACGGTTTGAAATAAAAAAAAACATGAGGGCAAACAAAGATATTACAAACAAGTTGCTGCACCTACAGTGTCGTAAGAGAAAGTGGTGTAGAACAATACAACTGACGTGTTCAAGAGTAAACCAGACTTATATCTAGAGGAGGCTGGAGAAATATATATATATATGCTAAGTATCTGTAAATTTGTTTTTCCCTTTGCCTTTACTATTAATTTCTCAGTAGACATTTTCTCGACCCAAAAGTCGGAGGGATTGGTGGGTAGGGAGAGCCTTCCGCTTTATTGTCCTTATTTTAAATTCGGGCTGCCTAGTAGGGACTGTAAAGTTTGTTTATCAATGTAACTCTTTCTTCATTTATACTCTCTCTCTCTCCCTTTTTTTGTACAAGATATCAGACGGGGGATAAAATGTGTAGGGGAGAAGGGGCTAGGGGTCAAATTTGCCTGGATTCCTTCACATGTAGGCATCCCCGGCAATGAAAGGGCAGATAAGCTTGCCAAGGAGGCCTCAGAGAAAGAAGAACCTGATCATATTCTTGAACTGTCATTGAAACAAATGAGAACTATAATTAAAAAGACACAAGAAGAAAGAGTGGATGAAGACAGAGCTAGACATCATAATACCAGCCGATCTATAAACTACTACAATAAAGTAGCATTTACGACCAAATACACCTATGGTAAGCGTACAACGAGTAGGTGGGTAGACTCAGTACATGCAAGAATAAGGCTTGGCTATTGTTATCCATGGCAGCTGAATTCCCAGGTAGAAGAACAGCAGAGGCCAATGTACGGTTTGCAGAGCTCCCAACAAACACTCTCTCGAGCACTATATCTTGGAATGCCCAATGATTAGGGAATACAGGATTAATCAGTTAACCACAATTGAGGATCAAGCAAGAACATGCTAAAGAATAATCGTAATCAATAACATACTAAAAAAAACACCAGAACTTTGCCCCCCCCCACAATAATATGTACTGTAAACATGAAACATGAACCTTATAAGTATGCACCCCTTGCCCTCCACACATCTCTTCTTTCTTACAAGGTCACACTTAAACCCTTTGTAACGCCCTCTACACGATTTCATATTTTCATTGATCATGTCACACTTATAATATCAGTCAGTATTTCTTTACTTATCACTGTCTATTCTCATTTAATAGATTGACAATGTACAGTATATACCATATCCCTCTGAGCCTCTAACACAGCTTTTATTTAAATAATCTGTTAAGTGCCAATTCATATCCTTTTGCAAGCCAATATACATGACCCTCGCATAATGTAAGCAACATAATTGTCCTCAATATTCTTTGCTAATGGTTTGATCTACAATTAAGTACCTTCGGATATGCGGCATATCCATCCCGGAGGACTACTAGTATCTTCCTTCTGAATATTGTTTTGCTACTAAACTTAATTGAATCTTGATCTTTGCACGTATACAGTTTCCTTCCCTACTTATTGATATGTTGTGTCAGGTACGATGAAGCGATACTGCTGATATCTGTAGACTTGCGTTGAAATTCAAACTTTCCCTTTTAAGATTTTTTTTGTTTTTTTTTTTTTTTTTTTTGTAACTACCATATTTATCTTCAGTTCTATCGCTGGGCCTAAACAACTTTTTTAGAAGTAGTATGTCCCACCCTCCACCAAAACATACACACACACACACACCTCCCCTCTCACACTTTCCTCCTCCCTGGAGTACCTTACCTCCTCTACTCCACCCCCCCCACCACCCCGCCCCACCCCCCCCCCTACGCCCCCTTCCACCCCTCCTCTACCTCCTACAAAACCCCTAACCATACTGCGGTATTGTTCGTCTCAAATTATTCTCGGCTAATGGATTGATGTACAAGTACCTCAGGATTATACGGCACATCCCTCCGGCTGGCCCACTTGCACCTTCCCTCCGAAGATTATTTAGGGAAATCAAATAATTTGAATATGAATCTGAATCTGTAGGCTTTGTGTTTTGGGGGCCGGTGCAATGCCTTCTCTATCCATAATTATGTATAGAGAAGGCATTGGCTGGGGTTTGGTGACTGGGTCACGACGGGGTAGGGTCCCGCTAGGAGGTTTAAGAAGGGAAACACACACCCACACACCTCCCCCTCTCCCCACTTTCCTCATCCCTGGATGTACCTTACACCTCCTCTCCTCTCTTCCTCCCCCCCCCCCCCCCCCCCCCCCCCCCCCCCCCCCCACGCCTCCTCCTCTGCCCACCCATGCCTCGACCCTCCTACAATACCCCCCTCCCTCTCTCCCATCCCACACACCCTACGAAATATTATCTCTCTATCGGAATGCAAACTTCTCCACTGGTCATATTGCGCTAACTATCCCTCCCGATAACCATTATTGTGAATAGGAATTTGAACCATGTAAATCATCTTTGTAAACTCTTGTATTACCATAACGTCCATTATAATTGCGGTAGTTGGCAATATTAGTCACACGCCGATGTTATGTGACTCCTGTATTCAGCTAAACTATGACCCTCCGTACGCACGGAGGGAGAGGGGAGGCATTGTAAAATGTGCAGAGTTCCGTGTCCTCATTGCGCTATATTTGTGTTACTATTCGTTGCATACTAATAATATGTAGTTCGGAAATATTAGTACACATACATGTATGTAATAATTGTATTCAGGATTAACTCGTTGGATCTCAGATAATACGATTGATGTAAGAAATCAATAAATGGCCCCCCTCATAGATGATTGCCACTGTAGTTTTGTAGTGCTATGATTTACCTCGTCAACACTAATAATTCATGTCACATGTTTTTTTCTTCTCATAAGCCACAGAGATGAAGCACAGGTGGCAATCAAATGAGGAAACTATAATAACACCAGACGGACGATTACTGTTGGTGCAGTAGAATAAAGGCTCGTTTGAGCAAGTATGTATTGCCTTGACGAGAGGTTGTCCCCGTATTATATTATTAGCTATTATTGTTAGAGAAAATACCACAGGAACGAAAATTCCTGGGAGCGAAACGCCACCCCAACGAGACTCCATCTCTGTTCCTACCACCTCCCTCCACAGGTTACACGTCTGGCGGTAAATCAGCAAGTTGATTACTAATATACGAAATCAGCCTTTCCTTACCCCTGACATTCTTGAAATACCCACTAAGTATATTCAATTAGATACCAACAAGGGCAGAATATAATACGTTCGTGGTGTATGGGTACGAGGGCGATCTCAAGCCACCTTAGCTATCAGTGCACAACGAGACCGGATCATGATTATGTCCGACTGTATTAAACTATGTAGTAGTGTTGGATTATACCATTGCCTATTTTTGTAATAAATGTATTCAGGCTTACTATGATCTCAATAATCATTGATGTAATGATAAATAATATGAATATTCCTCGACGATTGCACTAGTTCTGTAGTGCTATGATTTACAAATGTCAACTGACTAATTCAGTCAGACAAGCTTGTTTATTTTTTATTTTTTTTTTTTTTTTTTTTTTTTTTTTTTTTTTTTATACAGACCATGTGACAATTAAATGA
>CM064506.1:11662905-11912072 GCA_032716605.1 Paralithodes platypus | reverse complement strand
CTAGTCTCTCTCTCCCTCTCACTCTCTCTCTCTCTCTCTCTCTCTCTCTCTCTCTCTCTCTCTCGCTGCACTGCTTGCTATTCACTTGGTAGTTGCAACACAGTTTCTATACCTGTCTAATTGTCTATGAATCACAACTATGGAGGGTACTATAATATGAGCTTAGTAAGATACAGGAATTGCGACTCTAGAGGCCTTATTCTTAAGGGAGCCCACCTATTTTTGTTTTCTCTTTCTCTCCCTCTCTCTTTGGCTTGTATCCATTCGGCCCCATTCAGCCTACTGTTTTAAGACGTTTACCCCAATCCAGGTGTCAATATTTTCCTGGCGAGCGGTAGCGAGCCAGCATATATATATTTTTGCTTTGACAACATGCTAAATTTGTGAATTTTTCGATAGAAAAATGACTCCGGCGAAGCCGGATTTCTCCATACAACGCTGGCTCGCTATCGCTCGCCAGGAAGTAATCGACACCTGCAAGGGGATAAGCGTCTTAAAACAGTTGGCTGAATGGGGCCGAATGGATACAAGCCAGGGAAAAGGAGGGACAGATTAAAAAAAAAAAAAAAAACGGTGACCCCCCATAATTAAGTAGGAATTGTGTTGCCGAACTATATCGAACGAAAACAAATGAATTGAGTTGTTGATTTGATTTGCGAACGAGAACTAATTATCAGCTTACTTCTAACGTTTATATTCGCAACAAATCTTTCCCTTCGCACAGCCTGCTAACGAACGAATACAGTGGGAATGGGTGTTGTTTACAGAGAGTAGCCTACACGGATTTCCATTCCCATTTCTAAAGTTAACGCCAAGTTACAGTATGTCGTCTATTAACGGCGCTGCGAAGGGAAGGAAGGTAACTGTTTAAGAATACAAGCGTGAAAGTTGCTCGGTTTCTCCAGGTGAAAGTTAAGGGGACAGTGGATATTTTTTGGGGTCTATATATTTATATATTAATATTGTTTTTAGTTTCCTCCCTAGACACCCATCAAACTTAAAAATGACATCCATTAGATCCCCCTTCGAGATAAATTTGTACATTTTTCCGTAGAAAATGTCACGGCCGGAGGCCGGTTCCTCCACAATTACAGGCTTGCTATTGCTTGCCAGGAAAAAAAATCGGCACCTAAAGGGCATGAACGGTCTTAATGTTGACACAGAAAGGGGGCGAAAGGTCTTAAAATCGACAAACTATTGGGAAAAAAGTCTTAAAATCTCAAAACTATTGGGGATAAGCATGAGGAAGAAAGGGGACCAGCAAAACGGTCCATCTTCCTTTAAGGTTAATCAATACAGCCGTAGATCAATGGACCACACACACGCGCGCACACGCACATGCTCTCTCTTTCGTGCTCGCTCTCACTTGCTCTCTTTCTCTGCCCCCCCCCCCCCCCCCTCTTTCTCTCAGAGCAAAGTTGTAAAGGTCAGTTGGGCCTGCCTCAGGGTCTGAACATAGACAAGGTACATATAATAAGGTAAAACAGAAGATAGTAGTAGGGACAGTGGTATGGTTTAGGTTGCTATAGTGGACTAGGCGTTAACTTGTCTCTCTCCCTTGATACGAAATTTGATTCCTTAACCCCTTCTACACCGGCGACGTCTTTTAAACTTTATTCTGGCTAGTAGACTAGTAGACGATTTTATTCAGTTTAGAAAGGATCTTTACCAATTATAAGCCTTCGAACTACCTCAATTAACCCTTTTAACCACCACAGACCCTTCACAAGCTGCACACAATCATCTAAATATAGCTAGAATGTAGTACAACAGAGGTCGCCGGTCCAAAAAGGGGTTAAGGGAGGATGGTTCACTTTTTGGTCGATTTGTTCATGTATTTATTATTTTCTAGTTTCCTCCCTAGACCTCCATCAAACTTTAAAAAATAAAAACATCCATTAGATCCCCCTTCTAGATTAGTTTGTACATTTTTTGGTAGAAAAATATCCCGGCCTGTTCTTCCAAAATTACAGGCTCACTATCGTTCGCCAGGAAAAAAATCTACACCCAAATAGCACGAAAGGTCTTAATATTGACAAGGAAATGGGGCGGAAGGTCTTAAAATCGACAAACTAATAGGGCAAACATCTAATAATCGGAAAACTAATGAGGCTAAACATGAGGGAGAAGGGGGTCTAGAAAAACGACTTATCTCCCCTCAAGATAAATCAAATCGTATAATCCGCTTACCAAGATAACATAATACCACTTATAACTCTTCTAATCTGATACAAGATAACATGATACTAGTTGTAACTCTACTAATGTTATAAACTCTAATGTAACTCTACTAATGTTATAAACTCTTCTTACTCCAGCAGATTCAATAGAGCAATGACCGAAAAGGACCTCACAACACCTGCGAACACATGCTATGAACACATAGCCTACTGTACACCTGTCTGGACACACACACACACACACACACACACACACACACACACACACACACACATATACTTACCTTTACACTCTCTCTCTCTCTCTCTTAAGAGGAGATGGGCTGTTTTTTTGGTCTATTAATTATTTTATTCTTTATTTTTAATTTTCTCGCTAGACCTCCCTCAAACTTAGAAAAACACCCCCTAGAGACACCCTCAAGATAAATTTATACATTTTTCTGTAGAAAAATGTCCCGGCCAAAGGCCGATTCCTCTTATAATTACAGGCTCGCTATCGCTCGCCAGGAAAAAATCGACACCTAAATGGCACGATAGGTCTTAAAATTTACAACAAATTGGAACTAAAGATATCAATATCGCCAAACTAATGGGCCAAACGTCTTAAAATCTGAAAACTAATAGGGCTAACATGAGGGAAAAGAAGGTCCAGAAAAACGGCCTGTTTCCTCTTAATTACATTCTGCATGATACATGATTTGTTACCTGTATCAACTAATCAAAATCCCACCCGCCACATTTATCTTACAACGTGTAACACAGTATCATTTATCTTCCTTGTAATGTGCAATAATCCCTTGAGCACCTTTAATACAGTAATGACCTAATGGACTCCCACAACACCACCCACACCTATATGAACACCTAGCGCGCGCGCGCGCGCACACACACACACACACACACACACACACACACACACACACACACACACACTGATTTACTCTGGCTGACCAGTAACCAAAGTATAAGTCACTTCTGACTTACCATGGCCGAACAAAATCATCAACCTAGTTTGAGCTTATGTGTGACTCCCTGCTTCGCCGTCTTCTTGTGTTAATAAAGTTTTTGTTTTTTAATTCAAAGCTCGTTTTTTGTCAAACCAAATTTTGCAGCACATGGGAAGACCTCTGGCTGCACAGTACCCACAGTATGAGTCACTTCTGACTTGCTATGTCCACTCCACAGCCGAAATCGTCAGCCTACTTTGAGCCTCAGAAAAAGTGTTAGGCACTAAAATACCGTTATCTTTCACATTCTGAATTCATTAAACAAAATAAAATAAAAATAAAAAAAGCAAATGGAGCGTCAGGACGATGAAATGATGGAGGCACGCAGCGGGTTAAAAGAGTTATGTAACATCTGTGGATAAATACCATCTACAGCTGTCTGGACCTACCTTAAGTATTTCATAAATGCGTGTGCAGTTCAACTATCAGCTCAATCTATTCATACCCATAACCTAGATTTTATGAAAATTAATATTCATGAACCAACCCATGTTTGCACACACACAACCATGACTATGTGGGACTGAAGGGGCAAAATAGGAAAATTGTGTCTCCACTTGAAAATAAGACGTAGGCCCTATGTGTGGGGGTTACTTTTAATCTAGGCTATTTTGTATTAATTTCACACCACCAAACACCTCCAATGAAATTAATGAAAGCATAATATGTGATCCACCGGGATTCGAACCTGGGTTATCACGCACTACTACTACTACTACCGTAATCATTTTCTTTGTGACAATGTGCATATTAATGGAGTATATTAACAGTACCTCCTTAAATCACACACAGAAACTTGATATTGCTTTCATAAAATCAAGAATAATGTCTGACCCAAATTGTAGGGTATTGATTCAACTGTGTGGGTCAAAAAAGGTGCCCTAACTTGGGTAGCCTACTGTTACTATTTGGGTGAGTGTCTGTCCTTGGCGACCAGTTACACTTGGTATCCAGTCTTATTTAAGGGGGGGTCACCGTTTTTGTTTTTATCTTTCTTTCCTTTTCTCTCTTTCCCTGGCTTGTATCCATTCGGCCCCATTCAGCCAACTGTTTAAAGACGTTTATCCCCATCCAGGTGTCGATTCTGGCGAGCGATAGCGAACCAGCATTGTATGGAGAAATCCGGCTTTTCCGGACACATTTTTCTATCAAAAAATTTACAAATTTAGCTTGCTGTCAAAATGAAAAAAAAAAATATCCTGGCTCGCGGTAATTGACACCTGGATGGGGGTAAACGTCTTAAAACAGTAGGCTGAATGGGGTCGAATGAATACAAGCCAAAGAGAGAGGGAGAGAAAGAAAAAAGCGAGGTGGGCTCCCTTAACATTTATGATATAATTATGTTAACGCCTGGGATAGTATTTTGGCTATCATTAGACTATTTTATTTTTGGTTAATACATTTCAACACAATTTATGGTTTGGAAATTATGTCGTCTATCAATATACAATTGTATTCTTGGTTAACACATCCAATATTCGGTGATTGTCTTTTTTATACTTATTTAGACTTAATGAAATCGTCTAGTGTTTGTCAGAATGAAATTAAAAGATCGCCGTCGTATACTGATGGTTATCACTACCTCTATTTATTCAGCATCAGAAAGACGTCTCTTAGTCAATGGATTTATGAATACCTCAAATTACTCTCTTAATATAACAGTATATTAATAGAGGTCCACGAATATAGGATAACCATAAGATCGAATTTGCTTATTACCTGAGAGAGAGAGAGAGAGAGAGAGAGAGAGAGAGAGAGAGAGAGAGAGAGAGAGAGAGAGAGAGAGAGAGAGAGTAAAACAATGAAGAAAGAAGTGAAAGATGACTTATTGTCTATATGGATAACAGGAAACTGGGCATCCGTAGTTCTAAATATTAAATATTATATATTAAATAAATATTAAATATTAAATCCTTATTTACTGAAAGGAACTGTCGACAAAAATACATACTTGAAATAAAAACAAGAACAATAGTCTATAAATGTGTGTGTTGGGTGGCGATATCTGCTGAGTATTACAGGGGGATTGTCTTTATGGCACTGTCATTGTGGGTAAACCACACACAGAGAGTCTCTCTCTCTCTCCACATCACATACATACACACACGCCTATCTCAACACACATAATAACGCTGGTGAAGATACTCATGATTTCGATATATATATATATATATATATATACAGTATAATTATATAAATAAAGTAGCTAGAGCTATGATTCGAACCCATGCAGGCAGGAGCTCTGTCCACTATCCCACAACGGAAGTTAAAAGAAAAATGTCGGTACTTCTACCTGTTCCTCCCCAACCTCAACTCGTGTGGGGAACTGACGGACTTTTAATCAAATACAGACTCCCCTAAGCGGGAATTGAGGGTGCGGAAGGCAAGGGTTACAAGATGCGGATTTGCGTTTACGAAAGTGTATTAACGTTTGCGATGCCCACCACTGATATATATATATATATATATATATATATATATATATATATATATATATATATATATATATATATATATATATATATTCGTTAATTTTACAATATATTACTTTTAATAAGGTTTATTCATATATAGGGAAGGGGGAGGGTGTTTAAAAGCTGCTGGGTAAAGAATAAATTGATAAAGAGTACCAAACTGCCAATCATTCATCAAACAACCGTCCTGGACCAAATGTACACAAACCCAGGTGCAAAGCTACTTTGTGGCGTATTTACCAACCTTGGAATAGCGTGGGGAATACATTAGTATAAGGAACTTCAGATGTGCTTCCTGATTCATATTTTGTATTTTTGTGAGGGTTTAATTGATGCACTTTGATCTCAAAATATTCAGGCTGGTGGGTGTGCTCAACTGAAATGAGCTCCAAGGAGGTCAAGGTCGCCCTGTGCGGTGTTGCCACATTTCTACCAAAACAAACCTTTTAGAAAACGGGAAACCAAGGAAAACCACATTTAGAAGGGAAACTTGAAATAAATGTAAAAGACGTGTTTATGTCTGGAAGGGTTATTGGTATTCTTGTATAAGTTACAGAAACGAAATAATAGGTAGGCTATATTTGTATATACCTATTTACATTGTATAGCATCTCCCTTGCCTGGCTATGAAGATGAGAGTAACTTTTGCGAGTTTTTCCTTCCATGGTGGTCGCGCTATGAATGAGAGTTAGTGACCGTCTGACCTGGGTGATGTTGTTGTCCTTGTTTGAGGCCATTTAAGCGTTGCCATTACTCGTATCCAGGTCTCTCTCTCTCTCTCTCTTTTGATGGGATTACATTGTGCTATATTGCATTTTGGAGATTGTGTATGTATGTGTGTGTTTGTGTGAGTATCTGTAGGGGTGTGTGTGTGTGTGCGTAGCCAACAGAACCGCATTGACATTACTTGGCAAAGTCGCATATCCTACCATTCCTTAAATCTATTTATAGCTGTCCCCAGAAAAATGGCAGCATGTTCTAAATAGCGTGCCATATGTTGTATAAATTCCTTCTATATATCCTTAAAATGATATGTTTCTTAACACCACATAACCTTTAAAAATTGTAATATAATATTATATAGTCATAAAAGCTAAAATTAATTTGTTAATAGCCTGAAAAACTAACATTTGCTGTTAAAGCTTTGAATATTTGACAACACCGCACAGGGCGAGGGAAACCACCTTGTAGCTCATTTCATAGGAGGATGACTATAATGTTGGTTGGGGTATCTATGGATAATGTAGCATATAATACAGCATTGTAGCTCTTAGTAATGTCCTCCTTTGGCATACATGTGTTTGATGGTTCAGATTTTGTGTTTTGTTGGCTTAGATTTCTCAATTTTGCATTCTATTTATGATTTTATAAACCTCCCTTGGTTGTTGTGCGGTGAAGAAGTAATGGGTGTTGTGGACTTGGATAATGCTCTGAATATTGTAGTGTGATATTGTGGAATCCTTTGTAGTGTATAAAGTACCATAATGTTTCAGCTGTTGTACTTACCTCCCTTGGTTGGTGTGCGGTGAAGGGAATGTTGGGCACGGTATCCATGGATCATCTCGTAAGTACCGTTGTCCCTCTTGACTGGGAAGGCCACCTCGAGCACGTGGTGGCACGGTTCCATAATGCCCAGGATGCCCTTTGTCTTGTTCCGCTTCTCCTCCAGGGTGATACGCTCTTTCATCTCTTCCACCAGCTGGTCCTCCACTACCTGTCAACAACAACAAAGCAACAAAGAAATGGTTTAGCTAGTGCTTTATTCAAAATATACAGTATTTTATATATTTTATTCATTAATTCTTTGCATGAAGTACAACCTCTCTCTTTTGTTCACCAGGGATCCATAAACTCAAGACTTCCTATGGAATGAACCTCCGCTTTCCGACGAACTCTGAATAACGGAAGTAAATGTTTGAGAGACCAAGGTACCGTAAATACTGAACAATTATATCACTATGGATATTTAGTTTGTCTTTCAGGACAGAGGTAAACATATGGGCATCTTATATCCAGTATATGTATGTATCCAAAGTATTTGTCAGAATGTTCACTGGTAGTCATTACAGATCTCACTTTTTCGAAAAAGTTCTCCCCCCGATTAGTACGAAAGAAATTAGTTTTACTGTATACAGTATTTGCATACAAAAATTTACTTATGTATATTGGGTATTCTATCTTTGAACTATAAACTGTTGAGTCCAAAATGTGAAGCTGAGCTTCACTTAATACTGTATAATTGGTCTATTACTAAGTCAGATCCATAATTTTACTTAGTGCAATAATAACACAAATTAACTCAGTGCCATAATTCAAAGTTCACTATGTTTATGGTAAGCAAGACTTGTAACACAGTACAAGTAAAATTTAACTACAGTACTGAAAAAAAAGTTTCAATATCCTGAAAGAACTGGCATGCTAATAGTGTCGGTAACTATATAGAGCGATGGATTACGCTGGTATACCTGACAGCCCCGATGGAAGAAGTACTCGACCATCTCGAAGAAAGGCGGGTCTTCAGCTTCGGGCATATACGAGAGGCGTTCTGGGATCTGGTGCCGCTCATAGTCTCCCTGGTACCTCCTCTGTGGCAGGTTAGAGGACGGGACCACAGCGGCCCTTAGTAGGACCCCTTCACTCCCGATTCCCACCATACCCCGCAGCACCGAACCGCCCGCTCGCAACATTCTGAAATAAACAAAATATTTGACATTTTAGACAGGTATAATACAATTTGAGGACACGAAAAAGTTAGGCATAAAAAAATTAGATACCATACCATGACACACCCCACTTGCATATTCTGAAACATGCACAATATTTTAAATTTTAAATAGGTATCATACAACCTGAAAGAACGAAAAAGTTAAGCAAGGGAAATTAAAAATAAGATTATTAAGGCAGCCCTCAGTAGCAATCCAGAAAAACAGTGATACAATAGCCTCTAGACAGTAATCTCCAAAACGTCTTTGTGTGTACCATTCTCCATAATACCGGTACCGTAATGGGATCCAGAGGGCGTTATGTGTAATTGGTGTGTATGGCTAATTGAGTTAGTGGTAGGGAGAGTTAGTTAGTGGTAGGTAGAGGGAGTTAGTGGTAGGTAGAGGGAGTTAGTGGTAGGTAGAGGGAGTTAGTGGCAGCTAGGGTGAGTTAGTGGTAGGTAGTGAGAGTTCGTGGTAGAATTAAGGGGTCAGGGACAGACGGGACGTTAATTCGTGCACGTGTGAACCGAGCTTTACTAGATATGAAACTAAGTATTGGGCTTGATGTGTAGGCAGCAATAAGGAGGTTAGGAACAACGTAGGGTATTTAGCGTACTTCGGGACACGGATTTGAAGGTAATGGAAGTAAAGCTCGGTTCACACATGCACGAATTAACGTCCCGTCCGTCCCCGACCCCTTAATTCGCCGTGCCTAGGCGGCGTCCTTTTTGTGCAGCATAAAATGGTCCGTGTGGGTCGGGGCAACTGCCAGAAAATGTGTTATGTCGGGGACACCCACAGGACACACACGGGAGCAGTCGTCGTCTAGACGCAGCCTGGCGGCGTCTAGACGACGACTGCTTCCGTGTGTGTCCGTGTGTGTCTCGGCAAAAAAACGTTGGAATGGCCCTAGTGGCCATAGTGGCCACATGGGGCCTCCAGATTGATGCCGTCTTGCCTATTTTCTTGGTCGGGGACGGACGTGACGTTAATTCGTGCATGTGTGAACCGAGCTTAAGGTGTCATATTTACAAATGCAAGAAGCGTGGCTGAATACTAAAACATATGACGTGACGATAGTGCGTTGTTATATGTGCGATTAGTTTGCTTGGGAAACAGATTAACTTGCTCATGTAGTAATGTACACCCTATGTGGTGGATTGTGTTCTTTTATTTAATAATTTTCATTTTAGTAAGCGTTGTTTCCACATAGCGATTTTGATAATTTAATTTGACTTTATATTGTCCTTGTCCCAATTTTGGTTTGTTTAGTTTGCAAGTTTTACATTTTAAATTATAGGGCTCCAGATATTTCACGGCAGTCCTGGTAATGTAGACTAAAAAGAGTGGTAGGATTTGGCAAGACCAAGAGTGAGAGCAGTGGAAATGAATTACTTAAGGAGTGCGTGCGGAGTTACATGGAGGGATAGACAGACTAATGAGGAAGTAAGAAGGAGGTGTGGTGTGGAGGTAGATGTGCTGGAAAGTGTGAAAAGGAACAACTTGAGATGGTTCGGCCATATGGAACGTATGGAAAGCGAGAGAATGACTAAGAGGGTGTACGAGAGCGAGGTGGAGGGACAGAGGGGAAGAGGTAGACCGAATATGAGGTGGAAGGATGGAGTGAGGAACTACATGAACGAAGGCGGTGCTGGTTGGGGGGAGGGGCGTCGACTGACTGGGGACAGAGGTGCATGGGGGCGGTTCGTTCGTGGCCACCCCTTCGGGGATCACGGCGTCAGGCAATAGATAGATAGGATTTGGCATTAGGGCATTTGAGGAAGTCAATACATAAACAGTTGGAACTTGGATGGGAAATAGGGTAAATGATAAATCAAGCTATACACTACTGCATCCAAGGAATCCAAGGATACATGGATGAACGGGGACACAGTCATGGCTCGCTTGCTCTAGTGCTCTCATACATACACCATAACAATAAAACAATTTTTGATGAAAAAATTCCACAAACGTGAAAATAACCGGCATTCCAAGAAATTCCCGTCGTTTGAAGTAAGGCAAGTAGCCTAGACCTATATGTATAAAGTATATCTCACAAATACACGTGAGCTACTAAATGTTTTTCTGGATTTTTTTTTTTTTGGGGGGGGGGACAACCTGCCGGGCCTGGAGTGTACATTTATATTATATTGCCTGGTGCTCAGTGGGTTAACATTAATATCATAGGCTTAAATTCCCTTCTGGATGGATTTCCAAATTATGATCCGGAATTAAATGCCTCCTGAACTGAATTCCTTCTTCCTTGGCGCATATCTTATCTGCCCACCAAATTTCGTGAAAATCTCCGGATCACCTCATAAATTGAATCACTTCTTCCTTGACACATATCCTATCTGCCCACCAAATTTCGTGAAAATAACGGGATCGCCTCCTAAATTGAATCACTGCTTCCTTGGCGCATCTATAGGCTACCCTATCTGCCCACCATATGTCGTGAAAGTCGGTTAGTAACTTTGTGAGTATTTTGTTTACAAACAAACAAACAAACGGAGGCTAAAACATAACATCTATCCAACTTCGTCGATGGCGGTAACAACCTAATCGTTCATTCGCAGGCCTCATCTACACTATTACAAATATTCCAATATTTCTACGGTCATAGGAAAAGCAGCTGTCATGGCAAGACAGTACCGGTACCGTAATTTTAACGATCGTAAGCCTACCCAGCTATCAGCATTACTAGTGTAAAAAGGTACAAAGGAAATCAAGCAACAACAGTCCTAGCGACCCCTCGAGGTTGCTTGCCCTCTAAATCACTGTTGTTCAAAATGTCCAACAGTAGTTCAGAGTGGGTAAGGGACAATTGGAAAGGGAAGCACTGCCTAAGACCAATGTCCTTGGCAGGGTTAATGTTAATAGGGAAATATTTTTGGGTTAATAACGTAACACGATGTATCTAAGAAAAAGGTAATTCATTTACAAAATGCAATCAGTCGCGGGTTTAAGGCGAGGTGCTTGTCTAGGGATGTTTAAAGGAATCAACGGTGCTGCAGTCTATAACATTCTATTTATGTAATATTTATGTAATGCGTAGCCGGGGCGGGAGGGTTAAGGCAGCCCTCAGTAGCAACCCAGAAAAACAGTGATACAATAGCCTCTAGACAGTAATCTCCAAAACGTCTTTGTTTGTACCATTCTCCATAATACTGGTACCGTAATGGGATCCAGAGGGCGTTATGTGTAATTGGTGTGTATGGCTAATTGAGTTAGTGGTAGGGAGTGTTAGTTAGTGGTAGGGAGAGGGAGTTAGTGGTAGGGAGAGGGAGTTAGTGGTAGGGAGAAGGAGTTAGTGGTAGGTAGAGGGAGTTAGTGGTAGGTAGAGGGAGTTAGTGGTAGGTAGAGGGAGTTAGTGGTAGGTAGAGGGAGTTAGTGGCAGCTAGGGTGAGTTAGTGGTAGGTAGTGAGAGTTAGTGGTAGAATTAAGGGGTCGGGGACAGACGGGACGTTAATTCGTGCACGTGTGAACCGAGCATTACTAGATATGAAACTAAGTATTGGGCTTGATGTGTAGGCAGCAATAAGGAGGTTAGGAACAACGTAGGGTATTTAGCGTACTTCGGGACACGGATTTGAAGGTAATGGAAGTAAAGCTCGGTTCACACATGCACGAATTAACGTCCCGTCCGTCCCCGACCCCTTAATTCGGCGTGCCTAGGCGGCGTCCTTTTTGTGCAGCATAAAATGGTCCGTGTGGGTCGGGGCAACTGCCAGAAAATGTGTTATGTCGGGGACACCCACAGGACACACACGGGAGCAGTCGTCGTCTAGACGACGACTGCTTCCGGGTGTGTCCGTGTGTGTCTCAGCAAAAAAACGTTGGAACGGCCCTAGTGGCCATCGTGGCCACGTGGGGCCTCCAGATTGATGCCGTCTTGCCTATTTTCTTGGTCGGGGACGGACGTGACGTTAATTCGTGCATGCACACAATAATCCCTTTCTTGATCTTGTATCGCCTATATAAACTCGACTTATCACCTTCTAACTTCACTTCTCCTTGATAATGATGGCTGCGCCCATTGAAACGTCGGAACCATTTGCAAACCTCCTTTACCAACTTCCTGAAAATACCAGAAAAATATATATATATATATATATATATATATATATATATATATATAATACACGGTGACCGGTCAACTCAACCAGTAGACCATTTCAACCAGTAGCTCTCAACCAGTACCAAATCAACCAATACGGTTAGGTTAGGTTAATACTATATTTTGACACTGGTTTGGTTGATCTGGGTTAATTTGGCACTGGTTGAGAGCTACTAGTTGAAATGGTCTACTGGTTGAGATGACATGGAACCATAATACACACACACACACACACACACACGTACGACTTCAGCCAAAGAATAATACAGAGAAGACGGCAAACGGCCAGATGGGATGACCACTTTCCCTTACAAGAATGGCCGGTGCCTCGTGTGGGATGCCACATGTGTTGACGCTTTCTCCACAACCAACATCGCCAGAAACGCCGACGAAGCAGGTGAAGCCGCCCGGATAGCAGAAAATAAAAAGCGAGAAAAATATCAAGCCATCGCCAGAAATCATCAGTTCGAGCCCCTGGCATTCGAAACTTCAGGAGTCTTCGGCCCTACCACCCTTAAGATGGTGAATGAAATAGGCCGTAAAATCAGAGAAGTTTCAGGAGAACCCCGGGAAACCCTCTGGCTCAAGCAAAGACTAGGGATGGCTATCCTCCGGGGCAATGCCACCAGCTTCATGAGCTCAGTTCGACAGGACTGGGTCATGCCACTCTGTGAGGCCCGGGCAGGAGTGGTGTATCCGTAGTCTTTCCACAGTAGGGTAAAACAAAACATAAACTTTATTTGTATGTAACATGTGTGATGCACATAAATAAAAGGGGATGTGTCGGATGGTTGAAAGCCACAGTTGTTCGCGCGTTTGGGGCTAGCAACACGTATTATGAAAAACATGTATCCTCCTTCATTCACTGTCCCCCCCCTTCACTCACTCAACCCCACAATTTGCCAGAGGATAACAGGTTTTTCACAATACGTAGACGGAGGTTTAAAAAAAAAAAAAAAAAAAGGTCTAACCCTACCTCCACCATTACGGTACAACATGCACCCATAATGTTGCGAGGATTAAGGGGGATCACTTTTTTTTTTTTATCTTTCTCTCCTTTTCTCTCTTTCTCTGGCTTGTATCCATTCGGCCCCATTCAGCCAACTATTTTAAAACGTTATCCCCATCCAGGTGTCGATTTCTTTCTGGCGAGCGATAGCGAGCCAGTATTGTGTGGAGAAATCCGGCTTCGCCGGACACATTGTTCAATCCAAAAATGTACAAATTTAGCTTTCTGTCAAAACAAAAAATATATATGCTGGTCCGCTACCGCTCGCCAGGATAATATTAACACCTTGATGGGGGTAAACGTCTTAAAAACAGTAGGCTAAATGGGGCCGAATGGATACAAGCCAAATAGAGGGAGAGAAAGAGAAACAAATCGATTTGGGCCCCTTTAATATGCCGATCGAAAGCCGTTGGGAAAAAATCGTTCATGTGACTCTGCTTTTAGTGTAGCATAGAGATCTTATAGTGACAAGAGATCGGTCCACCTCCGGTCTTAATACTTACAAAGAAATTAGGCGAAAGGTCTCAAATCGCCAAACTAACGGAACGAACGTCTTAAAATCACAAAACTATTATGCTAAACATGAGGGAGAAGGGGTTCCAGAAAAAGTGACTACCTCCCCCTTAAGCCTGCTGCCAATGATACTTCCTTACTAATCAACAATATCGTCTAATGTTAGCTGGAGTAATCATAAAAAGCACACCGTCCGTACAGTTGGCTGAATGGGGTCGAATGGATACAAGCCAGGGAAAGAGAGAAAAGGAGAGAAAGATGTACAAAAAAGCAGGTGACCCCTCTTAAGCCGGTATCACACGAGAGCTTTTATAGTCAACATTCGATGATCAACATTTTTCTGGCAACATTTCTGGAATATTTTACACTGGTATCGGAAACTAGACTGATGATGGATGCATTTAGGTAACAGAAATATTTTAAATGTTGGCCTTATAAGCTGCCAGACCAGTGTTGAGCAAAAAATTTGAGGGAAAAAGCGCTCGTGTGATACCGGCTTTACATCTATCTGCCTGTCTATGGAGGCCGGAAATGTCTAGCAGCTCTCCCCTCCAGATATAAACCAAACTCACGTGAACCTTGCCCAAGCTGAAGCCAAACATCACCAGCTGATTTTGACATTACCTACACCAGTTTACACACACAACATGCGTTTCCCAGGCCACCTTCAAGCTTATAATAATAATAATAATAATTATAATTACTATACTTTGTAATTAATAAATAAATAATTAAATAAATAATACATTTAAACAAAATATTAAATAAATATACCGCCCCTAGACCGCCATTCAAGATTTGTATTTTTTTCGGTTTAGAATGTCATGGTTGAAGGACAAGCTCTCCTAAATTGCAGGTTTGCTATTGCTTGCTCTGACTAAATCGACATCTGAATGAGGCGAAATGTCTTACAAACGCCAAATTAATGGGCAAAATGTCTTAAATTTACCAAAGTAATGGAGCGAAACGGGAGAGACCAAAAATACCTACCTCATATTATTTAACGTTAAAATAAGCTCACGTTAATTTTGCCGCAAAGCTGATATCAAACACCACCAGCTGGCCTTGACATTCTCTACACCAGAAAAGGAGTAACCGTACGGAAAGGGTTAACCTTAGTTTGTGAGGAAATACACGCTAACCTGAAGATAAAAAGCGAGCCCGTGAATATTGCGGGCCAGCAGATGACAAACAACACTAGCTGATCTTGACACTTTCGCCTGTTGTTGTTTTTAAGCTGACGGTAAAACGTTCCCATCTAGTTTATTCAACTAATGAGATTTTACATTGAAATGTGTTGTTACCGGTAATTCAACATTAATTATCTCCCTTGTGGCCTATATGTGCACATAAGTGAACTTTCAAATCCCACAGGTTCCTCCTAAAGTATAATAATAGCTGGAATAAATAAATATATAAATAAATAAAACATAATACAATTAATATCTGATAATGTCAAAAATAATCTGCGAGGACCAAAATTGTAGGCCAGCTATGCTTCTAATTTCATACTATTTGTCCTTACATACAGAAAATTATGAGTAGATAGTACAAATGTGTGTGGCCAGCTATATATAAACTTATCTAATGGTAGCTTGTATTAAAAAACAAAAACAAAATTAAGAGAATATAATGAAGGTCTGAAATGCCAGCCAACTCCCGTCGTCCGTATATAAAACCTTGCCGGTCAGCTGATGCCAAACACCAGCTGATCTAG
This sequence comes from Paralithodes platypus, assembly GCA_032716605.1. Classification (NCBI taxonomy): domain Eukaryota; kingdom Metazoa; phylum Arthropoda; class Malacostraca; order Decapoda; family Lithodidae; genus Paralithodes; species Paralithodes platypus. The sequence continues at coordinate 11,896,350 of CM064506.1, read as the reverse complement.
ACACACTCACCAGTTCTGGAGGTGGATTCACTATAACTATTTTTTTCCAGCTGATCGTAAATTGAATCCCTTAGTAGCTGATTTCTCGATACTTAATGGAAATATGTGAAACTACTATGTCTCTGTGCCTTATTAATGCTAAGTTTTCATAATTAAGATCATATTTCGATACAAAATCTACCTTATAGCTGAGTAACCAAGATAGAAACATGACAATTTACGCTCAGCTGCAAAAAATAGACTATAACGGTCGTACGATCCAAAAACTCCCTTACCATTCCCTTACGACTCAACGCTGGTATTCACGAAGCGTCGTAGCGGCCATCTTTGATCGTAGGAAGATAGGTGGCCGGGGAAGGTATACAGATGGGCGAACGAGCAAAGTAAATGGAACAGAGAGTGCAAGAAAAGATTGGGGAGGATAAATATAAAACAGGACCGGGTGGGAGGGGAATTTAGAAAAAGAAATGAGAGAGAGGAGTGGGTCATACTAGAGAATGGGAGGGGATGTGTCAGAGAGATAGAGAAAGGGATAAAGGAGGAGGGGAGAAGAAGATGGAGGGAGGGGGTAGAAAATAAAGCCACGCTGGCATATTATAGAGAGAAGGAAAAACCAGCTAGAGAACTGTACTATGATGGGGGATGGGGATCGAAACTCCTATTTAAAGCAAGAACAGGATCGCTAGAAACGAATGAGAGAACAAGGAGATGGAATGGAGTGGGACCGCACTGCAGTCAATGTGAAATGGGAGGAGACCCAATAGTGGAGGATGTAGAACACATAGTAACCGAATGTACAAGATATAATGAGGAGAGAGAGGAGTTGGAGAGGTACATGAGGAATAGAGTTGGGGAGAGGGGGTGGGAGGAGATTAAGCAGAGGGAAGATAGAGGGGTAGGGGCGCTATTGGGGTTAACACAGGAGATGGAAACACAAGACATGGAGATGATAAAGAGGATGTTGGAGAAAATGTGGAGGAAGAGAAATGGGTGAGGGAGGGGGGGGGGGGGGGGGGGGAACGGAGGTGAGGGGGAGGGAGGAGGAAGTGAGGGGGGGGGGGGTTATAAAAAAAATAATAATAATAATTCTCTTAAACTATCCTTCTACTCTAAACTTTCCCTCCTACTAACGTTTCTGAGCCAGTACCGATACAAAGGTCAGCCCTGTGGATCTGCACGGTCTGCGGGCGGGTTCTAAAGAAGAAGAAGAAGAAGAAGAAGGAAGCCCCTTTCGCAAAGGGTGGTGCGCGGGCTGTGGAAAGGACTAGGAGTACCTGCAATTATTTACGGCATGAAGGCGGTAGAAACGACCGAGGCAGAAACGAAGAAATTAGAAACGGTACAGAATAAAATCGGGAGGACAGGATTGGGGGCAAATAAATACGTAGCACAAGAAGCAATCCGAGGGGAGATGGGGTGGAGTAAGTTTGAAGAAAGGATAGGAAAAGCTAAAGGGAAGTACAAAGTGAGGCTAGAGGGGATGGAGGAAAGTAGGTGGCCAAAGAAGGTATACAGATGGGCGAGCGAGGAAAGTAAATGGAACAGAGAGTGCAAATGAAGGCTGGGGAGGATAAATATAAAAGAGGACCGTGTGGGAGGGGAATTTAGATTACGAAATGGGAGAGAGAGGAGTGGGTCATACTGGAAAATGGGAGAGGATGTATCAGAGATAGAGAAAGGGATAAAAGAGGAGGGAAGGGGTAGAAAACAAAGCCACGCTGTCATATTACAGAGGGAAGGAAAACTCAGCTAGAGAGCTTTTCTATGATGGAGGATGGGGATCTAAATTGCTGTTTAAAGCAAGAACAGGATCCCTAGAGACGAATTAGAGAACAAGGAGATGGAATGGAATGGGACCGCACTGCAATCAATGCGAAATGGGAGGAGACCCAATAGTAGAGGACATAGAACATATAATAACGGAGTGTACAAGATATGATGAGGAGAAAGACGAGTTAGAGGGATACATGAGGAATAGAGTTGGGGAGAGGGGGTGGGAGGAGGTAAAGCAGAGAGACGATAGAGGGGTAGGGGCACTGCTGGGGTTAACACAAGAGATGGAAACACAAGACATGGAGATGATGAAGAGGATACTAGAAAAGATATGGAGGAAGAGAAATGGGTAGGGGGGGGGGGGGCCGGCGGTGAGAGGGAGGAGGGAGGAAGTGGCTCAACGATGCGTTCGTGAATACACCTTCCGCACTCCCTTAAGTCGCTGTCACACGAGCGATTTTTCCGTCAATTTTCCATGAGCAAGTTTTGTCTCTTTATATTTCGGGACTTCTTTGCACTGGTATCGGTAACTAGACTGAAGGTAGAGTATGTTAGGCCGTTGAATCCTGATCAAGTGTAATTTTTGAAGCTACCCGACCATAATTGCCCGTAAAAATTGCTCGAAAAATGGCTCGTGTGACTCCGGCTTTAGGAACGATCGTAGGTTGCTGTACGACATCGCACCCTACGACCGTTAGTGAATCCGGGTCCTGTGTTGTACGAGGACTGACAAATTATGAGGGTAGAGAAGTACCGGTACCAATATTGATTTTGCTAACTTTCTCTCGTCACTTGACCCCCCTTGAGGATTATGGTGCGTTTAGACAGATTATTATGGCTACTGTCACACGATTATATTCAGTTTGGGAAAACTTGTGGAAGCTAAAGAGTTGAGCTAGTTTTTACCCCCTTTGATTCCAAGAGAATAGATCCTTCGTAAATTACATAAAATGGTCTATTGATAACCAAAATAAAGAATAAAAATGCGTCCTCCACTACATATGTCTTTCCTAGATCTCAAGTGACGGCGTCTTTTCCGTGGATTGACCTCCCAATCTACCAAGATTGGAAGCCAAAGCGTCACATTTTTCCTTTGCCCCTCAACTTTCTCTTCATAATTGCTGAGGGGCACAGGGCCCTGGGTGGGGCTTTGGTTTCCCGGGCGTTTCCGCACCCTCCTCCGCTCCCCACCATGGAGTGGCTTTGGTCACCCAGGCTTTAATGTGGAAGGCAGGGAGGGTTCTGTGGGGGCGCTCGGTTATGGCCTTGGCCTTGGGGCTGTTCGGCCAGGCAGCTTGGGGAACAACAACAACAACAACAACTGAGAGAGTTAAATGGTATTGACGGAGGGCGAGAGGATTTCTCATAGCTTGGCAGCATGTTCAGCAGCTATGTGTTTTTTTATGTGAGTGAAGGAGACAAAAGGCAAAGCTGTCTTTAACAAGTGTCTCCCCCAAAGTTGAAAGAGACAGCCAAATTCAAGGTATCGTACGTTAGAGTTATACTGTCTGGACACACGGAGCTTGAAGCAGTGTCATAGGATGAGGGAAAGACTGATTGAGGGAGTTACAAAGCAAAATGGGTCAAAGGAGTACCTATAGAAAAACTTAACCCTTTAACGCACATATGACGCAGAGGTTGCCAGATTAGCAATAAGAAAGAGTTCTCTCTTATAATTACCTCTCCAAAATTAGTTTTCTGTCCACAGCTAACTCAAAGACAACTGCAGAGGTTGAAGTAACTAAACTAAAGGTTTCTAAATACCCCTGATGGTAACAAAGGCTTTAAAGTATCCCCAATAGGCTCAAAATCGCGTCATATGTCGGAGAGGGTTAATTGTTGTGTACCGTAATGTTGGTTCACCTGTAGGGCTAGAAGCCCTACAGGTGAACCCAAATTAACGGTACACGGCAATAACAAAATAAACAAAATTCCACACTTTGTCCGATCTTTGTTATGGATAAATGCACTGAATTTTGGTGTGAGCATCCTAGGTTCGAATCCCTGGACTGCCACATGTATTTGTTGATTTCATTAATTGGGTTTAGGAGTAAAGTCGGTTGGTGGAGGGAACATAATAATAGGTCTCTATTCCGCATCAGTAGACGTCCTTGTTTGAACTTACGGTAGACATTACGTAACAGTTTTTGGATTGGTGTGATCGGCTCTACTAGTAAGTTAGCCAGCTATACTATGTGCAGCAAATTAAAATACTAGATTATAACTATCATTCTTCCGATGTCATTCCTTAACCCCCTAGGCTCTAGGAGTCAATCGGGTAATTTGTCTCAACTAGACCGACTTCCAAAATTGAATAACGTCTAATGATAGCCAAAATATAAGGGCAAAATACATACTACGATACTGGAAGCAGTGGAAGGTTACTTAATAGTTCCGTATTTCGTAGCTTAACCTTTGCCACAGCACAGTAGGCTAACCATGATAAGGATAAGACCAAGCAGGACAAGACCATTCATCGCCCGATTAAGATGCTGGGAGTACAGTCGGCCAAATAAGTGATGTCGCGGCACCATCGATCAATAATCGGTATTAGCACTATCTAAGCATTAATTTATTATTTCGAGTGAGATATACAAACATGTTCCTATTTGTACACACCCTATTCAACATCTGACAGGCATTAATAGGCCTACACCACACGGCAGAGAGCAAAACGTAATGACAGCGGCGACACGACTTATTTGGCCAACTGTACAATCAGATCTACTATAGTCGGTTGTATTTCAGCTGACGGTAAATCGAATCCCTCGAGAGCTGATTAATCGATAGTCAATTGACAATTATTAAACTGTGTCGCTGTATCATATAAATACTAAGCTTTCATAATTAACAACGTATGTATTCAAATTATTCGCAATAGCTGAATAATCAAGGTAAGGATATTCAAATTTACCATCAGCTGGACAAAAAGGGTGCTGGACAACTCGTACCTCGCCAACTCGTACTCACTTGCCTAGTCAACTCGTACCAATAACTTTGAAAACTGCCCCTCCTCTTTATCATAATATACTAGTATTATATATTCTTTTAGTTATTTCTTTGATATAATTTGGTTAGATTATCGTATTGTATATAATCCGATACTCTATCTCTGCCTCTGGTTGCCATTTCTGGACCACCAATAGAGGTAGGCAATGTGACCCGGTTATTTATAAAAGTGGTGTCCTCTGGAGGCCAAAGTCCGCTGTCCCAAGCTATCATTATCATGGAAGTACGGCAGTACTAAAATCGAATCTAGCCTACATATTTAAAAGGGGCAACAAGTTTTTCGCAGTTATTTGGCCAAGATCTAAGGCACTCAGAGGCATCGGGGATATGACATCTTGGTAGATAATGCAGGGACAATAATTGTTTTCTTAGTATATATACTGGTCCATATTGGTGGTATGTAGCCTACTCAGAAGTCTGAGGATTCCAACCTGTCTGTAAACTGCCTGGCACCAATGAAAAAATAGACTCTGCGAGAAATATCTACCCTTAGCAGCCAATTTCCTGACATAATGCAGAAGTACTTCAACTTACGTCGGTGCTTCCTACATTAGTTATTTTTCACAATATTCTCCCGAGCCCTTTTCTGTCGACTCTCGTTCGGCAATTTTATGTCTGGGAGTATGTTAAGGCCGCGTCATACAGAGGTCGACCGCGACCCGACAGTAACCCGAAGGCAATGACTTGCAAAAAAAATCACATTTTTGCGGTTCGGGTGTATTCGGCCCGATAATCGGGCGACATCGGGTATGATTCTGGTATGTTCGAGTCGTTCTAGTCATGCTCTGGTCATCACCCGAATGTTCGGGTGAGTCGGCCAAACGTTAGTCTATGCGTTAACTTTTGGGAAATCCTTGAGTGCGTTCGGGTCAAAAAACCGTTACAAAATCCTCGAGTCACCTTCGATTTACATTCGAGTCGTATTCGGCTTACATTCTAACATATTCTGATCGCATTCGACCTATTCGGGTCACTTTCGAGTAAAAAAATTGAACCCGATTCATACCAGAATTGATCGAACCTAAGTGGACTTAGACCCGATGATGTAGACCGTAACCCGAATTAGACTCGATGCTCAGTGGAAAATTCCTACATAAACTTGTTCGAAAGTAAACTGTTACTCGATGCTGACCCGAATTTCAGGATGATGACTGGATGGATACCCGAATACTACTAGAAAATGACTCGATGCATGTCCGACATTTCTAATTAGACTCGATGATTACTCGATCGTGATCCGAATGACTAGAATGTAAGTCGAAGGCTAGTCGAAGCCAAGTCGAATCAAACCCGAACGCGAGCCGATGGGCGAAACCACGTGAAGCAGTCCTGTGTGCAGTTGGAGCGGCCCGAATTATCGTACACTGCCACCCACGCACGGGCCCTATATATATTCTGGTTTCATTCCGGTTGGGTTCCTGACTTCGGGTGGGGTTCGGTTTTCATTCGGTTTTAAGTCGGGTTACTTCGGGTGTGATTCGGTTTTAACTCGGGTCACCGTCGATTAGCTTTCGACTCATGGTCGATTCAATTCTGTTCAACTTCTGGTTAGTTTCGAGTAATATACGGGATAACATCGACTCTTATTCGAGACGCATTCGAATTGCTTTCTAGTCATAGTCGGTAGCAGTAAACCAAGTCACTTCTGAGCCTTCGGATGTCAAAAGCTCAGTGCCCCAAGGAACAGTGCTAGCGCCCCTTCTGTTCCTCATACTAATTTGCGACATAGATACCAACACCAGACACAGTACGGTGTCGTCTTTTGCTGATGACACAAAATTAAGCAAGATAGTAAACACACAAGAGGACACGGGCCGACTGCAGGAAGACATGAATGTAGTGTTCCAGTGGACCAGGGAAAACAACATGCAATTCAATGAGGAAAAATTCCAATTAACCTGACAAGCGCGATATAGACCTAGGTGCTAGGGTAGTTATTTGTGCATTTCTAGCCCTGGATTCTGACAGAATTAGTTATATTTACAATATAAAGCATTATTTGTTTTCGGTATGCTTTTATTTTACATATATGATGTATATATGAACCTTCAAGAGTGCTAAAATAAGTGGGAAAAGCATTTGGGTGGTGAAAAACGAAGATATTGGCCACCCGGTCATAATCTCAGGCGAGAGAGAGCCACAGGCAGCCCTCCCCTCTCGCTGTCTGGGAGTCAACTGAGACGAGCGGGGCGGTGTGTGCCGGTGTCTGGGTGTTGCATAACGATCTTTTATGCAACCCACTTGTGCTACATTATCGCGGGAGAGAAAAATAACCGATAAATGATGATAATAAGAGGATAAATAGGTGATAATTGAGGAGGGAGGGGAGGGGGGAATAAGGTGGGGAAGGAGGGGAGGGGGGAATAAGGTGGGGAAGGAGGGGAGGGGGAGGGGTGAGAAACACATGGATGAGTACTAGAGGGGAATGATCTCACCTAGAGACAAAATCCTTTGTTTTGATAGGCCCTTTTTTTTTTGGAAGGCTTTTTTTATGGTCTTGCTTCCGTGAGGCCTATCGCGTTCCCTATAGGAAGCCTTCCGTGAGGCCTATCGCGCTTGCCGGGTTAATACGGTACGGAGATAATAATGGTGTTAAAGAAATTACAAATTACTTAACAGAATCTAACCACATAATAGAACGGAAAGACAGTGTGAAAGACCTTGGGGTATTAATGTCTGAAAATATGGGTTTCAAAGTACATAACCAGGTCAAAGTGGCGGCTGCGAAACGTCTAACGGGTTGGATTCTGCGTACTTTTAAAACACGCGGTGAATTGCCTATGATAACGCTCTTCAAATCTCTAGTGCTACCGCGGCTTGAATACTGTAGCGTATTAACATCCCCATACAAAGCAGGTGAAATAAATGACGTAGAGAGTGTACAAAGAAATTTCACTTCGCATATAATTTCGATAAAACATCTACACTATTGGGAGCGTTTAAGAGCACTGAATCTGTACTCACTGGAACGTAGAAGAGAACGTTACCTAATAATATACACGTGGAAAATCGCAGAGGGTTTAGTACCAAACCTACATACTCCGATAGTCATGAAATTCAGTGATAGGAGAAGCTGGGAATGCGAAATCCCCCGGATGAATAACAGGGGTGCTATGGGCTCTCTGCGAGAGGGCTGGTTATCACACAGAGGCCCACGTCTCTTCAACAAACTCCCACGGCGAGTAAGAGACATGAGGGACATCTCGTTAGACAACTTCAAGAGAGCCCTAGATGTCGAACTGCAAAAAGTGCCAGACGAGCCCATCCTCGCAAGGGAGCGAGCTGTCGCTTCAAACAGCCTACTGCACCAAATCACCACCCATAACGAGGGGCGTCGCGCTCCTTGGTGCCGCTAGAAGAGCGGCGAACACATCCAAAGGTAAAGGTACGAGTCTCATTCGGGGACTTCGGGTGAAAAGTGCAAGTCATTGACTTCGGGTTACTGTCGGGTCGCGGTCGACCTCTGTATGACGCGGCCTTTAGAGTTATTTTTCATCGGTATCCAAAACTTTACTGGTAGTAGCCTACTGGCGTTAGTGTTGTAGTCGGCAAAAAAAAAAAAAAAAAAAAAATCAGTTTCAAAACCTGTGTCAGATTACACAAAATATTAGGACTTCGCATCCCGTGGTATACGAACAACTGATATGGTAATTTTGGTGCAACAATACTCAATATACAATATAGCCTAACTGGGAATAGTAGGCCTATACCTTGTGACTGCTTAATTATGTTAAGTATGGTAAAGCTATGACTTTAAAAAACACTTAATTAACTGGTAAATCACCAGTCTCCTATCACGTCGTATCTTCAAAGACCGTGCTTGAGCATGAGAGTATCCATAACACTATACCTTATTACTAGTTAAATAGTGAAAGTATGGCAAATTTATGACGCTGCAATCAATAAATAAGATGCTAAGACTCAAATTTACAACCAAGTCGTAACTTTATGACCGTATTATCAGTATCCGATCCCCAAATTGCCAAGATCTGGTGCGGAGCCAGTATATTATTTATTAAATACTCGCTTCACTCCACTAGTTTGGACATTTTAAGAGATATTACCTGATTTGTTTGGCAATTTTCACGGTTTCACTTTTGTGTGTGTGTGGGGGGAGGGGGGGGGGGGGGTTAGTCTGTAAATTAGGAGAAACCGGCCTTCGGTCAGAATATTTTTCGAGCGAAGTGTACAGTAGTATATCGTTCGAAAATGGTAAAACAAATATATATAAATAAATACACAAATCAAATGCAACACTAATAACTTGATAATGTATCTTAATACCTCCCAGCTGTCGCACCAGATACATAATACATCCAGTCATTATATCCCGGCGTAATTAATTAACTTGAGAAAGGGGATGTGAGAGTGAAAGGGATATTGGAGATATATTTGATTTGTATTACTTTAGGTCCTAAAGCTGTATACAAACGTCTGATGATAGCCACAATACAAATAATAGTGTAAAATACTGAAGAGTTGTAGGCCTAGGCTATACACTATTCATTTGGAGTAGGCTTAGGCTATGTATTGCTCAGTATTACGTTACCAAGGACAACTCGTTGAAATTTGGCATGTAGCTATATGCAAATGATGCCTTTAAAAGTAATATAGATAAAATAGCCATCACCCATGTCTGCCGCGGAGAAAAATTAGGAAAAAAAAAAAAAAAACACTCGCAACTTGGAACCGGCAATTTTCAGGTTAGGGTAGGCTAGATAAAAATATTATTAGGGCAAGTTTGTGGGAATCAAGGTTAAAAGGTCGATCCAGTATACCCAATCCCACAGATTAACACCAAGTCTAATTCCTTCGACGGACTTGGGATACATTCCTAGTAGATAAAAGTAAAAGTTGCGGGTCAGACTCACGTTAAGTCTAAGATGAGGTAGACGATACCTACTCCTCCACAGCCACACCAACACTAAGGAAGGGCGGCCCACTCGCACTACCAGGGTTATCGTTTCAATCACAAATATCGCTAAACTAAGCATTAAAAGTGGCTAAAAATGTCGCTTGAGTAAAAACCTCCAAAATCAATGGAAAAGTGTTATCATATTTAAAGAAGCTACTTATAAATGACACATATCTATAACTGTACTTTATTTCATATTGCTGTGTCCAAAAATTGAAGCGAGATGGAAGAAATTATACGGTACCTAAATTTAGCATTAAACAGCTACATTGGCAACTCTGGCACTACACTGCCAGTCGGCCCCGTCCTCCCAGGTTGCCACTACTACACCCACGTATGCAATGTTGCCAGATCAATTCAAACATAGTACGTACAGTACTACCCTATACGCTACCTATAGGCCTACACTGTTAATTATTATAAAGAGTCTATACCTTGTGATCCTTAGCCTCGGTGCCCTGACAACTCAACCAGTAAACTACCTGAAGATCTCAACCAGTGCTCTTAGGTTAACCTGCAAAAGATATTATATACCTATTACTTTGGCAAAATTGTTGAGTATGTTGATTTTTGTTTTGTTTTACAGCACATGTATATAATGCCTTGTACTTACGCGTCTTTTGATTATGTATAGGACACAATGAGCATTATAAGAGGGGTTTTAACTCTACTGGAGGTACTTGGATTATAGAACAGAAACATATACGGTTTATATAATTTGGTGTGACTTATGACACTCATCACATTTACTCCACACATAGAAAACACAAACACCAGAACCTCACATAAAATAAACGCCCTCAGAACCCTCAAAGGCAAGGACTTAGTCCAGTACGTGGTTACCAACCTGGGGGTAATATTATCACTACTACTATCACTATAATTTCTACTATCATATCACTATGGCTAACACCATCATCACTCCTATCATCACCATCATCACTACTACTATCACCATCATCACTACTACTATCACCAACATCACTACTACAATTGCATCCTTACTACAACTATCAACATCATTATAATTACTATATATACTACTATGCCATTATCACCACTGTTATCATCACTACAACAATCACATCATCACTTCTCATCAATATTATCACCAAGGTCTATTAGTAGAAAAGCAATGTTGTAAATCTTTCGAAAATCGGTGAAGAAATCTATCTATCTATCTATTGCCTGACGCCGTGATCCCCGAAGGGGTGGCCACGAACGAACCGCCCCCATGCACCTCTGTCCCCAGTCAGTCGACGCCCCTCCCCCCAACCAGCACCGCCTTCGTTCATGTACTTCCTCACTCCATCCTTCCACCTCTCATTCGGTCTACCTCTCCCTCTCTGTCCCTCCACCTCGCTCTCGTACACCCTCTTAGTCATTCTCTCGGTGAAGAAATAAAGGTGCTCAAGTGATAACAAGCCTAACACCCTAATAGGGTGTCTGACAGAAAAAGTTGGTGGTAGCATCCCTAGGTTTTCTGATAGGACGCGGAAAATCGAACTCGTCCAAGGTCTTATTGTAGAGAACCTTTGTTGTAAATCTTAAAATATTTGGTAAAAAAATAATGAAAGGTTAACCCATAAGCTCCTGTCAGTGAAATTTGGTGGTAGTGCCCCTAGATTCTTTGATAAAAAGCTGGAAATTGAACTCGTCTAATGTCTCTCAGTAGTGAAGCTAAATTATAAGTTTTATAAAAATCAGTGAAGAAATAAAGCTGCTAGAGCGATGACAAGGAAAGTTAACGCACGGACGAATGGTGATAGGACGCTAAAAACCGAACACTTCCAAGGTCTTATTGTAGAGAAGCTATGTTGTAAATCTTATAATATTCGGTAAAGAAATATTGAAAGTAAATCCATGCGTTGCTGTCAGTGAAATTTGGTGGTAGCACCCCTAGATTTTTTGGTAAAAGGCTGAAAATCGAACTCGTCCAAGGTCTCTCAGTAGTGAAGCCATGTTATAAGCTTAATCAAAATCAGTGAATAAATAAAGCCACTAAAGTGATGACAAGGAAAGTTAACGCACGGATGGCGATAGGACGCTAAAAATCGAACTTGTCCAAGGTCTTATTGTAGAAAAGCTATGTTGTAAATCTTATAATATTCGGTAAAAAAATTATAAACGTTAAACCATACGCTGCTGTCAGTGAAATTTGGACGGACAGACGGAGGGTACACCATAATACGTCCCGTCGACGACAGCTCTCGAACACCCTCTTAGTCATTCTCTCGCTTCGATTGTGTTCTTTTATTTAATAATTTTCATTTTTTTGAGCATTGTTTCCACATAGCGATTTTGATAATTTAATTTGACTTTATATTGTCCTTGTCCCAATTTTGGTTTGTTTAGTTTGCAAGTTTTACATTTTAATTCCATATGGCCGAACTATCTCAAGGTGTTTCTTTTCACACATTCCAGCACATCTACCTCCACACCACCCTCTTACTTCCGCATTCGTCTGTCTATCCCTCCATGTAACTCCGCACGCACTTCTCAAGTAACTCATATCCACCCCTCTCACTCTTGGTCCGAGTCTCTCCACCAATGTCCATGCTTCGCTTCCGTAAGTCAATGTCGGGATTACCACACTGCCATGCTTTCAGCATTCCTACAACCCTCTTCCCCTGTTGCACCCTCTCCCGCACTTCTTCATCCATACTCCGATCTTTACTCAGCACACTGCCCAAATACTTAAATGAGCTGACAATCTCCATAGCCTGACCGTTCAACTTCACCTCACACTCTGTGGCTTCACCTCTTTCGAAGACCGTCAGATTCCATTTTTTACAGTGTTCCAAACATATTTACCAGACCCTGCAACTCCAATTCATTATCGCTTATCAGAACTGTATCATCAGCAAACAGCAGTACAGGCAGCTTCCACTCGTTTCCCTACCTTATCAGCGATACACCAACATCCACTGCTCTTCCTTGTATTTCTTTCATGACTCCATCCATATATAGCCTACATTAAACAACTACGGGGACATCACACACCCGTTTCAACCCAACATTTAGATCAAAGAACTCGCTCTGCTCATTCTCCACACGTACTAACACCTTTGCACCCTCATACGTGCTCTTCACTGCTTTCAGCAACTTGCCATCTACTCCGTATATTTTAAGTACGGTACTTTCCACATACCTTCTCTATCCACTCTGTCATAGGCCTTCTCCAAGTCCATAAAGGAAACATACAGCTTTTATTGCTTCTCCAGATATTTCTCCACAACACAATTCAAGATAAAAATCTGATCTACATATCCTCTTCCCTTCCTAAACCCGCCCTGCTCGTCATCTATCAATTTCTCCGTTCTCGCTCTCACTCTCTCAATCACTTTAATTATGGATACCGGAATAACTAGAGGCCACAGCTACAAAGTAAAAAGACCTACCTGCAAGAACGATATCAGGAAGTTTAGCTTCCCCTATAGATGTATTGACAAATGGAATGGGCTGGAGGAGGAGGTGGTAGGGGCAAGGAATATCCATATTTTCAAGAAAAAATTTGATAAAAAGTAGACTGAGAGACGGGACAACACAAGCTTAGCTCAACTCCTGTAAACTACAATTAGGTAAACAATTAGGTAAATAAATACTAGCCTACTGTACACCTTCCCTACTACGGTTAGAAGACATATTCCTCGGTGGTTACCACACACTCCTCTTTCCCCTTTACCCTTATATAGGGGGACTATTATGCATGTCTTCCAGTCATCAGGTGCACTCCCCTTCTCCCATGCTAGTTTACACATTTTCCATACCCATTCGATCACTATCTCACCACCATACCTCAGCATTTCCCTACACACTCCATCTATTCCTGGTGCTTTCCCCAACTTCACTCTTTTCATGGCTTCACACATTTCTGACCTCCTCCTCTTCCACTACATCTCTTCTTCTCCCTCCCATACCCTACCCAACTATGTTTGCTGGCACTTCATTCCTTACATTCAGCAATTCGTTGAAGTACTCCCTCCATCTTTTGACTCTCTCATGCTTCTCGGCTAGCACTCGCTCATTCTTATCTTTCACACCCTTACTATTTCCTTTGCTACCTCTCCTAACTTTTTTTACTACTTTCCAGAACACTTTCTTTCACTCCCTCCATTTTACACTCAGATTCCTTCCAAATTCCTCATCTGCTCTTGAACTCTTCTCTTACTTTCCTTAACCACTCTCTTTCTCCAAGTACTGTACCTCGCTCTTTTCTGTCTCTCCAAATCTTCATGATCCTTCTACTACCCAACCACTCTCTATACGCTTTCTTCTTGTCTTCAACAGCTATTTTTACTTCTTCCGTCCACCATGCTGTACCCTTCACTCCCCTCCCTCTTCTCCTTACTCCACACACCTCCTCACATGCTGCACAGATCTCTTCCTTAAAAAAGTATGGTACAGTAATTACTCCAATTTTGCGAAACACCAATTTTGCGACCGAGACCCCCAAAATGCAATTTTTGATGAAAACCTAATTTTGCGATGTAACTCTACTTTTGCGGGTGGCACCGTAAGAAAGTGGGGCTCTCCGCACTAGTTTTCAGGGGGGAGGGGTGGCCGGTTCGTGACGTCAGGCCGCGCTTACAAACGTCGTCGGCATAAGCCAGACGCCTTTTACTTGCTTATTTGTGCCTGAACCTCTTATCTCTCACATTTATTATGACCTCTAGTGCATTCAGTGATAGGGATGGTGGGTCTGGTGGTAATGATGTAGGAATTGAAAGCCGGAGACCATCAAAACAGTCAAGTGACGAAAGCCACGGAAACGACGATCATACGATGGGATAGGCTAGGCCTAGGCTATGCTAAATATGATTATGTTTTCAAATAAAGTCTATGTGGTAAGTAATATCCTCATAATATGTATTTTTATATATTTTCAATATATATTTATTGGATGTAGGCTTATTTAACCCCTTATTGGCGGCGCTCGACTTAAGTCGTGCACCAATTTGCAGCAAGTTAGGAGCATTATTAAGGCTATTCAAGGGTTAAAATAGAGTGCAAATGGCCGGGAGCACAGCGGGCCAGACAGCCGACTCCCAGGGCTTACGGCCGCCCATTAACTCATGTTCCCTGTGTTCTCGAGAGGCCGGCAGTGTAGCCAGTAGTGAGCATAGCTGGGAAAAAATATAACAATATATGCTAAACTCCCATGTTCGTGGCATCACTGCAAGAGAACCACGAGTGCTACGTAGCTCGTTCTGGTCTCATTTTGAAGCTTTTAGCGCCTAGTTTTTTGCTAAATATTTTTTTTCTTCATGCAGATGCTTGATTTATCATGCAGGAGGGCCTGAATATGCCCAAATGAGCCCAAAACACCCCGCTAGACAAGGGTTAAGGGGAGAAATGGGTACTTGGACGAATCTGGGGTTCGAAAAGTTGGGACCTGAACCAACTTATTTTTCCCCATTATCGCAATTCTCGTTATAGCTGCACTAATTAGGCGCGATAACAGAGGGTTGAGTGTATGTGTGTACAAACAAAGCAAATAAATGACGGAAATCACGAAAAATTGGGCCATCACTGATGAAATGTCGACCATATTCATTTTTCCCCATAAGGTTAGTTAATCTAATTTTGCGGCCTGCAATGTCGACCAATTTCTCGCAAAATTGGAGTACATACCGGTACTGTACTAAAATGGCATTTTTTGTAACAAGGTTGTCAATGCTCTCCTATAGACGGTATCAATTACTATACAGTACGGTACTGTACTTCGATTACAATTACAGTAGGGTCTCACATAAAACGAAAAATTGGTCGATAAACGAGGGCATTCTATGCGATTTCGTTTTATGTGAACACAGCATTTTGGTGGCCCAATATCGTCAATGTTCACTGGAAGCGTAAATTTCCGTCAGGAGCGTACGATATTTTGTACGTTTTGTACGATATTTCGGCGCTCTATATGAAAGCGTACGATATTTCGGCGCTCTATATGAAAACTCCTCGGATTTGCCCCACTTTGGCGGCGGACTCGTTTTATGTGATCACATTCGTTCTTATCGAAAATTAAATATTAATATTTTAGGTCGCTCGTTTTATCTGAACACGTTTTATGCGGGACCCTACTGTACTTTCCTTCGTCTCCCGAGGTACAGTACTGTACTAGGGACATATACTAGGTGTTAGATGAGGGCTAGTTTTGTATTCCACGTACTGGGTACTAGGGACATCTACTAGGCCTAAGTATTAGGTGAGGGCTATTTTTGTATCCCACATACTGGGTACTAGGGACATGTACCTGTACTAGGTGTTAGGTGAGGGTTAGTTTTGTATCCCACATATTTTTTGTAGGTACCGGTACTAGAGACATATAGGCTACTAGGTATTAGGTGAGGGCTAGTTTTGTATCGCACGTACTGGGTACTAGGTAACTAGGGACATATACTAAGTGTTAGGTGAGGGTTAGTTTTGTATCCCACGTACTGGGTCTAGGATAGGTTAGGTTAGGTTCTTTGGTTAGGTTAATGACATGGGATCTGGTGGTACTACGGTAGATATGGAATACCTAGGAACAGTACTAGGACCACTAATGGTAAGTAATTACGGCGCAACACACAAGAGACCCATCAATTTTTGTGTGACCTACTGAATTGTCATATCACATAATACGGTATTAGTTTATGACCAACCTGATACGGGCCCCATCAATTATCAGTGTTTTATCACTTCATGAGCGATATTTTGTTGGTGTAGATGTAATTAGGCCTACCGTCGCAAATTCACTATAAGTGAAATACGAGAAACTGTTGGATTGTTCACCCATAAACAGGGAACGTGAGCTGGGTTTAGACCGTCGCGAACCCATAAACAGGGAACGTGAGCTGGGTTTAGACCGTCGCGCACCCATAAACAGGGAACGTGAGCTGGGTTTAGACCATCAGCGGAACTCAATAATGTACAGTACATTAGGGAGAAATTGAGACTCGAGACCCGAAAAGGGGTCCACATGGTCAAACACGATGCGAAAAGTTGGTTCAAGCACGTTTATTTCCCTCTCCGGATTAACCCTGAGACGCTACTGGGATTTTTCGCCAACTCGTGACAAGTAAATTAGCCGGTAGCCGGCTGATTCGGACCATGGCTGATTCGGCCCAGGCTCATTCGGACCACATTAATTCGTCCCAGGCTTACTCGGACCACAATATATTCGTCCTAGGCTTACTCGGCCCATTCGGACCATGATCATTATCATATGAAATTATTATGATTATTTTGATTTAATGTAGTTTTATTAATCTTGTTATTAGGTTTCGTACATAGTAGGCTATAATGCTGTTTATATAATATATAAATTTATCGAAGGAGTAGATATAAATAAACATTATTTTTGTGTATGGTTTTGATTAATAATTGCTTATAGCCTAAATAGCCTAGTTGTCAATAAAACCTAACTGGAATGCTTATATACATATACTGTACACTATGATTGAGATTAATGCTTAAAGTTGCCCTTTTTCGTAGTCTACTACAAATTAAGTCACTGCATAATCCACTGAAAGCATATCTAGTATCGCCCTAAAAACAGGTTTGTAATCTTTACTTCCTTTCCCGGACATCACACAAAAACACAATGAGAGTTGTTTCATGTCATCCCCTGATTTGATAAAAGAGTGTATAGACAAGAGTTGGTAAATGGGAGACTTGATTACTTTAAAAGTCCCGTCAATAAACCAAGTCTTGGCTTTTCCTAATAATAACAACTGCTGTCCCGTGGCAAAGATGAAATGCCGTCTTGTACCACATAAAACTTCTTAAATAATAAGTTGTACTGACAGTGACACTTTGTCATCAACCCTTTATATAGAAAATAAGATTGTTGTTGTTGTTGTTTTTGGCACACTCTCTCATCCAGAAGTTCGTTCTATGAACGATGGCTTGATGGATTGATATTTGAAACAGTCTGGTTCGTCAGTGTCAGAAATTCCTGTCCTCAACTGTACACCACATAGTCTGAATCGAAAATAAATCGTCAATTCACAACTTGCGAGTTTTATTATGTAAGGAAGTTGGAGCTGTAGACATCGATATTTAGCAGAATAACTTGCTATAATACGGTTTTAGTACAGTAATTAATACATAAAAAACCAAATTCAACATACCCGGTACTATTTATCCATAATAAACCTACATAATTACCGTATTTGTGTTTAATATCGATGGTTACAGGCCGAACTTCCTTATAGCCTAAAAACTCGCAAGTGGTCAAATTGAACCATTTAATGGTTGCGAGACAAGAACAATAAAAAGTTCCCGCCAATCCAATGATGTTTTTTTTTATAGTGGTTGAATTGTCGTGTATTTTATAAGTTTATAGTTCAAAACATTACAATGGTACGAATCAGCCACTGAATGGTCCGAATCAGCCAATGCTATGGGCCGAATCGGCCAATGCTATGGTTCGAATCAGCCATGGTCCGAAACTCCGAATCAGCCGGCATTCAAATTAGCCCCCTTCTCTTTCAAATTTTAAACCTTTTTTTGACCCACTTCCTTTGACAGCGAGACAGGTTAGTTTTAGGTTAGGCTAGCCTAATGTTGAAAATACTAAAATGCGACGGTTCTCGGTATTAAACACCACTGTAGGCCTATTCCACCTAGAACTCCTACTACATCTCTTCACATAGAACTGCACTGGCTGCCAGTAAGAGCAAGAATAGAATTTAAGTTGTGTTTGGTGACTTTTAAGGTTCTCAAATTTGGTGAGCCTAGGTACCTTGCGGAGCTGCTCAGCCGCCCACCGGCACACAATGGTGTAGTTGTGCGTCATGACAATGACCCTTTTCGTCTTGATGAACCAAGGGCTTTCCAGCAGTCTTCTTTCTTTGAGAGGTCATTCTCCTACATGGCTCCGAGGTTGTATAACAGGTTGCCGCTGTCCATGAGACAACTGAGTTCTGTTGAATGCTTCAAGAGACAACTTAAGACTTTTCTCTTTGAGAGAAGCTATGATCTTGAGAGAGGTGTCATGACAGATGGCTATAGAGTTTAGGCTATTTTGCCACTGCTAGTGATTGTTAAATGTGTGTTGTATATAAGCCTTCTTTTGATGCATTGATTTTTGTTCTTTTTTCTTTCTCTTTTCGAGCGCTAGTGAATTCTTCGGAAAAATTGGCCCTTATGAGAAATAAGTAACATGCTTATTATTATTATTATTATATCACAGAAAACAAAAACAACGAAAAATTACCTGAAAAACTCTTATCTGGTTGGTTATAAATTTTTACCCATAGCCTAATTATTATAATACATTGGTAGCCTAGGCTATATGTCTGCACTGCAGCACTGTAGTCGGAAATGTATTAGCCTATAGCCTAGGGCCTAAATGAGTTTTGACCCCTACAGTCCCTACTGTTAAAATATATTAGAATAGCCTAGGCCTATATATTAGAATGTCCTGGCAAGCCCCCCGCCGCCCCCCCCAACTAATTCTATATCCCACGGCAAACAGTTTTTGCAGGTAGGCCTAAATGTAGCCTAGCTTATTTTTCCATGGGAAAATTAGTGACATTAGGATGATTAGGCTAGGCTAAAATGAATTTTGGTAAATCTACAGTTATACTACCCCTCCCCCACACCACCTCCCCCCTTCAAAACACGCCTTTTAGCGTGTTTTTGAATGGTTCAGCAGACGCGGAAACTGGAAAAAAATTTATCACCAACCTGATAAGTTTTTTTCAGGTAATTTGTTGTTGTTTTTATTTTTGTATTTGATATAGGCTACAGTGTTGTTTAATACCGAGGACCGTCGCATTTTAGTATTTTTAACATTAGCATGATTAGCCTAACCTAACCTAACTTAACCTAACCTAACCGAAAAGTAACCTGTTTCCGCGACGGTCTAAACTCCCCCTCACGTTCCCTGTTTATGGGTGCGCGACGGTCTAAACCCTGCTCACGTTCCCTGTTTATGGGTTTGCGAAGGTTTGTAATACTTCAATGTATCTATTTCAAGTCAAATATACATTTCCGCGCATCATCAAACCATACTAAGTCTACTACTAATAATATTAACCCATTAGTACCAACAGAATAGCGACAAAATAGGGGTAGTATAACTGTAGATTTATCTGAATTTTTTCCGGTGTGTCTTAAAGGTGGGGGCTCATGGTTTGAGGTAAACATGGAATGATAATCGCCAAACTGTACATAATTATCTTGCAAAATGCAATGGCACTGAACAAATTATTAACAATGGTATAAAGGATTTTGTGGATCGTCTATACCAGGCCTGTGACGTCACACCAGTATAAGTCCACCATCCAGTCTAGGATAAGGATACTGGTGTGACGTCACTATGACGTCACAGGCCCGGTATAGACGATCCGCAAAATCCTTTATACCATTGTTAATAATTATTTTAGGGACATTGCATTTTACAAGATAATTATATGCAGGTTGGCCATTATTTTTCCATGTTTACCTCAACCCATGAGCCCCCACCTTTAAGATCATTGGATGATGGGGAAAACAGATGACAAATAGGTTAGGCCTAGGCTAGGCCTAACAGATTCCATAAATAAAAACCCTGGACAAATTAGTGACAATATAAAAAAAATACGAATGTTTTTTGCCACCATTAGGCCTAGCCTACCAACAATCGTTTGATTTACATCAAATACATTAGGATTCAAAAATGTTCACAAAACCGGCTGCACTGCAGAGTAGCAGATCATTATAGGCTCGGCTAAGGAAGAACATTTCCACGTTTAAGACTATTTATTGTGTTGTACATTGCACTTAACTGTTGCCAATCATTAACAATGAGGCAATATACAAATATTAATAAAACAGTTATACTCACTTAAATATATAAGGTGGGTTGTCGAAAGTTCATGGGCTGTGCAGTACAGTGTAATGCACGACGATGCAGTTAACGCTGCGCATTGCCCGGCTGCCTGAAGTTAATTCTTGTTTCTTGTTGAAGGGCAGACTAGAGCTGGGAGGCAATCATCATCAATACCAGTGGAATTCGAAAAGGATGCACTGGCTCAAAAACACTGCCCAAACTAATAACTTACTCATTATCTAGCTGCATCACATGCTTCCTCTAGGGTTTCACTGGTAGCGCCGTCGTGGTCCTTGAAGAGCCGTCGAACTGGTGAAAAGCCTCCTCCACTATCGCCCTCTGAGTGTCGAGCCACCGTCTCCATCGCCTGTGCCGCCCTGGATGGTTCTCTCTTCATCGGTCAGGACCACTTTCCACAGTGGTTTCCATAAGTCTATGGATGCAGGGCAAGCCAGGACTTACTTTGCAGAGCTGGCGGCTACCCGGTATTTGGGCTCCTTCAGTAACTTCAAGGACGGATCTGTTCTACCCCCATCTTCGGCCACAGCTGCAGTCTATTATGAGGACTTTTCCCTCTGTCAGACATGGAGGCTCGCCGGACACCACCCTGTCATAGCGGTGGAGTTCTTTGCCATACATCATGCCGTGCTCTTCATACGGACCAATCTGCAGCCTCAGTGTAGGAATAGGTTTTTACACCATACCCGAAAGAGGATCGATTTATGGAGCTCCGATCTTACTCTCAACCATCTTCACATTTTTACCAACACCTAAACTTCGTTAGATGCTGAAATAGCCTCCCCGAAAATGTGCCCTGGCCGGGAATTGAAATCGGGACCCTTGGGTTACGAGGCAGTCACTCTACCAGTTAGACCAATAGAGATATATCTTCATGTTACACCTAAACCAGTCACTACTCCCTCCATTGTCACTACTAGTGTTAGCAAAGTTACTCCGACGCTATAGTTACGTCCAATGTCAGATTGCTGGCGGATATCATTCCTCCTCCACTTGATAAAACTCCCCTTAAGAAAGGTCCTATGCCCTTACTTTATGCTCCAGATCAATCCTGGGCTCCTATTGCTCACTTGAACCCGCAGGTCGCGCAATCGAGTGTCAGGTGAGACTCCTGTCCTTGAACACTGGTGTGTGGAACTAAGTGAGTCTAAGAAATTGCGAGCTAAGAATGTGTCAGGTGAGGAGGTATTAGATGTAGTGGTGAAAGCTATTCATAATGTCTATACGCCGGACTATTTTGTGTACTGTAGGTTATGCTCTGTCACCGGCTCTGCCGCCGGCCTCATCTGTTCGCCTGTATTCCGACTGGTCCAAACTTGACTGTTTTAATGACATGAAGTCTTTATTTAGCTTAACATCGGAGTTGGATACTCAACCCATTCGGGACCAGTCAGGGAATCCGGTCTTACGTCGGCTCAGGTCCGTGGCTCGACTGGGAATCTGAGGCCCTGAACTTAATTGCCAGAACCATTACTAGTAAGTCTACCCACCAAATCCCTCAGGAAAATAATTGTTGGTTCTCATTACCGGTGGCTCAGGCGGGAGTATCCAAACTTGTGTTAGACTTTTTGAGTGCACCCAAACTTTCTTTATGTTAGTTGGCAGACCCTTTTTCTAGCCCTACACCTATACTCAGATAGATAAGGACTTTAAGCTTCGACAGAAAGCCTGGCATTTGTTGTCTCAGTTCCTTGTCAGTCGGCAACTATCTGGATCACTAGTACGCACGACTGAGGCGGTAACCGATCCCCAGCAGGCGACCAAGGCCCTTTCTCTGACCCGGTGTCTAATGCTCCAAAACTGCGTACAGATTCTTTGGTGATATCCGGGTGGCTTTCTTGGAAGCCGTTAGGGCACGCCAAGATCTCAGGGCGTTCTTGGTGAAGAAGCTTCCGGAAGAGATTGGTCGTAGGCTCATTAATTCTCTCCCCCGTATTGACCACTACCTTGGTTTCTCAAGAAGCGTGGCGGTCAGTACGTAGTTTGTAATTTGTTAGACTCTACCAGAACGACTGCCTCCACGCCCAGGAAGGAGTCTACTCCCAAAGCTAAACATAGTCAGAGTCACCATAGTGGCCCCAAGTTTTTTCAGTCATTCAAGACTTCGTCCAAACCTGGCAGCAGTGGCTCGGCACGAAGCAAAGGTAAGAGTAAGGGGCAAGGGAAGTAGTGAAGCAGATAGGTGGAAGAATTGCGCGTTTCTTGATAAAAGTGTCAAAATTGGCACACACAATAATAAACGCAGTATAATCAAAAATAGCTATAGGGGCATCACAGGTTTGGCCTATGTTGGCTTTGACAGCCCCTTTTCAATTAATCTCCATTAGTGTACTGAAACAGATATTTACCTCGTCTGGACAAGGGAAACAACTTATATTCAGAGAATGTTTGGCTAATGTTGACCGTTTATTTAACTTGTAGCCTACTGGTCCCTGTAGTTTATTATCATGCTACAAATTGGTAAGAATTGTTGACAATTGCCACTAATTTGTTGAACTACAGGAACCAGTACAAGTCAAATGGTCAACTTTTTATAAACATTGTCTGAACATTTATTGTTTCCCTTGTCCAGACGAGTCATTTGAGACTAGTTTGACATCTCTACCAGCGGGGGCAGGGGGCTCACTGGGGCGACGAGGAAGTTTCACAGGAGGAGAAGGGGTGGGAGAGGTGATGACATTAGAGTGGCGTTTGCTGGAGATGGGGGCGCCATCCATCGCAGAGTCCACATCACTCTCCTCAGGAGACGGGTTGAGGCCCGTGTCAGGGACAGGAGCAGAGGCAGCTAATGCTTGAAATTTATTGGAAAGGGGGGTTATAGGAGAAGCCTAATTAACACTCTCCGTGCCACACTAGTTACCACTGATCGGTCATGGTCAGAAGATGGAGGGGCAGGATGACACTCGTTAGGATCATTTTGAGAGGTTGGAGGGGCACGGGAACGGGCCCTATAAGTGGAGTCACAAGCAAGATCCTTAACCCCTTATAAAGGCGAGCTGTGCATGCGTAATGGATACCCTACCGCCAGGCGACAATATTAGGCCCCCATTAATAATAATAATAATAATAATAGTTCTTAAAGCTAGCACATGCTAAGCTAGCTAAGGATAGCTCAATAAGGCCGATTAGGCGTATTTCCATTGGGGTCCTGTACTACTACCCATCCCTTTGCTCATGAGGGATGGTAACGACTCAGTGCTTGTGAAAAATCTTTAATGCGCCGAGCGTGGGCGCGAACCCGGGCCTTCTGGGTGGAAGTCCGAGACGCTAGTCACTACACCAAGCGAGCTGCTTGGTCATTTTACGATAAATATCATTATTACTTATTCATATGCGCCTATTTTATGTTTAATATGAAGATAGTAACATGTATCAACAATAAAACAAGTGGGAACAGTGTTTGGATGGTCAAAATCACAAATTATTGTCGGCCGGTCCATTCATGAATTGTGGAGCAGTGCGAGGCAGACCCTCCCCTCGCGAGGCCTGAAGCCTGACTGACTCACTCACCCACACTCTACCTTACGCAACACACTCGCATAGTCACATAACCACACCATAGAACCTGCTTCGATATGTCGACACAAAAATATACCAATGAATAAGGGAATAACAGGGAAAATAGGTTATAATTGAAGGGGGGGGGGGAGGAGGGGAGTTTGACAGATGTGGAGGAGTGATAGGAGGTATGGAGGGGAATTATCTCTCTTAATCACCATTTCACTTGTTTTAAGTGCTACTGGGGCCTTTTAAAAGTTTTTTTTTTAGGCCTTACCTCCTTAAGAGGTTCCTCGCCCTTGCCCACCAAAACCTCTTAAAAATGTTCTCGCCGTTCCCGGGTTAATACCCGACTCCGAGTTCCTGTTTAGCTTCTAACACTGGCATACTTGACCGGCTGATGAGAAGCTTAAGTTCAGCATTATACTTATAGAAGACACATTCTTTGTGCGAGCATGATGATCAAGGCCACAGTTGATGCATCTGGGAGGGCCACAATTCCAGCGAGTGGGATGAGCATCGATCGGAGCCACAGTAAGCACAGGCTTCGTCCTTTCTGCATCTGGACGCAGAATGGCCGAAGGTAGCAACACAAGCACTGGAGAGGCTTGGGTACATTAGGTCTCACCTCTCGTCTCTGACCTGCAATCCTTATACTTTAGTTGCAGGAAGTGTGGATCCCTCAAACTTGATTTGGGCTATGCGCAGATCCTGAGAAGGGTTTTTCCTGTTCGAGATTGCATAAATACCTACATCAACAACATTAGCATACCTCAAATGGAGAGAGGACAGCAGAAGGTGTTTGTCAGGGAGTCCCTCTCCATCAAACGAAGGGGGTAAAATCACAGTGCCCTGGATAAAATTCAGCTTGCTATGCTTGGTGACGCAGACCCCCACGCCATCCAGGGAGGAAAGGGACAGATAGGCCTCAGACTGAGCTCTGGAGGTGGACTCCACAACCCAGCGACATAAACCAGTGGAGCGGAAGGATAAATCTGTAGATGCAAAGTGGTTGAGGAGGGCATTCTCCAGCGTTGCACCCGTAATATGGGAGTCTGATTCAAAGACCAAGAAGCGAGCCCAATTATTGGCATCAAAAAGGGAGTCAAAGTGCACTAAGGTGGAATGTGGCACAAATATCTGCTTGAACTTTCGACGAGGCTGGGTATAGTTAGTAGTTGTAGCTGGTTGCGAGTGAGCACGGAGATTCGGAATGTGAGGCTCGAGGGTCTGAACCAACGATGACGCAGGAGTAGTGGGCACTAGAGTAGCAGGAGCACCATCAGCCGTAGGTAGTGGAGAAGGTGCTGACAATGTGGCAGATGTGGTAGTTGAGGGTGTCGTCAAGACTGGTAGAACATGTGGTGGAATGGTATCTGGTGGCAAAGGAGAGTCAAGATTGGAAGTCACTGATGTGGAATGCTCAGTGGTCAGTGAGGGAACACCTTGGTCAGGCATCTTGGCTGGGAGAACATTGTGAAAAGTAGAGTCAGAAACATTGGTCAAAGTCACGCAAATGTCATCGACAAGGTCCGGTAGAACGTCCATAGAACCGGCAGCAGTCTGTAGGGAACAATCGTCACCTGGGGTAGGGGAGGGGGAAGGGGGAGGGTCAGCGGGTAACTGAGAGTCGTCAATCGGAGTTGTCATCATATTAGAAAAGAACAAGTGCCCAAGTTAGCAACAAGGATGTGAGGCCAGGGCCTAACCTACATGTACAACAGAGACCATGTTGCCAGGAATAAAGTGTTGTTGTTGTTGTAGATGAGTTTATTTTATACTAGCCCACTGGGCCAGGGCCCTCATAAGGCTAGTGTTCGGTTAGGAGGTGCAAAGTCAAGTCATGTAACTGTCAGTATTCAGATGTCATCATAAAGTTTGCTGGCTCTCAGGAATTGTCGGATAGGAGCGAAATTGAAGGAGGTTGACTCAGAAAGAATAGAGTGTAAAGAGGCGTGCTGCAGGAATCGTCGTCGTTCTGGTTCATACACCGGACAGACAGAGAAAATGATGGACTGTTAATGGGGTGTGACATAGTTGACACTCAGGCGGTAGATCGCGAGGGGTGGTCATCAAATAAAGTGAGTGAGCCCATATAGGTAGTTGGTTTTACTCTCGATATCACTGGGCACATTCCCCCTAAACCCAAAGTGCATGTGCATAATCCAGTGATCAACCGTGATAGCACCACAGACTAGAACATGGCACTGCCCAGATGCAAAGCTGGGCAGGGGTTATGTTGACTCCCCGTCAAAAAGGCGATAAGGAACCATCTACCCACCATAGTACCATCAAATCCTCCACAACCTCCTTGAATCGCACTGCGCGCGCCACGTGAATGGACCGGCGGTTCTTCCTTGTCGGTTATAGGACGGCGGTTCCTCCTCGGCGACCTTGCGATCTCCCGCACTGTCACTACGACCTCCCGTAAATGGCCTCTGATATCACGCCGGCTAATTTACATACATACATACGGGTTTAAAGACCGCAACCGTCCACAGTGAATGTGGCTTCCATGGTACAATCACAGTACTGCACACAGTGCACAGCAATCATAACAAGGTGGCTACATTCTTTACTGCAGCACAGTACAACAAAGTCTTGCCACAACAACACCCCATCATGTTATTACTGTGGCTGATGATGTTGGTATAGCGCTAACAGTGTCTCAGCAGAACTCAATAAAGTCCCCCTGAAGAACTTGCTTCTGGCGAAATCGCACCACACCAGCCTTAACCGTGCTACAATAAGGCAGTAACAAGAAATCACTTTGCGCAGAGGTCACAGAATTCTATCAGGCCTTATGATGCTCAAAGTTTAACGAGTATTTATCCTCTAGGGGAGAAGCAAACACCCACTGCTGAGGTGTCCATATTCATTTAATCGGGGCTCAATGAGAACACTAAGCCACAATATGGAACACAATATCACTGGTTGCAGCCAGAGCTAATGAATTGGTAAAGGTGGGTACATACCACAAGCCAGGCAAGAATGGAATCTTCACGTGGGAAGTAAACAGGACAAGTTATATGGTGGATTAGTAAAGGGATACCAGGAGGAAACATGTGCAATGTGTACTCCTGATACTAGCCTCCTCCAGGGGGGGCCTGGAAGAAATAATAGTTACACTCCCGGAGGCTCCCCATGACGTAGCGTAGATCTGCCTAAAAAGATGATGAGCAGCGAAACACTCCCACCCGCTAAGGAGACATAGAATGGTCCATAATTCACAAAAAAAAATAAGGGCCACCCCAGCCCCACCCTCAGAAGGGAGCATCGAGAGGAACTTCCAACCCTGGGGAGATATAAGACTACATTCACCCTCACATACTGACTACTAGCAGATAAGGCTTCACCCTGATTAATCCATTCAGTATACGAGGATGCTTTTCTTCCTTTTATTCTGGCCATCATTAAATAATTTGTTTCAGTTTAGGATGGAATTTTGGAGTAAGAAGATACATTTTACCCCTTTGATTCCTATAGATCATATTTAAGCTGCATATCTATCTATCTATCTATCTATTGCCTGACGCCGCGATCCCCGAAGGGGTGGCCACGAACAAACTGCCCCCATGCACCTCTGTCCCCAGTCAGTCGACGCCCCTCCCCCCAACCAACACCGCCTTCGTTCATGTAGTTCCTCACTCCATCCTTCCACCTCATATTCGGTCTACCTCTCCCCCTCTGTCCCTCCACCTCGCTCTCGTACACCCTCTTAGTCATTCTCTCGCTTTCCATACGTTCCATATGGCCGAACCATCTCAAGTTGTTCCTTTTCACACTTTCCAGCACATCTACCTCCACACCACACCTCCTTCTTACTTCCTCATTAGTCTGTCTATCCCTCCATGTAACTCCGCACGCACTCCTTAAGTAATTCATTTCCACTGCTCTCACTCTTGGTCTGAGTCTCTCAACCAACGTCCATGCTTCGCTTCCGTAAGTCAGTGTCGGGATTACCACACTGTCATGCAAGGACTTCTTCACTTCCATACTGACTACCCTATTTCTTGTTACTGCTTTTAGCGTTCCTACAACCCTCTTCCCCTGTTGTACCCTCTCCCGCACCTCTTCATCCATAGTCCCATCTTTACTCAACACACTGCCCAGATACTTAAAAGAGTTGACGATCTCCATAGCCTGACCGTTCAGCTTCACCTCACACTCTGTGACTTCACCCCTTTCGAAGACCATAACCTTGCTCTTCCCCGTATTTACCTTCAAATTCCGTTTTTCGCACACTGTTCCAAACTCATTTACCAGACCCTGCAACTCCCATTCATTATCACTCATCAGAACTGTATCATCCGCAAACAGCTGCATATGCATACACAAATTGAAAGATTGAGTGTTCCGGACAAGATGCGGTTTCAGTCTCGCATGGTAACGGTGGTGTTCCCGGAAGCCGTGTTCTCAGATGCCTAACTTTTCTATTTTTAAAATTCAAGATCATAGCTTATAGTCTGATCCCACAATCGCCTAATGTTAGCCGGAATAAAATAGAAAAAAAAAACGTCCTTGAATGTGTGTGCCTCCGGTCCTAAACGTGTTAAGCATGCCAGTTATGGTCAGTTCTCCCAACCAAGGAACACTTTTCGTCTCCACCTGGAACAACTGTATTGGATATAAGCCATCTAGTCTTTTTAACACTATCTAGTGTGATTCAGGTCGGTATGGTTCCTCCCTGTTTCACTCCATTAGTTTGAAGATTTTAAGATGCTTCCCATAATTTGTTTATCAATTTAAGACACTTCAACCAATTCAAGTGTCAATATTTTCTGGGCGAGCGATAGTAAGCCTGCACTTTGGGAAAATTCGGCCTTTGGCCGGGACCTTTTACTATCCAAAAATGATACACATTTAGCTTGAAAGGGAAACCCCCTTCAAGCTAAATATGTAGTCTACATTTGGATGGCATTTTTTTTATTTATTATTATTATTAAAATAGGGAGTCGCACCAAGCCTAAAAAGACTATGTGGCACCAAAAGAAACTTTGTGGAAAAAAAAAAAACATCGGAGGTGGTGTGGGGCTGGGCGCAATACGGAGTAGAGGAGAAGACTAGGAAACACTAAGTAAAGAAGCTGAAGGAGACGGGTATGGAGGAGAAACCGCATAAGATGTGGGAGGGAGAAAGTGGGGGACTCTCCAAGCATATCGGCTAAGACAAGGGGGCCATTAAGGGAGGACATGAAGGGGAATGCCCGCCGTCGGGCATTGGAGAAACGCGGAGAGTCGATCAGGAGATGCTGGACAGACACTGAAATATGGCAGCAAGGACAGAGCGTGGGGACATCACAGGACATCAAATGACCATGCGTGAGCCTGGTGTGGCCGAGCCGAAGACGGGCTAGAGCGGTCTCCCATCGACGATTGCGATGAGAGGAAGACTTCCAAGGTAGGACGGAAGGTTTGACAGAACGCAGTTTGACATCAGACACCCTCATGGAGGTCCATTCGTCCTGCCAGCGCTGACGTAGTAATTGAGTAACACGCGGGAAGTAATCAGATGCAGGAATACGTCGTGGCACGAGTCGGTGAGTGGTAATAGCAGAGCGGGCGAAAAAATCAACCCGCTCATTGCCAGGCACTCCAACATGACTCGGGACCCAACAGAAAGACAGGGACTTCAATTTAGTAGCGATGCGGAACAACCATTCTTGAATCTCCAGCACTAAGGGGTTAACAGCGGGAAGAGACTGAATACTCTGAAGAGCACTAAGGGAGTCACTAAAAATTACAAAGGTATGCAGGTGTGAACAAAAAATAGTACGTAGGGCAAATAAAATAGCAAATAACTCGGCCGTAAAGACACTAGCACATGATTGGATGTGACGTTGGAAGGTCCGGTCCGGGAACACAACCGCAAACCCTGTACCGGCGGAGGTCTTGGAACCATCAGTGTACACCGGAACGGCTGAAGAGTGGTGTAGCATATGTTCCGCAAACTGAGCATAAAGCAACTGTGGGCCTTAGAGGCCTTAGAGGGGGGGAGGGCAGCCGTACAAACGGTAGGGCGAGGGAGTAGCCATGGGGGGAACTCTGACTGTCGGAGGGGTAGCACCGATGGAATGGGAAAAGAGAAGGAGGCTAGTAAAGCAGAGACCCGACCGGGGAACGAAGTAGCAGACACTGATGGGGCTAAGCCGGAAGCCGTGGGAGGAAAACCAGCCGAACTGTGTTGCAGAAGGCGAAGATGACATCGAAGGGTCAATTTATCCCGCCTGGATGATAGCGGTGGGACACCTGATTCAGCA
Organism: Paralithodes platypus; assembly: GCA_032716605.1. Taxonomy (NCBI): domain Eukaryota; kingdom Metazoa; phylum Arthropoda; class Malacostraca; order Decapoda; family Lithodidae; genus Paralithodes; species Paralithodes platypus. The sequence continues at coordinate 11,866,077 of CM064506.1, read as the reverse complement.
TAAAGGCTAATAACCGGAGTAGAGCGAAAAGCCCCTAGCGACAAGCGCAGACCGTGATGGTGAAGGGAGTCTAGGCGCTTAAGGTCTGTACGTGCAGCGGAGGCATATACCTGGCAGCCATAATCGATCTTGGAGAGAATAAGCGTTGTATGGAGGCGCAGAAGAATCGTCCGGTCCGCACCCCAAGACAAGTGGCTAAGGGTTTGTAAGAGTTGAAGCCGTCGGGTGGTGGAGGTCAGTAACGAAGTAATGTGCGGTTACCATGTCAACCGAGTATCGAAAATGAGACCTAAGAATGGAGCTGAGGACCTGTAAGGCAAAGGGCGGTTATACAACGTAAGAACAGGATGCGGGACTGTATGGCGTTTTGTGAAGATGACGGCACAAGATTTCGAGGGCGAAAACCGAAAACCATGGGCCGTAGCCCACTGCGCAGCTGCATCAATGGCCTTCTGCATGAGATTTTGTAGGGCAGCGACATCCAAACCCACAGCGTAAATAGCGAAGTCGTCCACATACAAAGAAGCACGGACACCAAGAGGGAGAGAAGAAATAATACCATTAATAGCTAGGATAAAAAGGATGGTACTAAGAACACAACCCTGTGGGACACCGTCGTGTTGGGGGTATGTTCGTGAGAATGTATTCTGAAGCTTGACTCGGAAAGTACGATCACGGAGAAAGTTCTTCAAGAATACCGCCATGTTGCCAGACACACCAGACCGTAAAAGGGTATGAAGGATGTTGTATTTCCAGGCAGTATCATACGCTTTTTCAAGATCGAAGAATACAGCTAAAACCGACTTAGTGTCCGAAAAGGCGTCGCGGATAGAAGTCGCCAATCTCAATAATGGGTCCAAAGTACTACGGCCCTTGCGAAAGCCATATTGAAAAGGTGACAGGATGCCTCTTGATTCCAGGAGCCACATTAAGCGGGAGTGAACCATGCGTTCTAATAATTTGCCTACACAACTGACCAGGGCAATGGGACGGTAATCTGCTGGTGTATGGCCCGACTTACCCGGCTTAAGGAATGGGAGAAGGATGGCATGTCTCCACTCAGCCGGAAAAAAGCCTGTGGACCACAGACGGTTGTAGATGGATAAGAGAAAGCCAAGTGCAGGTGGAGATAAGTGCTTCAGCATCAAGTAATGGACACCGTCCGGGCCTTCACATGTATCCTTACAGGCTCCCAGGCTAGACTCAAGCTCAGCCCGGGAGAAGGGGGCATTGAAAAACTGATCAGATGATAAGGCGAAGTCAAGACGCTTAAGTTCAGAACGGCGTTTATGCATCTGGAAGGAGGGTGGGAGATGGAAGCCAGTGCTAACATCACTGAAATGTTGTCCCAACATATTGGCCACCAGAGACGGATCGCCCACAATGCCAGTGTTGGTATGGAGGACTGGGGCCGGCGTAGGCGCATGTTTCCCTGCAATCTTCCTGACGCGAGCCCAGACTTGCGGAACAGGTGTATCTGCGTTGATAGTAGAGGCATACGACATCCAGCTATATTTTTTTGCAGAGCGGATTGTACGACGGAAGACGGCATTAGCCTGTTTGAAAAGAGTATACGCATCCCGCTCATATGGAGAGCCTTTTTTCCGACGGAAACTCTTCCACTTGGCTCTTTTATTGCGTAAAGCCGAAGTGCACTGAGCAGTCCACCACGGTACACACTTAGAAGACATACTCCGAGTGGTGCATGGAATACAAGTATAGGCAGCATGGAGCACAAACATCAGGAAACTGGTAAGCATGGCATCAGGGTCCGGGAAAGCAGGGGTCGGATTAGGCGGAACGGCGAGATCAGCGAAAGATGTCCAGTCGGCACGATCGAAACACCAACGGGGAAGGCGCGGCACTGGGGAGTAAGACTTAGGGGAGAGGACAATCGGGAAGTGGTCAGTCGCACAGTAATCATTAAAGACCTCCCAAGTAAAATCCAAGGATAGTGTAGGGGAACACAGAGACAAGTCAATACATGAGAAGGTACGGGTGCCGCTATCAAAATGCGTGGAGGAACCAGTGTTTAAAAGAAATAAATCGTGTGTACGAATCAGAGCCTCAAGGGAACGACCTTGTGTATTAACGATAGAGTCACCCCACAGGGAATGCCTGCAATTAAAATCCCCTAAAAGGAGGAAAGGTGGAGGTAATAGAGAAAGGATCCTGTTTAATTCTGGAACATCGATCGGGATCGAGGGGGAAAGGTATATGGAAACTACTGTAAGCCAGCGTGAAAGGAACACTCTGGCAAGCGTGCATTTAAGAGAGGTACGGATAGTTAACGGAGACACTGGGACATCATGATGTACGAGGAGGCAAGTAGCATACTGGGATTGGGGAGAACTTATATAGGAGTAAAAAGGTATTGGGGAGGGGGCATTAGATAAACGCGATTCTTGTAAACTAATAACAAGTGGGCTAAACCTAGAGATAAGGTAACTAAGATCAACACGATGTGCTGCAAAACTACGAATGTTCCATTGTAAAATGGACATCAAAAAGACAAAAAAGATTAAAAAGAACACGCGTACAAGAGGGAAGAAAAGACGTACACTATATACAACATATTTACAAAATACAGTTAACACCGTGGGTGGAAAATATAGCCAAGAGAGGCTAACGATGGGAAATAATAGCAGGAATTGGAGAAGACGTTGAAGGGGAAGACTGGAAACCGGGGGGCATAGGGAGGTCTAACAGAGAAAGAGGAGAGGAAGGAGGAGGGCCGGAAGAGGTAGGAAGGACGGACGGCGGGTGGGAAGAGAAGGAGGGGGTAAGGGCAGGAGAAGGAAGAGGGGGAGGGTCAGGAGGAGGAAGAGGAGGAGGGCCCGGAGGAAGGCCAGAAGGGGGAGTGGAGGAAGAGGACGGGGCAGGGGAAGGCGGGAGAGGGGTAGGGGGGAGAGAAGAGGGGGTAGAATGAACTTCGGCATGAACAGTTGAAGGTGGTGGGTGGGAAGAACGGATAAATTCATCAATCTTAGGTAGGGTTTCGTAGGAGAAATCTAGGGACGCAGTGACGGGAGGAAGAGGAGACTGGACGGAGAGAGGAGAAAGGGAAACAGAAGGAGAAGGAGGCGACTTCTTCTTCTTCTCGCAGGGACTTGAGCTCCGCACATCACGGAGACCACCCTTACGTTTAAAAGAGGAAGCGGGCGAGGAAGAACGGAGCACAGGAGCCCGTTTGGTAGAGGAGAAGGGAAGTTTAGAGCGAGTAGGAGATTTGGGGCGACTAGAAGAGGAAGATGACGGAGAATGGGGGGGAGGCTTGGAACGGTGAGAGCGTTGAGGGAGACTAGAAGAGGAGGAACAAGGAAGAGAGCAAGATGAAGGGGCAGAAGTAGGAGAAGGACTGAGAACAGAGAAAGTGTTAGACAAAGGGACAGAAAAGGAAGAGACGGAAGGATGAACGGAGGAGACAGAAGAGGAGGAAGGAGAAAATCTGGGAGAACCACCGGTAGAATGAAGGGAGGCAGATGACGAAACTGGTGCGACCGGGGGGACGGAGGGAGCGGAGGCGGTGGAAGGAACCGAGGAACCAGAAAAAGGGGGGGGGGCGTGGTAGAGGGAGGCGAAGAAGAGGAGGGAGGAGACAGAGTCTTGGAAAATGACTGAGGGGTGAAGCCCAAGCGACGAGCCTCTTGGCGGGCTGCGGTAAACGTAAGGCCGTGTCGCGCTTTGAGGACAGCAACCTCAGACTCGAACAGATGAACGGGGCAAATCTTAGAGTCGGCCGAATGAGACCCGCGGCAATTAAGGCAGAACTGGGACGTTGACTGACATTCGCCAACGGCATGTCCGGACTGCGCACAGCGCGGGCAGAGTGGGCTCTCAGCGGCTGTACGGCAGAACTTCGCCGGGTGGCCGAAACGCCAGCAGCTGCGACACTGGAGTGGACAGGGAAGAGACGCAGTCACGGGGAGGCGAGTACCACCGACAATAACATGGGCAGGAAGGGAAAGTCCATCAAAAGAGATCTTGGCAATGTTAGCGGGATGGCGGCGAAGGTCGCGAGGAGGGATAGTGTAGCATACCACACTAACCACCTTGTGGTCTTGAGCGACAACGATGTCCTTGACGAGGTCGGCGCAATCCGCGAATGGACGACCCCCGAGACGGATGGAAGCGGGGATCAGGACAGTCCCTGTACAGTTGAGTCGTTGATCTTTTTGAGCCGGGATGGGGGTGCCAGAACAATCGACGAAAGAGGACATAGCAGTAGCCTGAAGTTCGTTTTGGACGGTAACAAGACGGGAGGTATCATGGCGGGAGTGGAAGGTGACGTCCTTTCCCACCTGTTGAAGGAGACGCAGGTGGAAGAGGAGGTCATCACCGGCTAGAGGCGCAGAAGCAGGGATGGAGAAAAACTTAGTAAAGGAAGGAGGTGCAAAGAGAGAGGACATAGGGAGGACCGAGGAGCGAGGACGAGAAGAGGACGAAACTGGAGAAGAAGAGGAAAGAGAACGAGGGAGGGAGGGCAGAAAAGGGTCGAGGGTGACATGACTAGAGGGAGAAGAGGAAGAAGAGGAAGACGCAGAAATAACTACAGGAGAGGAGATGAAATCCTGGGTAGTGGAGGGTGGAGAAAGACGTGACGAAGACGGAAGGGTAGTAGAAGGATTCGGAACGGTAATGGACGAGAGGGACGAGCGACGACCGAGGGATATTTCAGCGGGCCGGTCGAGAGCACCCAAAACCATCCCCGACTCACCGGACTGACAGCCAGACAACAGACCCCCAAGTGGCAGGCTGCATGCCACAAGGAGCTCACTCACCGGAACCACTCAAGCAGAAGCCATAAACAGGGAAGAACAGGGAAAAAAGCATAAGTCGTCACCATAGCAAGAGAAAAGGGGTAAAGCATGGAAGAAGATACTGCGATTACCAGGTGCCCCTGGCAACGAAAGGGAGAAAGACCTCCGCAGGGCCACGAAACCCAGAATGCGGCCAATTGAGATGGGACAGGTCTCGGCTTTGAGCTAGGGGACCTTGTACAACCCGGGCATTTGTCCTGCAGCTTTGTCCCACGGAGAACGGGGCCGGCGTAGTCACCTGACACACTCACTGGGAAGAGAGAAGGGAGTCAGAAACCCCAAAGCAACCCTATAGTGCCTATCCTCCAGCAACGAGCCTTGCGAGCCCTGGCCGGCAGCACCTGTCGCCAGGTGGACTCTGCCAACTCTGCAGTGATCAGAGACACCAAGGCGAAGCCCTAAGGAAACTAGAACCTCCGAAGCAGTTAAAGAGAAAGGAAGGAAGCAAACAGGGAAGTCAACCGGAAGGGAAGGGAAGGACGGGACCACAAAAGTTCAAGGGTGGGAGACCGGCCTCTGATGGCAGCCCCAGGAGAAAGCGGAAGAGGGAAAAACGAAAACTAGAAAGGAGGAGAAAGAAAAGGACATGACAAAATTAGTTGGAGGTGATAGGGAGAGCGGCCAAGAACCTTGGCCGCTCCACCTACAAGCCCGGAAGCCCCCAAACGGCGGAAACGAGTCATGTGGCAAGTTTTTTTTTTTTTTTTTTTTTTTTTTTATTTAGCTTGAAGGTAATCTTGAGGAGGCTTTTTTTCACCTAGTCTAGGGGACAAACTAAAAACACATTGCTTAAAAATGGCTGGATCAATCAAAACCCTCAATAATAATCAAACAATATATAATAACCCCTGTCTCTCCCCCTCCAAGTTTGAACAATTCTTTACTATAAGGTGTGCCAACAATTGTGTAGCTAATACATACACAGTACGTAATGCTTTTAGTTTCCTATTATCAAATAAACAAATCACCCATAATAGTCACACAAACATAATTCTGTAATGTAAAGGAAAACAGAATTTTTTGCAACATTTGGAATGTCAATTAATAAACATGTTTGCAGTTATTATCATCTGATTTAAGAAATGTCCATAACTATTATGCAGAACAGACAGTGAGAGTAATTGGTCTAAGATAAAATAAAGCCAAATAAAATGACAGGAGCTGCAATATAATAAACCAATAAGTGTTCTAGATGGAGGTGTAGTAATTAGTGTATGTCATCGACTGAGGCTTCGGTGTGAAGGCCTGTGTTAGCGGTTGGGAATATGAACATGATTAGATTAATATCCAGTATTCAAGAATGGATAATAAGTCGTAGGCGTGTGCATAAACCTTTAACCGTCTTGGTGGTGTAATGGTTAGAGTGTTTAAAAATCTGTGTGTGATAACCCAGGTTCGAATCCCGTGGATCACATATATGCTTTCATTAATTTCATTGGAGCTAGGTGTTTGGTGTTGTGATGGAATTAATAAAATATAGATTAGTAGACAAACCCCATCATTGCCAGTGATAATTACCATAGTTTTGCCATATTCCTAGCCAATTGAAATGATAAGCTAGTTGTTGCAATTGCAATAAGAAGTCCTGAACATTATTACACTACATTTGGGGATCAGAAGGTTAATCAACAGACGTTTTACCCCTTTGGTTTCTAAAGTTCCTTCTTAAATTGAGAAAAATAATCTAATCCAAGCCAGAATAAATCAAAATTACTATTGTGTAGACATTTTGTGTAGTATATTGTCTGGCTATAGGAATATGATAAAACTATATTAACCCTTAAAGTGCGTATACCATCTGTAGACATTCCTGTGGCATGTCCCAGGTATTGTCCTCATCCGTTCTGTATTTCCCAAGGTAAAAAATGGTTCGGGGTGACATGCAGTGGTACCGCCAGGGATACTAGGGGCCATCATGCTGCATGAGCTGCCTGAACTCAGTGCATGCATGTGCAAGCACTGATGGTTCGATCCTGGACTTCCTCGCAAATACACCTCTAACTCCTCTCGTCACTGTCAAGGCTACAGACCAGCTGGGAACGATATTTTGTTGTCTCCGTACAGGTCAGACAACAAACTTTCTTCTTCTTCCTTAATCTTTTGTTTCACAGATCTAGGACGAGTTTAAGGTGGATTTTCATGAAATTCATTCAAAACATATTTTATATGACTATTTATATGTGGTGAAAGTTTAAATGCATAATTCAACAATATAAATGACAATCACTAGTAAACGTGCAGGGTCCCCCCTTAAAAATTCAAAATTGTGAAAATCGCCCACTCAGGGCATACAGGAAATTACACCATGCCCAGTGTTCGAAGGTTAATTACCAACAATGATGAGGTTTGTCCAAGAATACGATCCTTTGTGGAAAGAGAGACAGGTATCTCAAATGTTTTCTTAGTAGCGAGAATTGGATTATTTGGCATATCTATTTTTGGCACTTTTGGACTTAAGCCAGGGGATGATCATAAACAGAATATATTAATATATTTTGGCTCTTGGTATATTCCCTCAATCTATACCTTACAATGTACAGTTGCCCTCATAAAGTCATACCCATGGCATTATGTATGAAACTAAAATAGTGTGATTGACTTACACAACAAATGTGCTATAAAACTGTTAGTTGATTATCTGAATTAACTACTACATAACAAATTGTACTCCTATTTCAATCATACTACAGTATATTTCATTTAATACATATAATCATGGAGTGGGTACAAATTCATAATCTCTTCATGTGTTTTTGGAGTGAAGGCATATCCAAAAGTAGAACAGTGTGAAAGGTAATACACTCCATGCACACAGTACATAAACATATCCATACACACATATAAACATACACTCACACTCACACAAACACATATATATAAACACTCGTACACACACACAGCCATCTAATTACTGTACTGAATGACAATATACAATTTATTTCCTGACATATCATATCGGAAAATTTGAGTCGGTACACATTTGGTTGGAAGGGAATAACATTATTTCTGACAACTTGGAAAAATATAAAAATCTACTTAATATTTCCAGATCTTTGATAAATGCCAACTAAGGTGCTGTAACAGTATAAAGTAACATAACATAACATTTTATACACAACTTGACCCTATACTACACACACCTAGTCATCATAAAAAATCATGCCCTATCTCCATAGTTCAACTTTAATCATACATGCAGTTTATTAAAATAAATTATTCGCTGTTTATCAATTTTAACATTATCCCAGCCATAAATGTAATTCTCGCATGATCAATATCCAAGGAAAGTGACTACCTTCAAAGTTAATCAGGCGAGAAATACATGTTAGAGGATCTGCTCATAATCCACAAGAAAAATAAGTAATTTATTTAATAGGCTTACATAAATGTATGCATGCACGACATAAATGCAGATCTCTAGGAATCAAAGCGGTAAAAACTGGTCTATCAGAGTGAGAACTGAGCGATCTCTGCCATACCCATAGCTTACTCTGACTGTTCCTTTTACTTATATATTTTCTAGATCTCAAGTGACGGCATCTCTTCTGTGGATTGACCTCCCAATCTACCAAGATTGGAAGCCAAAGCGTCACATTTTTCCTTTGCCCCTCAACTTTCTCTTCATAATTGCTGAGGGGCACAGGGCCCTGGGTGGGTCTTTGGTTTCCCGGGCATTTCTGCACCCTCCTCAGCTCCCCGCCATGGAGTGGCTTCGGTCACCCAGGCTTTATTGTGGTCGGCAGGGAGGGTTCTGTGGGGGCACTCGGTTATGGCCTTGGCCTTGCTCGGGGCCTTGGGGCTGTTCGGCCAAGCAGCTTGGGGAACAACAACAACAACAACCCTCAAATTCCCACAAGTTCTTCCTAAGCTAAAAAATAAATAAAATTTGATCATGATACCGAAGGAGTTAACACTATCTGATATGATGTCTTGTGGATTATTAACATATTTTGTTTAATTATTATTAAGGAATATGGTTCCTTTTGCTATTTTCAAGCAATGTCCTTTTGCTATTTTCAAGCAATGTGTTTTAGTTTGTCCTCTAGGCCAGTGCTCTTCAACCTTTTTTTATGTCGTCCACCCCTAGTGGTGATTTGGTATAAGCTGTACTTTTAAAAAATCTCACGGTTCTAACATTGAAAATTTAACTTTTATATCTCAATTCTACAATTATGTAAATAGAAAAAAGCAGTTTCCCTCATTTTGTATTTATCTGTCTATCTATTGCCTGACGCCGAGATCCCCGAAGGGGTGGCCACGAATGAAACACCCCATGCACCTGTCCCCAGTCAGTCGACACCCCTCCTCCCAACCAGCACAGCCTTCACTCATATACTTCTTCACTCCATCCTTCCACCTCTCTCTCTGTGCTTCCACCTCGCTCTCGAACATATTCTTCCATATAATTACACATGCAGTCTAAAACTAAAATATTAAAAAATATACAAGAAAAAATTAAGCATGTCCTTGGTATTCAAGAGCAAATGTATTTTTCTTAATGAAACAAAAGTAAATTTGCAGATAATATTAGCTATGTTTAATATTCCATTAAACAAAAAAAAATCCTTCAAGAAACAAAAATCAGTAGCTTGGCTGCTGTTGCAATTTGTCTGTTATCAGCTTATATCGAGGCATCAGATGATTTTCAAGTGCAACTCGCAGGAGAGGATCCAAATTCAGAATTACATTCCTTTTCTTTGTCTTGATTAAAGCTATGCTTTAGAAACCTTGCTCACACAAATAGGATGTTGGCATCTGCACAAACATGGCTGTTGCCTGTAAAGCTAACTCCTTGTACTCCGGAATATCAAGCAGGGCAACCCAGAAATCCACGGGACGGTCAAATATCTTGAAAGCTGTTTTTTGTGAATAATCCACTCGAAGCTCCAGTAGGGCATCACAATGATCAGTTCCATCATCTGAAAATGGATTAAGCATCCGTATGTTGGAGGTCAGGTGGTCATTTTCACTGTCTGGGAAATTAAAGTCAAGGTTTTCCTGCATCAAAATAGATGTCTGATAATCAAGTGGGACATTCGTAACTCCAGTGTCTGCTCTACTGCCTGCATACCATGTTCCCAGCTACATTCTCTCATATATGTTTCAAATACTTCAAATTCAGAAAAACACCTCTTTTCTACATATTGCTTTTCCATTTTCCATCTTCAGTTTGAATCCATTTATTTTCCCTATACTTGTAAAAAATATCCCCACCTTTGCCTTGCTGACTGATGTTTAGCTTGTTCAGATGATCAAAGATTGATGTAAGACAGATTTGCCAGCCAGAGTGTCCTGACATTTAACTGCCATGGTGTTTGCTGCCTCAGTAAAGAAAACACTGAGCAGCTCTCTCAATGCCAACACTCGATTGAGAACCTTCCTGCGAGAAAGCTAACACACTTCAACATGAAGGAGGAGTTTGCTGAAGTTGGTTTCATATCCTTTCATAACTCACTAAACATTATGTTCTTTCTTTCATATGCATGGATATGATTCACCATTTTTACATCATCAAGAAGTAGCTCAGTCATTTTTCTCATTAGTATTTATAGTCTCATTCAGTTGCTTTGCCACTAAGGCCTCACGGTGCATCAAGCCGTGAATTGGGACACAATTTAGTGAGACAGCTTGGATTTTCCTTACAACGGCGTTGATTGCACCAACCATTGCTTTTACACTATCAGCAGTAACCGACTTGCATTTTGGCCAGTCAATGCACTCTTCAACCATGAAATCATTCGGTTTCAGGAAAATCTGGCAGGATCTCGTCCACCCACATGTCCACCCCAAGACAGCCGTCCACCCCTCACTTAGTTTCGTCCATCCTAAGGTGGACTGTCCACCCAGGTTGAATAGCACTGCTCTAGGCTGACAAAAATGCCTTCCTAGACTTCCTTCAAACTATAAAATGCCCACCCAGACCCCCTTCATGCAAATTTTTAAATTTTTTGAAAGAATAAGGTCCCAGCAAAAGGCTGATTTCTTCTAAGTTACAGGCTTGCTATCGATCGCCCAGAAAAAGATCGACACCTGCATGGTGTGAAGCATCTTATTATTGCCAAACTAATGGGGTAAAATATCTTACAATCTCCCAATTAATGTAACGAAACAGGGGAGGTCCAAAGAAGACCTCCTCGGATAAAGTAGTGTTAACAAACAGGAAAAAAGCTATCTTCTTTTAGTTTTGTTTAAGAGCACCTCTATTTCTTGATAGCGTAATGCATAATTACGCGGAATTTCGGTGTGAGTATCCTAGGTTCGAGTCCTTGAGTGCCACATGTATTTGTTGATTTCATTAATTGAGTTTAGAAGTAAAGTTGGTTGGTGAAAAAATATAATATATATAAATTAAACTACAGTATAGGTAAAGTTGTGAAGGTGGGACATGACCTTTGAGCATGACTGTACATATTACAAAAGTTAATGAAGTAGTAGAGACCCTGTAGTAAGAGAGAGCGGCCATCATAATTTTCTCTGGACGTCATTTTGGTGCTGCAATTATCAAACAGTGCTGGGTTTGTTCTTGATCATGCACAATTCAGATCCAAAAACCAAACCGTAAACGATATATCTTTTACCAGTACAGTACTATTTTTAACATCATTCTTAAGGGGGGTCACCTGCCTTTTTTCTCTCCTTTTCTCTCTTTCTCTGGCTTGTATTCATTCGGCCCCATTCAGCCTACTGTTTTAAGACGTTTATTCTCAATCAGGTGTCAATTATTTTCCTGGCAAGCGTTAGCGAGCCAGCATATTATTCAAAATGTTTTTGACAGCAGGCTAAATTTGTACATTTTTCGATAGAAAAATGTCTCCGGCGAAGCCGGATTTCTCCATATAATGCTGGCTCGCTATCGCTCGCCAGGAAGATATCGACACCTGGATGGGGATAAACGTCTTAAAACAGTAGGCTGAATGGATACAAGACAGATAAAGAGAGAAATTTAAATGGAGAGAAAAAAAGCCTGTCACCCCCCTTAACACCAATAACCTAATATTGCCAAATGTTTATTGTGGGTATGGACATATTTGATTATAAAGAAGGACTAATGACACGAGTGGCACCAATATGGCAGAGTTTGGTCAATCTCTGTTACTATAGGGTTTCTAATGAAGCAATAATATAATGATCGCTAGCAAAAAAATAGGATACAGGATTTAGTCTTAAAGACCCTCAGATTTGTGCATGCATAAATATACAGTATTGTCATTAATATCCACGAAGGATTAACTTGCCAAATCATATGCGGTACTCTAATTATTATAGCAGGTCAAACAAAATAATACTACCTGTACCCACAAATATTAGTAGAGTTGAATAAAAAATTAAGTGCTAAACAAATATATGATAGTTAAGGTATGCTTTGACACAAAATGAATTAATGTAAAACCACTTACAGTATTTTTGTTGTGGGTAATATTTTGTTTATCGCTTAATAATTAGACCATCGTGTATAGGTTGGCTGGTCTACCCTATAGGTTACTCTGTTCAGGGTTATTATGCAAAGAATGTGCATCGTCCCAACTTGACTGCAGAACTGTAATGAGAGATAAGTAAAGAAATATAGTACTAAACAATAACACTCCTAACTTACCAGGACACCTTTCTTCCTTTTATTTTGGCTATTAGAAGACACTTTTATTCAGCTTAAGATGGAATTGTGGGCATCAGAGGGCTAATTGAGATGGACATTACCCCATAGATTCCTAGATGGCCTTCCAAACTTATATAAAATTATCTAATGTTAGCCACAAGAAATTAAACAAAAAAGTGTCCTCGAAAACTGAAAGGCTTAACACTCCGTACACATTCAATTACTTTTTTTTCTGGCTATTATTAGGGTTCCCAGAGATGTTGTGCAGAAAACTTGTCGTAGAGAAGTGGTGCGTGTGATAATTGAGATGTTTAAGGACTCACAAACTGTAGTGAGGGTGAAAGGTGTACTGAGTGAGGAGTTTACAGTTCGCATTGGAGTCCACCAGGGCTGGTTAAGGAGCAATTTATAGCGAGGCCTTCCTAAGGCCTTAACCCGGCAAGCGCGATAGGCCTCACGGAAGGCTTCCTATAGGGAACGCGATAGGCCTCACGGAAGCAAGACCATAAAAAAAGCCTTCCAAAAAAAAAAAGGGCCTATCAAAACAAAGGATTTTGTCTCTAGGTGAGATAATTCCCCTCTAGTACTCATCCATGTGTTTCTCACCCCTCCCCCTCCCCTCCTTCCCCACCTTATTTCCCCCTCCCCCCCCTCCTCAATTATCACCTATTTATCCACTTATTATCATCATTTATCGGTTATTTTTCTCTCCCGCGATAATGTAGCACAAGTGGGTTGCATAAAAGATCGTTATGCAACACCCAGACACCGGCACACACCGCCCCGCTCGTCTCAGTTGACTCCCAGACAGCGAGAGGGGAGGGCTGCCTGTGGCTCTCTCTCGCCTGAGATTATGACCGGGTGGCCAATATCTTCGTTTTTCACCACCCAAATGCTTTTCCCACTTATTTTAGCACTCTTGAAGGTTCATATATACATCATATATGTAAAATAAAAGCATACCGAAAACAAATAATGCTTTATATTGTAAATATAACTAATTCTGTCAGAATCCAGGGCTAGAAATGCACAAATAACTACCCTAGCACCTAGGTCTATATCGCGCTTGTCAGGTTAAGGAAGCCAGTATGGCTTTCTTAACCCGGGAGCTGCGGGGAGACTCTTAAGAGTTCCCCCGGCGCACTGCGGGAAGACTCTTAAGAGTCAGAGAAAATAAAAATCAACTTTTGACATCGAAAAAAAAATATTTTTTTTTTTTTTTTTTTTTTTTTTTATTTTTTTTTGGCCCCTGGGCCATGCAAAATCTCAGTCCTCTACCTCCCCTCCTTCCCCACTTTCCTCCTCTCCTTCAGTTATCACCTATTTTCCCTGTTATTCCCTTATTCTGAGGTATATTTTCGTGCTAACATTAGAAATCCGATTGGAGGGTGTGGTCATCACTGATAGCAAGCGAGTGCAAGAGAGAGAGAGAGAGTATCGATCGACTGTGTCTCAGTGGCCTTGGGGGAAATTGGCGGGAAAGCAGATTGCCTCACCCATACATTATACAACTCGCGGGCTATATCTCCGATTTTGACCATCCAAACGCTGTTTTCACTCGTTTTATTGTTGTTTCAGGTTAATACCTTTATAATCAACCCATAATAGGCGCATATGGATAAATATTAATGCTATTAATGGCACAATGAATATTTTAGTGACGGAAACACCTCAAATACGTCAGCACAGGGGGACGTTTCCAATTACCCCCATGCGCACTTCAGAGGTTAAGGGTCGCTCTACTGGTGATCTTCTTTCATATCTTACTAACTCTTGGTCATCCTCCTTTCGGGACTTCGGTGAGACTTTTTCTATTGCACTAGACATATCGAAAGCTTTCGATATAGTCTGGCACAAATCTTTAATTTCTAAACTACCCTCCTTCGGTTTCTATCCCTCCATCTGTACCTTTGTCTCTAATTTCCTTTCCGGCCGTTCCATAGCCGCGGTTGTGGATGGCCATTGTTCACTTCCTCACCATATAAACTCTGGTGTTCCTCAGGGCTCTGTCCTATCTCCTATTCTCTTTCTAATTTTTATAAATGATCTCCTTAACTGTACCTTAATTCCCATCCATTCATACGCAGACGACTCAACCTTACACTACTCCATTAGTTTTTCAGAACGCCCCAGCCAGCAATCCCTTAACGACAAACGTAATGAAGCCATAGAACTCTTAAATTCTGATCTAAATACTATCTCCAATTGGGGCAGAGAAAACCTTGTTACCTTTAATGCTTCCAAAACCCAATTTCTCCATCTATCTACCCGTCAGGATCTCCCAGCGGAGTATCCCTTATTCTTCAACAATACAAAAATCAACCCTTCATCTTCTCTCAATATTCTTGGTGTCTCTTTTCTTCTGCTCTCATTTGGAAGGACCATATTACCAGTCTTGCTAAGGCAGCCTCCCAGAAGCTGGGTGTGCTCAACCGCCTTAGGGGGTTCTTTTCCCCAGCACAGCTTCTTGCTCTGTACAGGGGCATAGTGCGTCCTTGTATTGAGTATTGTTCACATGTGTGGGGAGGTTCCTCTCACACCGCTCTCCTAGACAAATTTGAAAGGAAGGCCTTTCGTATCATTAACTCCCGTCCACTCACCAACTCTCTGCAATCTCTCTCTCTCCGCCGCAATGTTGCATCTCTCTCGCTATTCTATCGCTACTATAATAATCAGTGTTCCTCAGAGCTTTCCCAGTGCATACCACCTCCTTTACGTAGGGCATGTGGTACCCGTCTTGCAACTCAATCCCACCCCTACTCTGTGCAACTCTCTAACCCAAGAGTGAAACGTTACTCTCAAACTTTCTTCTACTCAACAGCTGAGCTCTGGAACTCTCTCCCAGAATCAGTCTTTCCCTCTTCCTATGACTTAAATTGCTTCAAACTCCGTGTGTCCAGGCATTTTGGCTCGATCGTCCCTTGATTATGGCCCAGTCACTCTTTCAACTATGGGGGAGGTATTCGCTATAGTCAATTCTGCCTTTTGCCTCCCTCAATCACATAGAAAAAAAACAAAAACAAAAAAAGGGTTAAGTGCCCCATTAATTACTCTTTCCATTCGTCTATACATTAGGCTACCATAGCACAGTTGGAATATATGTACATGCTCAGATTAATATGCAGGATTCGAAACTGCATAATAAATTGTAGGCTTGTGCATAATTCTTTAACTGTCTTGATAGCGTAATACATAAATGCGCGGAATTTCGGTGTGAGCATCCTAAGTTCGAGTCCTTAGAGTGTCACATGTATTTGTTGATTTAATTAATTAAGTTTAGAAGTAAAGTTGGTTGGTGAAAAAATATAATTAAGTCCTCTCCTCTTTGTTATGGTTTTGGAGGCAATATCTGGAGATTTAAGAGCTGGGCTTCCTGGGAACTGCTATACGCAGATGACCTAGTACTTATCGCAGATAGTGTGCGTAATGCCAAGGTTAAGTTCGGCAGATGGAGAGAGGACATGGCAAAGAAAGGATTAAGATATAATATATATATAACCAAGGTTTTACACAGCAGATTAGGGGTTGGAAAGATAGAAAAAAGTGGTGTACAGTATACCCATGAGCAGTATGCGAAAAGGGGTGGGCACGAACTCAATTCAGTGTAGTGTCTGCCGCTTCTGAGAACACCACGGGAAGAAGCGCTGCACTAGAATAAAGGGACCTCTACCGAGGAAGAAGTCCGAATGCCCTAACTGTAAACATTATTTACCTTTGGTTCAAGAAATACAAAAGCAAATAACAGAAATATGCAAGCATTTGTCATTAACTTTTTCAATGCAGTTAGACTCCTTTAAAAATAATTTCAGTATTTGCAAGCCAGTTCCATATTTTGCATGAGCATGCCTTGGATAACTTTACAATCCCTGAATCATTGTGTAATATGAGCGTTATTGAATCTGCTAATATGGAGACTTTGAATCTGGAAATTTTACAAATATGACTTCGAATCCGACCTACCCAAAAATAGCGGACTCCACGACTCCAAACTCCACAGCCTTTAAAGCGAGTGAAAAATATGTCTGACTTCAACCAATTTACAAGTACAACTTCAACTCGGACTCCAGTCTACCCAAAAATAACATAATTATCTCAAACTCCACAGCCCTGATGGTATGTACATTACTCTAATTCTTTTTTCAAAACAAATATCCATGAAAATAACATAATTATCTCAAACTCCATATCCACAATCGAGGATCAATGTTCAAAATATAATGACATGCAAAGATATATACAGTATCTTGAATTTTCATTATGTGAAGCTTTAGATATTGAGGTTTGGCTTAACATTACGTAATTTGTGAGGTTCCTGAATAACTCAACCAATAGACCATTCAATCACTAAATCTAAACTAGAACCAGCTCAACCAGTAATAACTTATAATCCTAAATAACTTAACCTAATTTAATAGTATTGCTTAAGTTGGCACTGGTTGAAAACTACTGGTTGAAATTATTTATTGGTTGAGTTGTTAAGTTACCATTTATGAGTATAAAGGGGATATCACACCAGAGCTTTTATCATAATTATCCGATGGTCAAAATATTCCCGGCAACATTTTTGTGATCCTTTGCACTGGTATTAAAAACTAAACTGAAGATAGAGGGATTTAGACAAAAGGATTATTTAAAAAGTTTACCTCATAAGCTGCCAAACCAGTGTTGACGATGAAAGTTGAGGTATAAAGCGCAGGTGTGATACCGGCTTCAGTGTGGCAGGATTCAGTAAGCATTATCCATACTATATATTGTATGTCCTGGTTTTGGTTTATATTAATGAAGAAGCAGTATCAATATTCAGAGCTGGCTATTTAACTCTTAAAGATCGGGGGCGGACTTAAGTCTGCCTCCAATTTGCAGCAAGTTAGGAGCATTATTAAGGTTTTTAAAGGGTTATAATCGAGTGCAAATGGCCGGGAGCGCAGCGGGCCAGACAGCCGACTCCCAGGGCTTACCACCGCCCACTAACTCATGCTCCCTCTGTTCTCGAGAGGCCGGCAGCGTTGCCAGTAGTGAGCATAGTGGGAAAAAATATGCCGCTATACGCTAAACTCCCATGTTAGTGGTAACACTGCATGAGAACGACGAGTGCTACGTAGCTCGTTCTGGTCTCATTTTGAAGCTTTTAGCGCCTAGTTTTTTGCTGAATACATTTCTTTTCATGCAGATACTTGATTTATCATTCAGGAGGGCCTGAATATGCCCAAATAAGCCCCAAAACCCCCGCTAGACAAGGGTTAACCCGTTCAGTATAATTGGCTTTCTTAATAATTTTCTGGACAATTAATGACCATTAGACAATTTTATTCTGCTAAGGAAGAATCTGTAAGAATAAGATTTGATTCCTATAGATTCTTACTAGCCTAAGCTAAATTGAATAGTCTAGTGTTAATTACAATAAAATTAAAATTATGCCATCATACAAAAGGGGCTAAACAAATATTTGGGGGGGGGGGACTCAACCAGTAGATCTCAACGAGTGCCAACTTAACCAGGGTCAATGAATTGTTATCAATGTCAACTTAGTCTTAATCTAACCAAATATATATATACTGTACAGTTGCAGTAATATATTCTGATACAGTTCCAGCCCCGAACTGTTTAAATAAACTTCCGAAATACTGTACAAATATCACGTAAACAATTAATAAGGTTAAATTTTGTTCAAGATAGCATTGGAGACTGGTAGACAGCATTAATGATATACAAACCATACATATATAATTTTATAGACTGAATGATAAACAAGGGGTGCAGTTTCCGTCTCATGTTGTAATGGCGGTACTCTTGGCTGACCTAACCTAACAGTACTGATTGAGTTGACACTGGTTGAAATGGTTTACTGGTCTGGTCACCCAAAGTTATAGGTGTGATGCACTTTATACATATTTATCTTACATTTGAGTTACAACACTCATAATACAGAAGAGGCAATCACTACAGATCCTGAAGTAAGAGAGATTGGCCACATTTGTCTTTGAACGCAATTTTGGTGCTGCAATTATCAAACATACATACAAGTTTAAAGACCGTTTTGTCCACGTTCTAAATGGCAGAATTCCAGGCTAGGGGCTGCCCCTGTTGTCAAGTTCTATATTTTGAGATCGGACCGGAGTACCTGATCCTATGTCTTTCTAGGTCTACCCCTACGCGCAGCTCCCCCCACGTTTACAGTCCGGCATTTCTTCACCCAGCTCTGATCATCCATTCTCTCCATGTGTCCAAACCAACCAAGTCAGCTTGTGTAAATCACTTCACTGATACTCTTTTTTTAATTCCTCACTCGATACCGCATCCCTGAGGTTAACCCCACATATCCATGCCATCATTCTCTTTGGGGTTATATATACACTGTATATATATATATATATATATATATACTGTGTATATATATATATATATATATATATATATATATATATATATATATATATATATATATATATATATATATATATATATATATATATATTGTGTACTGTATATATATATATATATATATATATATATATATATACTATAAATATATATATATATATATATATAGATAGATAGATATATATATATATATATATAGTATACAGTACTGTATATACTGTATACATACCTGTATATATATATATATATATATATATTATTATTATTTTGTTATCATGTACAATTTTAATCTGGGACTTATTAGAGAATAAAGCTGGGCTAACGACACCAGTGGCACCAATATGGAGGAAGAGCTAGCTCATCTCTGTTACTACAGGATCTCTAGTACTCATAATAGGCACTTGCAGGAAGCCAACTATCTTATCAAATCACCTTAACACTTTTCAACGGGTCATGTCCTTTTCAATTTATTCTGGCTACTGTACTATTTGACAATTTTATTCAGCTTAGGAAGGACCTATGGTGATTAAAAGGCTGCAAATTATTTCATTAACCATTTTATCTACTACTAATCCTTACTAAGCTGCATACAACCATCTAAATATAGCTATAATATAATAAAGAGGTGACCCATACTGAAAGTGTTAATACAGTCTAAAGTTTAATAATCCAGCATCCAGCTGTCAGAAGAGTCCACTAGCTCAACATCTTTTAATTAAAAACATATCTCCACATCTCAATGTAGCACAAATGAGTGTGCCTTTGTTTACAAATCCATGAATATCTGTAATTTAACTTAAACTTTATGTTAATTATGTGCCTGTATGTATTATTACCAAGCCATGTAATCTCTAGACTATCAAATTAATTTCCAAAAACTTTATATGCATCGTAGCCTTTTCAGAAGTTTTGTAATATAACAAGGGAAACATAAATCATATCTGTTTTTCTTTTCTTTGTCAGAGATCATATGTTTTTACTTCTTTGTTTTCTATTTTTCAAATACAATTGTCTAGCATATTTGATAAGACACCCTAGTCCACAGAATGCTGGATTAAAAATAATAAACTGCAATTATTATACAAATGCTAACTCATGCATGGGAGAAAACTGGCACTTGGCTGAAAATATGGCATCTATTTCCATTTTGCAGCACAACGCAACACATGCAAATGAACCACTTCAATACAATAGTCATTTTGATTTTATTCTGGCTAAGATTAGAGGTTAGAGGTAAAGGTAGGTTTGCGACAGGGTTGTGTAATGTCACCATGGCTGTTTAGAGAGAGAGAGGAGCTATTTTTCAACAGCCTACTGGGCTGCAGCCCTCATAAGGCTGGTTAATCTGCAGAACAGATATTACTAATGACAACAGTGAGACTGGTACATCAGGAAGCAAATTAGATACAGGTAACTAAAGTACAGACGCGATAGGTGAAATATAGCATCAGAAATGCATGAAAACAAAGATAATTAAAGTTCGTCAAATAGGTGTATTGCAATCAAGAAACATCGTATGGGGGAAAAGTCAAAAGAAGGCGAAGGAGCAAGGACGCGGAGGGATGCGGTGCGTAAGTAAAGCCGGCGCTCAGAATCATACCGAGGGCACTCACAAAGGATATGACGGACGGTGACCGGCGTTTGACAAGTAACACAAAATGGGGGCGGAGTCGGAGGCGTTGTCATTAAATGGCCATGCGTGTAACGTGTGTGCCCAATACGTAGGCGCGTCAGGATGACCTGATTCGCCCGACACGGATCAATGAAGGATGGCCAAGGGTGTACATCGGCTAGTATACTGTGGAGGTGGTTGGGAGTATATATGTTTGTCCATTCTCTCTGCCAGTCCGCCCAAACACGCTCACGGAGAACAGGGAATATATCAGGTGGGCACAGGATAACATTGGAGGGAGTGCCCCTACATGCACGCTTTGCTAAGGAATCAGCTCTCTCATTCCCCTGGATCCCGATATGTGCCGGTATCCAACACAGGGTAATTTTACGGCCCAACGTCAGTAAGTCATGGAGTGTGCGGATGACATCGCAAACGAGAGATTCTTTGGGCGCAGATGTTTGTACGGCTTGAAGAGCACTCAGAGAGTCACTACAAATGACTATGTGAGGGACATTATCGGGGAAAGTAAATACCATCGAGGGCACACTGTATGGCCTGAAGCTCAGCAGTGAAGATGGATGAGCATCGATGAAGGGCACGCTGTCGAATACCATACTCCGATACCACAGCATATCCCACAGAGGAGTCATCTTTGGATCCATCCGTGTAAATAAACGTGGCTGGAGTATGTCGCATTAGGTGGCCGAGGGCCATTGTGTGCCGAGCATAGGGGGGTAACGACGTAGGCGTGTCAGCAAGGAGGAGACATCATGGCTGTTTAATATGTTTATGGATGGTGTGGCGAGGGAGGTGAAAAGGAGAACTATGGGAAGAGGATTGGGTTTAGTAGGAAAGAATGGTAGAGATTGGGAGTTGAATCAGTTGCTGTTCGCTGATGACACAGCATTGGTGGTGGATTCTGAGGAGAAACTGCAGCGGGTAGTCAAAGAGTTTGGTGTGGTTTGTGGAAACTGAAGGTGAACGTCAATAAAAGTAAAGTAATAGTGTGTAATAGGGGAGAGCATAGGGTGAATCTAGATGTGAGGCTGGATGGGGAAATATTGGAACAAGTAGAGTGTTTTAAATATCTAGGAGGAACGATAAGCAGGAGTGGAGGTATGGAAATGGAGGTAAAACAGAGAGTGTGTGAAGGAAGGAAGGTTTTCGGAGCAATGGGAAGAATGTGGAAGACGAGAAATCTCGGAGTGAAAGTAAAAAGTGCACTGTATCAAGGAATTGTTGTGCCAACAGTGATGTATGGGGCTGAGACATGGGCTCTGAAGAAAAAGGAGAAAGAAAGCTGGATGTGATGGAGATGAGCTGCTTGAGGAGTATGTGTGGAGTTACTCGTAGAGACGGATTGAGGAATGAAGGGTGCTGAGCTGGTATGGTCATGTTGAACGAATGGGAGATGAAAGGCTTACAAAGAGAATATGTGAGTCAGGTACAAGGGGAGATAGAAGGGCAGGAAGACCCCCATTGAGATGGAGAGACTGTGTAAGAAAAGCTTTGGATGATAGAGGAATGACTATAGATCAGGCAGGGTTAGTGGTGGTGGACAGGAGTGAATGGAGAATGCTTGTGAATAGTTGAGTGAACACGTGGTCATTTGGAGTAAGGGGTCGGGCGCAAGTTGGACTAGATAATAGTCCATCAGGCGCCTGGCCCGGGGAGACGATTAATATGAAGAGTGCGCCTGGAAGTGTGGTGGGAGGGCTTGTGGCTTTGGCTCCGCTGCATGTCTGCCTGCCGAGATCGGAACCTCTCCGGGTGGTCGGGGGCCGGGGGAGTGCTGGAGCGACCTTGGTGGCCCTGGTCTCTGGGTCTTCTCCTGGGTCACCTAGATGTGTGTGAATTTGTGTTTTTTATCTGTGTTTATTCGTTGTTTTATGTTGTTTTTGTGTTTTCCCTGTTCTTGCTCTGTCTTGAGTCGACTACCCCCAAAATGGGGATTGGGCCTGAGCATATAGATAGAATAGATAGAAGATTAGATGATTTGCTTGGTTTAAGAAGGAACTCTAGAAATCAAAGGGGTAAAAAGTATATTAATTAACCCTCTAATCCTCCAAATATCCTTTCTAAACTGCAGTACAGGTACATAAATTTGTCTTTTGGTAGCCAGATTAAAAGGGAGAGAGTTGTCTTTGTATTGAGGTGTTAAGCCTTCAGTACGGGTCATGTCTTTTTTATATTTTAATCTGGCTAACATTGCAACATTTTGTTCAGCTTGGGAAGGATCTTCAACAATTAAAAGGTTACAAACTATCTTTGTAACCTTACTTTTTAGTTACCCAAATATCCTTCCTAAGCTGCATTAAATCATCTTTATACATACAGTACTGTATAGCTAAAATTAAATATAAAAATGTGTTATCTATACTGAAGGTGTTAAATCTCTTCTGCAGCAGTCTGGATTCTAAAGCATTGCACCAGCATACACAGAGTTGAAGTAATACACTCCTCCCTCGGGTAGCGTGGGTATATCGTACTGGGACCGCGCCGCGCTACGCAAACACGCGCTACACAAAGCAAAGAACTTATGGGATTAATTCTATTGGTTCTGACGACTTCCCCAAAGTCACCTTTTTGACCATTTACCACCCAATAACCTTACCAAATATGGATCAAACATTAGTAACAGACAACCTAACCCTATTTTACAGATCATATCTATGAAATGCACATTCTTAACCTTCTGCCGATTAAGAAAAGACCAGAGCCATCCGTGTGACGCTTGAAATGGTGGCGGGTTAGGCACGCTCAACTTGACAGCAACTTCTAGATAAAGTTTTTTGGCCTTCTGACGAATAGCTTTTCCATCAAGAGGGACCCCCCTCCTGCTTTGGCGATCAATATAACAACCAAAAAGTTTCTCAGTCGTCTTGAGAACAGGGTTGGCTACCTTAACCCTCCTGGCCCGGGCTGTATCTCCAAAGGACAGGGTGGGCTACCCGGACGATCTGGCCGAAAAACGTCTAGGACTAGGCTACCGTATTTTGGTTAATTTTAACTGCTAGAAATTTCCCACGCATCTATAAATGTAGTGCGGTTTCCAATCTGTAGACTGGCGTTGAGTAGAGCTCTCTAAGTCAACTGGTTCAGTTGTGATGACGATTTTAGTGGAGAGCATTTTCAGGCAATGTTAGCAATATGACGATCTTTTCACTACTGAAACAACGACATACAGACATACAATAACAAACGAGTCTTCTCCTTCTTGTTTTCGGAGGTGCGGTGACGCAACGATCGGCTTTGTTTACATGCGTCGGACGCACGGCGTTCAGACCAAGCTGAATAGGCTTTCAAGCTTACTGTCTGTTAAAAGGACACCCAGGTACCGGCCCATCTTCCGCAGTGTCATATTAAAATGACACCCGGGGAGGAAGGGTTAAAGGCATGTTGACTCGCTACGCCTGGGTTACCCTTGAGAACTTTTCGTATCTTGTCTCTATTCTTGAAGATTGTTCGTATTGTCGATTCATTCACCCCATAAGTATGGGCAATATGTGCCTTCTTGGTACCAGATTCCACCTTCTTCACCACCTCTAGCTTCTCTGCATAAGTGAACTTGCGGCGCTTGAGTGGTGGGGGCATGGTTGCGGTGATGCTTGGTAGAACAGAAATGATTTGGGCGGGCACTATGTTATCACGGAGAGACGCGGCGTAGGACTAGGCCTACCCAAGCGTGGGGGAGGCCGAGCCGAGCCGAGCCTAGCCGAGTCTGACGTCACGAGTCTACCGAGTCTGACGTCACGGCCGAGATATGGCAAGAGATGCCGAGCCCCCAGCCGACCACAGAGCGCGCTACATAAATAAAACCGTGTTAGATGCTGACTCGGCACACTAGGGGTACCCGCGTTAGACCAAAACCGCACTGTCCAAAGCCGCGCTACCCGAGGGAGGACTGTATAGCACAGTAGATATTTACAAGATTACATTAATTTTGTCTATTGTAGAGTAAAGTGACACATCTCTTTGACTTTAAATATTACTATTTAGCATTACAGTTCAGTGATTCCTCATTTAAAAGTTGTAATCTATGTTCTGAAAAATGAGACTTGAGTGATATTACCAAATTCACTTTAATTAGGCCAAAAATTTTGACCCATGATTTCTTGCAACTCAAAAAGAGCTAGAAAAATGTGTTGTAAATTCCCAAACCCCATTTCCTTGTGGAGTCTTTCCATAAGGTAGAATTATCAACTCAATTTATCTGATTCTATTTGAGTTTTAATACTGTAGGTTAGAGGTCATTATTTTTGGCATAATCATAATGAATGAACTATAAAATACCATATTAGATTTATATAATCTGAGTGAAAGTGCTAATTATCTTTAATTTGCTTTGCTTATCAGTAGCCTACTGCATGTAGAAAAGATACATACTGTACATATATACGGCTTATTAAAATACATTATTAGCTCCTTGTCAATTTGAACATAATTCCAGCCATAAACATAATCCTCACATAATCACTTTCCAAAGCAAAGGACCATCTTTAAAGTTAACATGGTGAGGACCACATGTTAGCAGAGGACCCGCTCAAAATACACGAGAACAATAATCAAGTAATTACTTTTAAAAGTTAGAAAGTATGCAATGTAATCACTAATATTTCAAAAGGACTTTACAAAACTTCTATTTTACTGAAAGACACATTAACAATCCAGTAATAGACCTTGGTGACAGGCCCTGGACCCAGTGGATTCATGACGCTGAAGACTCATGAGAATTAACTTGAAAGACTTCCACCGGACTAATACCTAATGGTAGAAAATGTGAGGCATTATACCCTTGTGTCGGGAAGCACTGGATTGTTAACAACTGGTAACTTAATTTTTTGTTTTTTTATTACCGTAGTTTAACCAGACTGGTAACTTAAATTGAACACTAAAGTCACCACTGTAGTAAAGCTGCCACTGTCCCAAAATATGTCAGTATATAATCATAAGCAACACAACAGTACTGGTACTGTTACGCCATTTGGTTTCAAGTCTTTTATCAATGCTGTAGCAGGATAATAGTGTCAGCTATGGTGATTCACAATATCAAAGATGCTTATAGTGATTCTAAATATAAGTGCCATCATATACCTCTTTACTAATATGATGCATATGTTCACATCATGGCCTCTACATCATATATCATGACACCATGGTATAGGATTTTAAATTGGCCCTGGGGACGCTCGGACACCTCCATCCAGTCTGTTCATTATAATGAGCCTAAAAATTGACTCCCAACCTCTTGTAACTAAGGAAGAGCTGGAGTAAACAGGCTGTAAATTTCCACTCCTATTTACAGGATGACTCTTCCTAAATGGAATAAATGAAAGCTTGATTGCTCAAGTTCTTTTTGAGTAAACCCCTACAGTGTCGAGAGTTCTAATAACTCTTACTATCAGTCTATCTTTTGCCGGACGCAGTGATCCCTGAAGGGGTAGCCACGAATTAATCGCCCCCATGAATCTCTGTTCCCAGTCAGTTGACCCCCCTCCTCCCATCCAGCACCGCTTTCACGCATATACTTCTTAACTCCATCCTTCCACCTCTCTCTCGGGTTACCTCTCCCTCTTTATCCTTCCACTTCACTCTCGTACACTCTCTTAGTAATTCTCTCGCTTCCCATACGTTCCACATGGCCGAACCATCTCAAGGCGTTTCCAGCACATTTACATCCACACCACACTGCTCTCGTACTTCCTCATTCGTCTGTCTATCTACGCCACGGGCATATTACTTCAGCAAGACAACTTTCTGCTGGCATATTTCATAATGTTCTCTGGGAAGAGGGAGGTTTTTGTAACAAAAATGAATGTGGCAAAAAGTACACATTCTAAGCATTACTATGAAAATCAACCGATCGCAAGTAGCTTTTCTCTGTCCATAACACAGTGACGATAAAGTGGGGTGTTTTGAGGTATCAAGGCCCGGGTAAAAATTTCACTACGTTTCGCGACTTTCTACTCGCTCTAACTCCATGAAATAAAAATTAGGGAAGAAAAAATAATGTGTGGAAGACAGTATAAGTTATGGCCTGTGCAAAGAAATGACAATCACATTCCTACCTCATCTGTAGGCATCACACCGACACATAAAATTGTACGTGTTTTGGTGCTTGTAAGCACCTCCACCCGTTACAAGGTGTTGTGTGGTACTGAGCTCGAGAGAATGGGAGGCTGCATGTATCTCTTAAGTCTGGCAATTGACCACTTGCGACTTTCGTTCTTTAATGAAGTTGGAGCAGTAGACATCGATGTTTAGCAGAATGAACAGCTAAATACTGTACAGTTGTAGTGCATCTATCAATTTATAATACCCAATTCCACATGCTTTCTATTCAACAAAAACTAACATTATTCATCATCATCATCATCAAATCTGACGCCCCGCTTCCAGAGGAAGCACCCCAAAAGGGATGGCTGTGGCAGAAACTGCCTCCAGGCTCCCAGACATGCCCTGACTGACCCACTCCACAGTGCCATTTCCACTAAGTGGATTATGACCATGAACACTGAAGGAGCAGACCCAGAGCAGTCCCTCACCCGAATAGCAGTTCCACCACTGTTTGGCTATTTCATTTACCCCAGTGGAGCCCTGGCTGGAAGCATACCAAGCACAGGAATTTTCTGAAGATAGGAACCAGTGGTCCACTGCTCCAGAGGCTGATTGCACCACCAAAGTGGCGGGCGGTGGGGTCGCCGCATCACTCTGTTCAAACCCTGAGAATTATCCAACGAACCTTCATCACTTTGTTTCTTCCTTAACCCGTCCAATCCCCAGCAACGGCTACTAGCCGTCAGTAGATAAGTCACTCCCCAGTCCCAGCAACGGCTGGGAGCCGTCAGTAATGTACTTTCCTTGTAACTGCCTATATCAGGCTGTGCCTGTATATCTGTTTAATATCGATGTTTAAGGCTCCAAATTCCTTATAGCCTGAAACTCGCAAGTTGTCAATTGCTAAGTAATATATAATACATATCACCTGGGGGAGAATTTTATGCGGGTAATACCAAATGTATGTGTAAGTCGCCCGCACCTCTCCATTGAGTGAACATATAACGTCCCCTTTTTCTATCTCCCTTCTTTCCCCATATTAATTTTTGCTTTCTTCTTACTGTTTTTATCTTCATCCTTCCTTTCTCCCAACCCCCTATACCCACCCACCACCACCACACCACACCGAGACCCAACCGCTTAGCCATATTCCCACTGTCGGGTTCGCAGTGTTGCCACATTGGCTCGTAGACTCATAGACTGGTCTAAACATGCTGGCTATAGCATCTATACATGTGTCACCACCTATCACACCATCCCCTTGGCCCAGATTTGGCGCCAAACTGAATGCATTTGCGTGCGAAGCCAGGTAACGCACCTGGCGCTCAATGCACAAAACCTGAGCTACGTAGAATTTACGCATCTGACGTCGTACGGGTTAGGAGCGGATGTTCGTCAGGATATCTAGACTCATCATAATGAATAAACTATAGTCTTCTGGTAGTGAGGGGACTAATACATGAGCAATATTAACCCATTCAGGAGTCGAGGATACTGTTTTTATATCATTCTGACAATTATTAGACAATTATCATTAAGTTTTGGAAGGATTTGTAGGAGAGGATTAATTAAGATCTAGTTTACCCTTTTCATTGTTAAAAGTATTTCCTAAGCCACATATAATTGCGTAATAATAGCCAGAATTGTATTAAAAATGTGTCATCAGTGGTGACCTTAGCGTTGTATACATTAGCGTAGAAACAACAGGTGGTATTGCACTACACCCGTCTACAACCAAAACCATTACACAGATCTAACACAATTTCAACCACTCACACCTGTTTTGGAAATTATATTTTATAATCAGGTATAATATATCAAACTTTTTTGTTGTCTAGTAATGAATCATGAGTGACAATTAAATAAAATTAAATATGTAAACAGTTCGACATTACCAAATATTTGTTTTCAATATATTATGCCAATGTATGGGACAATATGATAGCTTCTCTTACTATAAATTTCTTATAAAAATAATAAACTAGTTATTAGTATAGGAACAACCAGTCATCAAACTATGCATAGCATTTTATAAAACTAACTCTAGTTAATATAAATTTAGGACTGAAAATGGGAGGGAGGAATTCAATACTTGAATATACAGTCCATCCTCCTATAACACGACTATATGGGCGGCAGAGCCCCTCGCATTGTAGGAATTCGCGCTGTAGGAATAACACTTTATATGGAGATAATTCTATATGGGTTTGAGCCCCACAATTTTGCCCCTTTTTTTCCGGATTTCTTGCTAAACAAACACCTATATTACCTACCAGATACCATCAAACCATTAACAAATATATAAAAAAAAATCCCTTACCTTACAACTAATGAAGAAAAATGGGTCGATCCGACCCTCGCACTATATGAAATTCGCACTATACGATCTCGTATACATACGGCGGCAATACGGCGGTAAATAAAAGTGATCGATCGGTCCTAGGAAAGACCTATAATATATTAGTTCCTAGAATATATCAAAATGTATGAATATATAATAGAGAAATTAGTTAAAAAAAAATTCAATCTACAATATCATGGCTACAATTAACTGAATAAATGTACTATTTATCGGGACCCCCCCTCGTGTTGTAGGAGGATCGCGTTGTAGGAATTTGTGTTATAGGAGGATGGACTGTAGTCATAAAAATATGAAGCGTTTCAATTGCTAACTCTCGTACCAGTAATAAATTGTTATGACTGAAACTGTGTAAAGTATGTAGTTTATAACCATGAAAATATGAGTAAGCCAGTGTGTACCCCAGTAAAATTCTTTTTGGGATAAGCTTATTGTGTATACCCCATAATAATCCTCCAGGAGGAAAAGTCATTGTGTATACCCAATAATAGTTCTTCAGGGGCCAACCTGTTTAAATGTTGAGAGTAGCTTGTGTGTACCCCATGAAAGTTTTCAGTGTTCCGAGTTAGAGTATCGGTGTAGGAGCTGAGTGTGGCAGGTGTCACAGACTCTAACCGGGCGGGCGGAGGACGGTAGTGGCATGGTGTTGTCACTACAGGTATGGCAGAATATATTACCACAGTGTCGGCAGTGGTGGCGGCGACGGGAGATACTAAACTCCTTCTCACACAGCTTGCAATGGGTGGCTTCCTGATCTGGTGCCCAGTGAGCATCCTTCAGTGACTGGCTCATGTCTCGCATGTCAGCCATTTTGAGCTTGGACTCTGACAGGTGTGCCCCCAGCTCCTCCAGGGTTCGCTCTTGGTTCTCCACAGTGGCTATCAACTGCACGTGGGCACCTTTCAAGATTTCATGATCCTAAAAGAAAGATGAAGCTCCAACTATAATAAATATATATTTCTTATTTTAACCTGGTTAGTTTGAGCTATACAATTCAAATCAAGCTGATTGGTTGATGGTACTGTGTTGAATATTTCTTGTCTTTGTACAACAGAAAAGTACATACTGTACTACTATTAGATAATCAGCTCAAAGTACCTGTATAGTAATTTAACTCAAAGTATCCAAGTACAAATTTGCCAGGTTAAACAAAAATGGACAATAGTGACTTTGTTTTGTTTTCCTATAAACATTATTATTATTTTTACAACATAGAAGTTACATAGAAAAGCCAAAACTCATAATTAATGACTTAAAATTTTACTTAGCACCAATTAAGACTTCCAGAACCTATAAGAAAGCAAAACATAATCTTACTGCCATGATCACCTTTCAAGATATCATGATCCTATGAGAAAGATAAGCACTTTTAGGTGGTTTGGCCTGGTGCAAAGAATAAATTAGGACAGAATGCCAAGAAAGATACATGTAATTCAAGTGAATGGAACAGCTGGTAATGGTAGACCACCATAGGTAAATATGGGAGAAAAAAAAAGTGGAAAAATATATTGAAGATAAAATTCAGATAGTAAAAGCAGCATTGTAGGAGAGGCAATAGGAGTGTGCTTGGACAAAGTAGCCTGAAGTCATTTTTAATAAGGTTATCCTTTAGAAGGGGGTTCCCAGGGAAAAGCAAAGCATCAGAGAGGATGTTGATGATGGTAGGAAAACCAAAGCTTAGAATTATACTTTGTTAATTCAAACTAGACAAGAACTTGTCCCTATGTTTAGTACTGAGCTGTGACTGTATATTAAGTAGGAATACTGTGTACAGTATTGTCAATTATGAAAACAAACTACCAATACTAATATTAGGCACTGAGCGGGTGCCCAACCCCGAAAGGGGTTGAGATAAGGAAGCTATCCCCCCGCCAAAGGCGGCTTTCTAGGGCCTTTTCTAGCTGATGCTGAAAGGATTGGGTTCTATTCATGTGGTGATGGGCTGATCTATCAGAGTGAGAGTTGAGCATTCTCTGCCATACCCATGGCTTACTCTGACTGTTCCTTTCGCTTATATATTACCTAGATCTCAAGTGGCGGCGTCTCTTCCGTGGATTGACCTCTCTACTGCCAACCTAGAGGTTGGCAGACTGGGAACCAAAGCGTCACATTTTCCCCTTGCCCCCTCAACTTTCCCTTCATAATTGTTAAGGGGCACAGGGCATTTCCGCACCCTTCTCAGCCCCTCGCCTAGGAGCGGCTTCGGTCACCTGGACTTTCTTAGTAGTAAAGCTGGGAGGGTTCAAGTAATGCCACTTGAGAAAAACCTCATACAAACCACCCAGGATTCGAACCCTGCCATTAGGACAAGAGACTGAAACTGCACTGATGTGTGGAACACTCAGTCTTAAAATTTTATGTATGTACTGTATGTATTGCCAGGTTGCAAGACCTCTTTTGTGGCCAGTGTGGTGTAGTGGATCAGTAGGTCCAGGGTTCGAATCCCGGGTGGTTTGTATGTTGTTATTCTCAAGTACTGGCATTACTTGATTTAAAGATTATATTATTTCCCACGGACTGGGAGCTGCCTCTATACTTCACTGGTAGTGGGTATCTTGTGTAAAAATGTATATGGGTGGACGGATATCTACCTAGACAGATCCTGGGTAACAGTTGTTGCCAGGTTGCAAGACCTCTTTTGTGGCCAGTGTGGTGTAGTGGTTAGCACGAGTGCCTGTTGATCAGTAGGTCCAGGGTTCGAATCCCAGGTGGTTTGTATGAGATAATGCGCATCATTGAAATATGAGTGTAGTTCTTATGCAGTGGTTAACTCATCTGATTAGTCAACTGATAATTAAAAGAAACCACACTCGCAATTAATTCATACTACTGTACTTTACTTTCATACATAAGATCACAATGAGGAACAGAACTTATGTGGACTACTGGATAACTATACAGTCAAATTTAAGAGTTGTAGACGACCATCATAACCTCAATTACAATAGGGGAGCTATCCCCCCGCCAAAGGCGGCTTTCTAGGGCCTTTCCTAGCTGATGCTGAGAGGATTGGGTTCTAGTCATATGGTGATGGGCTGGTCTATCAGAGTGAGAACTGAGCGATCTCTGCCATACCCATAGCTTACTCCGACTGTTCCTTTTACTTATGTATTTCCTAGATCTCAAGTGACGGCGTCTTTTCCGTGGATTGACCTCCCAATCTACCAAGATTGGAAGCCAAAGTGTCACATTTTTTTTTTTTTTTTTTTTTTTCCCTTGCCCCTCAACTTTCCCTTCATAATTGCTGAGGGGCACAGGGCCTTGGGTGAGGCTTTGGTTTCCCGGGCGTTTCCGCACCTTCCTCAGCTCCCTGCCTTGGAGTGGCTTCGGTCACCCGGGCTTTGTTAGTGGTAAGCAGGGAGGATTTTGTGGGGGTGCTCGTTTGTGGCCTTGGCCTTGCTCGAGACCTTGGGGCTGTTCGGCCAGACAGCCTGGGGAACAACAACAACAACAACAACAACAACCTCAATTACATATTTATCTCTTGCTATGAGATAAAGTGCTTCTCAAAATACCTTAACTAAGCTTAAATATATTGTATAGGTTTTGTCTAGTTGTGCTAAGAGACTTATATTGTTTCTACAAGAGAGACAACCATTCTTGATAAGTTGGAGATGTAACATAACTTTTGAAAAAGACTATACGGTACAGTATATTAATACTGTATAGTATGACGACCCTTTCTTTGCTTTTATTGCAGTCATTATTAGACAATTTTATTTGCCTTAAGGAGGATCCATGGGAGCCAGAGAGTTCATGGAGAGCGCTTTTACCCCTTCAATTGTTAAAGGGCCTTCCTAAGCTAAGTAAAATTGTCTTCTGAGAGCCTAAATTAAATCAAAAGCATGCCATTGACTTAACTACCAGTGTATATATATTTGCATCGAAATATTGAATAAGAACGAATACATAATGACAAAATTATAATAAACAAAACAAAACGTCACAGTACCTCCTGTAGCTTCAAGAGTTCTGATATTTTATGCTGGAGCTCGGCCTTGTTGTCACGATCCCTAATTAATGTTTCTTGCAAAGATTGTCGCCACTCCTTCTCAATCTTCAGATCAGTTTCTATACTTGAGGAATGGATTTCTTTATCTGATACCTGCAGGGAGAACAGCACAAGTTAATTTATACTTTATATAGTAAACCCAGATAAGTAACCCTTTCAATATTAGGATGCTTTTCTTTCTTTTATTTTGGCTCTCAAAATGATTTCACACAGTTTACAGATTTTTTTTTTTTTAATTACAGGGTACAAACTACAGTATTATAAATATACCTTCTTAAATCCCACAAATTCTATATAAATTACCTAAAATCTCCTTATGATAGCTAGAATAAAGTGAAACAAAAGAAAATAATCAAATACTGAAAGTTAATGTGCTACAGGAATTGTATACATGTGTACATGGAAGTACTATGGCCCATACTTCTAGACAAACCCTATTATTGTTAGAGGTAATTACTATAGTTTTGCTGTATTCCTAGCCAGTCAATATGATATACAGTATTACTGTAGTTGTTATAATAACAATGAGAAGTACTGGAATATGTTTACAGTATGGTACTTCTCATTACAACTACAACTAGGATATCACCTACATCAAGACACCAAAGTTCTCAAAGGCAAAGACCACCTGGACATGAGAGGCACTCAATTCCTGGCGTAGGGATGTGGCAACCCCACCGCCCGTCACTTTGTGGCGCAGATAGCCCCTGGAAGTTGGGACTGGGAATCCCACCTCCAGAATTGTTAGGAGGAGGCTGTAGGCACCAGCAAACAGGGCGGTACTCCCGGGGAGTGCTAGGTGGTTGATAAGGACAGCTGGAACTCCTGTTTCACCACCTGGCCTCTCTAGCTGATCCTTTCTGTGCCTCATCAAAATTAAGGGTAACCCCAGCCTGCCCTCCAAAACACCTTCTCCTCCTATCAATACATTATACTACAAACACCTTATACACTACACTATCTTTCTTCCAAACAAATAATGACACAATCACGATCTGCCTCG
Organism: Paralithodes platypus; assembly: GCA_032716605.1. Classification (NCBI taxonomy): domain Eukaryota; kingdom Metazoa; phylum Arthropoda; class Malacostraca; order Decapoda; family Lithodidae; genus Paralithodes; species Paralithodes platypus. The sequence goes on along the minus strand of CM064506.1, from coordinate 11,832,236 downwards.
GAGTCCCCAGGGGGGAGGGGGGGAGCAGAAATTCCCCCATCGGTTTGACCCCTGGCAACGACTCCCCAAAATGCCCTGGACCACTACCCTTACTAAAAAATTCTGCAACATTCGTGGCCTATCCTCTAACTTCCACTCTGTGGAACACCACCTCTCCTCTGCCAACCCTAATTTTCTCTTTCTCACCGAAACTCAGGTGTCTGGGACTACTGACAGCAAACCCTTCTCTGTATCCTCCTACTATCTGTACCCTCAGTTTCAAGCCAAAGGTGGATGTTGCATATATGTGCACAACAATCTCGCTTTCTCTCGTGTTCCCAACTTTGCCTCCTCTGAATTCTCAACTCTCTGGCTAAAGCTTTCTTGTCACTCTAAATATTTCTGGGATGTTTATCTCTCCCCTAATTCTACTGACTATCCAATATTCTTTGACTATCTAACTTCTAAAGTGGAACACATTGTATCCATCTCTCCTTTTGCAGAAATCTCCATCCTAGGAGATTTCAACGTTCACCACCGCCAATGGCTCTCCTCTGTTTCCACTGAACAACCTGGTGAACAAGCCTATATCTTTTCTATCCTAAATTACCTAGAGCAGTTAGTCCAGCAACCCACCCGTATCCCAGATCGGCCCAACATTCTCGACTTATTTCTAACCTCTAACCCTTCTGCTTATACTGTAAATCTTTTCTCCCCTTTGGGTTCCTCCGACCCTAAACTTGTCTCTGTCATCTCTACTATCTCTTCGGTACGGCCACCCGATCATCCCACCCGGCGGCGCTAGTGGCACTTTGGCACTGCCGACTGGGAAGCTCTCCGGCAGTACTTCTTTGATTTACCATGGAATTACTTTTGCTTCCGTGGCCGGGGACCCTCAGAGAATGCTGAACGCATTACCGAGGTAATCCTCTCGGGCATACATACATACATATACAGTACATACATAACATTTTAAGATCGAGTGCTTCACATATACGTGCAGTTTCAGTCTCTTGTCCTAATGGCGGAGTTCCAGGCAACCCTGTTAAGGGCTGCTTCACTTGTCAAGTTTTTGGATTCGAGATCGGCACGTATAATCCGATCCCAGGTCGTCCTCGGTCCACCCCTTGGTGCAGCTCCCTCCACAATCACAGACCTGCATCTTTTCACCCAATTTTGTTCATCCATTCTCTCCACATGCCCATACCATCACAGTCTACTTGTACGTATCTCCTCGCTAATACTCATTATACCTAAACGTCTCCTCAGCTCATTAGTTATTCTATCCTGCAGCCTGGCCCAACACATCCAGCTCACCATTCTCATCTCATTACGTTCCATTCTGTTGACATCCTCTACTTTAACGGCCCATGTTTCTGAGGCACTTCTAACACATGAGGCATACACCTTTCCCTTCAGGGGGAGAGGCATTCTTTTCATGGTCAGAATTGGCAGCAGTTCTCTGAACTTCCCCCAACCACATATAATTCTAGCGACAGTGGCAGCGTCGGCCCCACCACCGTCAGAGATGGTATCTCCTAGGAAACAAAACTTGTCCACCAGCTCCAATGACTCATTTCCAAAATTCACAGCCACAGGATCATCATTTAACACAAGCTCGCCCTTGCACACTACGCACTCCAATTTCTCGATTTCTGACTTATCCTTTGGCAGGGGTCCTTTTATTCTACTACAGCGCTTACTCCCATGGTGTACCCAACATCGACAGATGCTACACCGAATCGAGTTAGCGCCCACACCCTTTCCACACACTGCACATGGGTATGCACCGCTCTTTTCCACATTGCCTCGTCCCAACCAATCTACAATGCATAACCTTGGTTTTGTTAATATTGACTCTTAAACCCTTGCTCGCCATGCCCTCTCTCCATCTTCTGAATTTGCCTCAGCATTTTGCACATTGTCAGCTATTAGGACTAAATCGTCTTCATAAAACAGTTCCCACGGGAGTCCGGATCTAAAATCTCTAGAAAGTGCTTCCAGGACCATAATAAAGAGGGGGCTTAACACTGAACCCTGATGAACTCCAACACAGACTGTGAACTCCTCACTCAGTAGGCTACACCTTTCACCCTCACCGCAGTTCGCGAATCCTCATACATCTTCATTATCACACGCACTAGCCACTCTTCCACACCAAATTTCCTCATAGCCCACTGCACAACATCTCTAGGCACCCTGTCAAAGGCCTTCTCCAGGTTTACAAACACAAAGTAAAGATCCCTGCCTATTAGTAAGTATCTTTCCTGTATCTGCCTGACTATGAAGATAGCATCGGTTGTACCACGTTCTGGCATAAAACCAAACTGCATATCATCAATGGAGATGCTTTGCCTGATCAAACCCTCAAAGACTCTCTCATAGACCTTCATGATTTGGTCAAGTATTTTCAGGCCCCTATAATTACCTCTATCTAGCACATCCCCTTTTCCTTTGTATATATTTACTATTACACTTTTGTGCCAATCCTCAGGGATTTTCTCATCTTTAATAATGGTGTTTATCATCAAAGTGACTAAGCTGACACCAGTCTCCCCTGAGGCTTTTATCATCTCAGCGACAATGTCAGAGCACCCTGGAGCTTTACCGTCCTTCATTTTATTGATTGCGTCGCTCACTACAGATGGTGGTATCAAAGGAGGGGGTCCAGATATTGGTTTCTCGATACTAAGCTGTTCCTTATCCCATTCAAACTCTACATTTAGCAATCGTTCACGCTTCTCTGATTTCATCTTCTGCATACACAATCTTCCCATTATCATTTCTAACACACTGTTCACCTATAATATCCCTACTGTAATTTTTAACTCGCCTAGCTAGGTTATAAATCCCATTGGGATTGTCAGTTGTTGATGATGCTTTTATTTTATACTAGCCCACTGGGCCTAGGCCCTCTCAAGGCTAGTGGTGGAGGAGGTGGTACAGAGTTTAAAGTCACGTATATGTCAGTAGTTATATGTCATTGTATATATTTATCGCTCTCAGGAAGTGACGAATAGGGGTGAAATTGAAAGAGTCTGAGTCAGAGAGGATGCCATGTAATGAGGTGTTCAGCAAGAATCTCCGTCTTTCAGATGCATAGACGGGACAAATACAAAGAAAGTGAAAAACAGTCAATGATGTATGGCAATGTTGGCATTCAGGTGGTTGACCACGAGGGGTGGACATCAGGTAACCATGTGTGAGGCGTGTGGCCTAAACGTAATCTAGTTAATAGGGTTTGGTCTGCACGTGAACCATTAATTGAAGAGGGCCACAAGTGTATGTCATCCTTAATGGAGTGAAGGTGGCCAGTTAATGGTTGCGCTCTCCACTCAACTCGCCAAGCGTCATAAACATGGCGACGGAGGACAGGGAGCATATCCTCCGAACGCAGCAAAGTAGTAGAGGGTGTACCATGACACGCTTGCTTAGCGAGGAAGTCTGCACGCTCATTCCCGGGAATTCCTACATGCACGGGGATCCAGCACAGTGTGATGGAACGATTAGCGCACTGTAATTTGTGTATTGTGTGGATGATAGTCTTGACCAATGGGTCCTTGGGGGCAAATACACATAAGGCTTGCAGTGCACTCTTTGAGTCACTACAGATAACGACCCGTGGAGAGTTCCTCGACAATGAAGAGATGGTGCTTAAAGCACCTTGAATAGCCCATAATTCAGCAGTGAAAACCATGGAGTGATGGTGTAAGGTACTGTACTTTGATACAAGCCATGGTCTGAGACTGCAGCGCAACCCACGGCATCCGCAGTTTTCGAGCCATCGGTGTAAATGAAAACAGCCGGGATGTGATCATCAAGATGTTGTAAAGCGAGATGTCGACATTGAGATGGGGCTTGGGCATCAAGTTGATCCGCTAAGTGAAAGCAAACTGTAGGGTGTTTTAGGGTCCACGGAGTGATGTGACTAGGAGGGGGAGTTATGGGAGGAACGGTGATACTGTAAGTGGAGAGCAATTGGCGAGACAATATTGGGAATGGCACTGGAATGGTTGAACGATAGTTATCTGTGGAATGGAATAGTTCTAGTAGAGTTGGGTCATGACGGAGGCGAACAGCCGTACGCATGAGGACTAATCGACGGTGGTAGGCTAGAGGTAAGGTCCCAGCCTCACATAGGATATTGGAGACACGAGAGGAACGGAATGCCCCCGAGCTAATGCGGATGCCCAAATGGTGTACACTGTCGAGGGTTCCTAATGTGGAAGCAGAGGCCGTGCCATAGACAGGGCTACCATAATCTAGGGCTGAGAGGATGGTAGCTCTGTAGAACAGTAAAAGCGTAGCGCGATCTGCGCCCCAATGGACTCGTGCGACTGTTTTCAGAACATTCATTCTCTGGAGGCAACGTGCCTTTAAGCAGGCAATGTGACTCTTCCAATTGAGGTGAGTATCAAAGATTAAACCAAGGAACCTGGTATGTGGAAGGATCTGAATATTAGAATTTCCCATGGTGAGAGTAATGGACTGTTTACGTAAATGTCGAACATTTCTATAGAATACAACGGCGTTAGTCTTTTCAGCAGAAAATTGAAAACCAGCAGTGGATGCCCAAGAGTGGATGGATTTTAGAGCAATGTTGAGACGCCGTTGTATGTGAGTCAGACTGGGAGAAGTATAAGATATTGCGAAGTCGTCCACATACAAGCTATACGATATTTCAGGTGGGAGGCTGCGTATGACACTATTGATTGCCATAATAAAGAGTAAGCTGCTAAGGGCACATCCTTGTGGTATTCCATTAATTTGTGACATAATGTCCGATAGGAGACCATTATTTTTGACCTGGAATGTACGGTTAGAGAGAAAATTTTGTAAAAAGCAGGGAAGAGGACCCCGCATGCCAGAATCGTGTAAAATTTAAAAAATCCTGTGTCTCCATGTTGTGTCATAAGCCTTAGCAATGTCAACAAATATTGCCACTGTGGGTTGGTTCTTGGAGAACCCATCACGTATTTGGTGTTCAAGGCGAATAAGTGAGTGCAGTGTAGAACGGCCAGGGCGGGAACCATTCTGATATGGGGATAGGAGGGCATGTGACTCAGCGTAATGTAAAAGTCGAGGATTGATAATTTTTTCCATTAATTTGCAGAGGCATGAGGTAAGTACAATCGGTCTGTAATTTGTGGGAAGACTATGATCTTTTCCAGGCTACGGTACGGGTATAGTGTAAGCATGCCGCCAAGACGGTGGGAAGTAGTTACTTATCCAAAACTGATTGTACAGTTGTAAAAGATGTTGTAGCGCACGTGGATGGAGGTGACGGATGAGAGCGTACAAGAATCCATCCGGGCCAGGAGTAGTGTCTGTACACAGGTCGAGCGCGTGTCGCAATTCCGGAATTGAAAAAGGGGTGTTATATTCATGTGTTTTCCCGCTATGAAAAGATAGCGGGCGAGATTCCTCCATACATTTATAACGAAGAAATTGACGAGGCAATGACTGGTCTGAGCTGACGTGACAGAAATGTTTGGCATGTATGGCAGCGATGTCAAGGGGGTCATGTGTAAGCGAGTCCGAGGCAGGGTCTTTGAGTGGAGAGAGTGGAGGCCGTACAGTGCGTCCGTTGATACTGCGAAACTTTTTCCATAAAGTAGAGAGAGGGGTGCGGAAAGTGAAGGACGAGATATATGATCGCCATGAAAGTATCTTGTTGTCAAGGATACTGCGTTTGACAACTGCACAGATCTTGTTATAGAACGTTTTAAGGGCATTTTTTTCAATAGTGATGGTTATAAGGTCAAAGTAACGATTAGTGGAAAAAAGTCTGGGGGAGACAGTCTTTAAATGCCGCTGCCTAACACTCAGACGCTTAAGAAGGCGTTCCACACGATGCTTGAATTTTATCATTTGGGCTAGAGTGGGCGTCCACCAAGGGACCTGGCGAGGGTGCGTCAGCGAGGAGGTAAGCGGGATATGAGTGCGAGCAATGGAGTTCAGGAAGGACGAAAAATAATCAAAATTGTGTGCAGGGGAAGAGGTAGGGGAGAAGTCCGAAACGTCTGCAGAGGAGTGCGTATAAGACGTCCAATCGGCTTTAGAGAGATTATAACTCGATATTTGAGGGGAGGATGCAGGGCACAAATACTTAAGGAGTATAGGGTAGTGGTCGCTGGAGAAGCGATCCTGTAAAACTGACCAGTCAAATAGGGGAGCTGCGTCATCCGAGGCAAAGGAAAGATCGACAGCGGAAAATGTACAGTGGGTAGCAGATCTGTAGGTGGGGGTGTCAAAGTTGAGACAACAAAGAGTAGAATGAAAGAGATATTTTTCAATGTTATCGCCTGGGATGTCTGTGTTTGGGTTGCCCCAAAGGGGAGAGTGTGCGTTAAAGTCGCCCAGAATAAGGTACGGTGGGGTCAGTTGTTGTACTATTTTATGAAGGTCTGAAGTATTGTAATGACAGGAGAGTTGATTGTAGGAGGAGCAAACAGTCAAGGAAGGAAGGTTTGGTAATGAAATGGAGATGGCAGTTGTTTGAAAAGGGTTGGGGTCAAGGGTGACAGGAACAAATACGCACTTATAGTGCACAAGGATGGCCGTTCGGAGATGTGAAGGGGTTATAGGGGAGCTAGCAGCAACAGTATAATGCCTGGGGGGGGGACAACAAAATTGCCTACATGTTGGAGGCAAATGCATAATGGTGAATATAATTTAAGTAATCGTTGTAATTCTCCCATACGGAGGCGAGTTTGGTATCCGTTTATATTCCATTGCAAAATGTTATATGCCATCAAGAATAGGATTGTCAGAGTCACCGACAATAGTGGTCTCTTGAAGAGAGTCTGGTAAAAGTTGTGAGTGTGGAGAGGGTTGTGTGGATGGAGGTGAAGGGGTAGATGTAAGGTCTGTAATTTTTTCAGAAATAGCTGTGAATTGTGTGACTAGTTTAGGAACAAGGGTGGGGCAGTGGAGGAGTTTTTGGCGCAGAGTGTTCATAAATAGATAAGCGGAGGTAACATCTTCATCAGGGTTAGGGGGAAGTGTACGTGTGGTGACAAATTCCTGCGTCCGAGCAAGGAGGCAGGGATCCGTGGCACAGATATGGGGTGTGATGTAATTACGGAAACAAATTGGACATCCACATTTGTCAGGTGGGATATTGGTGTGACATATCAATACAGGAGATTGTGAGGGGCTCGGGGTATGATGAGTCTTTATCGAAGGTTCGTCAGATGATGGTGTCGTAGGGTTAGCAGGAGTTTGTGGGGGAATGTCCCTAGGTTTGGGAGCATCGGGATCTGGGCAGTGGGGAGCGGCTAACGGAACATGTCGCTCAAGGTTACAGGGAGGATCAGGCGTGGTGAGGGTGGTACGCACATTGACAGGAGGTTGGTAAACATCAAATCGGGATTGTGATAGCTCTATATTAGTCAAGTCAGAATCCAACAGGTTATTGTCCTTCAGGAATTTCTGCATCAAGTCCTTGGGCATAGGATCAGATTCACAAATATGGGTGACACAATAACAAGGAGTAGGGTGAATTTGAGCATCTTTCGCTGGAGCTCGCTTGGAAAGAAATTTGTGAAGATGTTCGGTGAGTACTGTACGGGTAGAAGTCTTGCACTGAAGTAGAAAGAATCGGCCGCAGTTATGGCAGCCACAGTCCGGATCGTGGGTAGGCATAACCCACTTCTGTGTGGTGGAACCGAGTTTCGAGGTCCGGGATAATGACCGGATAGGACTTGCAACCTTACGCTTTTTCCGAGGCTGCGACTGGGTGGAGTGAGATTGGGGAGAAGTCTCTATATCTGGTACTGTGTTACATTCCATGAGGTTCTCTTCGGCAGTCATGTTCCAAAACTCAGTATCATCGGTCAAGTTAGTAAATCCCTCGAACCTGTTAGAGGTGGATAGGTCCGGGGAGTTAAGGTGAACTAAACGGAAGGTATCATTGGTGGGGTAATGTTGTGGGCTAATAGGTGGCGCCGGAGGCTGCTCTGGACGCTGGTGGTCAGAGGAGTCAGCGGGTGTAGTTGATTCATACCGTCGATATGGAGGAGATTTACCTTCCTGCCTTAATTGTGCTGCAGCAGACCGGAAGGGGAGTCCTTTTGTGGCCTGTAAATGTAATACGTCACGATGAAACGCAAAGTGCGGGCATGTTCTGTCATTGGCTTTGTGGGACCCGTCACAATTTGCACAATGGGGCGCGCTGGCTTGACAATTGTTGAGAGCATGTTGTTCTGAGCCGCAATTTAAGCAACGAGCATTGAGAGCCCGACACCGTGGGGTTGAATGCCCAAGCTTCCAGCAATTTGTGCATTGTCTCGGCTTGTTAACATACCTTCGTACCTGCAGTTGGCGACCTGCAAGACGGACATGCATAGGGAGGTCATGGCGCTTAAAATAGATTTTGACAATGCGTAGTGGGGGCCGATTTCCACGCTGAGGAGCAGTATAAGTGTCAACTTTAACAACAGTGGGGTCAGTTCTTTGCAATCATTTTAAGATATGATTGGTTGAGTCTGTAAAGCTCTGATCTGCAAATTCGAAGTCGGAAGGGAGAACAACCGTGCCAGTACACTGATTCAGGTATTCATCTGGTTTACCTGTGTATCTGTCGTTGGGGGTGTCGAGGTAGGCTTGTAAGGCTTCTGATTGCTCCTGTGTTTTCACCTCAATCATGCGCTTGGCCGATCCAACAGCATGCATGGTGAAGTCACCAATATCTTGTGCGAGAGTATCGTATAGACTGAAATCATCCATAAGTTCACCAGAGACCGTGAAAAACCGTGACCAATCAAGGGGACTGAACATAGCGTTATAAGTGTCCTTCGAAGCAGGGGTATACGTGTTACGCTTACGCCTTTGTCGGTTATGCGAAGGTACGAACGGTTGAAGCGTGTGAATGGCAGAGGAAATACCGGCAAGGTCTTTTCCTGTACCTGCATCAATGGCCCGTTGAGATCGTGGAGGTACAGAAGCAGGTTTAATTGAGGTAGTAGATCCTAGTAGGGGGAGAGGTAGACCGAATATGAGGTGGAAGGATGGAGTGAGGAAGTACATGAACGAAGGTGGTGCTGGTTGGGGGGAGGGGCGTCGACTGACTGGGGACAGAGGTGCATGGGGGCGGTTCGTTCGTGGCCACCCCTTCGGGGATCACGGCGTCAGGCAATAGATAGATAGATAGATAGTAGATCCTGCATCCGGAGGGAAGATGGTAACAGACGGGTCGGGGATGCAAGAAGCATCCGTAGGGGTGTCAGCTGAGGGCATGCGAGCTTCTTCATTAAGGTTGTCTACGGAATGAAGAGGTAGGCTAAGGCTAGAATCATAATCTGGTAATTTAGAAGTTAAAGTCGAGACTGTGGGGTTGTCATCACTATTATTGATCACAGAGGCAGTACTGTGCATAGGAATTGATGCCGGGGAGATCACCTGATGGATCTCACTACCCGACGATGGAGAATTCGTCACAGTATCCTTAGAAGGTTTGCCAAGGTCTGTGGGTGCCATGCCTGAGTGGGGAACTCCGGCACTGTTGGCAGCAGGGGAAGGGTCCTTGAGGCAGTCCAATTTCTCGCAGGGGTCGGCGTCGGAGGGGGCAATTTTAGATTCCATAGGACGAATATTTCTAAATTCATCTGAGTCAGATTCCAAACCCACCATGGAGCCACAATTAGAGGACGGGACGAACGCCCTAGGAATTCTTGCAGATATACACCCCGACTAATGCACCTTAAGGGCCGTCGATCCGTCGATCGCCGACCCAGCACAAGGGTTAGGGTTTGGCATAAAAGTTTCCCCTCGCTCGAACACGTCGGGTACCACAGTTCGACGGGTGTAGGGATTGCCGACCCACAACACCCTCCAACGAAACCAAAGAGCGAGTACGGTCGTTTACCTCATGACAGTCACGGTGCTCCCAAAGGAGGGGGCAGCGGGAAGAAGGGAAAAACGGAAAACAGAAAGGATGAGAAATGATAGGGCCCACTACAATTAGTTGGGGGCGGCAGGAAGGGTGGGCATGCGGGCATGCACTCCCCTCCTGCCGCCTCCATCAGCCCCCGCACGTGTTCAAAAGTGAAACCAACGAAGCAGGCAGAGCGGGGGATTGGGATTGTCAGAGTTAGCCTACACACTTGTTCGAGGATCAGGTCCTTAATGCCTTTTTTAGCAATGTAAAAAACTCTTCTGGCAATTCGTTTAGCTGCCTCCCTTCTTCCATGCTTTGAAGCATCTTTTCTCTTTCACAGCATGTTCTACCTCATCGTTCCACCACCAGGAGGTCTTATTCCTGGTGTAACCCTTTGTTTTCCCACAGACTTTGTCAGTGGCAGCGAGTTGGCTATGTTTAAGGAAATTCCATTGACTATTTACATCGCTAGGCCTAGCTTCCTTATTTCTGTTAATTTCCTCCAGTTCACTATGAAACCTATCCCTAACTTCCTTGTTCTTCAGCAGCCACACTCTCCTTTTGGGCATGTATACCTTCTTGCGCTCAGGATCTCTGTATAAGCTCATGTCGCACACAAGTAGCTTATGCTGGGGGATACATTCTTCGCTCGGGATGACTTTTACAACCCGAACCAGTTTCCAGTCTTTCCTGTTAACCAAGAAGTAATCTACCTCAACACTACCATCCTGTAAAACCCTCTCAAACCACTGTCTCTTTTCCTCAACTGCCTTTCTCACCGTATCATTCCACCACTCGCTTCCCTTTCTGATACCTCTGCTTCCTACTTTCCTTTTACCACATACTTCCTCTGCGCTTGCTTTCACTCCTTCCTTAAACTGTTTCCATTCATCCTTTACTTCTCTCTCATTTCCATTCCTTTTTCACTTAGTCTTTCCTTGGACTCCCTCTCTTTTGTACTTTTCTCTAACTCACTAACTTTTATTACCTCTCGTACTTCACGCTTGTCTCGCATTCTCCTGTAACTACTAACTCTCAGCTTTCCCTCCACCAGGTAATGATCAGCTTCTCCTCTCAGCACATTAACATCCAGCAGTCTACATAATCTTTCCCTTGTCACTAACACATAATCTATCAATGCCCTCTCTACAATTACTCCCCTCACAAGTCTATTCATATTTTTTTACCAACCAACTCCACTTCTAAACTCAATTAATGAAATCCACAAATATATGTGGCACTCCAAGGACTCGAACCTAGGACACTCACACCGAAATTCCGCGCATTTATGCATTACGCTATCAAGACAGTTAAAGAATTATGCACAAGCCTACGATTTATTATACAGTTTCGAATCCTGCATATTAATCTGAGCATGTACATACATTCCAACTGTGCTATGGTAGCCTAATATATAGATGAATGGAAGGAGTAATTAATGGGGCACTTAACCCAAGAGAAGGCCTCGCTATAAATTGCTCCTGAACCAGAATTAATTCATATTTTTTCACCAACAAACTCCACTTCTAAACTCATGTGCCATGTGTACTTGTATATATGTAAATTTTTGAAGAACGTATCACATGGATCACATGCTTTCATTAATTTAATTTGAGGTGTTTGGTGTTGGGAGTGAAATGTATTAATTAAGATTAATTAAGATTAAGATTAAGAATGTATGGAAAGCGAGAGAATGACTAAGAGGGTGTACGAGAGCGAGGTGGGGGGACAGAGAGGGAGAGGTAGACTGAATGAGAGGTGGAAGGATGGAGTGAGGAAGTACATGAACGAAGGTGGTGCTGGTTGGGGGGAGTGGCGTCGACTGACTGGGGACAGAGGTGCATGGGGCGGTTCGTTCGTGGCCACCCCTTCGGGGATCACGGCGTCAGGCAATAGATAGATAGATAGAAGATTTTGGAGTATCAAAAGTAGTCATTGTCAAATTTGGTGTGGGTTACTTGCCAACTCACCGGTCCTTATTGTATTTTTCCTCACAAGAAGTTAACTTCACATCTTGAATATTCAAATCTCGCAAGTTTTTTGGGGTCCCTATTGCTTTCAAGATTGGAGATCGTACTGTACAGTATACTAAAGAAAATTATGTTATTTGACCAATGTTACTTACATTTTGATGGCATTTTACAGTTATACCTTAAAATCATATTAAGAAACCTTGATATCATACAAGTTTAAAGACCGTTTTGTCCACAGGGAATGTGGTTACAGTCTTACGTCCTAAATGGCAGTTTTCCAGGCGGCCCTGTCAAGGGCTGCCTTTCTTGTCAAGTTCTTTATTTTGAGATCGGGCCGGAGTACCTGATCCCATGTCGTTCTAGGTCTACCCCTACGCGCAGCTCCCTCCACGTTCACAATCCGGCATTTCATCACCCAGTTCTGATCATCCATTCTCTCCACATGTCCAAACCAACCTAGTCGTCTCGTGCGCATCACTTCACTGACACTCCTAATGCCCAGACGCCTTCTTAATTCCTCGCTCGATACCCAGTCCGAGATTAACCCCACACATCCATCTCGCCATTCTCTTCTCATTCCGTTCTATTCTATCAATATCCTCCGCTTTAACCGGCCACATCTCCGAAACATAGGTCATCGCACTCCTAACACACGAGGTATACACCTTCCCTTTAAGGTGGGGTGGGAGCCCTCTCATGTCTAAATAATAAATTAACCAATTAAACTATTTTCGATACCAGACTCTGATTCAGATTATCGAATACTGTACAGCTGCTCATATGATGCCAGTTTTACAGAGCACCACTGTATAAAATTAAGTAGAGGAAGCAGGTTAAGATGGCCACACTCCAAATTGGACACAATTCTAATGGCCACAATCCTAAACAGCCAGGGTAGGTTATAATAGAGTAGTCTAGGTTTGGTAAGGCGATGTTAGTTTAGATTAATTTAAGTTAACTTATAGTAGATCTAGTTAAGTTACTTAGTTTTTGTGTATGTCCACCCTCAAAAAGGGGAGTAAGGCACGCTGCAATAGAATAGAGAGACTGAGGTGAGATTAGGAGACTGTTGCTATTTCAGAGAGTAGCCGTATATAGTTGAAACCGTAAGTGGATGATAGGTTGCTCTGCCAGATTACAAAATATCTGGGAATTATTTTTAAATATTTGAATTATTAACTTGTATCATATACTAATAGCACATTTTGTAATGACACTGAGGAGCAGAGCTTTCCATTTGCTATATTTCCAACAAATGCAAACAAATGTAAACCACCCATTGAAGCTGTTTACATTAGTTGGATAAAAAACACCATCTGAGAAAGAGCACTTTATTGACAACGTTTTGCAGATAGCTTCATCAGGTCACTAACAAATGCTGGTACATAGGAGGCCTTAAATATCCGTCCAGACAGGTGGCGGGGAGGAGTGGGAGGTGGGGGTTGGGAGGGAGGAAGGAGGCAGGACAGGGAGGGGGCAGAAGCATGGGGGAAGGGGAGGTGGAGCCTATATATGGGTCAAATACATCAGTAGGAACTAGCAAAATCAGACATACAAACATGCATACAGGGTAACAACTCTACTGGTACAAATTAATAAAATTAACTATAACACTATGGACGGATATTTAAGGCCTCCTATGTACCAGCATTTGTTAGTGACCTGATGAAGCTATCTGCGAAACGTTGTCAATAAAGTGCTCTTCCTCAGATGGTGTTTTTTATCCATTCGGTCTACTTTTCAAGTACCACTCAACTTTACATTAGTTGTATATCTATCTATCTATTGCCGGACGCTGTGATCCCCGAAGGGGTGGCCACGAACGAAACGGCCCCATGCACCTCTGTCCCCAGTCAGTCGACGCCCCTCCTCCCATCCAGCACCGCCTTCACTCATATACTTCTTGACTCCATCCTTCCACCTCTCACTCGGTCTACCTCTCCCTCTCTGTCCATCCACCTCACCTTCGTACACTCTCTTAGTCATTCTCTCGCTTCCCATACGTTCCACATGGCCGAACCATCTCAAAGTGTTCCTTTTCATACTTTCCAGCACATCTACATCCACACCACACCTCTCTCGTACTTCCTCTTTCGTCTGTCTATCCCTCCATGTAACTCCGCACGCACTTCTCAAGTAACTCATTTCCACCCCTCTCACTCTTGGTTTGAGTCTCTTCACCAACGTCCATGCTTCGCTCCCGTAAGTCAATATCGGGATTACCACACTGTCATACAAGGATTTCTTTACTTCCATGCTGACCACCCTATTTCTTGTTACTGCTTTCAGCGTTCCTACAACCCTCTTCCCTTGTTGCACTCTCCTGTACTTCTTCATCCATACTCCCATCTTTACTCAACATGCTGCCCAAATACTTAAATGAGCTGACATTCTCCTTAGCATGACTGTTCAAGCTCACCTCACACTCTGTGGCTGCACCCCTTTCAAAGACCATAACCTTGCTCTTCCCCGCATTTACCTTCAGATTCCGATTTTCACACAGTTCCAAACATATGTACCAGCTCCTGCAACTCCCATTCACTATCGCTCATCAGAACTGTATCATCAGCAAACAGCAGTACATGCAACTTCCACTCGTTTCCTTCCCTTATCAGAGGTACACCAACATCCACTACACTTCCTTGTATTTCTTTCAGGACTCCATCTATGTATATATTGAACAACCATGGGGATATCACACACCCTTGCCTTAACCCAACATTTGGATCAAAGTACTCACTCTGCTCATCGCTCTCCACACGTATTGACGCCTTTGCACCCTCATACATACTCTTCACTACTTTCAGCAACTTGCTGTCTACTCCGTATAGTCTCAGTACTTTTCACATACCTTCTCTATCAACTCTGTCATAGGCCTTCTCCAAGTTCATAAAGGCAACATACAACTTATGTCCCTTCTCCAGATATTTCTCCACAACACATTTCAAGGTAAATATCTGATCTACACATCCTCTTCCCTTCCTAAACCCACCCTGCTCGTCACCTGTCCATTTCTCCGTTCTTGCTCTGACTCTCTCAATCACTACCCTACTGTACACCTTCCCTACTACGCTTAGAAGGCATATTCCCCAATGGTTACCACACACTCCTCTTTCCCCTTTACCCTTATACAGGGAGACTATTATGCCTGTCTTCCAGTTATCAGGTGCACTTCCCTTCTCCCATGCTAGTTTACACATTCTTTATAGCCATTCGATCACTATCTCACCACCATACCTCATCATTTCCGCACACACTCCATCTATTCCTGATGCTTTCCCCATCTTCACTCTATTCATGGTACAATAGTTGTACCAAGCAAAAAGGGAACAAACACATATAGTAAATTCTGTTGTTGTTGTTGTTGTTGTTGTTGTTGTTCCCCAAGCTGCCTGGCCGAACAGCCCCAAGGCCCCGAGCAAGGCCAAGGCCATAACCGTGCGCCCCCACAGAACCCTCACTGCTGACCACAATAAAGCCTGGGTGACCGAAGCCACTCCATGGCGGGGAGCTGAGGAGGGTGCGGAAACGCCCGGGAAACCAAAGCCCCACCCAGGGCCCTGTGCCCCTCAGCAATTATGAAGAGAAAGAATTATGTTCTCTCCTTTGTATACTTTTAAGATTCACTGTAGGATTATGCCACTGAGAAAATCAGGAAATCAATTTGTAAATTTACTTTTGTACTGTATATACACATCGTTCATTAAAATAATTAATCAACTCCTTGATATAATCCCAAACAGAAATGTAATCACCGCCAACTCCCAAGGCAAGATTGAAGTTAACTAGGCAAGGAATACACTCCAGCAAAGGATCTGCTCAAATTCCACTTGGAAAAATAAATAATCTGTTATAAAAGGCCTCAATACATGCACACATGACAGACATGCATGCACGTGTGAGCCCTGGTTACCTAAATGTGGTTGTGGAAACATAAAGGGTTATCTCCAACAACAGCACAGCAGTAACGTAGGAGGCCCTGGTTCCAGCAACACATTACAGTACCACCTCTAGGGACCATGTGAGACTACAGGACCATATATTATGTCCTTACTAGTGTCCCGCAGCATACTGCTAACCCCTTCTGTAACGGCAACGGCTTTTTACTTTATATTAGCTACTATTAGACTATTTTATTCAGCTTAAAAAGGCCCTCCAGTACTTAAACAGGCTACAAACTCTCTCATTCAACCCTTTTTACTCCCCCAGATCCTTCATTAACAGCAGAAAATCGTCAAAATATAGCTAGAAAAAAATCAAGACGTCGCCAGTACAGAAGGGGTTAACTACCTTGATGTGATGCTTCTCTGAGCAACACACTGGTCACAGAATGTGGATGATGGATATAATGCTTCTCCCAAAAACTTATAGTTACTAACCTTATCACTCAGCTTCTTGGCAGTTTCCTTGGCAGCATCTTTTTGTATCACACACTCCTCATACCTGAAGGTTGAAACTATTGGTATAAACTTAAAATGGAAATAAAAATGACAATAAAAGAAAACTA
Organism: Paralithodes platypus; assembly: GCA_032716605.1. Taxonomy (NCBI): domain Eukaryota; kingdom Metazoa; phylum Arthropoda; class Malacostraca; order Decapoda; family Lithodidae; genus Paralithodes; species Paralithodes platypus. Next base: position 11,815,897 of record CM064506.1, on the reverse strand, counting down.
ATTAAAAAAGAAAAGGGAATGAGAACAAATATACTTTAGTCATGAGAATAAACAACACTAAAACAATATACTGTACATTAAAAAAAGGAAAATTAGAATAAAAACACTTTAGTAAAGAGAATACAACTAAAGTCTAAAATAAAATTAACTAAAAAAAAAGGTGAGAACTAATACATTTAAATGAAGGCTATATAAAAGAAACAATTTGTCAATAAAACAATAATAAAAACATATGCTTGAGGTGGCTACAAGTAATCTACATGTATATTAGATAAACAAAACTTTGACAAACCAAACAAGGGAAGGAGAGGCAACCAAACGCATGAAATTATGTCGATTTTGTATTATATATATACAGGTATATATATATATATATATATATATATATATATATTTTTTTTTTTAGTGATAATGAAACTAGCAGATAGTATAGCTTCCTTTATTATTAGTATTATTAGTATCAGTATCTGGTTGAAGTGGTAGTACATGCATGGTTTGAGGGTTAATATAAGAGTATTTCACAGTCGTGAACAATAATCTAGTCTCGTCTTTACAATTTAAATTTAATTTTCCTCTGTTGGTAAAAGGAAAATGTAGTCCTTAACCAAACTGATCAAAGCTTGAATACAAGACTTTTGTTAGGTGTGCTAAGAATTATTGTTTTCTTAAAATACAGATAATCAAAGTGAAAATTATGGTGGCAAGACATGACTTTTGAACGCGACGGTACAGTTGCACTCAAAAGCTGTGTGCTATCTACATTATTTAAACTTTAATTATCACACTAGCAACTGAAAAAAATATATATCCTTAGCATACATTTGGTAAACTTTCCCCCAGCAATGTAACTTTACACAGGCGGCAGAACTTCTCAAATTCATCAGATACGATATTGCCACGGCAAAAAGTTTTTTCTCCTTACATCAAGAAAGGAAATTCAATTTCAAACTGTGCAGTGAGACCCGACTTTTGTCCGCGACTGTACAGCATTGTCACGAGAAACAAGGTCGGGCTACAACCTCAGCGTAAATGTGTGTTGATCCGTTTTATCAGCGCTCTTAAGTGTGAAGATGGTTCCAGTGATCATGGCTGCCTCGGCTGATAATGTATACCACACTTGGCTGAAGGTTTGCCACTTGTTTGTTTATCTAGTATAGTTAAGTAAGCCCTGCTACTCTGTCTTACTATATATACAGTATAGGCCTACCATTTGTCAGGACCAATTGACATTTTCCCAAATAAAAATCAATAATCCTGAAAGTTGATAGACGTTTATCATGTGATTCTCATGTTGCTTCTACTCAAATGAATGTTTATGAATAGATATTTTCTACTCATAAATAATATTCAATTTTAGTGGAATCATCATGAAAAACAATAAGAAATTTCTATCAACTCTCTAGATTGTCAAAATTGGTTGGGAAAATGGCATGTGAAACTGACAAAAGGTATAGCACAGATGCTAAGACATGAACCTGGGACACAAGCTATCAGGGGTTTATGGGCCTAAATGCTAATTTGGGTTAAGTTCAAATATTAAGGTGATTTTATATATTTAATTAGTTGCAGTAATAATGCTGGAAGTATTATCATTTACATCAATAATATGCATTTGCCAGTTGTGGTGGTTAGATACACCAAACCCTCCACAGCATTTGTACCAGGTTTACATCTTAGCGACTGTACATACAAAAACTGGACAACTGAGTTAAGCCTTTCTATTTGTTCTTGCTAAATGAAGTACAGTACATACAAAAACTCTAGATCTGATTGATATTTTGACAGTATTTAGTGTGTCTAATATACTGTAGTTTAAACCCTTCTAGTCTGCTCTAAATAAATATAGTACCTGTACAGCCAAAAATCAACAGTTTGCAAAAAACAAAAACAAAAAACATTATGATATTTGTGTGAAATCTAGAGTGGGACACTAACTCAAGACTCTTACAATGTGAAATAAATAGAATTAGTTACAGGTTATTTGAAACACAAACAGACTGTTAAGGGGAGATGGGCTGGTTTTTCTGGCCCCCTTCTCTTTCGTGTTTAATCCCATTAGTTTTTAGACTTTAAGACGTTCGACTAATTAGTTTGGCGATTTTATGACTTTACACCCCATTTCTTTGTCAATATTAAGACCTTTCGTGCCATTTAGGTGTCGATTTTTTCCTGGCTAGTGATATCGAGTCTGCAATTTTAAGAGTAACCAAGGCCGGGACATTTTTCTACTGAAAAATGTACAAATTTATCTTGAAGGGGTTCTAGGGGATGTTTTTTACAGCTTGATGGAGGTCTAGGGAGGAAACTACAAAAATATAAAAAGGTACAACAATAAGGAAATAAATACGCCCATCTCCCCTTAAGAAAAGTGTGATTACCCAGTTTAATAGCAAGGTTGTTGGTGAACTATTGATTGTGACTGTACATACACAAACTGTAGAACTGATTGACATATCCTCATCAAAGACAATAATAGCTAAGTTAACAAGGTTAGTTCAATATTTATCTTCATTTTAGGCCAAAGAATTATTGCAATCAAAAGCAAATGCCAGGCTAAGAATCAATAACATAATCCACTGCATTTTAAAGCATTTAATGATTAACCTCTTCTGTACTATGTCACCATTTTACATTATATTCTGGCTATCATTAAACAATTATATTTGATTTAGGAAGTACGGTACTGTATGGTACATGTGTAATGTTTATTGAAGATACTTTTAACTCCTTTGATAGCAAGAGATTTTCTCTAAACTGATTAGATTAGTTTCCATCCTTCTCATCTCATAAAACAAAAATATATACTTGATAGGTGAGGCAGCTCAGAACAGAGCTGCCTGGAATCCCACCAGTAGGACATGAGACTAATCTGTACCCTTTATGGGTCACTCGGTCTTTAAAGTGTATGTATTCCTAGAGAATATATTTAAACTTAATAAAATGGCCACATGTTAACCAGAATATAATACAAATTAGGCCATGGTATAGAATAAGCTAAAGGATGTGACTGATACAATAAAGACTGTATAATAATGTGGTGGTGAATAGAAAGTGAACCATAGCACATAAATGACTAAACAAGTTACACCAAAAACTGAGAGTTGTTGTTCCCTCTAGTCTTGAGCTACCATATCAAAGACCCACTCACACCCAACACCTCACACTGTAGGAGGAGTTTTTCTTATATTGAATTCCTTTACATATCTAAGTGTAATATGTTAGCCAATATTCAATTCACAAAAATACAACTACAAAATGTCTAGATGTATGATAATCAGCATTTTTTGCACAAACGTAACAAAACTATTCAAGGGAAAGTTTATGCTAGTACAGTAGTGCGGGTTTTTTTTCTTCATTATTAGTAATACAGTAAAGTACTTGCAAAATAAACATAATAAATTATAATATTATTCTTTGTTTTCTTAAAAAAAATAATGCTTTGTTAAATTCTTTACCATTAGACTAATTTCAAAGAATTCTGTTCATGTTGTCCAATAATAACAATAAAACCCTTTCCATGAAAATAACTAATAAAGTGTTCATAACTTTTTATGTATTTAGCATATTAAGCAGAACAGATTTGCAATCTGCAACAAATTACAAATATGAAAACTAGATGTAAGTAGGCCTTTAATGATGGGTGAGACTTGGTAATCACAACTTGCCCACTGCTCTATTCTGAATCTCCCCCATACTAACTGACTTGCCTACACCTTCTGCCTCCTCCCCCCCTTCCCCTCCCTCCCCCTCCTGTGCTAATGGTGGGGGGTCATAGTAAGACTTGGACCGAGCTCTCTGTGGCGGGGGCTCGTCAACGGGGGACTGGGGGCCCTGGAATACATACTGTGACTTCAAATTGCGCATTGTCTCGGCCATTTCTGCTGCCTTCCCCTCCAAGCGACCGATGAGTTCGCTTTTCTCTTTTAATGAGCTCTCACACTCCTGAAAAATACACAGATACCAAAAAATGTACTGGACTCTTGTTAGACGAGGTTTAATTCTCATGTCACCTTTAATACATAACAGATATAAAAAAGCATTGTACTCCCCCTATCAAAAGTTTAATTCGTATGGCACCACCAATAAGTAGTAAATGCTAGAACTTAATGTACTCCCAATAGAACAGGTTTAATTCTCACGTCTCCTCTAATACATATAATACCAAAAAGTATTCCCACTATAAAAGGTTTACAGTAGGCCTACAATAAATCTTATGTCACCACTAAATTTCTCTTCTCACATTAACTTCACAAGACTGCTAGAATGGTGCAAATACTGTGCATACAAAATAAACTACTATACAGTACATTAAGTACAATTAGTTCACTTAAATTATGCAATCATATACTGTAGAGTAAAATAAGATGATCAACAGATTTAAACTATCTTACAAACTTATCACATATTGTTTGAAGTAAAGTGGATATCAAACAGCAAGAAAAACATAAAACAATCAGTTTTGCTCCCTCAAAAAAAACCCCCCCCCCCCCAAATGCTTATGGTGAGACAATAAAGTACTGTTGATGCTATACAAAAATGTTGCATATACAAGTTTCAAGCATTGACGTGACATTTGAGTGTTAAGGACCCCATACACGCTCAGGCGGCCTTTTCAGCTGTCTGGACAATTTGGCCTCATCAGACACGTTTGTGAGGTTCAGTCAAAAGATATTGCCCGTTCAGGCCAAACATTGGACTGAACCAACTCAACACACTTGTCAGTTATGTCTAAATGGACCTAATTATGCAAGCAGCTGGAAAGGCCGGCCTGAGTGTGTATGGGGCCCTTTAGAAGGTTGACAGTAGAAATTGACAGTAGAATACAAAAGAGTGGTAACCAAGGACAACAAGTTAACCCCTTGAGGATCTAAGACACTATTTCACATTTTATTCTGTTTACCATTAGCCAATTTTATTTAGTTTAGGGAGGATTTCTAGGAATGAAAGAGTTAAAATATCTCAATTAACCCTCTAGCTCCCACAAGTTCTTAATAAGCTGAATAAAATTGTCTGATGCTAGCAAAATCAAATGAAGAATAGCATCCTTGAATCCTGAGGGGCTAACCAAGTCAGTGTGAGGACTCCTTTTATGCTTCATTCTGGTTATCATTAGACAATTTTATTCAACTTCGAAAGGACCACTGAGAATCCAAATGGGTATGAACTATCTGAATTATCACATATTTCCTTAGATATTTACTAAGGTATATAACATTGAGACTGAAACTGTAGCTCTTATGGATCACTCAGTATTTATAGTGTATGTCTAACGATAGCCAGAATAAAAGGAAGCGAGACATCATACGTACCAAAAGGACTAAGAACACACACTGAAGTAGCTGATATGCATACTGTAAGACAAACCTATTGCTAATATTAACACAGACTCCTCTTTCTCACAATGTTTCTAATGTACATTAAACAGACGTCTTCACAGGCATGCAAAAAAAGATCAGAGAAGGGAAAATGTGAGAAAAATTTGTTGAGTCTCTCTGATAAGCAGAAGTGTCAGCAGTCTAAATTTAATAACTAGGGGCCTCTTTTCTCAATATTTTTCGGTTTAGTTATTACAAAAATGAATTTATTGTAGATTACTATTTACTTCTCGTAGACTACTGTACTTATAAACAGTCAAAAGAATAGTAATTATTCACAAGTAGAATACTGTGTATAAGTAGAAATATTTACAACTGAGTTTATAATGATAAAATATAACTACCATAGTACTATTTATACATACCAGAACTTCTTTTATGTAATAAACCTGAAATTACCATAAAGACTGACTAAAATGGTCCTTGTAATACCAGAATTTAAGCTTCAAGACTAAAACCACTAATTTCCAACTGAAATAATAGCCCGAACTATCTTCAATTTGATATACTAAACCCAAAAATTACAGGGTAAAAAATTACTCTCATACTATCTTCATTTTGTAGGATTAAGCCTGAAAAATACTGAATGAAGAAATGGCCCACGAAAACTTTGATCCACCACCTCTTAAAACTCCCTTAGTTTTATGGAATGAAAACACTGGCCCCTAAACAATCTTCTACCACTTCTTAAAACCAATCCCCGCAATATTTTTCTGTCACATCCCGAAGGCCTCGTCACAGATCAAAACAATTATTTACAGAGCCCCTCCCAAATTGCCCGGGGGGTTATTTGAAGAGGGAGTGTGGCTACTCTGAGGGATGGGCATGGGGTCGGAGCAATATTGTAAATTTAATAACATGTTAGAAATTTTAGAGGTTTTCTCCTGCATACGCTCCACCAAAATGCCCTTCTCGAAAATTTCCTCTTCACACTCCTAGAGGATAGAGAAGGTAGTGCATTAGTAGAGAGCAACAAAACAGAAAAGACACACTGCTATGGACCCATGATTTTTGGCAATAATATTATTCAAATTGAAACCAATAAGTTCTTAACCAATTAAAATTATACCAAAACAATCTTCACCATTATATAATGCAAATTACACCAGATGAAATGGCTAAACATTTATTGAAAACCTTTTAATTAATATACACAAGGCAACGAAGAAAAAAAATTAATAAAAAAAAAATCAACCGAGTTTAATTATATCTGTAATATACTGGCAATATATCTTTAGCTAATATAGTGATTTCACCAAAAACTTGGGTCAATTTAGCAAAAAGCAAGCTTACCTACAAAATCATGCAAGTTAGTCACTGATGTCAAGCATATAATTGTTTATTACAAAAAAAATATATTACTATGGTTAGTAACAAAATGACAATATAATAAATGAAAATAATCACCATATGAGGAGGAGCACTTTATTGACAACGTTTCACATATAGCTTCATCAGGCCAATCATTGGCCTGATTAAGCTATATGTGAAACGTTGTCAATAAAGTGCTCTTCCTCACATGGTGTTTATTTTCATTGTCTACTTTTCAAAGTATATTTTTATCAATATAATAAATGCAAACCATCAATAATGTGAGTGCTAATAAATGCTTCTGCTTGACTATAATGACTACCGCATCATATGCCATATAAGATCAAGTTTTAACCATCTATAATGTCTTTAAGGGGGATCACCTGCTTTTTTCTCTTTCTCTCTCTTTCTCTTTGGCTTTTATCCATTCGGCCCCATTCAGCCTACTATTTTAAGACGTTTAACCCATCCAGGTGTCAATATTTTCCTGGCGAACGGTAGCAAGCCAGCATATATATTTTTTTGTTTTGACAGCAAGCTAAATTTGTACATTTTTCGATAGAAAAATGTCTCTGGCGAAGCCGGATTTCTCCATACAATGCTGGCTCTCTATCGCTCGCCAGGAAGAAATCGACACCTGGATGGGGATAAACGTCTTAAAACAGTTGGCTAAATGGGGCCGAATGGATACAAGCCAGAGAAAGAGAGAAAAGGAGAGAAAGATAAAAAAAAAATGGTGACCCCCCTTAAGCTCTTCAATACGATGAAATCCCCTTCTTCACTCCATACTGGCTATCATTACATTTTTATTCAGATTTGCAATGGTTCTTGGGAATCAACAAGTTAATTAAGATCTCTTGTACTCCTTTGATTCTTAGAGGTCCTTCACAAGTTGAATAATATAATTTAGTGTTAGCCAGACTACACAATTGATAATTATGCTATCATAGTGAAAGGCTTAAAAGAATTCTTGCATCTTTCATAGCAATGGCAATACAGTACAGTAAACCCCCTCTACGTCAGACCTCTTAAGGTCGGAAACCCATACAGTACTTGATGGATTGGCATCGGCCTGTCAGACAAGTCCTCCCAGTTGCCGGACTTTTCCGAGATTGTTCCGACAGTCTCTAACAGTGTCGGACGACGCTCTAAGTTTTCGGAAAACCAAGGGTATATGTCCGTCATAACCATCTACAGTATTTCCGTCGTCTGATATCTCGTATTTTCCCGAGATTTGTCCGACAGTCTCGAACAGTGTCTGACGACGCGCTCACTTTCCCGGAAACTGAGGGTAAATGTCATCAAAACCGGGAATATAGGGTACGAGTAGGATAGTCTCCGTTTTGTATGTTGATGCGGACTTCCCTCTTGAGGTCGTAATTTTTCCGTAGTCTCCGTTTTTATGGTTGACTCAGACATCCACTCGTGAGGTAGTTTTTTTCCCTCTTTCAGGTCGGACACAAGCCGGAGTTCGGACATCTCGGAAAATCGGACATTTCGGAAGAGGACATCCCCCAATTAGTCCGACGTAGCGAGGGTTTACAGTACCTCATTATTCCCTGATATTTCTCCTCACTATTAGGGGCAAAGGGGCATCTTATATGGCAAACTATACGGTACTGGAGCTAAATTACGTAACACTGCTGGGTGATCGAGATATTCATAAATTGTGTAATAAGCAAGACTGAGCTCCAGAAAAACAGGGCTTAAAAAAAAAAAAAAAAAATCCCTGAAAAGATATACAGTATAATAATTGGTATGGTAAATATTGAGGGAACTGTAATTAGTCCTTGTGGTTAGAGATAAAAAAACAAACAAACATTTATAAGTCTATTGTTTGATTAATGCAATGCAATATGTTAAATCAACTTCTCAATCAAAATGTTAGTTTGTATTATCTTCTTATAGTAATTTTCATAGGTGTTAGCATGCTGGTGCCTCAAGCTATGATATGCCTGTTGTATACTGTTATGTGTTATATTGACAAGATGGAAACAGTACAGAGGAGAGCGACTAAACTCATACCGACACTGAAAAACAAATCATACGACGAAAGACTTTAAAAACTTAATTTGTTCTCGCTTAAAAAGAGAAGAATGAGGGGACAACTGATTGAATGTTTCAAAATTCTAAAGGGCTTTGACAAAGTGGACATCGATGCCCTGTTTTCTCTCAGTCATCTTCCCACTCGTAATAATTGTATGAAACTACTGACCAAAAAGGCCAAATCTAGGCACAACAAAGAACTTGTTTAGCTATTCTGTAATAAATGAATGGAACAAGCTGCCAAATGATGTGGTAGGTAGTAGCCTACATCCATCAACATGTTTAAAAAATGATTTGATGCTCACCTTAAGAGAACAGGAGTCTATGAATAATTAAAATTTTAATCTCGCCAACATGAAATAAAGTATTTATAAGTAATTAAATAACTCTTAATGAACTCGCCCTTAACCGGGGCTCTGCGAGAGATTGAGTCTTTGTGGAGGCTATAGCCATGGGCCTGCCGGCCTGATACGGTCCGGGGGTCTATGGTAAGTCTATGGTAAGTCTCTCTCTTTCTCTCTCTCTCTCCTAACGTACAATGGTTACAATGAAAGATCTGTCAACTTGCTACGGTCAATAATTTTGGGATCTGTTTAGCTGCCAATAATAACAATACAGTATATATAAATGACTGGCTTTTCTCCTTGTCAAATTACTGGAATATGTTCAGGACAATATTCCTGGCTTGGCTAATAAATCGGGGAGCGCCAGCAGGTCAGCCAGGGGTGTATGGGTAAGAGACCGTGAGATGTTATCCTCCTCCTTAATAAGATAGACAGCAACTGAAGTGAGAGACGTTACCCAGTCATGCCGTAACCCCGTGACAACCCAACGATGTTGTCAATGTAGCTACTTTCCTGCTAGATTTAGAAGTATTTACTTGAACAAGAGAATGGAGCTACTGAAAAGAGGCTCCAGTCTTGAATTTTCTTCCTGACTTGATAATCTGGAAGGGTTGATAGCTTTGAAGACCTTTTTTAATAAATAATGATGATAAATATATATTTACTCTGATCTAGCAACTAAGTTTTACACGCAAGCGATAAAAATTCTCACTATTGTCTGAATCTTTGAGCCCTTTTTTTACCAATATTGTGGTATTATTCTAGCAAATAAAGGCATGCATTTACTATTTTGTAACCTTCTAGCAACTTTTGTAAACTAATTAAATAGTATTTTTTCTTTGCTTTGACGGTACACCCCACCCACCCACCACTCCATCAACTTTCTTATCACCTACCTTCCCATTCATATCCCTAATCAGAAATATTCTTTCACTCTTGCCAAACTTATCCAGGCACGCCTCCACATTCACCCAGAACTCCTCTTTCTCTCTTACAGGTTTATCCTCTGTCGGAGCATACACACACACAACCACCCACGTTTGTATTCCTACTTTCATTCTCACCCACAGACCCATAGTCTCTTACACGCTCCTTCCATTTGTTCTTACAAACAAACACGCACCTTCTCTCGCTACTTCCTCACTCACTCCAGCACACACACCCATTCCACACTCCCACTCTCTCATATCTGGGGCAGTGCTGTGGCGGGACTTTATTGTACTACAGTACACTCCAACTAGTGAAAGGCAACCCCGTCTGAGCCATTACAATGCATGTAATGGAAAAATGACGCTAAACCATTGTATGTACAGTATATCTGTACCCCTCCATTTGGTCTCAGTAATTCCACATACATCCAGCCTGGCATTCACTAACACTTCCAGTTAATAATGATTGATATCAAATTTTAGAATACAGTCACAATAATTGACCTTCAAAAGATTAAATTTATGTAACAACACCCCATCACTAGTCATAGCTACCATACCTTACTTATTCCTATAGTTATCACAGAACCCAACCTATCACTAATCAGACCTACCATACCTTACCTGTTCCTACAGTTAACACAGAACCCAATCTATCACTAATCAGACCTACCATACCTTACCTGTTCCTACAGTTAACACAGAACCCAACCTATATATAGTCAGACCTACCATACCTTACCTGTTCCTACAGTTAATACAGAACCCAACCTATCATGAGTCAGGCCTACCATACCTTACCTGACCATATTGCTTTTGTCTTCCATTTGAAGCCATATCTAACCCAAAAACTTAACCTATCACCTGATCTTATAGCTAACCTAGAAACCATTGCCAATCTATCACAAGTCATAGCACCATTTGGTAAAGTACGTTACCTGATGATATAGCTAACTACAACTATACCCATCATGAGTCAGAGCTTTTACTAACCAAGAACCCAATCTAGTACGAGTCAACAAGTCACAACAATTACTAATTCGGAACTCAACATATCTTGAGTCCGAGCTATTACAGTACTAACAGAATCCAATCCATCACTAGTCAGAGTTATTCTACTTACCCAGTACCAAAACTATCCCCGTTCTTATAGTTAACTCAAAGAGATTACCTTACCTTACAGTTAACTCAGAACCTACCTGCAACTTCCGGTACATTTCCAGATTGATGACCTTAATTTCATCCAACTGCTGGCGGAGAGACACAATTGTGTCCTGCTTCTCGTGGATATCCTTCTCCAGCAACTTGGCAGCCATTTCACTTTCGGCCTTCATCTGTATTTGTAGTTCGAGTTCCTTCTCCACTTGTCTGGTGTGGGCGCTCTCCTCCTCCAGTTGTCTCTTCAGGTCCTGCATCTCCTCCTCACACCCGATCACACTCACACGGCTCGCTTTCTTAGCCTGAGGGGAATGGTATGAAACACAAGCAGTAATTACATACTATGGTGTTGTTGTTGTTGTCATTCCCTAAGCTGCCTGGCCGAACAGCCCCGAGTCCCTAAGAAGGCCATGGCCACAATCGGGCTTTCTTACAGGGATCTCAAGGAGTGTAGATTATGTTGTTGGTGTAAGTAATTGTGTAGAATGAAGTCTTCTATGATGTGTTTAATAGTATGGGGTGCCGTGTTGCATCCTGGACAGATGTCAACGACTGAGATATGGTGTAATTATAGTCTGTACCCAACATACACAATTTCTTTGTTCCGAGGACATCACGTACATGATGCGATTCACATGTAGATATACTGTACTGTACTATACATAATCACCATGCTTGGTTCCGAACCAAATCCCAAAGTCCCCATTTGTTTACATTTTCGCCCCATTATGTTATTAATTTGTGTAATTAGTATTTTATGACTTCCTATGAACATAACTGTTATTTAGGCTCTTTTTAGTTTATGGATAATCTATAATCCAATGGCATTGAAAAAATAAATATCCTACCAACACACAACCAAGTATATCCATCAATCAATTGCCAGATGCCATGATCCCCAAAGGGATGGCCACAAATAAATCGCCCCCATGCACCTCTGTCAGCCGACGACCCTCCTCCCAACCAACTCCGCTTTCACTCATATACCTCTCAACTCCATCTTTCCACCTCTCAACTCCATCTTTCCACCTCACTCTCCATCTGCCTCTCCCTCTCCCTCTCTGTCCTTCAACCTCACTCTCGTACACTCTCTCATTCTCTCGCTTCCTATGCATTCCACATGGCCGAACCATCTCAAGGTGTTCCTTTTCACACTTTCCAGCACATCCACACCACACTGCTCTCTTACTTCCTCATATGTTCTTCTATCTCTCCATGTAACTCCACATGCACTTCTCAAGAACTCATTTCCACCCCTCTCACTCTCGATTTGTGCCTCTCCAACAACGTCCATGCTTCACTCCCGTATGTCAATGTTAGGATTACCGCACTATCATGCAACGACTTCTTTATTTCCATGCTCACCACCCTCTTCCTTGTCACTTCTTTCAGCGTTCCTACAACCATCTTCCCCTGTTGCACCCTCTACCGCATTTCATCCTCCATTCATATTTTTAAGGCAAAGTTAGATAATTGTAACTCAGGAAGCGGGACAATACGAGCCTAAAAAGCTCAACTCCTGTATACTACAAATAGGTAAATACTCCCATCTTTACTCATCACACTGCCCATATACTTAAATAACCTGAAATTATCCATAACCTGACCATTCAACCTCATCTCACACTCTGTGACTGCACCCCTTTCAAAGACCATAACCTTACTCTTCCCCGCATTTTCCTTCAGTTTAGTTTTTTTTTTTTTTTTTTTTTTTTTTTTTTTGAGACAATGAACGGAGGAAGGAAAAACACAGATAAAACAAAAAAGGTCCATGTGCCTAAAGGCATCCTCCATTCATAAAATGTTTGTAACAACTTTTTTTTTTTTTTTTTTTTTCTATATTCCAACTTACTTCCTCTCGGGCATAGGCTGAGAGCCTTAACCCGTTGAGCCCCGGCTAGTTATAATATTTTGTTCACCCCGGTCCCAAGCAATTTTAACTTATTTTTTTTGTTTGCTAAAATGGAAGACAAGGATGAGAAATGAAAAAAAAACAAAAAAAAATCACCTCTGACATTTTTTTTGGGGGGGGGGCCGGTGGGGGGTTGAGGGGGGGGAGCTTCAAAAAAATTTGTTGAGCCAAAATGGAAGAGAATGGTGAGAAATGAACACACAAATAAAAAAAAACTCATTTCGGTCATTTGGGGGGGGGGGGGGGGGGGGGTTTCAATAGTTCGTCTCCCCCGCATGACCACCCGCCCGGGAGCACTAGGGTAAAAACTGAGTATGGCATTGTACGGCATACATCCTAAGGAGTATCTCACATAAATCTCAAGCCTCTAGCTCCCATACGACCGGAGTAATGAAGGTTCAAAGTGGCGGTAAACTAGGGGTGTAAACTATCCCCACTAAGCCCACCACCACCAGCCGCGCGGCTGTCTCGGCCCGCTCACACCTACTGGCCCGGCTCCCCCACACACTACGGTACCGCCCCCTCCTATTCTCCCGCCATTTCCTACCTTACGAGCCACGTAAGTGTTTTTTATATGTCGGACGCACGTGATGCGTCGCTGGGAGTTGGTGATCAAAGACTGCCGACGCAACACGTGCGACGCTGGGTCTCAACGGGTTAACATTCACCGCTTTACAATGAACAGTGAAGCCCGTGAGGTCTTGTTCCAGTCTAGGGAGTGAGACATGTGAAGCACGTAGAGTACAACGAGCACCTGCCATCTTGCCTTCACATGAGGCACGGTGCTCACTCATGGCCCGAAACGACCCCATCTCTGAAGCCACCTCGTTCCCGTGCTTCACTGTCTCACCCCCTACACTCGGACTCTCACACTTACACACACACAACGCCACCTGTTGAGCAGATAACTCACCAGGCATTGCACCCCTATAGCATATTTTGAATATGGGAATATTCATACAGTGCTATTTAATCAGGGAACAATGAGGGTATTTTATTGACGTTTCGGTGGACTTGTGGTAATGTACTGATACTAGGTACAGCACAAATTCCATCCCAATAATATCTTCCCATTGATACATCGGGATTTGAACCCGGGACCTTTGGATTACCAGGCCAGTGGCAAGACCACTCCACCACACCTCCCCTGGATTTAAACTGTTGTAGATTGTAAGTTTGTGGAAAGCAACTCGAGGGAAGTGAATTCCAAAGAGTAGTAGTTCTGGGGATAAATGAATTTTGATAAGCAGAAGTTCTGCATTGTGGAGGAGAAAGTGTAAATTCATGGGCGCTCTCAGCTGCCCTAGTTCTACGGGGAAAGATGTGGAGAGGTGGCACAATTGAAGCAAGTTCCTCAGAACAATTGCCGTTTCTCACACACGGTTCCAAACATTATAAAGACTTTATTAGGTCAGTAAATGTCCATTAACCTCTCCGCTGCGTAGGTGGGGTATTGGCCACCCCTCCCTGTGCGGAGGTATTTAGACTGTTTCCTAAACTCAAATTGTCATCGTACCATAAATATCATTAATACTTATCCATATGCGCCTATTTTACGTTGCATATAAAGGTATTAACCTGTTACAACAATAAAACAAGTGGAAACAGCGTTTGGATGGTCAAAATCGGCGATAGAGGCCAGGAGTTACATAACTTATGGCTGAGGCAGCCTGCCAGCCAGCCAGCCAGCCAGCCAGCCAGCCAGACGGCTGGAGAGACACTGTTGCGTGGTAGTCTCTCTCTCGCTCTTTCCCACGCTTGGTAACACAGATGACCACGCCCTGCTAGCAACTCGCTAATGTTAGCACGAAAATATACCTAAGAATAAGGGAATAACAAGGAGAATAGGTGATAAATTAAGGGGGGGAGGGGGAAAAGGAGGGTGTGTGGAGGAGTGATATTTGGCATGGCCAAGGGGCAATTAAAAAGAAAAAAAAAAAAAAAATGATACGGGGCTGATTTAAATGTTTTTTTTTTAGGCCTTGGATTATATGAGGAGATCCGCAGCGCACCGGTAAAACTCTTATTAGTGTTTCAGCACTTGCTGGGTTAACACTCAAGCCGCGGGGCCCGACATATGTCGGCCGAGAGAATAATGGCCACCCCTGCGGTGCCCGACATTAATCGGGCGGGATTTTGAACATATTATCGGCTCTGAGAGAGAGTCCACGCGTTGGGAGGACGATAGGCGGGCTCTGACCGTTCGGCACGGTCCCAGTGCCGCGACTGACACTACCTCTGCAACATTCCACACCCACGGCCTCGCGAGACCAGGGAAATACTCGGGAAATTACCGTATTTTAGGGTTTTTCCCCTCTTGTTGCGCGATCGCTACAGGATAACCCGTGGTCGTACAAGGATGATTCAGGTGTCATTGCAAAGCTCTATTATTGCCCTTTCACGGATACATAGGCTACAGTAATTGTATTACGCTCTGGCTCTTGTTTATGCATGAAAAAGAGCATGGAATGAAGCTCGTTTAGGGTAAATATGCCCGCCAGGCAGGTAGTAGAAGTTACAAACATCCCCGTCTGTAAGGGGTTAAAAATCTTGAAAAAATCTGAAGATAGTGAAATTCACGGTGGATTGGGTCCCCAGAAACCCTATGCCACGTAAATATGTGGTTTCTATTATAATGTAAAACTTGGAAAATAAACAAAAAGAAAACAAGAACGACACAATATAAAGACAAAAGAACTTATCAAAATCACTATGTGGAAATAACAATTAAGCATAACAAATGCTTTAAATAAAAGAACACAAAACCACCACATAAAATTTACATCACTATATGAGTAAGTGAATTTGTTTCCCAAGCAAATTATTCGCACATATATTACTCTCATCATATTCAAGAAATTAGTCAATTTGTGAAGTTCAGGACATTCTGGTAAATTCTTTTAAATTCTGTATGAACAAAGAAACTACAATTTAAGTCAATATTCTACTTAAACAAATTTGAAAAGATAATAACATGTTTTTTTACTACACAGCGCTTTCTGGGAACCATATTTCCATGTTATACGAATGCTGAATGTATCTCTTTGAGATTATAACTGAAAGACTGAAGTAAATATCTGTATCCCTGATCTCTATTTTGGACTAGCACCTCAATTCACTGGTTTTGTAATTTCCAAACTTTTGATACATATGCAAAAATTCATAAATGTTTCCAGAAAAGTTGGCAATATAATATTGCCATAGAAAGTGATGGTGTGACTGTCTTTACAACATGTTTGTTTATTATCCTTAATTCCCTTTCAACTGGAAATTGTAAGGTAAAGGGAACATGTAATGAGTAGCATATAAACACAAACCTCTTTATTCATCTGTTCCTGCTGTTGGTGCGTGGGGAGGCCTTTCTCTTTCCTCAAGTTGTCATTCTCATCCTGCAGGTGTAGGATAGAGTTCTTGGCTATGGCAAGATCCTCCTTCATAAGAGCATTGGTGGTGGTCAAGGTCTCCATCTTAGCCTGAAGGTTCGTCACCGTGGCACTAAAACAAACAAACATTGACATTATACACTACCATATAGGACTGGCCGAGGTACCCACCCACTTCCTGTGCAGGTTAAAGAGTACATGTAGTCCTATTATCTCTTATCTCCAGAGGAATGCATTTTGATAATAAACTCTCAGGGGTCACATACCCCTTGCATATGCAGTATATGTATATATATTTTGTTTTAACAAAAAACCTATTCTGGGACTACATGTACTGAAGTACTGAAGCAAAGTCTCATCTCCATAGTTCCAAGGGTTTGTGGACTGTAGAGACCCAAACAGACAAACAAACCATACAATTTTTTATATACCGGTATATATATATATATATATATATATATATATATATATATATATATATATACAGTATATA
This sequence comes from Paralithodes platypus, assembly GCA_032716605.1. Taxonomy (NCBI): domain Eukaryota; kingdom Metazoa; phylum Arthropoda; class Malacostraca; order Decapoda; family Lithodidae; genus Paralithodes; species Paralithodes platypus. Next base: position 11,798,946 of record CM064506.1, on the reverse strand, counting down.
TATACTGTATACAGTATAGATATATAAAGTGATGAGCTGCGTACTAGCAGGCTTGGATGGTTTGAACATGTGGAGAGGATGGATGAACTAAGTTAGGTGAAAAGATGCAAGTCCATTAATGTTGGGGGAGCTGCACCAAGGGGCAGACCAAGAAAAACGTGGAATCAGACCTAAAACAAACCTGACAAGTGAGGCAGCTCTGAACAGGGCTGCCTGGAGTGCCCCCATTAACACGTGTGACCGTGTGACCGGAACCGCACTTTGTGTGGAGCACTCGGTCTTTAAATTTATGTATATAAGCATAATAAGAATAGATAGTAGTTGTTTTGTTTCACTATACTTATTTAAACCTCGTTGTTATAACTAATAGTTAAATTTGAACTACTCTGGATTTACTAATGCCTAAGTTTTGTGATGTATGACATTATTGCATGAAATTGCTTAACCCTTTTCATATTACTGTAGATACATACACTTTAAAGACTAAGTGATCCATAAGAGGTACGGTTTCAGTCTCGTGTACTAATGATGACATTCCACGCAGCCTTATTCTGGGCTGCTTCATTAGTCAAGTATTTTCAATTTTACATCAGATTATATATCGGATCCCATGTTTTTCTAGGTTTACTCCTCCATGCAGCTCTCTCCATGTGTACAGACTTGCATCTCTTCACCAATTATGGGCATCCATCCTCTCAACATTTCCAAAGCAACCAAGCCTAATTGTGTGCATCCCTTTGCTGAAACTCGTAATACAGTACCTAACTCCCTCTTCATCTTTACACTCATACACTCTCACACATATACCCATACAGTAATTCCTCAAATAAAGTTGTAGATATGTTCCTGAAAATCAAGACTTAATAATGAAGCATAGCATATTGAAGTGAATTTTGTACCCTAATTAATGAACAGTGTAGTTATGAAACAATTTAAAATGAGGCAATTGAAATTGAGGAATGCCTGTACAGTATGTTCAAAGAACATGTTTTATAGCTGTACAGTTCACCATTTGTTTTCACCTAATGGTAGCTTTTTAGACTGCCCATTTTCTGGCAGCCTCCTTTGTCAGTCCCTTAGCGGTAAAATCACCTCTCTAGATATGATTCTATGCCTTTTTCGGTCTCATTCTTTGTCCGACTCCATCCTAGTTTATAAACATGCTTTCCTATATACAATTATCCCGATCTTGCTTATCTTTATGGCAATACCATTAAATCAGCACACACATGAATCTTTTCTCTCTACTATTCTATTGAGCTCTTGGATGTAGTTCTGGTCGATTACAGTGGTTATATCAATGAAGTGGTTCATGGGATTGTCAGGGAACACACACACACACACTCTCTCCCTTTCAATTTACTTTTATTCTCTCTTTATTTACACTCATTCAACCTCGCACACACTCACTCGTTCTCACTCTCTACTTACTTTAGATGTCTATTGAGCTCTTCGATGTAGTTCTTCTGGTCGAGTACGGTGGTCATGTCAGTGTAGTGATTCAAGGGGTCGTCAGGGGAGGCGTCGGAAGTGGCGCTGCGTAGGTACAGCGAGAAGTCTATCACCCCCATCTGGCTGTCAAGGTCTTCCTCCTGTGTAAAATTGCCTTGTGTTAGTCAGAGAAGAATAGAATAATTTCCATTGTTCTTTATGTTGATTTATCTCTTAGAATCCATTAAATATATTTTTAGATTACAGAGAACATCTTAAGCATAAATATATTATAAAAGGCAGCGTTAGAGTGAAGACGATAAACAGTTCTGTACTGTACTATGTAGACTAAATATATTGAATCAAAGGCTGCAGCTAATGATATGATATAATGCGTAAAACATTCCTGCCTTAAATAACTACCGTACTGTATGACATTCAAATATACTGTACCAAGTTTCAAAAAAAGAAAAAGAAAAGAAAACTAAAGTACTTGCCTTGACACAAAGATTGCAGTCAATAACATTAAGGCCAACCAAGAGTCCCATGATGACTATAGACTCGTCAGCCAGCATGAGGGCACCTGGCTCGTAGAACTCTGTCAACAGGTCATCTCGTCGCTCTATCAGGAGGCGGAAGTAGTCAGCCAGTTTCTTCTGCATCAGGGCCAGACGTAGCCAGGCCCGCGCTCGACCTATGTGGGTTCTGAAGAGAGCAACTGTGTCAGAATGGACAGGAACCACCAGGAACAAGTGAGGAAAAGGATAATAATGGTACAGTACTGTACAATACAACAAATTATGAGTAGAAATAAAAACTTCATATTGCATCATCATCATCATCTCTGACACCTTGTTTCCCCACAGGAAACTCCTGCTAAAGGATTGCCATAACCGGAATGCCTCCAGTCTACTTTGTCAAGACATGCTTCCTTAGACCATGTCACAATGCCCCTTCCACTACATGCAAGTTTTCTCCAATACCTGTACAGTATATTTTACCACTTTCTTCTCCCATACCATAGGTGGCCTACTGGCCTTTCACTACCAGCTGCTCCACTCACCTGACTCACATATATCTTTCTTGACATTCTGTCCTCATCCATTCCCTAAACATAACCATATCACCTCAAAGTACAGTAGGGTCCCATCTAACGCGTGTTCAACTAACGCAATTCGCAGCCAACACGAGCACCCTAAATTTTAACTAAAAATTTTCTCCATAAGCGAATCTGTTCGAGTTGTGTGAAATCCAATATCTAATAGCCCACAAACTGAAAGCAAAAGGTATAACTGGGAAAATCGGACGGTGGATATACAATTTCCTCGTAAACCGAAAACAATCGGTAGCAGTAAACCAAGTCACTTCTGAGCCTTCGGATGTCAAAAGCTCAGTGCCCCAAGGAACAGTGCTAGCGCCCCTTCTGTTCCTCATACTAATTTGCGACATAGATACCAACACCAGACACAGTACGGTGTCGTCTTTTGCTGATGACACAAAATTAAGCAAGATAGTAAACACACAAGAGGACACGGGCCGACTGCAGGAAGACATGAATGTAGTGTTCCAGTGGACCAGGGAAAACAACATGCAATTCAATGAGGAAAAATTCCAATTAATACGGTACAGAGATAATAATGGTGTTAAAGAAATTACAAATTACTTAACAGAATCTAACCACATAATAGAACGGAAAGACAGTGTGAAAGACCTTGGGGTATTAATGTCTGAAAATATGGGTTTCAAAGTACATAACCAGGTCAAAGTGGCGGCTGCGAAATGTTTAACGGGTTGGATTCTGCGTACTTTTAAAACACGCGGTGAATTGCCTATGATAACGCTCTTCAAATCTCTAGTGCTACCGCGGCTTGAATACTGTAGCGTATTAACATCCCCATACAAAGCAGGTGAAATAAATGACGTAGAGAGTGTACAAAGAAATTTCACTTCGCATATAAGTTCGATAAAACATCTACACTATTGGGAGCGTTTAAGAGCACTGAATCTGTACTCACTGGAACGTAGAAGAGAACGTTACCTAATAATATACACGTGGAAAATCGCAGAGGGTTTAGTACCAAACCTACATACTCCGATAGTCATGAAATTCAGTGATAGGAGAGGCTGGGAATGCGAAATCCCCCGGATGAATAACAGGGGTGCTATGGGCTCTCTGCGAGAGGGCTGGTTATCACACAGAGGCCCACGTCTCTTCAACAAACTCCCACGGCGAGTAGAGACATGAGGGACATCTCGTTAGACAACTTCAAGAGAGCCCTAGATGTCGAACTGCAAAAAGTGCCAGACGAGCCCATCCTCGCAAGGGAGTGAGCTGTCGCTTCAAACAGTCTACTGCACCAAATCACCACCCATAACGAGGGGCGTCGCGCTCCTTGGTGCCGCTAGAAGAGCGGCGAATACATCAAAAGGTATCAAAAGGTATAAGGTATCAAAGTAAAGGAAATCCAAGGAGATACCCGTATAAGCGAGTTCAACCCCCGGGAGCGAGGCTGACAGCACTCGCTAGTACTGTATTTGCGATAGGTGAAAACTAGAACTCTCTACACCAAGTGGTTCAGTTTTGATGGTGACAATACAGTACTGTACTGTACTAGGGTATGATTTGCTGCGTTCGGGGTAATATCGGGAGTCTCAGGATATTTTAGTAATTTTCGGATACTCGAATCTCCACAAATAAATTGCCTAACCTAGATAATATATATATATGCAGTACTGTATATATTAATTTGTGTTATGCCCCAGCCAGGGTTCGGACCCAGGCCAGTAGTGCAGCACTCCAGCACCTAAACCACTAGATCACCAAGGAGCTTAAAAGTAGTGGCTTCATTTGGAATTATATCCCATCCACCACCACCCGCTCCGACTCGTGATCACGTAGTTAGATACCATACCGGTACACACAAACACCTCACACACAAACACTAGCAACTAAGTACTATCAGGATACAGCATTTTCTGTTATTTCACAGTGACCCCTCCATCAATGACATACGGTACTGTCAATATTCATATTTGGTGCCTTGCTGCATAAGGAAGCCCTTTTGAGGGACCATACGTCCACCACAAGACTCCAAATACTAACATCATAGGTGGCATGATTAATTACTATTGGGATATCATTGAATCAGATGCCACTATGAAAAGATAAAAAATAAAAATAATTGCAGAATAATTATAAGCTTCTGTAATGCGCTTTCCATCCTCCGTATGTTTCGAAACCCACAGTGCCGGATTCCCTTGAATATCTCTTCTGTGGAGGATGGTCATGGGGTGAAGACGTCAACTATGGTGGCTCCACTGGGAAATGATGGAGCTGGGAAGCTGCTGAGAAATCTCTCCATCCTCTCCTATACCCTATTTTGGTCTTTCCTGCTAGGGGATAGCTTCCAGGGAATGGGGGCCACAGGTACCCTAATGATGGGATCAGACTTAGGCCCTTCTATCACAGAGAGGACTGGCAAAGGGTCAATTACAGGTGGGTCAGGTATAGGAGGCTCCCTTTTTCTTCCGGCCCGGATGGAAGGGGAGACTGCAGTATTCTGGTGATGTTCTTCTCTTTCCTTCGAGGAAGCCCTTTTGAGGGACCATACGTCCACCACAAGACTCCAAATACTAACATCATAGGTGGCATGATTAATTACTATTGGGATATCATTGAATCAGATGCCACTATGAAAAGATAAAAAATAAAAATAATTGCAGAATAATTATAAGCTTCTGTAATGCGCTTTCCATCCTCCGTATGTTTCGAAACCCACAGTGCCGGATTCCCTTGAATATCTCTTCTGCGGAGGACGGTCATGGGGTGAAGACGTCAACTATGGTGGCTCCACTGGGAAATGATGGAGCTGGGAAGCTGCTGAGCAATCTCTCCATCCTCTCCTATACCCTATTTTGGTCTTTCCTGCTAGGGGATAGCTTCCAGGGAATGGGGGCCACAGGTACCCTAATGATGGGATCAGACTTAGGCCCTTCTATCACAGAGAGGACTGGCAAAGGGTCAATTACAGGTAGGTCAGGTATAGGAGGCTCCCTTTTTCTTCCGGCCCGGATGGAAGGGGAGACTGCAGTATTCTGGTGATGTTCTTCTCTTTCCTTCGAGGTGCTTGGGAGGGGCGAGATAAATGGCCGGGTGTCTGGTAGTGTTGGTATTGATGGTTTGTTGCTGTTGGTTGTTGTTGCAGGGGCAGCCGTGATCTTGAAAAAGCAGAGTGTTGTTGTGAAATGCGGTATAACACCATATATATCGTAAATAATAATTAAACAAAATATTAAAATAACCCTAAAGACGTCAGATGAGATAATGATAAGGTGATTGCTACAAACTACTTATTCTGACTGTACAACCGCTTGCACAAATAGCTGCTACACACCTACGGTACTGTACATGATAAATTTGAAACTGTGAACACTGATTGAGGGAAAACACTGACTTGGGTATTTGTATAAAGGGAATGTTTCAAAATATTTCATCAGTGTGTCAGAATGGTTAAAGAAAATGTGTTCCACCTTAATCTGTCAGCAATTACACAGTACATAAATTGATAATAAAGAGGACGGGGATGTTCGGCAAGGCAGCCTAGGGAACGACAACAATAGAGAGGACATACTTAACAGTGGGAAGGTCCCGGACGCTGGCGGTAATGTCCTGCGCCTCATAGCTCCACTTCTCAACCATCTGGAACAGGTCCCATAGCTCCTTCTTTGGGCCCAAGATACCCTGCAGAAAAATATAACAATGTACTGTAATGCCAACAACACTAAAGTTGCCGCTGAATTCAAGTCACTACCTACCTTATAAATCACCAGTACGACAGGCAAGACAATTCATCTGTTGTGCCCCAATTATTAGGTACAATAACAAAATTATAAAATGCTAATGTAGCTTACCCATAAAAATGAATAGTAGGATTAATATATTTATAGTAATATGGTATTAAAATATATGGTAGCTCAGGTAAAATCCAGACACTACAGTAAATGGATTAATATAACTTCAGTACTGTATACTGTATGCATCATTCATATCTTGTTTTGAATTGCATATTATTATACTGTAGTTGGAATGCCGCATATGAATTGGATAGTCTACTCTAAGCCTTCATGAGCAATGCTACTTAGGTGATTTCCATAACAGTCGTTAGTATGCGACATGTGAGAAAGAGAGTGTACTGTATGTGCCAAAGATAAGAGTATGGTTACTAGATAAATTAGAATAATGTACTGTATAAAGATAGATTATATATACATACATACAAGTTTAACCCCCTGAGGCGCACAGATGCCAGTTCTATTATATTTTGTATTTATGTGAACTTAGGAAAATTTGAATAAATTAGTCCTCTAGAAATAGTTTTCTTTAAAACCACAATTGAAAGAAAATGGAAGAGGTTTGGGTAACTAAATTAAAATGTTCATGGTGCATCTGGGGCATTTCAAGGTCGTTCTGGTATTATTTTGAAGCTATTGCATTTTCTTCGTTTTTGGCTGAATAAATTTAATTTCATTCAGACACTTGCTTAATCAATCAGGAGTGTCTGAATGAGCCCTAATATGGCAGAAATATGCCTGCAGCGTAAGTGTTAAGGATCCGATCAACCTCTATCCCATCTGTCGCTCCCTCACCCAAACTGATCTCGGACATAGCACTTTTGAGAAACTCCCCACACTCCAACACCTTTGAAACCTGCTTTGCTGTTACTTTTTTTCTTAACGTTCCTCCTCTGGTTCTTCATGTGCCTCATCTTTTAACTCCATTTCACCCAAGATATCATCGATGTTGAACACTCCATCACCACCTTCTAAGACTTTCCTCATTGCCTCTTCAGTCACTTGTGCAAAAATTGGACCTATGGCACTTAACTCTCCCAGCACGTCTTCTCCCTCATGGTCTACATCACGTTCCTTAGCTGCGCATCGCTTTCCGACTTGGCCATTGACCGCGTGCTTTGGGAAAACCGCTCTGTTTACAAATTCCATGCCACTCTCGTACCTACTGCGCCCTTTTGAAAAAGCGGCCTTCGAGCCCGCGCCCTTGGGGGGCTGACTGTACGGACCCAAAAGGCTGACTGCACCAGCAAATTGGCAGCCGAAAGGGTCACCACATCCAAAAATAATACACTCGGATAAGGAACAGCTTAGTATCGAAAAACCAATATCTGGGCCCCCTCCTTTGATAGCACCAGCTGTAGTGAGCGACGCAATCAATAAAATGAAGGACGGTAAAGCTCCAGGTTGCTCCGACATTGTCGCTGAGATGATAAAAGCCTCAGGGGAGATTGGTGTAAACTTAGTCACTGAGTTGATAAACACCATTATTAAAGATGAGAAAATCCCAGAGGATTGGCTCAAAAGTGTAATAGTAAATATATACAAAGGAAAAGGGGATGCGCTGGATAGAGGAAATTATAGGGGCCTGAAAATGCTTGACCAAATCATGAAGGTCTGTGAGAGAGTCCTTGAGGGTTTGATCAGGCAAAGCATCTCTATTGATGATATGCAGTTTGGTTTTATGCCAGGACGTGGTACAACCGATGCTATCTTCATAGTCAGGCAGATACAGGAAAGATACCTACTAAAAGGCAGGGATCTTTACTTTGTGTTTGTGGACCTGGAGAAGGCCTTTGATAGGGTACCTAGAGATGTTGTACAGTGGGCTATGAGGAAACTTGGTGTGGAAGAGTGGCTGGTGCGTGTGATAATGAAGATGTATGAGGATTCGCGATGTTCGGTGAGTGTGAAAGGTGTACTGAGTGATGAATTCGCAGTCCGTGTTGGAGTCCATCAGGGTTCAGTGTTAAGCCCCCTCCTCTTTATTATGGTCTTGGAGGCGCTGTCTAGAGTTTTTTGAGGCGGACTCCCGTTGGAACTGTTTTATGCAGACGATTTAGTCCTAATAGCTGACAGTATGCAGGATGCTGAGGCCAAATTCAGAAAGTGGAGAGAGGGCATGGCGAGCAAGGGTTTAAGAGTCAATATTAACAAAACCAAGGTTATGCATTGTAGTTTGAGACGAGGCAATGTGGAAAAGAGCGGTGCATACCCATGTGCAGTGTGTGGAAAGGGAGTGGGCGTTAACTCAATTCAATGTAGGATCTGTCGATGTTGGGTACACCATGGGAGTAAGCGCTGTAGTAGAATAAAGGGGCCCCTGCCGAAGGATAAGTCAGAAATAGAGAAATTTGAGTGCGTAGTGTGCAAAGGCGAGCTTGTGTTAAGTGATGATCCTGTGGCTGTGAATTTTGGAAATGAGTCTTTGGAGCTGGTGAACAAGTTTTGTTACCTAGGAGATACCATCTCTGCCGGTGGTGGGGGCCGAGGCTGCCACTGTTGCTAGAATTAGGTGTGGCTGGGGGAAGTTCAGAGAATTGATGCCAATCCTGACCATGAAAAGAATGCCTCTCCCCCTGAAGGGAAAGGTGTATGCCTCATGTGTTAGAAGTGCAATGACGTATGCCTCAGAAACATGGGCCGTTAAAGTAGAGGATGTCAACAGAATGGAGCGTAATGAGATGAGAATGGTGAGATGGATGTGTGGGGCCAGGCTACAGGATAGAATAACAAATGTTGAGCTGAGGAGACGTTTAGGTATAAAGAGTATAGCGAGGTGATGCGTACAAGTAGACTGGGATGGTATGGACATGTGGAGAGAATGGATGAACAAAATTGGGTGACAAAATGCAGGTCTGTGATTGTGGAGGGAGCTGCACCAAGGGGTGGACCGAGGAAGACCTGGGATCGGACTATACGCGCCGATCTCAAATCCAAGAACTTGACAAGTGAAGCAGCCCTTAACAGGGTTGCCTGGAACGCCGCCATTTGGACAAGAGACTGAAACTGCACTTATGTGTGGAACACTCAGTCTTAAAATGTTATGTATGTATGTATGTATGTACTCGCACATACACACACAAATATTATTGATAGACTAACCCTCTTTGACTTGACCATGTTACAATTTTGTACATGTTCTAGGACAATGAAATAATGTAGCTAGAGTATATTATAATCCTAAATGTCTCTACAGAAGTAAAAAAATAGTCACATGAAATACCTGAGCAATAATCCTTACTGGCTTGAGTTCATGTTGCAGTACTTGTATACATACATACATAGGCTACATACATAGACTGAGTGATCCACACATAAGTGCAGCTTCAGTCTCTTGTCCTAATGACGGCATTCCAGTCAACCCTGTCAAGGGCTGCTTCGCTTGTCAAGTATTTGGATTTGAGATCGGCACGTATAGTCCGATCCCAGGTCTTCCTCGGTCCACCCCTTGGTGCAGCTCCCTCCACAATCACAGACCTGCATCTTTTTCACCCAATTTTGTTCATCCATTCTCTCCACATGCCCATACCATCCCAGTCTATTTGTACGCATCTCGTCGCTAATACTCTTTATACCTAAATGTCTCCTCAGCTTATCATTTGTTATTTGTTATTCTATCCTGCAGTTTGGCCCCACACATCCATCTCACCATTCTCATCTCATTACGTTCCATTCTGTTGACATCCTCTACTTTAACGGCCCATGTTTCTGAGGCATACGTCATTGTACTTCTAACACATGAGGCATAAACCTTTCCCTTCAGGGGGAGAGGCATTCTTTTCATGGTCAGAATTGGCAGCAGTTCTCTGAACTTCCCCAAGCCACATCTAATTCTAGTGACAGTGGCAGCCTCGGCCCCACCACCGGCAGAGATGGTATCTCAAAGCCTCCTAGGTAACAAAACTTGTCCACCAGCTCCAATGACTCATGTATAGTACAAGAGAAGAGAAAAAAAATAGAGAAAACAAAAAGGAAGTACCTCCAGTATACAGTACCACTACAGTACAGTATTCTAATCCTATAAGACACATGAAAACAGCTGAACTAACCCTCTTGAGCATGTGTCTATGCATAGTATAGGTATACGTCCTAAGACAATGTAATTATAAATTAAAGTACCGTACATTATAATATAATCCAAATTGTCCATTAATGAGAACTATAAAATATCTTGCATAAGAAAATTACTATAACTAACCCTCTTTGGCTTGAGTCCATGTCGCAGAACATGTTCTAGGACAATGAAGAAGTGTTGTAGAGGGACCGAGTCTGAGTCCAGCTGGCGGCCAAACTTGAGGGACGACTCTATGAGCTCCTTTACCACCAGCTTACAGATGTTGACCAGGTTGCTGCGCTCTATGCACACGGGGTCACGCTCTGGCGGGCAAGGGGAATGGTGGTTAGCGTGGAAGAAGGTATGGGGGGACACCTGTTTTTTTTTTTTCTCCTTTTCTCACTTTCTTTGGCTTGTACCGGAATCCATTCGGCCCAATTCAGCCAACTGCTTAAGACGTTTATTCCCATCCAGGTGTCAATTTCTTCCAGGCGAGCGATAGCGAGCCAGCATTCTATGGAGAAATCCGGCTTTGCCAAGAAATGTTTCTATCGAAAAATTTACAAATTTAACTTGCTGTCAAAACAAAAATATATATATACTGTATATTTCTTACAGTTTCTTACAGTAGATCCTCTGGAAAAAGGCAAACTAGGCCTGTGTATCCAGCTCAGTACCAGTACTTGCACTGCTGCAGTCGTTCACGGTGTTGGCGGCGGCGGTAGCAGACGTAACATTTTTACTATTCTGTATTTTTGCTTTATAATCAAACTTCAAATCTTGTCTTCCCCATGCTTTATCAAGATTACTTTCAAACTCCCTTATTGATTCGGAATCGACTACATACTGGGGCAGTGCGTTCCACTCATTTACCACTCTATCACAAAATGAGTTCTTTGCCTTCTCAAGCCTATTTCTTTCTTTGAGTGTCCTCTCGTTCTTGTTCCCTCCCACATCAAGAAGATACCTTCACACACATCCTCATCATACTTTCCTGACACTATCTTAAAAGTCTCTATCATATCCCCTCTCTTTCTCCTATATGCCAGTGTCGGAAGTGCCAGTGTCCTCAACCTCTGCTCATAGCCCGCGTTCTTCAACGTTGGTACTAGCTTGCTAGCTCTCCTCTGCACTTTCTCCACTGCTTCTATATCCTTTACCAAATAAGGAGCCCACACCTGGTTCGCATATTCCAGGTGCGGCCTAACCAGCGCTGTATAGAGATTCCTGAATATTTCTTCGTCAAGTGACACAAATGTCCTCCTTATCAGCCCTACAATTCTATTGGCTTTGTTTATCTTTTCCGCTAAATGTTCTGAGAAATTTAACTTATTGTCTATCACTACTCCTATATCCTTTTCTGCATTCACTTCCTCCATCGCTTCATACATACTGTATCCTACCTTGTCTATATTGCTTGTCCCAATCCGCATGTACTTGCATTTTTTTGGATGAAAAGGCATTAACCAATACTCAGACCATCCCTTCATGCCCTCCACATCTCCTTGAAGCAAACCCACATCTTCCTTACTCCTCACTCTTCTATACAGCTTAGTGTCATCCGCATACAGGTATACCTCACTTCCATTAGTTATAACTTCAGGCAAGTCGTTGATAAATATAACGAACAGTAGTGGTCCCAACACAGATCCCTGAGGAACCCCACTTGTAATTTCCCTCCACCCCGAGCCTATTCCATTCACCAGCACCCTCTGTCTCCGATCTTTCAGGAAGGCTTCTATCCATTTCACGCATTTCTCCCCTATATTATAGCTTCTAACTTTCTCTATTAACCTTTTATGTGGGACCTTATCGAAGGCCTTCATAAAATCACAATATACCACGTCTATTACATCACCATCCTCTAGAATTTGCATCCAATCATCTACCACCTTAATTAGCTGTAGTACCGTCGACCTCCCCGGCAAGAATCCGAACTGTCTCCCACTGAAAAGTTGGTTTGATTTCATATGCTCCATTATTCCTTCTCTAATTACCGTTTCCATTAGTTTACACACAACACTTGTCAAACTGACTGGTCTATAATTTCCTGGGTCATTTCTCTTTCCCTTCTTAACCCCTTATTGGCGGCGCTCGACTTAAGTCGTGCACCAATTTGCAGCAAGTTAGGAGCATTATTAAGGCTTTTAAAGGGTTAAAATCGAGTGCAAATGGCCGGGAGCGCAGCGGGCCAGACAGCCGACTCCCAGGGCTTACCGCCGCCCATTAACTCATGTTCCCTGTGTTCTCGAGAGGCCGGCAGTGTAGCCAGTAGTGAGCATAGCTGGGAAAAATATACCGCTATACGCTAAACTCCCATGTTCGTGGCACCACTGCAAGAGAACCACGAGTGCTACGTAGCTCGTTCTGGTCTCATTTTGAAGCTTTTAGCGCCTAGTTTTTTGCTGAATTCATTTCTTTTCATGCAGATACTTGATTGATCATTCAGGAGGGCCTGAATATGCCCAAATGAGCCCAAAACACCCCGCTAGACAAGGGGTAAATATAGCTGTTATGTTCGCCTCTCTCCAGTCCATCGGGATTTGTCCTGTATTAAACGATACCTCAAATAACATTTTCAATGGCTCTACTAACATCTCACCTCCTTCCTTTATGATTCTTGGGTGTATCCCATCCGGTCCCGGGGACTTATTTCTGTTAATTTTTTCTATAGCCCTTCTTATTCTAGCATGGGAAAACTCTATTAGTTCTAGTGCAGGTGCCTGTTTGATGGGAATATTTGGCACTGCATCATCCGACTCTACTGTTAGTGCCCCCCCAAAGTATTTCCCCAGCACCTCTGCTTTCTCCTTATCCATCTCCGCTCTACTCCCATCATGCAGTAGGTAGGGGGGCTACCAGCTCTGGGATCCCTACTCTTCTTGTTAACTTTTCCTGAATGTACTTCCAGAATATTTTTGGATTATCCTTCACATTTCTTGCAATCTCTCTCTCCCTTTCCTTTACCCCCCTCCTTGTCTCCCACCTTATTTTATTGTTTATCTGTCTACGTTCCAAATCCACTACTTTAGCTTCTATACTAGACCCCCTGTTCTTTTTTAACACTTTTATGCTGGCTCGCTACGGCTCGCCAGGAAAATATTGACACCTGGATGGGGTAAACGTCTTAAAACAGTAGGCTGAATGGGGCCGAATGGATACAAGCCAAAGAGAGAGGCAGAGAAAGAGAAAAAAAGCGACGTGGGCCCCCTTAAGTGGTAGAGCAGTCTCCAGCTAAAATTAATACTCATTGGGTCCCACTCTGGAAGGCAAGGGGAATGCTGGTTAGCTTGGAAGGAGTAATAGGGAAGTAGTTTCAAGCTAAAATTAATACTCATCAGGTCTCGTGCTGGGGGGTAAGAGGAACACTCATTAGTACCTTGGTAGAAGTATTGTAAGTGACAAATAAGTGTTTGCATAAATTATTAACTAACTTTAATGACAAAAGTGTCTATAACATTCAGTTCCAAATCTTGACGCAATATGAAATAAAAATACAGAATTATGGATCTTAACTACTGTATTTTAAATACACAAATAAATGCATGGTAGCTCCCAACATATAAAATAGCTAGTACATTTCAGTACTGTACTGTTTAAAGTATAGTAGGGTAGGGTACAGTTCAGTACAGAACACTGAAACAAAAAGGTATTAGTGTTAAAGTAATGGTATATGGGTATGGAAAATGTGCAAACTAGCATGGGAGAAGGGGAGTGCACCCGATGACAGGAAGACTGGCATAATAGTCCCCCTATATAAGGGCAAAGGGGAAAGAGGAGTGTGTGGTAACCACCGAGGAATATGTCTTCTAAGCGTAGTAGGGAAGGTATACAGTAGGGTAGTGATTGAGAGAGTGAGAGTGAGAACGGAGAAATGGATAGGTGACGAGCAGGGAGGTTTTAGGAAGGGAAGAGGATGTGTAGATCAGATTTTTACCCTGAATTGTGTTGTGGAGAAGTATCTGGAGAAGAAACAAAAGGTGTATGTTGCCTTTATGGACTTGGAGAAGGCCTATGACAGAGTGGATAGAGAAGGTTTGTGGAAAGTACTTAGAATATACGGAGTAGAGGGCAAGTTGCTGAAAGCAGTGAAGAGCATGTATGAGGGTGCAAAGGCGGCAGTACGTGTGGAGAGTGAGCAGAGCGAGTTCTTTGACCTGAATGTTGGTTTGAAACAGGGGTGTGTGATGTCCCCGTGGTTGTTTACTGTATATATGGATGGAGTTATGAAAGAAATACTATCAAGAGCAGTGGATGTTGGTGTATCGCTGAAAAGGGAGGGAATTGAGTGGAAGCTACCTATACTGCTGTTTGCGGATGATACAGTTCTGATGAGTGATAATGAATGGGAGTTGCAGGGTCTGGTAAATGAGTTTGGAACAGTGTGCGAAAAACGGAATTTGAAGGTAAATACGGGGAAGAGCAAGGTTATGGTCTTCGAAAGGGGTGAAGTCACAGAGTGTGAGGTGAAGCTGAACGGTCAGGCTATGGAGATCGTCAACTCTTTTAAGTATCTGGGCAGTGTGTTGAGTAAAGATGGGACTATGGATGAAGAGGTGCGGGAGAGGGTACAACAGGGGAAGAGGGTTGTAGGAACGCTAAAAGCAGTAACAAGAAATAGGGTGGTCAGTATGGAAGTGAAGAAATCCTTGCATGACAGTGTGGTAATCCCGACACTGACTTACGGAAGCGAAGCATGGACGTTGGTTGAGAGACTCAGACCAAGAGTGAGAGCAGTGGAAATGAATTACTTAAGGAGTGCGTGCGGAGTTACATGGAGGGATAGACAGACTAATGAGGAAGTAAGAAGGAGGTGTGGTGTGGAGGTAGATGTGCTGGAAAGTGTGAAAAGGAACAACTTGAGATGGTTCGGCCATATGGAACGTATGGAAAGCGAGAGAATGACTAAGAGGGTGTACGAGAGCGAGGTGGAGGGACAGAGGGGGAGAGGTAGACCGAATATGAGGTGGAAGGATGGAGTGAGGAACTACATGAACGAAGGCGGTGCTGGTTGGGGGGAGGGGCGTCGACTGACTGGGGACAGAGGTGCATGGGGGCGGTTCGTTCGTGGCCACCCCTTCGGGGATCACGGCGTCAGGCAATAGATAGATAGATAGATATGCTGCAAATTTTAATACAAAATCAATAACTTTAAAAGATACAAAAGTACAAATATGTGGCAAGGAGGATCAGCTGTCCATAGTGTTACCACTCAAGAGAATATTATTGGTTGAATATTCCAAAATAAGACAACCTCCTAACAAAGTTCTCTATCCCCGTGGGAGGTGCAGCCCAATAACTATATCCCAGTCCTTAGGCTAAGCTATACTGTTTGGTCAACTTTGCTTTGAGGGTGTCAGGCATTGGGCTTCTTATGGGTCTGCCTAGTGTCCTTGGCTGACTTCTTGGAAATAGGTGTACTCACAGATGTGGACATTGTATTCAAGTCATGTGATATATGGCTTGAAATGAGGCACAGATGCTTATCGAGCCCATTATAAAGCTAACATTTGTTCAACGAGGCCACCCAAGATCTACATTGATGGGCCCTGGCACGACTTTTGAGTCACTACTGTATAACCCATTTCTAACCAAAATCACAAACAAAAATGTTGGACATGTGGCTTCTGTGAGAGTGCCTATTGAAGGCTTCCCATAACAGGTTCCACGGTGCAGCAATACAAGGACCATAACATACCAATGTACTGTATAGTGATAATTAACTTATGGGTACCATACCGGTACATAAATATTGTTTAATGCAATATTGTAAAGCATTGAAATATTTACTAATACTTTCTACCTAAGGCAAAACAATCTATATATACTATACTCCAAACTAGAATTGCACTGCAATGCTATCAATATTCTATAAAAAGAGGATAAGTAATCTGTATTTGTAATCTTAAGAACTGGTACAATATCATACTTTTCTTGATCTTTGTTAATTTACAATTCCATGTACCGGTACTAAATAGCTATGGTAACTACTGAAAACAAAGAATGCAAAATGTGAATTGATAAAATAAGTGATTAATGTGAGCATAGGTCAATAACATGAATATAAAATATAGATGAATTTTATATGGTTTTATAATGCACAATGTATGATTTTGTTTTATAATTTTTGTTTATCAGGGTTTAATGCAATAAAAAGGACTGAAAATAAATAAGAGATATACAAAGGATATACAGTACGGTATATAACAGTGCACTTGTTACAAAGGGTATATGAAGCAGTGCACTTGTTACAAAGGGAATATAAAGCAGTGCACTTGTACAAGAATTTGCTCACCTCAGGGTCGAAAAGTTGTGCTTATTGTGGCATTATTACTCAAAGTAAAACATATACTGTATATTGTACAACCTCCAAAGAAAGGGGAAAAAGTCTTCTATACAAGGCCGGAGAAATAGTTATATATGCTTTACACACAAACTAAAGCTGAATTTACATGAGCTATTTTTCACATAATTTTTTTCCGCAACTCTCATCTATCAGTACTGTGGTACAATCATGATTTAAGATGGACAGTTTCAAGCTCAAAGCAGCTTTCTGTCTGGATTCCCCAAAAATACACTGGAACATACTATGATAAGTATTCTGTCACCTATAATAATCAGTTTCGTTTCACACAGCAAACCATTTAAAAACCAATGTTTAATGTCAATCTCATCTGGCCTTTCAAAATGATACAATGTGAAGTGTAGTGCATGCTTTATAAAAGCAGAGCAGCTACACTGACATTAACCCTTTCACGCATTTATGGCGCAGAGGTTGCCAGATTAGCAATAAGAAATAGAGTTCTCTCACTTATAATTACCTCTCCAAAATTAGTTTTCTGCCCACAGCTAACTCAAAGACAACTGCAGAGGTTGAAGTAACTAAACTAAAGGTTTCTAAATACCCCTAATGGTAACAAAGACTTTAAAGTATCCCCAATAGGCTCAAAATTGCATCATATGTCGGAGAGGGTTAAAACTATTGTATAAACTGCATGGCTCATACTTTCATTACCTAAGTTTGATAATGCAGAATTAAGTCACAGACCTTGACCTACAACTAGACCGGCAATAAAATTATACTAAGGTACAGTATTGCACATAAATGGACTTTCAGAACACAATAGTTAACCCATTTAATTTGATTTGCATGAAACTGTTTAAATTAACTACTGTATATCTTTTGCAATTAGTAATTACTGTTCTATATATATCAAAACAACACCCAGCACAAGATAGTGCACACAAATACTGTCATCTCTCCCTCTGTGCCCAACCCAAACCAGCTTCCAGAAGCACATCCATACTCATATCTCTCGCCGTTCCATCCAATCACTCTAAGACAACACGCAGCTGCAGGCGCGACCTCCTGAAATCCATCTTTCTGAATCCTCTCTTCCTCGCGAGGACAGAGTCCACCTGGCCAGGCTGAGATATGGGCACCATCCAGCTCTTCTGAGCTATCAGAATAGACTGGATGACTCCGTCATCGACATATGCCCAGGATGCAACACAGCACCCCATACTATTAAACAAATTATAGAAGACTGCATTCCACACAAT
Organism: Paralithodes platypus; assembly: GCA_032716605.1. Taxonomy (NCBI): domain Eukaryota; kingdom Metazoa; phylum Arthropoda; class Malacostraca; order Decapoda; family Lithodidae; genus Paralithodes; species Paralithodes platypus. The sequence continues at coordinate 11,781,047 of CM064506.1, read as the reverse complement.
CACTTATGCCAACAACATAATCTACACTCCTTGAGAGCCTTGTGAGAAAGCCCGACCATGGCCATGGCCTTCCTTAGGGACTCGGGGCTGTTCGGCCAGGCAGCCTAGGGAACGACAACAACAACTGTTCTATATCATTTTAATGGCTATATCCATGCACAGGTCTACTGCCATAACTGTACTCTTGAATCTAAATCTCCTGTTACAATACTGCTTTTATAAAACATATTTTCTAAAGAACTAACAATAAGGCCACATATTCTGTAACATGATGCTACTAATAATTCATAATGCAGTCTTACTACCAAATGCAGAAAAATATTTTGAGTAAAACATTAGTAAGCACAGCCTAAGCAAGCAAAACTGGTGAAAATAATGACTTACAGCATACAGTAGTATACAATACTGTACTGGTATAGCCTACTGCATTAACATTCTTAAGTGTGGTACCGGTATACAGTACAGCTAAGTAGCAGAGAGATAATACAGAAACATACTGAAGTATAGGACTGTATTGTATATTGTATATTTTTTTATTGTTCTGCCTGATAACAGAAATTGTATAATGGTAAATCAATTTATATACAAGTACATGTACTGCATTGCAATTTATAAAAGACACTGCATTTATACAATAAAACTACAACAGTTATGTACTATAGTATTCATAATTCTAGTGGAACACATCAAGCTCTCTTCAGCTTATCGTAAGATAAGTAACACTTGATAAGTACTGAACAATTTAAAAAATATTGTAGTTGTATAACTATGTTAGTTAAGAAAGACCAGTATATTGTATTAGCTACTGCACAATTGAACAAGCAATAAAAATAATAAGCCTACACTATACAGTATGGTACTGTATAATAATTTTCAATCATACCACATAAGCTACACAAACATTATGTGGTAGTTGAATGAAAATTATCATACTGTACTTGAAGTACTGTACGGTAACTGTATGTAGGCTACTATCAAAAGCTAAAGTTCTTTCCACTTGTGCTTTGAGAGAAGTATAAGGCAAAAATACTACAGTATTAACAATTTGAATAGCTGAACAACTGCATCTAAATACTGTAGAGAGAAGGAGGCCAGCAAGGTTACACTTATTTAACTATTCAACCTTTCAACAGCCTTGGGTTTAACTTCATTAAGAGCATAGATGGGAGAAAACTTTGGATTATGAGTGTATATAAACATCTATACAGTATTCCATTAGGCTATAAAAGCATGTAAGATAAGCTCAATGTGTTCATGAAGTGTTGCAACAAAAGTGAGAAAGCGTGCAGACGGACCACATGTGAGCGGCACATAAGGCGCGAAGAGCCCCGGAGGGAGGCCTGGGAGCAGACTGAGTGGGCTGCCCCCACCTGCCTCACCCATGGCCCGACCACCACAGTGAGGGCCAGGGCTAGGGGGAGGACTGTCTGAGGTAGCACCCGGGGGACCCTCCATGGCGGCGGGGTCGGAGTGACTGAGCGCGTGCAGGGGGGAGGACCCGAGGGGGAGGCGGGGGTAGGCACCTGAGGGCGGTGGGGAGCAGGGGGACGTTGAGGCAGAGTGCTCCAGACGGGAGGAGGAAGCCCCGGCGCCACTGCTGCCACCCTCAGCCAGCTCCTTCAGACACAGCCAGTCACCATCCACAGACACTCGGAAGTTACACAGGTAGATGGTGTCCTCAGCCCCGGCCATCTCAACCACCACCATCTTACTTGTTCACCACCACACAGTCACACCCAGCAGCCCTCATGTTATACTTCACTGCTTAACCATCACATGTCACACCTCGACCACTACTTCAACACACACCACCTATCATGGCAAGGTGTTTTTCTGATTTTCAGTTATTAAACCTAAAGAGCGCAGCATAAATATTAATATATAAATGGTATGATTTTGATGTATTCACACACAAAGGTACAACTCTGCTAAATGCTTTAACTGTACGGTACCAGCATCTGATATTACAGACAATGCATTTCTGGGTATCAAAAAGTTGATAATAAAAGCTTCTGGAGAGTCTCATTAACTATGTATGTGAATGAGTACTGGTACTGTGATGTCTACACAAACTGACAGGCTAATGTCTCTCAATCATCAAAGTATGTACGGTACCAGAATGAAATTGAATGCTTATGGGCAAATGACCGAAAACCACGCACACTAAATCATAAGTGATACCGGCATCTATAATTATACAGTACCGATACTTGATTTTGTCCAATAAAATCCATTGTTGTTTTTACATGGCATCGCTTGATGATACGAATGGCATAAGTAGAAGATTCAGTAGAACTAATTGCGTTACAGCTAGCTGCTCATTCAACCAATATTTTTTCAGCTGTAGCATTACTAAATATAACATAGTTACTTTTCTTTATAACTTTTGTATAATTTAATGTTTTGGTATTTTAGCTTACATGTTTAGTTTTGTGTTAAAATTAAACAAAACAGTAGTCCACTGTCCCCCGCGGATAGCAGTTTTGAAGTCAGCGGTAGGACCAAAAGAATACCGAGTTGCAAATTTAACGCTCAAATTAATTTAGCAGACAAGACTTGACATATCCCAGCATACATCGTGACCAGCAGCTGATCGGCAGGCTCCACCAGCCATAATTCTTTATATTCAGTCTTTCCGTCTTCCCACATGCTCATAAAACTACCCTATAATCAGTGTTATTGAACCCGGCAATTGCGATAAGCCTCACGGAAGTACAGGATGTGTATAGCAAATGCGGTAGCCCTCACAGAAGCAAGACCATGAAAAATTCATCCTTCCAAAATGCCCCAGGGTCTCTCAAAACAAAGGAGAATGTCATTAGGTGAGATAATTCCCCTCTAGTACTTCCTACCACTCCTGAATATGTGTCTCAACCCCCTCCTTCCGCTCCACCTTTTCTCCACCTTTTCCCCCCCTCCTCAATTATTGGCTATTTTTCCTCATATTTTCATAAAAAAAAAATTTCCAAGCGTATTATCGTCAGGCAAGCTGGGAGGGAGGGTTGCGTCATATAGAGACCCTGTAGAACTGCGAGATTACTCCCGGGCCGCTCAGTGTCTTGAGAGACGTTGCAAGGGGAGGGTGTGTCTCTCAGCCTGCCGCCCCAAGATACAACCAGGAGGAGAAAATATAAATATTGCACCACCCAAATGCTCTTTGTCAAGTATATATTCCCTTCGGGGATCACGGCATCCGGCAATAAATAGATAGATAGTCTTTATTGTCTCTATATTATTGTTAAGTCTTTATATTGTCAATGTTAATTAAGTCTCTATATATTGTCTATGTTAAGTATCTATATATTGTCTATGTTAAGTCTCTATATTCTTAGTTTCTTACTGTAGATCCTCTGGAAAAAGGCAAACTAGGCCTGTGTATCCAGCTCAACCCCCCCTGGGGGTTAGGGAATAGAATATGCCCCACGTGCCTTCTGCGTGTCGTAAGAGGCGACTAAAGAGGTTGGGTCGGTGGGCTTGCGACCCCCACCCGGAAAAAATATCTAAGCAAAGAAAAACGAACGAACAGCCTCGGATGCGGACGGAACCAACGTTGACGAACCACGACCGACTAAGGACATGCCTTCGGACATTCTGAGAATGGCTACGTGGAATGTTAGTGGCATGAATGATGGCACAAAAGAGAGAGAGGTTCTGGAAGTGTTAGTAAATGCCAGGCTGGATGTATGTGGAATGACAGAGACCAAATGGAAAGGTTCAGATGTGAGAGAGTGGGAGTGTGGAATGGGTGTGTGTGCTGGAGTGAGTGAAGGAACAGCGAGAGAAGGTGCATGTTTGTTTGTAAGTAGCAAATGGAAGGAATGTGTAAGAGAGTATGGGTCTGTGGGTTCAAGGATTGTGTGGGTGAGAATGAAAGTAGGAATACAAACGTGGGTGATTGTATGCGTGTATGCCCCGACAGAGGATATACTTGAAAGAAAAAAAGAGGAGTTCTGGATGAATGTGGAGGCGTGCCTGGAGAAGTTTGACAAGAACGAAAGAATATTTCTGATTGGGGATATGAATGGTAAGGTGGGTGATAGGAAAGTTGAGGGAGTGGTGGGAGGGTGAGGGGTACCATCAGAGGTGAATGGGAATGGTAGTGCAATTGTGGACGTATGTGTGGGGAGGAGGCTGTGGATAGCCAACACCTTCTTCCGACACAGAATGATCCACAGGTACACGTGGAAACGGATGTTGACAATGAAGGATAAGACAGTGGTGAAACGAAAGTCATTGATTGATTATGTATGTGTGGATGAACGAATGAAGAAATCTGTGATGGATGCTAGGGTGTATAGGGGTATTGGAGGGGGTCTGTCTGATCATTATATAGTGGTAGCTAAGGTTAGGATACAAAAGAAGTGGGTGAGGAGAGCTGGAGGGAGGCAAGAGGAGGGTGAAATGGTGAGGAGGGTGGAGAGGTTGCAGGAGGAGGAAGTCAGGGAGGAGTACAGGAGAGCAGTGGAAAGACGACTAGGTGGGTTCGACCTGGAAGTTATGGAGGAAGTGGAGGAGATGAGCAAGGTGTTTAAGGATGAGATCTGTGCAGCATGTGAGGAGGTGTGTGGAGTGAGGAGAAGAGGGAGGGGAGTGAAAGGTACAGCATGGTGGACAGAAGAGGTAAGAATAGCTGTGGAAGAAAAGAAGAAAGCATATAGAGAGTGGTTGGGTAGTAGAGGGAATGAAGATTCCGAGAGACAGAAACGAGCGAGGTACGTGGAGAGTAAGAGGGTGGTGAAGAGAGTAGTGAAGGAAAGTAAGAGAAGAGTAGATGAGGAATTTGGAAGGAATCTGAGTGTAAAATGGAGGGAGAGTAATAAACTGTTCTGGAAAGAAGTCAAGAAAGTTAGGGAAGGTAGCAAGGGAAACAGTAAGGGTGTGAAAGATAAGAATGGGAGAATGCTAGCCGAGAAGCAAGAGAGAGTCGAAAGATGGAGGGAGTACTTCAGTGAGTTGCTAAATGTAAGGAATGAAGAGCCAGCAAACATAGCTGGATATGGTATGGGAGGGAGAAGAAGAAGTAGTGGAGGAGGAGGTGGGGATCAGGAGGTCAGAAGTGTGGGAAACCATGAAAAGAGTGAAGTTGGGGAAAGCACCAGGAACAGATGGAGTGTGTGGGGAAATGTTGAGGTATGGTGGTGAGATAGTGATAGAATGGGTATGGAAAATGTGCAAACTAGCATGGGAGAAGGGGAGTGCACCCGATGACTGGAAGACTGGCATAATAGTCCCCCTATATAAGGGCAAAGGGGAAAGAGGAGTGTGTGGTAACCACCGAGGAATATGTCTTCTAAGCGTAGTAGGGAAGGTATACAGTAGGGTAGTGATTGAGAGAGTGAGAACGGAGAAATGGATAGGCGACGAGCAGGGAGGTTTTAGGAAGGGAAGAGGATGTGTAGATCAGATTTTTACCCTGAATTGTGTTGTGGAGAAGTATCTGGAGAAGAAACAAAAGGTGTATGTTGCTTTTATGGACTTGGAGAAGGCCTATGACAGAGTGGATAGAGAAGGTTTGTGGAAAGTACTAAGAATATACGGAGTAGAGGGCAAGTTGCTGAAAGCAGTGAAGAGCATGTATGAGGGTGCAAAGGCGGCAGTACGTGTGGAGAGTGAGCAGAGCGAGTTCTTTGACCTGAATGTTGGTTTGAAACAGGGGTGTGTGATGTCCCCGTGGTTGTTCACTGTATATATGGATGGAGTCATGAAAGAAATACTATCAAGAGCAGTGGATGTTGGTGTATCGCTGAAAAGGGAGGGAATTGAGTGGAAGCTACCTATACTGCTGTTTGCGGATGATACAGTTCTGATGAGTGATAATGAATGGGAGTTGCAGGGTCTGGTAAATGAGTTTGGAACAGTGAGCGAAAAACGGAATTTGAAGGTAAATACGGGGAAGAGCAAGGTTATGGTCTTCGAAAAAGTCACAGAGTGTGAGGTGAAGCTGAACGGTCAGGCTATGGAGATCGTCAACTCTTTTAAGTATCTGGGCAGTGTGTTGAGTAAAGATGGGACTATGGATGAAGAAGTGCGGGAGAGGGTACAACAGGGGAAGAGGGTTGTAGGAATGCTAAAAGCAGTAACAAGAAATAGGGTGGTCAGTATGGAAGTGAAGAAGTCCTTGCATGACAGTGTGGTAATCCCGACACTGACTTACGGAAGCGAAGCATGGACGTTGGTTGAGAGACTCAGACCAAGAGTGAGAGCAGTGGAAATGAATTACTTAAGGAGTGCGTGCGGAGTTACATGGAGGGATAGACAGACTAATGAGGAAGTAAGAAGGAGGTGTGGTGTGGATGTAGATGTGCTGGAAAGTGTGAAAAGGAACAACTTGAGATGGTTCGGCCATATGGAACGTATGGAAAGCGAGAGAATGACTAAGAGGGTGTACGAGAGCGAGGTGGAGGGACAGAGAGGGAGAGGTAGACCGAATATGAGGTGGAAGGATGGAGTGAGGAAGTACATGAACGAGGGCGGTGCTGGTTGGGGGGAGGGGCGTCGACTGACTGGGGACAGAGGTGCATGGGGGCGGTTCGTTCGTGGCCACCCCTTCGGGGATCACGGCGTCAGGCGATAGATAGATCCAGCTCAGTACCAGTACTTGCACTGCTGCAGTCATTCATGGTGTTGGCGGCGGCGGTAGCAAACGCAACATTTTTACTATTCTGTATTTTTACTTTATAATCAAACTTCAAATCTTGTCTTCCCCATGCTTTATCAAGATTACTTTCAAACTCCCTTATTGATTCGGAATCGACTACATACTGGGGCAGTGCGTTCCACTCATTTACCACTATCACAAAATGAGTTCTTTGCCTTTTCAAGCCTATTTCTTTCTTTGTAAATTTTCTTAGAGTGTCCTCTCGTTCTTGTTCCCTCTCGCATCAAGAAGATACCTTCACACACATCCTCATCATACTTTCCTGACACTATCTTAACCCCTTCAGACTCATATGATGCAGAGGTTGCCAGATTAGCAATAAGAAATAGAGTTATCTCACTCTTATAATTACCTCTCCAAAATTAGTTTTCTGCCCACAGCTAACTCAAAGACAACTGCAGAGGTTGAAGTAACTAAACTAAAGGTTTCTAAATACCCCTGATGGTAACAAAGGCTTTAAAGTATCCCTAATCGGCTCAAAATCGCATCATATGTCGGAGAGGGTTAAAAGTCTCTATCATATCCCCTCTCTTTCTCCTATATGCCAGTGTCGGAAGCCCCAGTGTCCTCAACCTCTGCTCATAGCCCGCGTTCTTCAACGTTGGTACTAGCTTGCTAGCTCTCCTCTGCTTCTATATCCTTTACCATATATGGAGCCCACACCTGGTTCGCATAATCCAGGTGCGGCCTAACCAGCGCTGTATAGAGATTCCTGAAGATTTCTTCATCAAGTGACACAAATGTCCTCCTTATCAGCCCTACAATTCTATTGGCTTTGTTTATCTTTTCCGCTAAATGTTCTGAGAAATTTAACTTATTGTCTATCACTACTCCTATATCCTTTTCTGCATTCACTTCCTCCATCGCTTCATACATACTGTATCCTACCTTGTCTATCTTGCTTGTCCCAATCCGCATGTACTTGCATTTTTTTGGATGAAAAGGCATTAACCAATGCTCAGACCATCCCTTCATGCCCTCCACATCTCCTTGAAGCAAACCCACATCTTCCTTACTCCTCACTTTTCTATACAGCTTAGTGTCATCCGCATACAGGTATACCTCACTTCCATTAGTTATAACTTCAGGTAAGTCGTTGATAAATATAACGAACAGTAGTGGTCCCAACACAGATCCCTGAGGTACCCCACTTGTCAATGTTAAGTCTCTATATTGTCAATGTTAAGTCTCTATATGGTCAATGTTAAGTCTCTATATTGTCAATGTTAAGTCTCTATATTGTCAATGTTAAGTCTCTATATGGTCAATGTTAAGTCTCTATATATTGTCTATGTTAAGTCTATATTGTCAATGTTAAGTCTCTATATATTGTCAATGTTAAGTCTCTATATGGTCAATGTTAAAGCTCTCTATATTGTATGGTGTCTTTATATTGTCAATGTTATTTTAAGTCTCTCTTTAATGTAAATTTTAAATATCTTTATTAATAATGTTAAGTGTCTATATTGTCAATGTTAAGTCTCTATATTGTGTATGTTAAGTCTCTATATTGTTTTTTATATCTTGTCAATGTCAAGTCAACCTATATTGTCTATGTTAAATATCTCTATATTGTCAATGCTAAATCTAAATAGATTGTCTATGCCAAATCTCTATGTTGGGTTTCTCTCTCTCCGAGATATTCCATCTTCTTTATAACTATTAATTGATTGCACCCACCCATCGAATCTGACTGGTAAAATGTGGATGGTAATATCCTTACAATTTAATACCGGTATTTCAACTTCCATTTCTGAGTAATTTGTATTGTATTTGGCCCCTAGACTAAAATTCACGCATCCCCTGTCCATCTTAATTATATATATATATATATATATATATATATATATATATATATATATATATATATATATATATATATATATATATATATAACAGTGGTCCTCCAAGATATATTTGTACATTTTTCGATAGTCAATATTGGCCAGTTTCTTCCAAGCTAAGTTGTAGGCACACTCTCGCTCGCCCAGAAAAACAAAAATAAAATAACCTGCATGTAGCTTACATTCATTAACATACGCCCAAAGTTAAGCCTCATGTATTGCATGCTGGAGATATGTACTCTACTGAAAACTGCATTCTTTACTTAGGTTATTTGTTATAAACAAGATCATCATATGACAATAAACAATCCTCAACGAGCACCTAAATTGGGCGATCTAAATACTGTATATTCAACTATCATTATAATACTTCGTTCAGGGTTCAGGTGAAACAGACATCTAGGAATTTAGCTCTATGATTCAAGGTCATTCTCAAGCTAAAAAATCGCTTAGTGGCAGCAAGAATAAAATTTTGCTTTGATCCCATGGATCTAGGTTCCCAATGGGATCTAGGTTCAAATAAAAATGTAGGATTAGAGAGAGGAATATGACTAAGAGAGAGAGATACAAGAGAGAGAGCGAGAGAAGAGAGAGAGAGAGAGGAGAGAGGAGAGAGAGAGAGAGAGAGAGAGAGAGAGAGAGAGAGAGAGAGAGAGAGAGAGAGAGAGAGAGAGAGAGAGAGAGAGAGAGTCATTCTCCCAAACCATGACATAATCGTGTCAACTAAGTAATAACTTTAAAATTGTTCCCAACAGGTGAACAAACGACCTTCTCTTTGTTTCACCACTCAAAATGATGGAATGCAAAATAACAGGTTAAGGTATATTTTAAATCAAATTAATGTGGGGTAGGCTACGAATCCACATGTCTTAGTTCTAAATAATGACATAATACAATAATGACAATAAACATAAACAATTCATTCTAGTTATTTCCTTACTGCTGTTAGCCATTCATATACTGAAAACAAATATATCGGTATGAGCAGGGTTACTATAGATATAGTAGTCTGGTTTTTATTAGTTGAGGGTAAATTGCCATGTCCCTATTTCCATGACTCCGCAATTACCACGATTTTGTTGGGAAATATCTTGTAAATAATGAAAACCTGACCTTAATATGATGCCAAGACGCAATATTTTCACTTTTCTCCATTAAGTATAGAGAAATGATTTGCCAAGGGTTGGGACAGTGTCTGCTTTTTTGGCCTTATATTTATTCATATATTTTTTAGTTTTCTCGCTAGACATCCCTCAAACTTAGAAAAACATCCGCTAGAAACCCCCCCCTCCCCCCCCCCCCTTGCAGGGTCATCTGCAAACTTGCCGATTTGCTAATTATTCCTACATCAAGGTCGTTAATATAAATGATGAACAGCAGAGGGTCCTTGTGGGACTCCACTATTAACCCGTCCAGCCCCGGCTAGTTTTGAAATGTTTGTTCACCAGAACCCGGCCGGTTTTCAATTTTTTTTTTTATTCCAGAAACAATAGCGAATGGGTTAGGAATGAAGGAAAAACCACGAAAAACCGCTCAAAAAGCTTAAAGAATGGTCCTACAGAGCCCCCGAAAACGTATTTTACAAGAGTAAAAAATTGAAGGCAATTACCCCAAAAAACCAGGTTATTGCGCGCTCACGCGCACGCACGTGGATTTTGAGTTTTCAACCATCGGCACGGTTGCGTGGGATACGTACACAGTTCCCATACAAATCTGAGCCCTCTTGAGTGGCTACACCTGAGGTTACGGTCGGCGCAATTAGGGTGACGCGCCAGGCGCGTCTCTGGGGCTGTGCGTTACATACATCGCCGACGCGTCAGGCGCATCGCTGGGGCTGTACGGGTTAAGGGAGCCCACCTCGCTCTTTTCTCTTTCTCTCCCTCTCTCTTTGGCTTGTATCCATTCGGCCTCATTCAGCCTACTGTTTTAAGACGTTTACCCCATCCAGATGTCAATATTTTCCTGGCGAGCGGTAGCGAGCCAGCATATATATATTTTTGCTTTGATAGCAAGCTAAACTTGTACATTTTTTGATAGAAAAATGTCTCCGGCGAAGCCTGATTTCTCCATACAATGCTGGCTCGCTATCGCTTATCAGGAAGAAATCGACACCTGGATGGGGATAAAAGTCTTAAAACAGTAGGCTGAATGGGGCCTAATGGATACAAGCCAGGGAAAGAGAGAAAAGGAGATAAAGATAAAAACAAAACAAAAACGGTGACCCCCCCTTAACTACACCCCAGTCTGACTGTATACCATTTATGCTAACTCTGCCTCCTACCAACTAACCATGACCTAATATTTTAGGGAGATATTTTTGTTTTCATTTATTTACCTTTAAAATTATTATTATTATGTTTTATTATTTTCGTCCCTATACCTCCATATCAAGCTAAAAAATAAAAAATACCCCCAAGACCACCCCCCTTCGTGATAAATTTGTGCATTGTTCGGCAGAAAATATAATCCTCCTAAATTGAAGGCTCGCTATCGCTTGTCAGAATAAAATTGACACCGAATTGGCACAAAAGGTCTTAACAGTGACAAAGAAATGGGGCGAAAGGTCTTACCCCCTTCTGTACCAGCGACGTCCTTTAAAGTTTCTTCTACATATATTTAGACTATTTTGTTCAGCCTAAGAAGGATCTTTGGTAGCAAAAAGGGTTACCCGGTAATTAAGATGAGCTGTAGCATTATAATTGGTACACGTCTTTCCTAAGCTGAATGATATAGTCTAATAGTTGACAGAGTATAATGACAAAAATATTCCCGGTACTGAATGGGTTAATATCGCCAAACTAATGGGGCGAACGTCTTCCAATCTCAACCTTAATGGGGCTAAACATGAGGGACAAGAAGTCCAGATGAAAACAAAATAAAATAAATAATAATAATAATAACAATAAAAATAATAATAATAAAACAACCCCTTCTTCACCGGCGATGTCTTTTTATCTTTATGTTGGCTACTATTAGACGATTGTATTCAGTTTGAAATGGGCCTGGGCCTACAGCAATTAACACGCTTCGAACTATCTCATTAACCCTTTTTACTGTCGCAGAACCTTTTTAAACTGCACAAACTCATCTAAATACAGCTAGAATCAAATAAAAAAAGACGTCGCCGGTACAGAAGAGGTTAACCTTTTCACTACCGGGTATTCTATGTTGTTTTATTTCGGCTATGTTTAGACGATTTTATGCAGCTTAGGAAGGATCTGTGGTAGTTAGAGGGGTACATTGGGATCGTCTGTAGCCTTTCAATTGATGCACGACCCACCTAAGCTGAATACAAACGTCTAATAATTGCTGGAATATAATACAAAGGTCGTTAGCCCCTTCAGCACCATGACGTAATTTTCATAATATTCTGGTTGCCATTAGACGATTTTCTTTAGTTTGTAATCTACCTCTATGACTCAAATTGGTAAATACGATCACAATTAATCCTCTGTAAAACATAGGTACGACTTAAACGGCATAAAATCGTCTTTAACTTTAGCCAGAATTAAAGGTAAAAAGACGTCATGGTACTCAAAGGGTTAATTAAAAGGGGTTAACAAGCGAGAACCCAACATTTACAGTGAAGGGTTATCTCTCTACTATACCGGTACCGTAAACGAAATCTGCTGCTGTTTTAAGGGGGCCCACCTCGCTTTTGTTCTCTTTCTCTCCCTCTCTCTGTGGCTTGTATCCATTCGGCCCCATTCAGCCTACTGTTTAAAGACGTTTACCCCCATCCAGGTGTAAATATTTTCCTGGCGAGCGGTAGCGAGCCACCATATATATATTTTTGTTTTGACAGCAAGCTAAATTTTTACATTTTTCGATAGAAAAATGTCTCCGGCGATGCCAGATTTCTCCATACAACGCTGGCTCGCTATCGCTCGCCAGGAAGAAATCTATAAGGTACCTGGATGGGGGGATAAAGGTCTCCATTAACCCTTAAATTACCACATATACCGATACCTACTTCCTAAACTAGATAACTCGTCTAATGAGAGCCATTATATATTGGAAATGTCACCGTATTGAAAGGCTTTATAAAACATAAATGTTGTGTTCCTTATTTTCTCCTTCAAGTTAAAATATATACCGATACCGGTAAATCTGTCAACATAAAGTTTCTATACGAACAGTGCATACCGATATACGGTACTATTATAACGATTGCACGATATTACTCTGCTCAAGGTGGAGTCACAAACGCTATTCTAGGCAATTCTTTTCCGACATCTTCTAAATTAAACGTTTATACAAATTCAATAACCTAAAATAATCTACCGTCAGTCTAGTTAAACCCCTTGAGGATAATAACACACTTTAAGTTTATTGTGGCTATCATTAGACGACTTTATTAAGCTTACGAAAGATCTGTGGGAGATAGACGTATGAGTTGGTTTAAGACTCCTTAGATTCCGATCTACATATAAACGTCTAATGCTAACCATAATATAATTAAGAGAAGTGTGATCGACTCCTGAAGGGGTTAACGATACCAATGCACAGAACCCCAGTATGTTGCAAGAGGATGGTTGCCGATCGAATATTGCCGGAAGAAGGACCGGTGTACCTCCGTCTTAAAGAATACCACTCCATACAAAATGCATAGGGCCAACCCATATGGCAGACATGGACCAGCGGATTCTTAAAGAATTGCGCAAGCCTAAGCTCTCCAGAAAACTATGTATTCTTCATACTCGTATTCATAGGTATGTTATATTAGGCTACTATGTAGACTTTATTACAGTATAAATCTTAGGTAATTTTACGGAGTTTCTTCCAGATGAACACTTCAACTTTACAACAATGGATACAAAATGTATGGTGAGTATTGCAGAAGCTTCAGTGAGACGTTCTCAATGACGATGAATTATGTGCACAAAGGCTGGATTCCCTTATATTATCCAGAGCCCCTTTCTTTTTCACTATCACGATGGTGCGTCACGTTTCTCTGTATGGGCGATATGAGTGTGTATGTCAGCGAGGTCCCATTGTCGGGGGGCGTAGACCCTTGGAGAGACCACCCCACAGCTACTATAGAAACCCCACACAAGGTCCCACGATCACCCCCACGTAAATCCCACTGCCCTCAAGCCCCACAACATGGTAAATCCTGGGAAATATCAAGGCTTTGTATACCAGTGAGGGGTGAGCCGCGCGAGCCACTGTTTCCGAGTCAAACATCTAGTCACGCAGGGCCCTAAGGATCCAACCCTACTGCGCCTGCGTTAATATCTAGGATACAACACTCATTCAAGTTTAGTCAAGGTTCATATAGGGAATTCCCCCACACTCACGGAAATTAATGGTCAGACCCATGTGCCTCAAGCCTATGGTAATTATAAGTGCTATAAACTAATCAATCTTGAATGACATACGATATTGACAAGCAAGGAAGACCATGAATATAAGGGGAGTAGGCCTACAGTAGTATAACTACATTTAATAAAAAAATATAGACGGATAATTATATTGCAAATAACTAGAGAATATAATGATCAAGAGTGCGAAAAATGTGCACGGTATGTGAAGAGGGTTGGGGGAAGTGCGCAGAGTTTCCCTACAGTGGTTGGTTGGGGCGGGGCACTGGCTGATCAATAGTGGCGGTGGCTGTGGCTGCTGCAACTCTCTCACCTCACTATACACTCACACACACACTCTCTCTCTCCTTACTACACTAACTATTTTACTCACTCTCACTTTCTCTCAGCTTACTACACACACAATCTCACCTGACTACTCATTCTCTACTTACTCTCACCTCACTACATTCACTATCATATCCTGTGCTCACTACACTAACTTTCAAGCTCTCGTTCTCTTCACTACACTCACTCTTTCTAACCAAGTTATCCACTCTCTTACTGTCCTTGATAAGCTTACACTCGCATTCCAATTAGTCTCACATTAGTTCACTTCAATGCTCTCTCTCTCTCTCGCTCTCATTAACAGCACTCTCCCTCTCTCACTTCAAAAACACTCACTCTCTCACACACGCCACTCACTCTCACAACAGTAACACATTACCCCCTCAACAATCACGTTCAAATCAATCTGAATGAGCCACAAGAGATATAACAACATATACAAAGAGAAAGGCCGATACAAAAACACCAAGAGAAGCCAGGACTGGAGGAATTTGTATGCAGGAGGGTGTAATAATTCATGCAGGGCGTAAAGTGGAATGAAGAACTCAGTGTAGAAGCACTCAGTAATATTAATTCAGTAGATATCCCCAACTAAGTGAATTGTAAACAATCATTCAAAGATAGAGTTTGACTCCCAAAGGATCAAACAGGTCAACTACAAGTCTGCAGACATAGAGATGGCTAAATCATTTAAATAACTATTTAGTATTATTAGTATTTAGGTTAACAAGGCAAACTAATAGGCAGTTTAGAAAGAAAGTTTTCAACAACTTTTAGTTATAACTCAGATTTTGCGAAAAATGCATGGTATAGTAACACCGTACTTCTCATAAATCTTCAATAAATAATTGGAATTGGAGCTCACAATTTGAAGGTTGGAAACTTGCACGCCAATATGAACCCTATTTATAAGAAAATGGGTAATTATTATTGGCATATTAGTTGACATCTGTCATGGAAAAATTGATAGATTAAGCACTCGTGGATAATATACAGTAGTTGACTACCTGGATATACATATCTTCATTGCAGATTCCAAACATGAGCCAGTCCAGTCTGAATGGTCAGCGAGGTCTGTCATGCCAAACCTCTCTCCCTGGCCCCCCATGCGGGCCACAGAGAATCTCACCTGCAGAAAATTCCATATACAGTAGTTACTAAAGCCAAAGGGAAGCGAGTTAGTGTTGATTTATGTCGCCGTGGAACCGATCCAAGTATTATGTGAAAATGCGAGAATAAATATATCCAAAAGTGGTTCCTCAGGTATATTTATCCGGATGCTGTCGTATATACTGGTACCTTACGAAGGACAAATCTCAGTTCCTTAAATGCACAATCATTGTGGCATACAAGAATCAGGTTGACGAACCGAGACATGAAAACTCCACACTAAATGAGAAGGTAAACACTCTAAACAGCAAGATCAGCACTTAATACCAATCTGATTCGCGTGGAAAAACAAATAGGGGATTCCAGGTGATAATATGTCAAAAAAGCAAGGAGAAACAGACACAGAGTATCCCTGCAGAAAATATATATGCTGTTCTTGCTGATGTCAACGAAAATGGTAAACACGTAACTGTTCATGAGAATAGAACATCTAAAGGCAGAGAAGCGATCCCGAAATCAAGCAATGCAAAAACAAAACAATCGAAGCCACACAAGCAGGTAGTCAGTAAGAAGTCGTTAATCGTAGTGAACAGTGATAGCATTCTCCGTGGTCAAGGAGTATAATTTGCCATGGAAAACAAAAAACAATATTAACATAAAATATATCCGTACATGCAATTCCTGAAGGTTAACTTGAGCATTATCACCACACCGACAGTATCTTGTGTAGTAGTAAATAGGGGCTACAATAACTGCTTTCATGAAGGCCTGGTATAAAGGACACACTAGTCAAGTACAAAACAATGATCAGGGAGTTGACACACCCCCCAAAAAAACAAAAAAAAAACAAAAACGTGCCAAACTAATTATTACAAGGTTAAAAACGAAATCATACAATAGTAGTCGAGCACTGGAAGTAAAATTTCAGTAAAAGAAATGTGCGACTGAGAAAATGTACACTTTGTAGATAATTGGAGATAATTTGAATGGAAATCGTCCCTGTACAAAGGAGACGGTATTCATATATCTGAAGGAAGTGTGAGGTACAGTATATTATATACCCTATGTGGTATTTTAAGCACAGCCATATACAAAGTTCACGAATGCCCTGCTAAGCCGGATAAAAATATAGGGCCTAGTCATAGCCAAGGTTTATATCTATGGACCTTGGTCATAGCCATATATCTGGAAGACGATTGACTTCAACCCCTCCCTCCTCTGGTGATGGGCTGGTCTATCAGAGTGAGAGTTGAGCGTTCTCTGCCATACGGTCCATACCCATAGCTTACTCTGACTGTTCCTTTTACTCAAATATTTTCTGGATCTCAAGTGACGGCGTCTCTTCCGTGGATTGACCTCCCTACTGCCAACCTATAGGTTGGCAGATTGGGAGCCAAAGCGTCACATTTTTCCTTTGCCCCTCAACTTTCCCTTCATAATTACTGAGGGGCACAGGGCCTTGGGTGGGGCTTTGGTTTCCCGGGCGTTTCCGCACCCTACTCTGTTTCCAGCCTTGGAGTGGCTTCGGTCAACCGGGCTTTATTAGTGGTAAGCAGGGAGGGTTTTGTGGGGGCGCTCGTTTATGGCCTTGGCCTTGCTCGGGACCTTAGGGCTGTTCGGCCAGACAGCCTGGGGAACAGCAACAACAACCCCTCCCTACTCCTAAACCCATTCACAATATTCCCCCCGTCCCCTCAATTACTTCAATTACTCACCCAGTGAAAACGTAGACCGTAAAGGAATTAAATTTATCTTTAATAATTAAACAAAATATAATTATAAATACCAAGACGTCACATCTAATAATATGAATACATAATGCCACCTTGCTATGGCTATTGGTTCAACAGGTGAATGGGAAGGGGGGGGGGGGGGGTATTATATATAATTGAGTACGTACGAACTTCATCACTTAAATACATTGACTATTATAGCTGCTGATACATGATTTGTTAATAAGGATCTTCCCTTCCCCCGTTCCCCTCCCTCTCCTTTCTCCTTTTCTCCCCCTTTCACTTCCTCTCCCCTTTACGGTCCTCCTCCCTACCACTTCCCATCCCTCTCCTTTCTTTTTCTTTACCCTTCCCTTTCACTTCCTTTCCCCTTCCCTTTCACTACCCCTCCCGCTCCTTTCTCATTCCCATTCCCTTCCTTCTCCTTCCTTTCCCCTCCCTTCCCCCCTCACAGAATACAACAGAATGTTGCCTAATGATATAGAGTGTAAAATAATGCCATATGATTGTATCTGATTACATCAGAATACAACCGACCACCATATGAGTGTCTGCCTTCGGGGCCATATTTTCGAACATGCTCTGAAATATGGCTGCCAACCAGAGTGTTACAGATTATTTCCTAGTGTCTAAGACCTTTGTACGAGTGTTTACTACTCCTCAAGATTGTGTTGACTAGTGTCTACTCGCCAACAATCGCCGGGTCACTCTTTCAATGTGCAAAGCCCCCTTAAGGAAGCCATACTGAAAATAGATTATGAAACAAATTGCCCTTTGTTTATAAATGTACATTGCTAGTAATAAACTCATTCAATATATATAGAGAAAGGAAAATCTATATCAATATTCCCAACTATTATTCATGCCCTTGATATACCTTTGATGTTTACAGTGTGTATCGAAGGTTTAATAAACGCTTGAGTCAATCCCCAAAAAGGGAAGTCACAATGTTAGATACAGTCTTAGTCAAGTTTCCTGCTACACCCACCCAATTTATCCACTGGACAATAGACGAATACGTGTACACAGTATACTTATTATGGGTATGAGAAAGGAAATTAATGTCCATAATAATATACCCGGTATATTAGTAGTAATAAACCTATCTAATAATATGGATAGACAGGTAAATCATAATGAATATATCCAATTATTATATATATATACCTTATCATACTCTTAATTTTTTCAGTGAACAACTTTCTTAGGGGAAAAAAAGGACTCAACCTCTTGAGCACAGTCGCGGTTATTAAGGGGGCCTACCTTGCTTTTTTCTATTTCTCACCCTCTCTTTGGCTTGTGTCCATTCGGCCCCATTCAGCCTACTGTTTTAAGACGTTTAACCCCATCCAGGTGTCAATATTTTCCTGGCGAGCGGTAGCGAGCCAGCATATATATATTTTTTTTTGACAGGAAGCTAAAGTTGTACATTTTTCGATAGACAAATTTCTCCGGCGAAGCCGGATTTCTCCATACAATGCTGGCTCGCTATCGCTCGCCAGGAAGAAATCGACACCTGGATGGGGATAAACGTCTTAACCCTTGTCTAGCGGGGGGTTTTGGGCTTATTTGGGCATATTCAGGCCCTCCTGCATGATAAATCAAGTATCTGCATGAAAAAAAAAATTTTTAGCAAAAAAATAGGTGCTAAAAGCTTCAAAATGAGACCAGAACGAGCTACGTAGCACTCATGGTTCTCATACAGTGATACCAGTAACATGGGAGTTTAGCGTATAGCGGCATATTTTTCCCAGCTATGCTCACTACTGGCTACACTGCCGGCCTCTCGAGAACACAGGGAACATGAGTTAATGGGCGGCGGTAAGCCCTGGGAGTCGGCTGTTTGGCCCGCTGCGTTCCCGGCTATTTGCACTCGATTTTAACCCTTTAAAAGCCTTAATAATGCTCCTAACTTGCTGCAAATTGGAACCGGACTTAAGTCCGACCCCGATCTTTAAGGGTTAAAACAGTTGGCTGAATGGGGCCAGATGAATACAAGCCAGAGAAAATGAGAGAATGAAAACAAAAATGCAGGTGACCCCCCTTAATGCTGTCTCGGGTTGAATTGAAACGTCTAATTAATTATTTACCTGCTACTGTATTTACAAAGGACTGGAGTTCTCGAAAAGGGTCGCCAGTCCTGACGGTATTCTTGACTTACAGTGTGCTGGCTTCATAAATCCAGAAGGGTTAATAGCCTCAGAAGTCCTATTTTATTAACCAAATAATACTGGTACTAGAATTTTGGATGTTCCTTAACCCGGGAACTGCAGGGAGACTCTTAAGAGTTCCCCCGGCGGACTGCGGGAAGACTCTTAACCTCTGAAGTGTGCATGGGGGGTATGAGACACCACACTCCTGTGCTGACGTATTTGAGCTGTTCCCATCACTAACATCGTTATTTTACCATAAATAGCATTAATACTTATCCATATGCGCCTATTATAGGTTGATTATAAAGGTATTAACCTGTTACAACAATAAAACAAGTGGAAACAGCGTTTGGATGGTCAAAATCGGCGATACAGGCCGGGAGTTACATAATGTATGGCTGAGGCAACCTCACTTCCCACCACTTTTCTCCACGTCTGGAGAGAGACTGTCGATCGATACTCTCTCTCTCTCTCTTGCACTCGCTTGCTAACAGTGATGACAATGCCCTGCTTGCAACTCGCTAATCTTAGCACGAAAATATACCACAGAATAAGGGAATTAAAATGTAAAACTTGCAAACTAAACAAACCAAAATTGGGACAAGGACAATATAAAGTCAAATTAAATTATCAAAATCGCTATGTGGAAACAACGCTTACTAAAATGAAAATTATTAAATAAAAGAACACAATCCACCACATAGGGTGTACATTACTACATGAGCAAGTTAATCTGTTTCCCAAGCAAACTAATCGCACATATAACAACGCACTATCGTCACGTTAAAGGAATTAGTCAAGTTTGGGAAGTCCGGGACGTTCTGGTAAATTTTTACTAAACTCTGCATGAATAAAGAAACTACATATTAAATGTCAAAATATTATTTAAAATCAAATTTGCAACATGACAAGACATTAACAATAGTACAAAATACAAATATTGATAAGATATCTATACTATTACAAAATAATATTTAAAATACAGTACAGCACTCACTAACGATAGTGCTATCGGGTAGGTACAGTTAAAATGCCCCAGAACAAGAAGCTCACCACAGAAGCCACGAGCGAACACCACACAGAAACACCCGAAAGAAAGGTCCACAGAACGAAAGGACCAGCTGACCGAGCCAGCCATTTCAGACAGGCCCAAGCCCGCAGGGCTAAGCAGCTCCAGGCCGCACCTACCTACCTTTTCTAAACTGACCATTTTCCACACCTCACGTACACTACCCCCTCGTGTCCTACACTCCTAACTACAAAGATGATGAACAGGAATATACATTCATATTAAAAACACCCATGCCCTGTCCCTATGTTGAGCCAATGCCAACACATCAGACAGCCATAATTATATCTATGTATGTTCTTACATCCGAGAAGTAGATGTTATATATCTTAGAAGTTAAAACACCCACGCCTGTCCCTAGACCTCGTATATCATTTCCCATGACGAGTATAGATATATGTAACCCGTGCTCAGTCGCCCCCTTGCATTGTTCCTCTAGTAACTAAGTGTCTCTATAATATTAACTGCCACCAGTATTGATACGACATAGCGGCACTGTCCTTGTGTCGTATTGTGCCAAGTACAGATCAACCAGGTTTCATCATCTTATTAGGACGACAACTATAATGTCGTCGTTCATCGATGTATGCAATCCTTAGTTTAAGTATTAATATTAACATTCCCTAACATCTTGTCTTGCCAGACTAAGCTTTCTGAAGACCCATCGCCCCATAAATCTATGTATTCAATCCTTAGGTTAAGTATCTTTATCCGCCATTGTGTTCACCTTTTTCCATTTACTTTTCCACAATTGTCATACGTCTTCCACTTGCCTCCTTCGTATCCACAGTCCACACTACGCCAATTTGCTTCGTGTCATACACCTCTTACCCCAACCAGAGATTGTATAGATAACCTTGTTACCAGTATCTGTCATAAGTACCTCGAAAACAATAACTAAGTACCCCTACGAACTGCCGCTTTGTTTGGTATACATATTTCATAGAAAACGCAGTTCCCAGGGCCAACTAATAGTATCCATAACCCCTCGGACTGACCACATAATTCTATCTTTTCCAGACTCATATACCACCCCATAGTTGCATTCCCCGGTAGCATTTGGCTAACGTACTTCCACTGCCTTTTCAAACTCCAATATCAACTGCAGCCTAATGCCACCCCCACGCCCAGAGACCTTAGGGCAAATTCCCCTATAGCCCCCCTGAACTCCTCCCCTCTCATTATAAGACCCCGCGCTTCTCTACTCTTGTCCGACCTAGCCTCTCTCTCATACCTCTAGAAGATCCTTGAATTTCCCGTTGCTAACGCTCTCCAACCTTTTATATATACTCCTATCCAGCCTACCTTCACTTAGTAGGCCAGAACAACATTAGAACTTTACTAACCCCTTGCATGCCATCTATTCTCTTACAACCCATTCACAACCCTGCACCCAATGGTCGTCGGTGCGAGGCTAGCCGCCTCCCCAGTAACTAACTTCTATTTGCCATACTTCCAGATAAATGTGGCAGAGTTAGCAACCCAGTCTCCACCACATCCAGCAAACCCTACAATTAACAACCAGCCGAGTAAAACCAGCTAGCCAAGGCACCTTCGGTTTTGGTATTAAGGACACCCACATCTGTCTCATACACAGAGGGTTATTACAAACACTGGTGATATGGCAAGCCCCTAGCCACAGCCGCCGGACGACTATCACAGAGAGAGGGCGCCCAGCTCCCCCTTTTTGCCCACCCGAGGAGGGAGACCCCCACCCCCGCGGAGGTATACCTGGCCCCTGTTTTGACTTCTGAGTCATTGCCAGGTAGCACAGGAATTCTTCCTATCAATGAACTAACTATGCATGACTAACACCTTTACTAACCTCTATTAACTCACAATAAACCATTTACCTTTCTTGCATACTCTGATCACTAAATTAGCACCTCAGCTATACCATAGAATGAAGATTGAACAATCTAAGAGAGACGCTCCTATCACAGCTGTCCCCATCCTCCTCGCAAAGTAGATCCAGTCTCTCTCCCCTAAATACTTCCAGTATAGCCAAAATAGTACCTCTTACTAAGGCTCAGTTATATTAAAATATAAAGGCTTCCTATAGCCATGTGCCACAACAGTAAATACCATCTTACCTAGTCCCCATATCTATTGAGAGCTCAAATAAGTCCATAAGACTCAAGATCCCTACTGTCTACAGGGTCCAGAACCGAGCCTATAAATCTAGCTCCCGCCCCCAGTCAAATCAATTGAAAGCTAGACACCAACCAGTGGTCACTACCCTGCAGTTAACCTCTAGCTCTGCCCTTGTGTTGTTCCGGAGTTGAGAGATTCCAGATCCGGCAGACTCCGTGGCAGAGAAGACTAATAGAAGCATCTGTCCATGTACAAGTCCTAACGTGCACCTTATAACCTTCACACAAATTCGTGGGTATATAAGTGTGTAGCCAGCAACGATCGTCAAGAGATCCGACTTGAGAACTTCCTACATTTTGGACCACCTGGACGGCCGAGGAACCAGTCGTTAGCCCCCAACATCACCGGAAGCAAGATAACCAGGACCAGATCTACAAATACTATTCAAGATTCATGTTGCTAGTACTAAGTGTTATAGTACTAGTTTGACACTCACTTATTAACTTTCTATAAAGTGGCTAGAACCTTGCCCAGTGTAACTCATATTTAACCATTCCATTTGGGACGTACTAAGCGTATCAGTGCTCATTAATTAACAGGCGACATTGACTCTCGTAATTACCTTATTCAGATAATAAAACTCTAGTGATATCTAACGTTCGCCCACTGATTTGTGTTCTACGTATTTCTGCCATAAGAATATAAAACTTAGATCAGTACCCCCATGAGGTTACTAGAGATTCCGTGTTCTACAATATACGCGTGTCTAATCCTAACTGTGAGCTGCTACTTGGGCACGCGACCAGCCAGTAAGAGATCAAATCAGTGAAATTGAATTACATGAATATATTGAGGTCTTCCAGTAAAATAAAACTTGCTAATTAAACCCGTGATCAGAAGAATATACCTGAACGTTGGAAGTGGGAGACTAGGCTCCATCCAGATCCGCTAATGCTAGCAGTTCCTTTCTATTATTTGTTTTGTGCGAGAATTACTATCTTTCCATGCTCTTTATTTACTTACTTAAATAAACGTGAACTTGTGTCGTGTTACCGTGTGTTTATTTTGTGTTCTCTATTCCTCATACCTTGTATTGTGCATGCAGCCTTATATACCCAGTCATTTAGAACTCACATTACCCAAGTTAAACCTGTAGAAAAACAGGGCATAACAGTAGTCCCTCGAATTTTGCGTCTTTCAAATTTGCGAAATTTCGATTTTGCGAACGGGACCCAAGATTTGACCTTTTTTGCGGAACTTGATATGTGCGATATTACTTGAGTTTTGCGGGTGGCGCCAAATGATACGGTTTCCACACTAGTTTTCGGGGGGGGAGGGGTAGCAGGGTCGTGACGTCGGACTGCCCGGCGGCCCATTGTTTATGGTGGGTTCACACATTCACGTATATTGCTCCCGTCAGCTCCCGTCTGTTGTAAACGAAGGTATATTGGTAGTTGGCAACCGATTACGTAAAACGTAATGGCATAATACGCAAAACTTTAATGAAATTACGGCCAGTCGGGGGGGTACTCTCGCATGGCGCGAGTAGAAACGAGTAGCCCACGTGGGTCGGGAATGTTGTGGGTGCGGCCAAGGCCGCGCGGTTGCTGATTCGAGTCGAATCAGGAACGTGGCTCGCCCTCACGTATGTCAAAAGACGGGGAAACTTACGACCGACCAGGCCACCACGGTCGTCTGACCAGAGCATCCTCGTCGGACGTAGCAGCTACCACGTGAGACGAGAGCTGCTCTCGTCAAATCGTAGAAAGTTCCAGTCGAACATGGAAGTATACGTTAGTTAGGCCGCATCTGGCAGAACCGCCGCACTGCGGGTTGGCGGGAAGACGCGGCATCGTTGTACGAGGGGACAACGGGACCAGCGAGGGACCCTCCAGTCACACCTCTCACCACACCGGAGCAGCAACCAACAAGCCAACCCTGCCACCCTCTGCACCCTTCCGAAAACAAATCGTAGCAGCGAAACGACTGCACCTATGGCTTTCATATTTTTACCACATGTACCTTACCCTTTAGGCTACCCACCACAAAAATCCCAAATCCCTCCTCCCACCCACTCGCTGACTGTCGGTCCCGTCAGAAGGAAAAAAAAGGAAAATCTGTGGCGGCGAAACGACTGCACCAATCGGTTCCATATTTGTGTGACAAGTCTCTTACCCTTCTGCCTTCCCCCCACCACACCCCAACCTCCTCCCACCACCCACTTCTAGCGTATCCATACGAAGAAAAGGAAAAAAAAGGAAAATCTGTGGCGGCGAAACGACTGCACCAATCGGTTCCATATTTGTGTGACAAGTCTCTTACCCTTCTGCCTTCCCCCCACCACACCCCCAACCTCCTCCCACCACCCACTTCTAGCGTATCCGTACGAAGGAAAGGAAAAAAAGGAAAATCCGTGGTGGCGAAACTACCTCACCAATCGGCTTCATATGTGTAACACAAGTCAATTACCCTTCTACCTTCCCCCAACCAACCCCAAAACCACCCTCCCACCCATACATTCCGATACCATAAAAGTCTCTGTAGTCTATAGTGTCTTTTCAGCTACTTTCGGGACCATCGGGGACCTGATTTCTGGGGAGGGGAGTGTTTTTTTTTACCATTTCTCTCCCAACTTAATAGATTTAGCCAAAAAAAAAAAAAAAAATATGGCACTGGCAGAAGCACACCGTCAAAATTGGCTGGCACTCAGCGGGTTACTCCTCCAGGATGAATTCCTCGATGTTACTCCTCCAGGATGAATTCCTCGATGTTGTTCATGGTGCCGATGAAGGACTGGGAATGGGAATGGTGTGGCCATTCCTGCCCTTTTGTAGTTCCCAGATTCCAACCCAGACCTACGTGGTTGACAAAGACTGTCTTTGTCTGTGTTTGGTCAGACGGGGTGTGCCTACGATTGGCCAGAACCGGTCCAGGTACGACCTAACAAATCCCAAGACATGCGGCCTCATCTACGCCGGTCTTGAGGGGGCGTGGCATGGGCTTGGCCTGTGTTCCCGCAAATCGTGCAGCACATGAGGTCGAACTGGGCTATGCTTACGCACGTCGCAAACACGTACGTAGTTCAATACGACTCCATTACGTCTGACGTAACACTGGCCCCGTTACGCTAAGTCTGTCGGGAAGTGCAATAGACGTGGAAGAACGGGCGTTCAACGGCAGAAACTACTCGCGTCTTTACATAAATTGGCGATACGCCGGACGGGAGCAATATACGTGAATGTGTGACCCCACCATTACTGTTTATAGATTCTCCCACACTCCTATACGTTCTCACGCTCTCGCATAATCAACTTCCTTGGGCAAAATTGAAGTGTTACCTGTGCCCTGGGTCCCCTGAATCTGTATTTCTGTGTTTTTCTTTATTGTAGGATGTATAATTAAGTGTATGTGTCATAATGTGTGTACAAACAATGACGAAAATCACCAAAAAATAGGCCCTCGATGATGAGATGTCGACCATATTCAATTAATCCCATAAGGTTAGTTATTTGAAATTTGCGATTTTGAATTTTGCGGGCTGCAATGTCGACCATATTCTCGCAAAATTCGAGGGAGTACTGTACCTGTAAGCATAGCATGCCTCAAGTGACCCCTATCAATAACTACCCTACAAATAACCTAAATTTATCGCACAAATAAACTAAGGAAATCGCAAAAGCAAGCAATTGATACTATCGACAATGAATACATAATTATAATAATAATAATAATAAGCATGTTACTTATTTCTCATAAGCGCCAATTTTTCCGAAGAATTCACTAGCGCTCGAAAAGAGAAAGAAAAAAGAACAAAAATCAATGCATCAAAAGAAGGCTCATATACAACACACATTTAACAATCACCAGCAGTGGCAAAATAGCCTAAACTCTATAGCCATCTGTCATGACACCTCTCTCAAGATCATAGCTTCTCTCAAAGAGAAAAGTCTTAAGTTGTCTCTTGAAGAATTCAACAGAACTCAGTTGTCTCATGGACAGCGGCAACCTGTTATACAACCTCGGAGCCATGTAGGAGAATGACCTCTCAAAGAAAGAAGACTGCTGGAAAGCCCTTGGTTCATCAAGACGAAAAGGGTCATTGTCATGACGCACAACTACACCATGGTGTGCCGGTGGGCGCCTGAGCAGCTCCGCAAGGTACCTAGGCTCACCAAATTTGAGAACCTTAAAAGTCACCAAACACAACTTAAATTCTATTCTTGCTCTTACTGGCAGCCAGTGCAGTTCTATGTGAAGAGATGTAGTAGGAGTTCTAGGTGGAACACCAAAAATTAGTCTTGCGGCCCTGTTAAGAACAGACTGAACTTTCTTCAAAATATAATTTGGAAGACCCACCAACAGGGCATTGCAATAATCAACACGAGAGAAGACCAATGAGTGAACCAACGTCAGAAGGCAACGTCTGGTTATAAACGGCTTCACCAAATAGAGATTTCTGATGTGCAAGTAACAACTTTTAACTATCTGGTTTACATGCTCTTTGAAATCTAATCGGGAGTTCACATATACACCCAGATTTCGAACAGAGTTGGCCGGTCGCAGCTGAGATCCACCCACATTGATGGAGAGGGCACCTACCATATCATCAGCTCTTCTATTTCCTCGGATGATGAGAATATCAGTTTTACCATCATTTAGTTTAAGTTTTCTCGCTCTCATCCACTTCTTGATATCAGACATCAACAATTCCATCTTACTCCGTATATCAACTATATTTGTGATTCTCACATAAATCTGGGTGTCATCTGCATAAAAGTGAAAGGTGACATTATGTGCACGAAGCAGAAGAGACAAACTGCTAATATAAATTATAAATAGGATAGGACCCAAAACTGATCCCTGCGGAACACCATACTGCAGGGGTGTCGAGTCCGAGACCACTTGATTTACCATCACACTCTGGGATCTACCTGACAAGTACGACCCAAGAAGCAAGAGAGCGGAGTCACGCACACCACAATCATAAAGATCACTCAATAACAACTCGTGATCCACTGTGTCAAAAGCCGCAGAGAGATCAAGCAAGACCAATAGTGAGGCCACACCATTGCAAATGTTCTCAACTAGATCATTATGTACTCTAATCAATGCTGTTTCAGTTGAATGATGCTGTCGGTAAGCAGACTGAAAAATTGGGATAGTTTCATTCTGCTGAAGTAGTGGTTGTAATTGGTCAAGTATTGCACGCTCTAATATCTTTGATATGAAGGACAGGTTGGAGACAGGACGATAGTTCAACATGTTCTCAACATCAAGTCCAGGTTTCTTTAGAGTAGGTCGGAGTAGTGCATGCTTTTCAGAATGTGGGAAGCTACCTTCAGAGAAGCACTTATTAATTATTTTGGAAATAAACTCAACTGTGTGATCATAAACTCTTGGTAGCTTGGAAACATTTATGGGATCCAACGGGCAAAATGTTTTATTGAGGTTTCTTATGTAGGACGAGATCATGTCCACCTCTACTGAGTGAAAGGATGAGAGGACATTATTAGGAATGTGTCGGGGTTGGAGTACAACTGAAAGTTCTTCACCAACAGAAGCATCATCCAATTCCTGTCTTATGCGAGTTATCTTGCCAGCAAAAAATGCCACAAAGTTGGCAGCCAACTCGGCATCAGGCACAGAAGGTCTTAAGCTGACTCTTGTTTTTCCAAGTAAACTGTTTACAATTGAAGCCAACCTCCTCTGGTCGTTACCACACGAGTCAACTTTTCCCTGATAATACACTTTCTTTTCATCTTTGATTTTGTAGACCACAGCTCTTCTGGCTGACAGGTACTGCAACCATGTAGAGTCTGTTTTATTTTTCCGCCATTCACGTTCAGCTCTTCTACGCGCTCTTCTAAGAAATTTAACTCGAGTGCTATACCAGGGCGAATCATCTCGTACTATGATTTTCTTCTCTACTTCTGGACAGTGATGATCGAACACTAATTTAAGTGCATTTCCATGTACCTCCACCAGCTCATCTGAAGTAAGGTTGGAAGTATCAATACTTCCCAAGTACTGTTTTACTTCACTGCTAGCCAAATTTAGGTCTGCATTTTTATAATTTCTAAATCTGATTACTTTTTCATGTGTGAGTGGCTTAGGGAAATCAAAGCTGAAAGTAATCAAAGCATGATCAGAGGTATTAGGGTCAGCATTCTCAACATCAACATCCAGAACACCACCACAACCCACAGGAGAGAAAACCAAGTCAAGGGTGTGTCCTAAGATATGAGTTGGGTGGGACACATGGTTTACAAAAAATTTCTGATCAGTCAACTCAAGGAACTCAGGAGAGAATGGCTTCAGATGAGGGCTGTCAACCCAGTAATTAAAATCTCCACACATCAAAAGTCTTCCAGTTTTAGCAGAAAATTCCTCGAGAAACTGCCCAAACTCTTCCATAAAACCCCTATCTGTGCCACGATGGCCAGGCCTATAGACAACTGCCATTCTTAGAATTTGTTGATGGAGTTTTATTTCCACTTCCAACAGTTCATAATAAAGAGGGGCTGGGTTATGGCTTATTTGCAAGATATTCACCAGAGATGTGGAGTAGACAACTGCCACTCCACCACCCGGATGATCTCCCCTAGGCCTAGGAACATTTATTATGGAATGGGTTTTAGGCAATGCCGCCTGGATAATATTCAGATCTGACTCGAACAACCAGGTCTCAGTGAGACATAATACATCAAGGTTACGTTCATCCAAGATCTCGCAAATATGATCCATTTTGTTACGCAAGGAACGAACATTCAACAGACCCAGTTTCAACCGGCTCCCATGTGCATTTTTCAGTTTTTTGAACCTACAAAATCGGTGTTCTCAATAACTTTATTTCTCTGAGCTGTCATTAAAGGACAATTTCTACTTGAGGCGAAATGATTTGGCGGCTCCGTAACTGATGTGGAGCTCATACAATTTATACATTTGGGAGAAGTCCTGTTGGTGCAGTCTTTTGAGTTATGAGTACCAGCACAGAAGTTGCATTTTGGATCCTCATTTTTCCGATAACACCTGTCACTGGTATGACCAAAGCCCTGGCAATGGTAACATTGTGTTACCCAGAAGCGATCGTATGCACGACATCTCACAAGTCCAACATACACAGAATTGTCATCATCCACAATGGAAGAGCGTATTTCAGGTGACATTTTTACTACCGCAATCTTAGTGTGTGCATCACTCTTTTGCTTAGTGAATAGCAAATTCATAGCTAAGCCATCGTCGACCAGGGACTTTATTCTTGGGTTCTTGTTGAGGATGCTGGGAATGATCTCATTATCCTCAGCGTCATTAGCAATGCCTACCAGAGTCATTTTTGGCATCATCTTCTTTGGTTCGGAGACACTGAAGGCACTGTCCACCCCCAAATACTGATGGCCCTTCCTGCATCTTCTTTGGCTTTCTTGGATGGAAGTCGTACCACCAGTACACCTCAGTTCTAGTTAACTTGTTAACCGGAAGCCAAAGCAGTCTCGATTGCCTTTGTATCTGGTGGGCTTACTGGCTCGGAGGATCGGTCTTTTGGCTTTACTACCAGGACCTGATGGTCCCAGACAGTTTTTTTCTTTCCACCATCTACCACCTCAGTGGTGCGTTTGGTTGGCTCCTTTTTGGTCTCCGCTGTTTCCCTCACTACCTTTTCCTTGCTCTTCAAAACCTGCACTACATTCTTCTCAAACTCTCTTTTCTCTTTTTCTCTCTTCCACCTGCTCCTTCATGATTTCTTCCAATGCATCCACCTTAGCATTCCCCACCCTTGTCCACTCATCTTTCTCCTCACTTATTACTCCCTTTCTCACTTAAATGGCCCTCATACTCCTTTAGCTGCTCCTTGAGTGCCATGTTCCTCCAGCTCATCTACTTTCCTTATCACTGCATCTAGGTTAGCAATTAATGGCCCATTGTGCTACTGAACTGGCTCCACATATTTCTGTCAGTGACTCCACCTTCACACCTATATCTCTCCTCCAATTCTCCATAACTCCCTTCCATCTTAACAGACCCATCATCTGTCTTTTCACTACAGTCAATTGATCCTCCACTTCACCACCCTCTGCCAGAAATCCCTCAAACTCGTAGCTCTCTTCATCTCCCAATAAACTCTGCCTCCGTTTGCCTTGGCCGGCCATTGTTTATATTTATGTAGCCTACAATTAAAAATATACAAAACACTTAATAAAATTTAGAGTAAAATTAAACTACTACCTGGGATAAACCCAGGTAGCGCCGCCCCCGTTTGTGTCACCCTATCTTGAAAAAAGAATAAATGGAAAAAATAAATAGAAATGGGTGTTTGCGAGGTCACCACGAGCAGGTGGGGTACGACTTGATTACCTTCCAAAGAAGGTAACCCAACCGAGGTGTCGCAAGTACTAGGCAAAGATGAAATGTGAAAACTTTAACCGTGTTTTGGGCCTTCAGCAGTAGCAGATACGTCACTCGGAAAACTAAACCTCATTGGTTACGATACTGCCACTGCGCAAAGCTTCCCGCAGTTCCCGGGTTAAGAGTAAGGGAAAAAAAAATCCATTTAAAACCCCCCCCCCCCCAAAAAAAAAAATATACATATATATATATATTTATTGCCCCTGGGCCATGCCAAATATCACTCCTCCACCTCCCCTCCTTCCCCACTTTCCTCCCCTCCTTCAGTTATCACCTATTTTCCCTGTTATTCCCTTATTCTGTGGTCTATTTTCGTGCTAACATTAGCGAGTTGGTAGCAGGGCGTTGTCATCACTGTTACCAAGCGTGGGAAAGAGCGAGAGAGAGACTATTGCGTAACAGTGTCTCTCCAGACAAGGGGAGGGGAGGAGGGAGGCCATACATTATGTAACTCCCGGCCTGTATCGCCGATTTTGACCATCCAAACACTGTTTCCACTTGTTTTATTGATGTAACAGGTTAATACCTTTATAATCAACCTATAATAGGCGCATATGGATAAGTATTAATGCTATTTATGGTAAAATAACGATGTTAGTGATGGGAACAGCTCAAATACGTCAGCACAGGAGTGTGGTGTCTCATACCCCCCATGCGCACTTCTTAGGTTAACACCTTATTAGCGGGCTAGGCAGTTTATTTATATGTACCGCCCAGCGGGGTGTTTTTAGCCAAAATAGGGCTGTTTACGTGATCATTTTCATGCCTAAATAAAACCCAGAGCGTAAAACAAGTATCTATCCCTGAAAGGGCATAAACAGAGCTTTCCAATGACACCATAACGATCCTTTTATGATGGCTAGTTTTCTTGCAACAACCGCGCAACGCGAGTGCAAAAAGCATGTAATTCGGCACTTTCCCCATACAATTCCGTATATAGCGAGTGAGAGAGGGAGGTAGGAGGTGGGATTCGTGTCAGTAGGTTCGCCGCGGTGGTCTGGAGCAGTCATACGCTCGCTACTCTCCTGCCACCACTTGTCTCTCTCTCTCAGCAACATTACGTGCTGAAATTGCCACACGACCTATGTCGAGCGCCGCCAGATAGTCCAGATTTATTATACTCGACTTATGTTGCGCCCCGACACTTAGGGGTTAAAGAGGGTCACCGGCTTTCTTTATTTTTCTCTCCTTTTCTCTCTTTCCCTGGGCTTGTATCCATTCGGCCCCATTCAGCCAACTGTGTTAAGACGTTTATCCCCATCCAGGTGTCGATTTCTTCCTGGCGAGCGATAGCGAGCCACCATTGTATGGAGAAATCCGGCTTCGCCGGAGAAATTTTTCTATCGAAAAATGTACAAATTTAGCTAGCTGTCAAAACAAAAAATATATATGCTGGCTCGCTACCGCTCGCCAGGAAAATATTGACACCTGGATAGGGGTAAATGTCTTAAAACAGTAGGCTGAATGGATACAAGCCAGATAAAGAGAGAAAGGGAGAGAAAAAAGTGAGGTGGGCTCCCTTAATCTATTCGAGGCTTCAAATTGTATCAGAATTAATGACCGGCACTGTAGTAATGACGCGATTATGAAGTTTACAATATTTTAGATGGAATAAGATGATTTTATGGAAGAGGTTGACAGTTGTCACCGAAACTGTTTGCAATAGATGTTTTTATTGTTTGTCAGTGTGGATCATCTCTCCAGTGGAACGTAAAATTGAAGGAGCAAGGGCAGAACGATACTTTGACAATTTTGAACTTAACTAATTTAATGTGTAATGTAATGTATAACTAGTAACACGGTGCCCCATCGCAGCAGGAAAATTAATGCCCATTCCGTAGCTACACTGGGGGTGGTAGCCCCCAGGTTAAGTTAGGTTGTTAGGATAGGTTAATGGCAAAATAATTATGGTTTTCGGGGAGCATGTCTTTACATTGTTGGATAATGGGTAAACATGAAATTACGGTGGTACTCCTATCTCAAATAATACTAAAAAACAAATACTTAATACTGACCAAATACTTAATACTGAACAATAAGCCTAACCATAATCGTCTCAATGTACAGTTGGACAA
The DNA here is from genome assembly GCA_032716605.1 of Paralithodes platypus. Lineage (NCBI taxonomy): Eukaryota > Metazoa > Arthropoda > Malacostraca > Decapoda > Lithodidae > Paralithodes > Paralithodes platypus. The sequence goes on along the minus strand of CM064506.1, from coordinate 11,748,257 downwards.
AATGTTAGGGTCATGGCTTCTAACAAATGTTGACAAGAAAATAATATGCATTACCTGAAAAAAAATATTCCTATAGGCCTATTACACTAGAGTCTTTCAAAATAATGTTCTACATTCACAACCATTATTAAAAAAATTACTGACATTATTACAATGAAAAATTAGCAGAAAGGCAGAACACGGTGATGCAATTTGTTTGGCCAACTGTAGGCTACATACCCCCTCTCCAACCACAGAATTACTAAGGTTTCCACCACCACCACCACACGGCACACACACACACTGATAAACATAGCAACAAATTTTTATTTATAGAACACAGTCTATAAAGATCTTCGTCATTCGGGGTCATTCTTATTCATTAGTCCAGTAGCCAGCAATGGGAAGGAATGGGAAGAAATGTTTGGTACTATAAGATTTTATGATTGATTCATGAACATTGAAGCCTACTGAATCCAACTCCACCTCTTGCCGGAGTGGCAACTTAGGGGAAAATCTGAAATTTGCATAAATCCAAGATAGTCGCCAATGCGTTAGTGTCAAACAATAAATTGTCAATATGTTTGGATAAAATCAAGCTAGAGGAATGAATTTAGTGTTTACACCTAGGTTTTCGTCTATAAGGAATGACGTGGAAGTTTTAAAAAGTCTTTAGGATGTTGCTAAGCAGCCATAATCCAAGATAGGCACAGTTTTTGTGTCTGTAATGAATCATATTTTTGAAAGAACTAAGCTAGACCTAATCACGGTGGTCTCTGCACATATGATTCTACATTTAGGACATTTAATGGACATATTTTTTATTACTGTATCTTTTGTTTCAAGAATTAACCCCTCCGACCCCAGGGACGCACGTTATGCGTTGCCTATGTATGTAACCAACAGTACCAGCGACACAACGTATGTGACCCCCTTAATTACTCTTTTCCTATGGCACCTAGACTCCTAGAGGGTTCAGATTTGTATGGGAACTACTTAGGATCCCACAGAACAATACCGATGGATGGCAACCCCCAAAGTTCAGCTGCGTGCGTGTGGGTGCGTGCGGGAGTGGTAGACCAGTATACCACCTATGTCGAGCAGTATTCATGTTTGTGCACTCTGCTTGGCCATACAGTGCAGAAAAGAATTTCTGGCATGGCTTCAGCAAATCTTCATGTGTAGCTGTCTCCTCTCCAAGGATGGTGTATAACTTTGTGAAGTCTCCTTCACGAAGTGTGTTGAGGGCAGTGAGTTTTCCTTTGTTGAAGGGATATGACACTGTGGCACACCCTGTGATTGCATGCATTCCAAGGAGCTGGAGACACTTATCTTCAGCTTCCACACCCAGAATACCAATATCTGTTTCGTCACTTAGGATGTGAATCACTTTTTCCTCCTCGTACAGCTTGAAGCATGTAGCTGACCATCCTGATATCATGGTGGATCTGTCCCTCATCTTCTCCAACCATCAGAATATTCTCACCCAATGTGCAAGTGCAAAGCAGACGCGAGTGTAGTCTTTTGTTACCTTTGTTTTTCATGAATTCAGTGTGAGCTTATAAGTACTAATTCCAGCAGTACCAGAACAGTGTGATCGCTCATGGTCCCTATCTGATATGTTGCTATAGCTGTCAAAGATCACCTTTGTTGCTATTCCATTATACATCTCAATTCTGATCCCCAAACTGTGTAGAGACTGTACCTTCACAGGGCCAGACAATATGGTACAGCAGCTAACTGGCATCAACGATCACCTCATCTAGGGGACAGGGATCAGTTAATATGATTCCTAGTTTTTGTTGGTTTTATTACCAAACTTCTCAATGATGGAAAAGGGCACTCCACAGAGTACATACTCAAACACAGATGTAAGGCTGATATTCCGGGTCTGGCCAACCATCAGCAGCCGACTAAACAGTGCCTCCATGTTATAGACCATCTTCTCACGGTCTCACCTACTTTGATCCCCTTTTCCATTGTTTCCATGGTCTTCATTCTTCCTGTAATGGAGCTGTGGAATCCATCAGGCAGGGATTTTGTGAAGTCCTGTTTAATTTTCTCGCCAATAATCACAGCATCAGCAACATTAATGGTGTCATCTGCAACCTTCCTATTAATGATGTTGATGAGATCAGGTGAAGGATCTGTAAGGGAAGGATCTGCTTATGGAATTCCACCATGATACGGTTACGATCATCTGTGTCGAAGGTACTCCTCTTTGAGCCTGGTTACCTATGGACATACTGTATTAGGCACTTTTTGACACTTCCATTGTATTCCTTATAATATGAAAAGCTATGTGTAGACACCAAATTACTGTAATTCCTTTAGCTTGATTTTATCAACAGATATTGGTGATTTATTGCTTAAAACAATCACATTGGTGGCCACCTTTTATTCATGCAAATTGCGGAAGTTCCCCAAAGTTGCCACTCCGGCAAGAAGTGGATTTGGATTCATGAGGCCTAAATTTTCACGAATCCAGCAAAAAACCTTATAGGCCTAGTACCAACAACGTCTGGGTTCATTACTTACTTGAGTTTACTTGAGTTGTTTCGGCCTCCTCAGCGGCCTCGGCTTGGCTACTGGACTATTAGAATGTAAGGTCAATAATGCTGTCCATAATTGTCCGAGGCTATCTCAGGCTATATTGAATCTCCTTACATATTATTTACCAGATATTGGCATTTCGGTGGATCGTGTAATATGTTCGAGGCTTCAAATTGTATTGGAAATGATGACCGCAACTGGACAATACATAGTGCGTGCGGAGTTACATGGAGGGATAGACAGACTAATGAGGAAGTAAGAAGGAGGTGTGGTGTGGAGGTAGATGTGCTGGAAAGTGTGAAAAGGAACAACTTGAGATGGTTCGGCCATATGGAACGTATGGAAAGCGAGAGAATGACTAAGAGGGTGTACGAGAGCGAGGTGGAGGGACAGAGGGGGAGAGGTAGACCGAATATGAGGTGGAAGGATGGAGTGAGGAACTACATGAACGAAGGCGGTGCTGGTTGGGGGGAGGGGCGTCGACTGACTGGGGACAGAGGTGCATGGGGGCGGTTCGTTCGTGGCCACCCCTTCGGGGATCACGGCGTCAGGCAATAGATAGATAGATAGAACTGGACAATTTGTTCATTCGAATGGGGGATCCGAAACTTTTCGGATCCTTGCCATATGTCTATGTAGGCCTAATATATTCTGTTTTACTCATCATATATACTTTGTATATTGGGCAATGTGCCATACCGAATAGAATTTGAGAGTAATATGTCTGTAAAATTAACACTTTGGCTGCGGGCATATTTCCGCAATATTAGGGTTTATTCAGGCACTCCTGATTGATTAGGCAAGTGTCTGAATGAAATTAAATGTATTCAGCCAAAAACTAGAAGAAAATAGCTTCAAAATTACACCAAAACGAGCTTAGCTCGCGAACTTCACCTGCTACCATAGACATTTGCGCCCCTTGCTTGCAATATATATAATGATGACAACAAGTCATGGGGGTGAGGGGGGGCACCTATTATTGTATACCACGGCAGTCAAAATAGACAGAATCGTGATCACGAGCGTACGAGTACAGTAATATAAACAAAGTGGGCGATACGCCCGAAAACTACATCCCTACCCTAAGTTTTGCCAAAAGTTGGTTCGGGCTCTCCAAATTTTGGGTTTTAATAAGGGCTTCAAAAACATGAAAACCTACGGTAAGGAATGAAACGCCGGCAAACTTACTTGGATGGGGTATGAGAGGGAGAAGAAGAGAAGTAGTGGAAGAGGAGGTGGGGATCAGGAGGTCAGAAGTGTGCGAAGCCTTGAAAATAGACTATATACTTATCGTATAATTCCGCTCCGTACTGGAGCGGGCAATTATCGTAATCACAAGCGCGATTAAATCGATAACATCTAGAGTAGCACCTTACTCTCTCTACTAGGTACGTTGTACACACTTTCGAGGCCACATTTGAAAAGGAAAAGATCAAATATTGATGAGAAAGAAAGAAAACTTTTAAGAATCTTGTCCATCCTATCTGGCACCTTACGCCGTTGTCATGGGCGTACCTCCTTAGCCCAACTGGGCTTATAAGGCATCTCGTTATCAAGTTACCAAGAGGAAGATTAGATGGGCAGGGGTACGGTGTGAGGGAGGGATACTATGACGTTGGATACTCCGAGGCTACTACCAAATAGAAGGTTTTCCTTCTTTGGTATTGGGGAGGTGTCAAACCTCCCAATTTAGTAGTAGCCTCTACGTTCCAACGTAGAGCTAGAGTACCACATTGGAGGCGGACATCCAAGCGGAAAACACAAACTTTAGCCCTTAGGAAATATCAGGACCATGGAAAGACTGACTTAAACAAGAGAGATTATAGAAAGAGTGTACTGACAGGTGCATATCAAGAGAGGTCAAGTACAGTCAAGTCTTATGCCATGGGATAAGTAACCTAAGACAAAGAATGCTGCATTTCATCATAATAATATGAAGTCCAGGATGCCCCCCCCCCCACCCCCCCCACCCTCCTCCTTCCGGACAAAGGCAGGAAGACCCATAATGTAATGAGTAAATACTGACATACGTCGAATAGGAGTACCGTACAGGGAGTGACGAGAAAAGACATGAGCAATGACAGTGACCAGCACTGAAAGCCATGTGATAAAACTTCAGTGGTATGAGGCCAAAAGGGAGAAGGATAAGAGACAGAAGGAACGCCGCAGGTAGACCCTGAGTGAACCTGCTGGCCCACCGCACTACACGGACGTCCCGGCCTGCCTGTGGACATGGCCAGAGAGGAGACAAACGTGGTGGGGGAAGACCAAGCCCTGTGGCGGCAACGTTCGGTCGAGAAAGATTATGTAAAATCTGAACGTAGCAGCGTACGAACGTACAACACGAGCTGTGTCCTGAACGTAAGGTTTACTGGCCCGAAACTACCGACACAGGCGAAGTCCCACAGCATGTCGACCTAGTCTCCTACTGGACGTAGGCGCCACCCGTAATGGCAACCCCGACACTGGCCTGGTCGAGTACACATACGGATGCAGGGTTTGAACCGGGCAAAACGGATGATGAACCCTACCATGTTTGAAAGGTGGTACAGGAAAAGCTTAAAAACGGGAGTGTCGCGTACGGTTGTAGCAACCAAACGAACAGACGGAGCCAAAGTAACTGACTCAAGGACGGGAGAATGTTTTAAGGGTGATTGAATGGGTATGGAAAATATGTAAACTAGCATGGGAGAAGGGAACTGCGCCTGGAAGACAGGCATAATAATCCCCCTGTATAAGGGTACAGGGGATAGAGGAGTGTGTGGTAACCACCGGGGACTATGTCTTCTAAGCGTAGTAGGGAAGATGTACAGTAGAGTAGTGATCGAGCCAGTGAGAGCGAGAACGGAGAAATCGGTACCGGTAGATGACGAGTAGGGCGTGTTCAGGAAGGGAAGAGGACATGTAGACAAGATTTTTGCCTCGAAATGTGTTGTGGAGAAATATCTGGAGAAGGGACAAAAGTTGTAAGCTGCTTTTATGGACTTAGAGAAGGCCTACGACAGAGAATGTTTGTGGGAAAGAACTGAGAATATACGGAGTACCGTAGCTGGCAAGTTGCTGAAAGCAGTGAAGAGCATGTATGAGGGTGCAAAGGTGTCAGTACGTGTGGAGAATGAACAGAGCGATTTCTTTGATCTGAATGGTGGCTTAAAGGAAGGGTGTGTGATGTCTCCATGGTTGTTCAATATACAGTATATATATGGATGGAGTCATGAAAGAAATACTGCTGATAAGGGAAGGAAGTAAGTGGAAGGTTGCTTGTACCGGGTACTGCTGTTTGCTGAAGATAAAGTTCTAATGATCGATAGTGAATGGGGGTTGCAGGGTCTGGTAAATATGTTTGGAACAGTGTGTGAAAAATGGAATCTGAAGGTAAATGCGGGGAAGAGCAAGGTTATGGTCTTTGAAAGGGGTGCAGCCACAGAGTGTGATGCGAGTTTGAACGGTCAGGCTATGGAGAATGTCAGCTCATTTAAGTATTTGGGCAGTGTGTTGAGTAAATATGGGAGTATGGATGAAGAAGTGCGGGAGAGGGTACAACAGGGGAAGAGGGTTGTAGGAACGCTGAAAGCAGTAAGAAAAAATAGGGTAATCTCGACATTGAAGCATGGACGTTGGTGAAGAGACTCAAACCAAGAGTGAGAGAGGTGGAAATGAGTTACTTGAGAAGTGCGTGCATAAGGTATAGTTACATGGAGGGATAGACAGATGAATGAGGAAGTACAAGAGAGGTGTGGTGTGGATGTATACAGTATGTGCTGGAAAGTGTGAAAAGGAACACCTTGAGATGGTTCGGCCATGTGGAATGTATGGGAAGCGAGAGAATGACTAAGAGAGTGTACGAAAGTGAGGTGGAAGGACAGAGAAGGAGAGGTAGACTGAGTGAGAGGTGGAAGGATGGAGTGAAGAAGTATATGAGTGAAGGTGGTGCTGGATGGGAGGAGGGGCGTCGACTGACTGGGAACAGAGGTGCATGGGGCCGTTTCATTCGTGGCCACCCCTTCGGGGATCACGACGTCCGGCAATAGATAGATAGGCCTAGATAAAATCGTCTTAACCCCTCATTTTCCCTGAGCTTCCAAGCTCTCCCCACTTGGTGCTTTTTAATATTCTCGAGTAATGGGGCCGTATATTCCTGATTTATAGGTTTTGCCAAACATATTCTTGCAGAAAATATACAGAAACACCATTTTTTTTTTTGGTGGGGTAAAACTAAAACAAACAAAAACACCTCTAAAAGAGGCTAAAGTAGGCCTAATCTAGACTTTTACCAAGCGGGCGATATGCCAGGATACTACATCCTTACACCTTCTTGGGTTATTGGAAAATATTTATTTCCGGTGTAAATCACTAATAGAAAGCAAAAGGGAAAAAAACATAATGGGAAGGATGTAGTATCCGGGCGTACGGCCGTCATGTTTACATAGGTCGATCGCTCGCGGTTCCCGTCTATTTTGACGGCTATTTTTTCTGTTATTTTCCCCCTGCAGGCAATATATATATATGATGATGACAATAAGTCATGGGGAGGTGAAGGGCCCCTCAACCTATTATTGTATCCCATGGCAGTCAAAATAGACGGGAACTTTATCGCGAGCGTCTGCGTAGTGTAAACAAGGCAGGCAGTATGCCCGAATACTACATCCTTTCCAAACATAATAATACAATAATACAAAAAATAAAACCTAAAAAAACTTATGTTGCGACTAGTACATATTGACCCTCATTTCCAGTAATAATCATTAATATAGAAAGCTAGCCTAATAGGCCTAGGTTAAACTTAAAAAATAACAAATCCAAAAACAGGAAAATATAACCAAAACTACCACTAATTTTCCCATGGTTTTTCTTTTTGGTTTTAGGTAGTTGTCATCATTATACAGTAGTTGAAATTAGTTACAATCCCCGGAAAACTTTATTTCTCCCATTATCCAACGATCTTAAAACACTCAGATGTAAGTCATTTTCAGAGTAAATATACAATTGTTTTTGTCTTTGGATACAGGATGGGTTGAGGGGGAGCTTTGCCCCCCCTCACCCCCCCCCCCATGACTTATTGAAATCAGCATCTATTTTAACAGTAAGGGGCTTATTAAGAGTTTGACTGCCATCAATAGGGAGTTATAGGGAGATTTTTTGTTTTTAGAGTACTTTATATAGTGCACATAAAATGTATCTCCAGAGGTTGAAACACATTTTAATATGATCTTTGCAACATACTTATTCTATAATAGCCTTCAAATATTGAGAAATAATTATTGGTAGTTTCGGTTATAAGTACTGTACCCAAAAACACCTTGAAAATAGCTGTGGTCCTTCTCTTTGATATTGTCTGTTCTTCCTGTTACATACGATTACCGGTATACTCACAACCCTTACCAAAAAACACTGCAGGAGAGTGAAAAGTATAACTTCCTTTTAGCCTTATGTCACAATTTGTTTTGTAATATTTGAATACAAATATGGAATCTATAGGCCTATGCTCTAATGATCATATGAAAATGTGTTTTAACCTTCGGCAAAACCTAATGTAAAAGTATGGTACCGGTACCGTACTAAAATGTCTTTTTCGTAACAAGGTTTTCAATACTCTCCTATAGAAGGCACCGATCTGTATATTCACCATTTTCCTTCGTCTCTCGAGGTAGTAAGGACATATATTGTACTAGGTGTTAGGTGAGGAGTAGTTTTGTATCCCACGCACTAGGTACTAGGGACATATACTAGGCATTAGGAATTTAGGTGAGGGTTAGTTTTATATCCCACGTACCGGTACTGTACTAGTCGGAGTAAGGGATGTCCCATAATACTGTTTTTTTGGCACTGTTACCCAACCAGCGAGGGTGTGGGGGCAGCAGCCCCCACTCATAATACTAGGATAGGTTAGGTAAGGTTGTTAGGTTAGGCTAATGTCTTCTCAAAGATGACTCGATTTTTATAACATAGGCTATTACTCACTCCACCCCAATTAAATTTCTACTGTTAGCAGTTTTACCCAACCAGCGGGGGTAATACTGTACTGTACTAGGATAGGTTAGGTAAGGTTGTTAGGTTAGGCTAATGTCTCCTCCAAGTTGACTCTATTTTTATAACATAGGCTATTAGCCTATTGCCCACTCCACTCCGTGAAATCCGAGCCAACTTTCGTCAAAAGTTGGCTCGGGTTTTATGGGTCTCGAAAATGCACAAACCCGAGCCAACTTTTATTTACAAATGCAATATACCGGTATTCGCTTTATGCGCTTTTCCCCCCTCAATTTCCCTATTTTTTAAGGCCGTGTTTTTAGATTTTTGGTTAATGGGTAAATACTAACTTCCATGAAATAATTTTATTATAGAAAGCTTATAAACTGTAAAAAAAAAAAAATTGAAAATATTGACAGTCTTGTATTCCACGTACAGTACTAGGTACTAGGGACATATACTAGGTGTTAGGTGAGGGTTACTTTTGTATCCCACATACTAGGTACTAGGGACATACAGTATACTAGGTGTTATGTGAGGGTTAGTTTTGTAACCCATGTACTGGGTCTAAGTTAGGTTAATGACAAGGGATCAGCTGGTAGGTCTGGAATAAACTAAGTACCTGTACAAGGATATTTTTTTTTGTCTATGTGATTGAGAGAGGCAAAAGGCATAACTGCCTATAGCGAGTGCTTCCCCCATAGTTGAAAGAGTGACAGGGCCAAAATCAAGGGACGTTCGAGCCAAAATGCCTGGACACACGGAGTTTGAAGCAATTTAAGTCATAGGAAGAGGGAAAGACTGATTCTGGGAGAGAGTTCCAGAGCTCAGCTGTTAGAGTAGAAGAAAGTTTGAGAGTAACGTTTCACTCTTGGGTTGGAGAGTTGGAGAGTTGCCTTACCTGGCAGGTAAGGGTTACTCTTGTATCCCACGTACAAGGTACAGTACTATGGACACGTTGTAGCCGTAGGTGTTAGGTGAGTGTTAGTCTTGTATCCAATGTACAGTACTAGGTCTAGGTTACTGGGTATTTAGCCTAGGCCTATGATTTTCAAAACCACTATGTTTTTGATAAATCGGGTTTTAGGCCTAGGCCTATGGGTTTGCAATTTGGGAAAACCTGACCCAAATTTCGAAATTACATTAGGCCTACTCTCTTTTTCCATTCTTAACACTCGCAAAATTTGAGCAAAATTTTGCAAAGCTTGGCTCGGGTTTTCGAAAAATCGGGTTTTATGGGTTTGTTAATCAAGAAAATTCGAGTCAAATATCGAAATAGGCTAAGCCTATTAATAAGGTCACTGTATTTTTGGAAAATATTACCGAAACTAGCCTACCACTAATTTTCCCATGGTTTTTCTTTTTGGTTTTAGGTAGTTTTCATCATTATACAGTTGCAGTGTTAGGCTAGGCCTAAATACAAACATTACAGTATAAATTAGCCTAGCCTAATGAAAACTAACAGATTAAAAAAAAAAAAAAAAAAAAATCCATAGGAAAATTAGTGACATTAGGCTAGAATGATGTTTGGTTACTTTGGCAAGATCCTGTGTAGGCCTAGCGGGCAGAATTATTTTTCAGATGCCTATTTACTAAGAAACATTGAACAATATACCTAGGCCTAACCTAACCTAACAAAAACCTAACCTAACATAGTATAAGCCTATTAGTGGACTATTTATCAATGCAATATAGGCCTAAACATAGCCTAGGCCTATAGGCTAATGTAACATTACAAAATTATTGTCCTTATTGAGATATAGGCTAGCCTATGTACAGGTCTGGGGATGGATGTAGGTTAGTTACCGGGTATACCACTACCGACATACAACATAAATAATCTATAAATACTTATAATAAAACAAATTCTTATACAGTACATCTATAATACTAGGTTAGGTTAGGTTAGGTTGTTTGGTTAGGGTAATGTATTTCTGTATCCAAAGGCAGCCACAAGGCCCACAATAGACGGGAACATGATGGTGAACGTCCGCGTAATGTAAACAAGACCGGCGGCACACCCGGTAACTACATTCTTGCCCAGGTCTGCCCGCTACACAGTATTAGGCCTACCTGATGTTTATCCAAGTGAAAAACACCTCCGAGATCGCGTATCGTAACAATAGAAATGTAGAAAACATTGTCAATGCCCACACATAATATATGGTAATTCTGCATAACTACAACTCCTGTTATTTTAGGTTTTATTTATTTTATTTTTGTATTTTAGTGTTTTGAAAGTGTGTATTTTATTGTTTGAAAGTGCGGAAAGCACTATTTATTAGCATTTGCATTGTTAATTGTAATTCCAATACCCCAACAGTCTAGGAGTTTACTAGATTTAGTCAACTTTGAAAATATATTAGCCTAACCTAACAACCTTACCTAACCTATCCTAGTATTATGGGAGGGAGCTGCCGCCCCCACACCCCCGCTGATTAGGTATTTAAAAAAAAAAAAAAAAAAAAAAAAAAAAAAAAAAATAGGCCTAGCCTAGGCACAAAAAAAAAAAAAAAAAAAAAAAAAAAAAAAAAAAAAAAAAAAAATGATAAAGTCTATGGTGTTTACTCCGCAATCTTAAGCTTTGGCTGTTGATAACAGGAAAGTAACAATAAAAATATATTGACTTCTTGTAGGTGAAGCTCCACTCGGATTGGCTCCTGAACATCGAGGAGGAGCCTCCAAGGAGGCTAGAATGTAAACAAAGTGTCCGGGACTGGCTTTACAAAAATAACTGATAATATTATAGGGGAGTGAAAATAAATTTGACAAAATAAGAAAAGTAGCACTTAGGCCTATCCGCACATCACTAAGGTGACGGTGAACGTCGGTGACGGTCCCCTAAGTAAGGTAAGAGTGAAAACAAATAATTCCATGAGACAGGAATCCCGTAATCGAGGAGTTGTTGTTCTGCAGAATAGCCGTCTCTAATGCCATTTACTATAATCTGGAATAGGCTAGGACTAGCCTAGTTTTAAAAACAATAAAGTGGAAGGCCCAAAGGTAAGAATTACAGATCATAGCCTAAGCCTAATCATATTTATGACTCTAGCCACCCTAGAGCCCTAGAATACCTAGATTATGATAGGCCTATATACAATATCGAATTTCATATAGGCCTAGATATAGGTCTAGCCTAGGCGAAGTAGCATATATCCCCAAACTGCACCCTAGCTGGTTTAATGTTATTTTAATACCACAAATTTTGTTGATAGGCCTATATTTGAAGATAAATATTGAATCTAGGCTATAGAGTATAGGCCTATCATGCCTATGCTCTAAAGATCATAAGAAAATTTGTTTTAACCCTCGGCATTGCGGCAAAACCTAATAAAAAAGTATGGTACTAACATTTATTTTTCGTAACAAGGTTGTCAATACGGTACTTCCAGTTATCGACAGCTCTAAAGATCATATGAAAATGTGTTAAGCCCTCGGAAAAACCTAATATAAAAGTAGCCTATACTACTAAAATTTAATTTTCGTAACAAGGTTGTCAATAGCCTACGGTACTTTCCCGTTATCAATGTACAATTAAAGCTGAACATTGCAGAGTAGGCTAAACACCGTAGACTTCATCGACTTTTCTTTCACCTTCGTAGGCCTATAGCCTAGTCCTAATCGACAGCCTTTTTTTTTTTTTTTTTTTTTTTTTTACTAAGGGATTAGTAGCCTACTCAACCAGCGGGGGTGTGGGGGCAGCAGCCCCCACTCATAATACTAGGTTATGGAGATAGAATAATAAAGACAGAAGAAGAAATAAAGATTGAAATAAAGCGATACTGGGAGGAAATAGGGGGAGTAAATGAACAAGGGGAGGAGAGGGAATGGAACTTGGAAATGAGAGAGAGAAGGCTACCAGAACAGGATAAGATGGAAATGGAAAGGGAGCTCACAATAGAAGAAGTAAGGAGAGGGATCAAAGCACTAAAAAAGGGAAAGGCGACCGGCCCGGATGGGATACCTAATGAAATGTACATAGAGGGGGGGGAAGAAATGGCAAGAAGACTGAAGAAAATGTTTAATGAGGTAATGGGAAATGAGAGAGTACCAGAAAGATGGAATGAAGCGAGAGTAACACTATTGCACAAGGGAGGGTACAAGAGTAAGAAGGAAATGAAAAGCTACAGGCCAGTGACAGTGACAACACAATAGGGAAACTCTTCTGCGGGATATTGAAGGAAAGGATGAATAGAGCCATAGAGGGAAACGGGCTAATAAGTGATGAGCAGAATGGGTTCAGAAGAGATAGGAGGGGGACAGATATCTATATACTGAGCGAAGTGATGGGGAAAATGAAAAGAGAGAAAAAAATGGGTTACTGTGCATTCCTGGATATAGAAAAAGCCTATGATAGAGTAAACAGGGAACTGCTATGGAAAATAATGGCAAGGAGTGGAATACCAGAAAAGTATATAAACATCATAACATCGATGTACCAAGGAACAAAAGCGAAGTACGCGCTAGGAAATATAGAAACGGGATGGGTAGAAAGCAAGAGGGGGTAAGGCAGGGGTGCGTATTATCGCCGTTATTATTTGCGTTATATGGAAGAAATGACACAGAGGATGAAAAGAGTTGGGGAGGGGATTCAGATAACAAAGAAAGACTGGGGGTACTGCTGTTTGCTGACGACGTAGTTCTGATGGCAGAAACGGGAGGAGGGTTGCAGAGACTACTAGAGGAAGCAACGAGATTCGGCGAGGAACTTGAAGTAAGATTTAGTAAAGAAAAGAGCCAGGTGATGAAAATGAATGGAGAGCTTCAAGAAGAAGAGGAATGGACACTGGAAGGAAACAGAATGAAGAAGACAAGGGAGTATAAATATCTGGGGGTAACGATCACGGAGAAAGGGTTTGAGAAGGCGAAAAGTGAAAAGGTGGGACAAATGCAACAATGGAATGGAAGACTATGGAGCGCGACAAGGCTAAGAGCGAATAGCTATGAAATAGTGCGAGGGCTGTGGAAAGGATTGGGAGTACCTGCAATAATGTACGGCTTAGAGGCGGTAGAAACAACAGAGGCGGAAACGAAGAAATTAGAAACGATACAGAATAAAATCGGGAGGACAGGATTGGGGGCAAATAAATACGTAGCTCAAGAAGCAATCCGAGGGGAGATGGGGTGGAGTACGTTTGAGGAAAGGATTGGGAAAGCGAAAGGGAAGTACAAAGTGAGACTAGAGGGGATGGAGGAAGATAGGTGGCCGGGGAAGGTATACAGATGGGCGAGTGAGCAAAGTAAATGGAACAGAGAGTGCAAAAAAAGATTGGGGAGGATAAATATAAAACAGGACCGGGTGGGGGGGGGAATTTAGAAAAAGAAATGAGAGGGGAGTGGGTCATACTAGAGAATGGGAGGGGATGTGTCAGAGAGATAGAGAAGGGGATAAAGGAGGAGGGGAGAAGAAGATGGAGGGAGGGGGTAGAAAATAAAGCCACGCTGGCATATTATAGAGAGAAGGAAAAACCAGCTAGAGAACTGTACTATGATGGGGGATGGGGATCGAAACTCCTATTTAAAGCAAGAACAGGATCGCTAGAAACAAATGAGAGAACAAGGAGATGGAATGGAGTGGGACCGCACTGCAGTCAATGTGAAATGGGAGGGGATCCAATAGTGGAGGATGTAGAACACATAGTAACCGAGTGTACAAGATATAATGAGGAGAGAGGAGTGGGAGAGGTACATGAGGAATAGAGTGGGGGAGAGGGGGGGGGAGGAGATTAAGCAGAGGGAAGATAGAGGGGTGGGGGCGCTATTGGGGTTAACACAGGAGATGGAAACACAAGACATGGAGATGATGAAGAGGATATTGGAGAAAATGTGGAGGAAGAGAAATGAGTGAGGGGGGGGGGGGGGAGCGGGGGTGAGGGGGGGGGGGGGGAGTGGAGGTGAGGGGGAGGGGGGAGGAAGTGAGGGGGGGTTTATACAAACAAAACAAAAACTGTCTCTTAAACTATCCTTCTACTCTAAACTTTCCCTCCTACTAACGTTTCTGAGCCAGTACCGATACAAAGGTCAGCCCTGCGGATCTGCACGGTCTGCGGGCGGGTTCAAAGGAAGAGGAAGAAGAAGAAGAAGGTTAGGTAAGGTTGTTAGGTTAGGCTAGGCTAATGTCTTTTCAAATCACTATGGGGGGGGGGGGGGGGGTCTCAACATCGATTGATAGGCCTAATGGGGAAAATAGGTTTTCCCGAGATTTCTAACTAATTACAAACACTATATAGGCTATTGATGCAAATGAAAAATTTTGTTTATGAAAAACACTGAAAATTCGTGGTAGGCTATTAAAATAAAAAAAATCCCCCTAGCCTAATAAAGGTGAGTGTATACTTACTCTTCCACTGCCTCTTCTGTGACACTGGTGTTTTGTCTGACATATAGGTCTGCCACTGGTCCCCCGTCACTGATGAAGGAGTCTGAACATTATCATTATCCTGATGTTGGTCCAAGGAAGGGGGAGTGTCACTGTTGTTGTTTACACTCTCAGCTGAGGCAGCCATGATCACTGACGGAACTTGGTCTTTTCGCTCCATAGTCAGCTCGCAATCGTCAAAAACGCTCACGCCATCAATGCGTTATATGTTGTCACTAACTCGCCGGCTAAACCCATAAATCATCATAGGCTATAGCATATTATAATCGATAATACAATATTATTATCATTAATTAACTCGTGATGATAAATTAGGTTGAGTGCCTGATGAAGGTAGGATGTAAGCTACAGTACAGTAGGCTATACGCTATATGATGGTTCTCGTTTTAAGACAGCTGTAGATCGTGTAGGCTAGTGGCGACATATTGTTTTTTTTTAACGATACTGAAATAACCGTTAGCTATAGCATGATCTATAAATTACCTGAATTTGGTAAACTTTGTTATGGCCTCTAAAACACCTCATGTAGGTAATAGTTGTGAATATTCACACAAACATGTGGGGATTTGTGAATATTCACACAAACATGTGGGGATGTCTTATTTTTTTTTTCACCAATCACAGTGCATTAGTTACAGTATTATCTACCTTAGACTTGGCTTCATTGCCCTTTCGTCATGTCTAATCGTGTTTTATTATACGTAGTTTGGGTAGATATTTGAGATTCTGTCTATGGCGAGATGACTACGAAACGAGTAGACTGTGGTTGACTAGTACCTATAGAAAACGGAGATTTCTTTGCGCTAACTATACATTAATTTCCGTATCCTCGTGCCTTCTTTTTACAGTATAGGCCTACTATTTGTACCGTATTATGTTCGTGCAACTCTATGATTCTGTTTAGAGACACTACCAACTGGAAAAAAAGACTGTAGTCACATGAAAATTGTCCAGGAAAAGTTATAGTAACTTGTATTTAGTGTTTGTGAGTAAAATTGCACTCAAACGGTAGGCTACCGACGCCTGCAAACTAAAGAATCTCATTCTTCCTATGGTTTTGCCCGGAATCAAGGAAAATCTGTTCTTCGACTTGCTAAACACTCTTTCATCAATAATAAATGCACTGAACTATCCAACTCTACCTCTTAGAGTTAAGGTCAGTCCTCACCCAGTCGAGAGCATCCTAAGTTGAAGATAATGTACAATTTCCAGAGTTGGGAAGTGCGACCAGAATATACCTCGCTTCTATAAAAGCGTGGCATAACAGTAGGCTACTAAAAAAATGTGCTTCCGTGCTGACTCCCTGCCTAGACAAACTCTTCTGTCTCTGTATCTCCTCTAACGTCTTCCCTGCTTGCTGGAAGTTTGCTTTCATTCAACCTGTCCCAAAGAAGGGTGACCGCTGTCAACCCTCCAACTATCATCCAATTGCTCTCATTTCTTATTGTATCTCGAAAGTTTTTTAAATTAAATTCTTACTTCAAAATTTCTTAATTAATGGTCACAGACATATCCACAAACATACAGGCAAAAATGGTCACACAGGCACACCTCTACAAACTACTATGATTGTACAATCACCACCCCTAGCAATAATACTCTCTTATAACCTACACGTCCTTCTTCTTCTTCTTCTTCTTTTTGTGGAGTTGCTGTCCCTTTCCAAGTCGGCTATCCTTAGTTGGAATTATGCAAGGCTGGTACATGTCATATTTGTAACAAACTATGTGGTACCAACTCTGTAAATTGCTGACTGAATAATTATTATTATTATTATTATTATAGCTCACCTATGCACCGGTGACCTCTCCAGAAACAGCTAGAGCTAGATTAAGAATTAGTTTAGAAAATTGTAGTCGTAGAAAAGATAGTTAAAGAAAAAGAATTGAAGTATATAGCTTAAGCAGAACTCTCCTCTCCCTATTTACCCCCTCCTCCACCCCCCAATATCTTGTTCTCTCCTTACCTTAATTTAACTTTTCCCCTCTCTCCTATTTAATCTAATTTTTCTTCCTCCCCCACTCTGGTCACCTTCTTCCCCCCGCCCCCCTCACCCTACTCTATTCTATTCCGTTTTCTCTTTTGCCACACCTGCTCCAGGAATCTTTTCACTACCTTCATTCTTTTCCCCATTTCCCCATCTACCCCCTCTTCTGTCCCGAGACCTAACACAAATTTTACACCCTCCTCCTCCTCCTCTTTCTGTTCTTCCCATTCCCTCTCCCCTACCACCCGTTTCAACTCATTTTCCAACCCATCTCTCTCCTCTGCATACCCCTGGCACTCTGTCACTATATGTTCTATTGTCTCCTCCACTCTCCTCCTTCCCACCTCACACTGCAGACACTCTTTCACCCCCCCATTCCACCTCCATGTTCTCCTATTTGTCTCTAATGCTCCTGCCCTAGCCTTAAACAGTAGTTCCGCTCCCAACTTCCGTCATAGAACTCCTCTTTTCTCGGTCTCCCCTTGCTTCTATATCTTATCAGTGTACTTTTCTTCTCCATATTTCTCTTCCATTCCTGTCTTCCTACTTCCTTCACTCTCGTTCCTATCTCTTTCTCTAGTCTCCTTCCCTGACCTAGTCCTGCATTACTCCCTACATCTCTCCACTCCTCTCCCACCCTTCTTTGTTTCACTCCTATTTTTTTCAGTTTTCTCTTACACTCTTTTGCCCATCTACTCTTCCCCTCCCCCCATTCATTCACTCTCCTTGGCCACCTATTATCCTCCATCTCCTCCAACCTGCTCTTGTACCTCAACTTTGCCTTCGCCACTCTTTCCTCAAACGGACTCCATCCCATCTCCCCTCTCACTGCTTCATTTGCTGTCCACCTTCTTGCTCCCAACCCCATTCTTCCTATTTTATTTTGTCCCGTCTCTAGTCTATTTATTTCTCCCCCTGTACTCCCTCTCACATCCATCCCATACATTATTCTCGGCACTTCAAAGTCCTTCCACACCTCTCTTACTATTTTATATTTATTCACTCTGCTTTTTGTCACATTCCACAGTTTCCCACTACACTGTTCCACCTTCATGATTTTCTCATTCATTGTCCTTTGTCGCCCTTCCCTCCCTATCCATACCCCTAAATACTTCACTTCCTCCCTTGTTTCTATTCTTTCCCCTCCTATCCTCATTTCTACTGCCTCTGGTCCATTTACTACTATCATACTGCTTTTCTCTACACTGAACTTCATTTCTAGGTCTCTACCAAACCTTTCCGCCTCCTGTAACATTTCCCCCATATCTTCCTCTGTCTCTGCTATCAACATTACGTCATCAGCAAACGTCAGAATTGCTAGCCTGTGTTGCCCTATTTTCACTCCTTGTCCCTTACTCTTAATTCTCCTCACCAACTCCTCCATGCACATTGCAAAAATTAAAGGTGACAGGTTACATCCCTGTCTCAACCCTTTCCGTCTCCTGATTCCTTTCACTGCAATATTTTTCCACACAATCTCTGTCTCCGCCCCTTCATACATATTCATTATCATGTTCCTTATCTTCCTACTCACTCCTAGTTTCTCCATCACTGCTTCTGCAACTCCCCTACTAATCTTATCATATGCCTTTTCCACATCCAAACACACTATAAACACACATTTCCCTTGCTTTGCCTTTTTCTCTATAATCTCATCTAATATAAATATATTGTCTGTTCCTCTTCTCCCCTTCCTAAATCCATTTTGCTCTTCACTAAGTAGGATCCTTTCTTCTACATACTCTCCTACCCTCTCCTTTAGTATCCCATAAAATATCTTATTTATTATGTTTATTACCGTTATTGGTCTATAACTCCCCATTTCGTGCACATTTTTTGCTCCTCCTTTGTAAATCAATGTGACCCTCCGCCAGGGTCCTTGTTTTGTCTGCAAATGTGTGGGGGGGGGGAGGGGTCACAATCGGCATCATACTATAGTCCTACCACTCCAAGTTGGCGGTTCTGAGGGCAAGAACTAGTAGCACTGAAGGTCACACTTATCATGCGTAATGCGATATCACGGGTGATAACTCGTACACGACCTCTCTCTCTCTCATTTAAATTAATTCTCATTATCAATTATTTTAACACAGTGATGACTGCCAGGTGATATTGTTCAAATTAGGAAGGACCTCATGAGAGAGAGAGAGAGAGAGAGAGAGATAGACAGAAAGACAGAGAGAGAGAGAGTGAGAGTGAGAGACGGACAGTGAGACAGGCAGACAGAGAGAGAGAGTAGTTTAAATATATATTTATGATCCACATCATCCATCATGCATGGACGTGTGGGTGTGGGTGTGTGTGTGTTGGGATTTGTGCTGATAGGTAAATATAGAATATGAAAAAAGTCAAGTGTCAAATGTAGTAACCCAGGGCAGGTAGGCCAGGTGTGGGTCAGTCTCTCTCTCTCATGAGGTCCATCATAATTTGAACAATATCACCTGGCGGCCGTCACTGTATTAAAATAATTCATAATGAGAATTAAGTTAAATGAGAGAGAGAGAGAGAGAGGGTTATGTACGAGTTATCACCCGTGATATCACATTACGCATGATAAGTGTGACCTTCAGTGCTACCAGTTCTTGCCCTCAGAACTGTCAACTTGGAGTGGTAGGACTATACTTCGTGTGTACCGCAGGGGGGGGGGGGGGGCTCCGTGGGGCGTAGCTCCCCGGACGCCAGCGGAGTATTTATGTAATGTGAACAGGAACCAGTGGAGCCTCTACACTACTACTACTACTACTACTACAGTTATCAAGACAGCGATGTGCCGGAAAGGCCCCTACAGGAATCAGAGTGGCCTATGCAGGAACCAGGACGGCAATTAGCCGGAAGGACACTACACGAATCAGAGGGGCCTCTATATATACACTACTACTACTAGTACAGTACTACTACTACAGTAATCTGGGCGGCGATGAGCCAAGAGGCCCCTACAGGAACCAGAGTGGCCTATACAGGAACCAGGACGTCGATTAGCCGGAAGGACACTACTGGAACCAGAGGGGCCTCTACACTACTCCTACTACAGTTATCAGGACAGCGATGTGCCGGAAAGGCCCCTACGGGAACCAGAGTGGCCTATACAGGAACCAGAACGGCAATTAGCCGAAAGTACACATACTGGAACCATAGCCTACACTACTACTGCTATACTACTGCTACCACTACTACTACAGTTATTAGGACTGCGATGTGCCAGAACCAGATTGGCCTATACAGGAACCAGGACAGCGATTAGCCGGAAGGACACTACAGGAACCAGAGGGGACGTCTCTATGCAACTACTACTTATATGCTACTTATACTACTACATATACTACTACTACTATTATCAGGACGGCAATGTGCCGGAAAGGCCCCTACAGGAACCAGGACGGCGATTAGCCGGAAGGACACTACAGGAACCAGAGGGGCCTTTACATTAGGCTACTACTAATACTAAGCTATTACTACTACTAATAATAATATAAATACTACCACTACCACTACTATTACACTTACCAGGACGACGATGAGCTGTAAAGGCCGCTACGGGAACCAGAGCTGCTTCGATGCGATGTGCTGCTATTGAATCAACCCACAGACAAATGATGAACCCTCTTTCTGGAGCGATCAGACTCTTTGAATCAAATTACAGTATCAACATTGTTCCTTATTGTTATGCTGGTCAATACTTAACGTTGTTTATTGTATATATATTAATTCTGATTTATAAATAACATAAATTAGCTGATTTTACTTGCATTTACTCCAAATAAACTACAATATATTAAGGATTTAGTATCGTTCAGTTAACCATATAAACATATGCGTTTTCTTTAATAAGCGTAGAAGAAAATTGGAGTTTCACCGGTAACTAAATTACGTTCTGCGTATTTGTAATTTAGTAGGATAATATAATTTTCTCAGTTAATTTGGGGGGGGGGGGGGGGGGGGGTAGGAATAGGGTTTTACACCATACCCGAAAGAGGAGTTATGGAGCTCCGATCATACTTTCAACCATCTTGACAATTTTACCAACACACCTAAACTTTGTTTGATGCGAAAATAGCCTCCCGAAAATATGCCCTGGGCGGGAGTTGAACCCAGGACCCTTGGGCTATGAGGCAGTCACTCTACCAGTTAGACCAACAGAGATATCTCACTTGGCCTGGTCGGCTCAAGTATATATCCGCATCTTGTTCAGTTTAGGGTAACTTATTTTCCTGACTTTACAGGTAACCTTGGTATAATGGAAAAATACATTATCAGCCTTACTGGACCAAGTCAGTGTTCTCTCTTATAAGTGAGCTTAATTAACTCTTACATTCACACAGGTACCGCATTCCACAACAGGAATAATAGCGTTTGGCAGTAGCCACTGTAAGACAATTAAACAGAGTAGCCTACTGTTATTGTAAAACAGTTAAAACAGATGTTTATATTTTATTATATTTTTTAACCCAAAAGGTAATATACATATGAATACAATCTTCTGGGGTAGCTACATTATAGCAAAAATAAGCAAATCCTATTGAAAGGCTTGATCAAATTGTAAAGCTTAACACAGGTTGTTTGTTATTACATTTTTTTCCCATCTGACGGTAAATTACCATGTCCTGATTTTGATTACGCTGTTATTACGAACACTTTGTAACGAAATCTGCTGTTCATTATGAAAATTTGCATTAACATGACAGGAACATATTTTTTTTATTTTTTTCCATTAAGTATCGACAAATCAGTTGCTAAGACATTATATTTTCCGCCAGGTTGAACAAAATAGACTATAGTGAGAGGTTACAGCGCTTGCGACTTCATAGCCAAATATAATTATCATAAAGCAAATATGAATGTTACAAAGATGACAATAACTATAGGTGTAATAATATACAGAATATCTATATGAAGTGCATAGCTGATATGAAGTGCATAGCTCTGTATTGCAGTTTACTAAAAAAATAAATTACTTTGTTTTAAAGCTTTGACGAATACAATACAACTTTGAAACCTACAATCAAGTTCCATTGAATATATTATATGCGAACCAATATAGTGATTAACGTACTGTATAGTAATTAGTACATTTTAATCCTTTCTTCTTTCTATTCTGGCTTTTTTTTTTTATTTTTTTTTTAAAGAGACAATGAACGGAGGAAGGAAAAACACAGATAAAACAAAAAGGTCCATGTGCCTAAAGGCATCCTCCATTCATAAAATGTTTGTAACAACTGGATTTAAACATTTGTTGATTGTAAGTTTGTGGAAAGCAATTCGAGGGAAGTGAATTCCAAAGAGTAGTAGCTCTGGGGATAAATGAATTCTGATAAGCAGAAGTTCTGCATTGTGGAGGAGAAAGTGTAAATTCATGGGCGCTCTCAGCTGCCCTAGTTCTACGGGGAAAGATGTGGAGAGGCGGCACAATTGAAGCAAGTTCCTCGGAACAATTGCTGTGAAAATATCTGTAGAATAATGCAAGGGATGCAACGTTTCTTCGTATGGCTAATGTAGGAAGGTCCTGTGTGATTGCAGGGTTATTGATTAATCTAATAGCTTTATTTTGAATTTTGTCCAACTGCCTCAATGCAACCACTCCACTTCCACCCCACAGAGGTGAACAGTAATCCATCTGAGAGCGCACATGACTTTTATATATTACGGCCAACTGCTCGTCAGTGAAGAATTCTCGAACTCTGTACAGGAGTCCCAGTTTTTTAGAGGCATTCTTAGCAATGCTTCTAACATAATGTGTCCAGCTCAAGTTAGTAGTTAATGTTACACCGAGAATGTCAATACTAGGGGAAGTGGGAATATTTACATCATTAAAAAATATATGGGAGTCAGTGAGATTCTGTCGGTTAGAAAATTGAATGTACTTGGTTTTCTGTGCATTAAAGGAAACTAGATTCTCTTGTCCCCATTCATTAATTCTAGAAAGGTCCCGGTTCAGAGAAATTGCAGTGTTTATTTTTGAATTTATAAGATCGGGTTGGGTGAAAGAATTGGTAAATGTGAAGGAACTGTGGAGTGTTGAGTCATCTGCGTAGGAATGTATTGGATTATGAGTGGTAGATATGAGATCATTGATATGAATGAGGAACAGAGTTGGGGCCAAAACTGATCCCTGGGGAACACCAGCCTTTATTGAGTGAAATTGAGAATAAAGGCCATCTACCATTACACATATTTTTCTGTTATGAAGATAAGAAGAAATTAGTGGAACTAATGATGCAAGGCCGTAGTGTGACATCTTCGACAATAAGGATTGATGCCAGACTCTATCAAATGCCTTTGATATATCCAGTGCTATTGTATGTGTTTCACCATGTTGGTCTGTAGCTTGGTTGATTTGATGCGTAAGAAGGCAAAGAATGTCTGCAGTTGATCGACATCGTCTAAAACCATATTGCCTATCACTGATTAATTTATTATTCTCCAGATGCTTAATTATGTGATTATTTAATATAATTTCAAAAACTTTGCCAATAGTGGAAGTTATAGCTATTGGTCTGTAGTTTGATGGATCTGAAGAGGCACCTTTTTTAGGAACTGGATGGATGTTTGCTTCTTTCCAGGGTACTGGGAAGCATGAGGTATGAGTACACAGACGGAAAAAATTTTGCCAATACAGGAGCGAGCACCAAGGAGCAATTCTTAAGTACTATTGGAGGAATTTCATCTGGACCAGGAGCCTTATCTACTGAGAGATTCTGCAAAATAGTTTTGACATGTCTGGTGTGGATCTTAAGTGAGGGAATTTCAGGTGAATTAAAATTAAGTACAGGGACATCTTGATTTATTTCATCTAAGGTTGAGTTGGTGGAGAAAATATCTGCAAGAAGGTTAGCTTTACCTCGTGGGTCACTTACAAGATTGCCAGTCGGAGATTTTAATGGTGGAATGGATGAAGCAGTAGTGAAGTTGGATTTGAATGAGTTAAGAGTAGACCAAAATATTTTGTTATCATTTGGATTATTTAGAAGTTTATTTGCCTGCTTAGAAGTTTATTAATGGCTTGGAACCATTAGACGATTTTATAAAGCTTAAGGAGGACTTGAAGGAACAAAAGATGTACACAAATACGTCAATTATCCCTTCAACTCCCACACTCCTTCCTAATCTTGATAACCCTTCGAGTACCAGCCACGTGTTATAATAATAATAATAATAATAATAATAATAATATTTATTCAGTCAGCAATTTACAGAGTTGGTACCACATAGTTTGTTACAAATATGACATGTACCAGCCTTGCATAATTCCAACTAAGGATAGCCCAATAAGGCCGTTAGGCGTATTTCCATTGGGGTCCTTGTGGGATTAGGTTAGCTGGGGAAAAGGGGAGGATAAAGAAATAGATACTTTAGAGAAAGTATTTCTAGGGGGTTATTTTAAGATACCTTACATCCTATAGTAAATATCAGTAATCCGTAATCAGTAATCATTTCAGTTTGGTTTGTCTATCTCTTATGTCGTATTTAGTAGTAGACATAAGCTTGGTGCTCCCTTCTCGCAGCTGTCCGGTTCAGGTGTTCCTTCAGGCTACGTCTGAAGGAATACAGTGTTCTCTTTTCACGGACTGACTGGGGTAGGTCGTTCCAGTCTTTGATGGCAGTTATGTTTATTTCTAGCTGTATTTAGACGATATTATGCAACTTAGGAAGGATCTGTGATAGTTAAATGGGTTGGTTGAGATAGTTTGAAGCCTTAGTATTGCTAGAGGTTCTTCCTAAGCTGAATAAGATAGTCTAATAGGTCCCAGAATATGATGAAAAGGATGTCACTGGTCGTCTAATAATTACCAAGATAATATACCGAAATGCGTCACCAACTACTGAAAGGGTTAACTGAAGAATCGGACCAGGGGTACACTGCATTAAAGGGAGATGGGCTATTTTTCTGGCCCCTCTTCTCCCTCATGTTTAGCCCCATTAGTTTTGAGATTTTAAGACGTTCACCTCGTTAGTTCGGCGATTTTAAGACCTTTCACCCCCATTTCTTTGTCATTATTAAGACTTACTAAGTGTCATTCAGGTGTCATTCAGGTGTAATTTAAGAGAAACCGGCCTTTGGCCCGGACATTTTTCTATCAAAAAATGTACAAATATATTTTGATGGAGGGTCTTGGATGGGTGTTTATTTTAAGCTTGATGGAGGTCTAGGGAGAAAACTAATAAAACAATAAAAATAAATAAAAATAAATAAAATAAAAAATATATAAATGAGCAAATAGAAACGACCCATCTCCCCTTAAGATAAAAAGGAAGATCACCGAAGAACACTATATCATTAGTTAAAGTATTTTAGATTAAAAATTATAGAAAATCAAAACACTTATGCTTTTGTCAAATTAACATGCATTCATGAGTAACAAAAACAGGAATTGATTTTGGGTGAGCTTTACGCTCTACAAGTTTTTAACATATTGTTGAAGAGGAATTGCTACCCTATCGAGCCCATTCAAAAGCTTGCATTTGCTCAACGATGTCATCCAAGCTTAACTGGTAGAAAGAGTAAGGATTTTATAATTTTGATATTGATAATCCCTGACACCATGCATCAGTCAAGCGAATTTAACAACACAAATGTTGGACATGTAACTGTTGTGAGCGCATCTATTCGGTACAAATGTTTTACAGTAAATATATCATAAACACTATGTACAGTAGCTCACAATTTCACTTCCTTTCCGTCAAATTGTTTATGGAAGTATATATAGTATGATTAAATTTTGAGTGTGGTTTCCAATTAAACAGATGATAACTAAGATGAACTATCTGCTGCATAACAAACTACTCCAATAATTCATAATATATAATTGTTGACTAACAAACTACTCTCACAGTTCATTGAACTTATGCTTCCATGGGAAAAAGGGGAGGTGGGGTTAGATCGTGGGGTTAGCTACAACTAACCTTCATTACTTTTTTTTCTTTTTCTTCAAGGTCTGGGGCCTCCTCGAATCCAAAAGGAAATGCGACACATTTACTTAGGTACGAATTTCATTAACTATACTGAAATATAATAACATGAAATATAACATAATATGGATATGTATAACTACATTAATAAAAGTAATATTCTTAAATATTTGATTTACGGAATAAAAACATACATGTGAAAATTATAAACTTAAATTCAGGGTCCATTGAAAAGGATTATCCTGATTTAGCGCGCGAAGCGGTCGTGGAGTGTGTCGAGAGATAGCTTCATATTGTTAAAGCAGCCTATGCACCAATGTCTCACCCCCACCTGAGTGCTACACGTCGCTTCGTGATAAGCGGGAAAAACACACTCTTAGTGCTGGTAGGTCAGCGACATCCACAGGTAGCAGCATTAAGATCATTATACTTGGCCAGTTTAAGGTGACCATCCCTCCACACAAACAGTAACTGGTACTGGTAGGTCAGCGGGGTGCACTGGGCCGGAGGCACGTGGTCAGACCCATACATAAACCTGCAATAACAGAAATAAACCCTTTCAGTATAATGGCAATGCCCATCATTTTAATATAACAGAGGTCATCATTTGACACATTTATTTAGCTTAGGGAAATCCTGTGATATTCAATAGTTTAAGTATTTTTTCCAGAGATTTTCCTTAAGTTGAGTTTAGCTGTCTAGTATTAGCTAGAACAAACCGAGAAGGACGTCACCCTATTGAAGACTTTAAACATAATTAACCCATTGAGCACCAGCTGATTTATAATAAATGTACAATGTGAGACCAGCAGGTTGTAATTTTCTTTCCTGAAAACACATGGGATGGGTTAGTAATGAAGGAAAAACTACAAAAAAACTCTCACCTAGGTAATTTAGGGGTCCTGCAGGGCTGCCGAAAGTCGCAATTAATATTGGGAAATGGGTAGGCAAAATACTGGAAAATCACTCCCGCGCGCGCCCGCACGCACGCGGCTGGACTTAGAGGGTTTCCAACCATTGGTATTGTTGCGTGGGATACTAAAGCAGTTCCCATACAAATCTGAACCCTCTAGGTGCCATAGGACTAGCGTAATTGACACGAATGCAACCATTGCGTCGCTGAGGTTTAGCGTTACATACATAGGCGACGCATAACGTGCGTCGCTGGTACTCAAGGGGTTAAAGAAAGATAATCATGAAAATAGAAAATGTTGAAACATTTAATAAAATATTAGGCATTCGGTTCCTCTACAAGGCTTTAAACTGACTGACATGTAGGAGATACCTATAGGAGTAGCCAGAGGACCCCTTCTGCTAAATTTCCACCAACCACATTCATCATGCATAATTACATTTCAAAACCAACCCTAAGACAAAACCAAGCATTAAAGACACCTTGCAAGTAATAGGGTCTCCCCGAAAATAACTCTAAGCTCGCCCTTCAGTAGACTATTGGTAGAAAAGCAGTTCCATGTTTTGCACAGGTATCTCTTGGTTACCTGATGGCCACTTTCCATGCTGCACGGTGACTTTAAGTGTTCATATCTTGTTCCCAACCACTGACATTTTTCCTCAGGACCTCATCCCAGGCCACCTATATATGGCTACCGGCTGTTGTTCTTCCTTCCAATTCTGACGTGCTTCACCCAGTCATCATTATCCATTCTCTCCACATAACCAAACCACTGCTGTTTGCTATTATACATCACCTCACTGGTACATTCTATGCAAAGTTGCTCTCTCAACTCTGCTCTTGTTTGTCCCTCTCTCGTCGCGGTAGTATACATCCTTCTCACCATGCTAATATCAATATGCTCATATTTGTGGGCGTCATCCTCTTTGACTGTCCACATATCACTACCATAAAGTATCCCTCTTCTCAAACATACAACATACAGCTTCCCCTTAGTGTGACGGGAGAGACCCTTCACTTTCAATATTGATAGCAACTCTTAACTTTTACTACCCACTTCTGACTCTTGCAGCAGAGGTATCCTCTACACTCCTTCCCCCCCCCCCCACCTCGTAGTACTGATATTCCTGGTAGTGCAATTAGTCTAAATTTTTATTTTCTATTCACTATAGGGTACCCCTGTTCTTCAAACATTACCAACATTAATTAGTGGTAAACTGCAACATCCGCATCTCCCAGGGTTGCTGTTGTTGTTGTACTAGCCCCAAGACGCCCTTTATGGGAATCATGCGGCATCCAAGTAGTCCGCCACTTCTCTCGGGTGGGTCCAGATATTTTTGAGTAAGGTGATGTTGAAGTTATGTCTGTGTGGGGCAAGTGTTGGACAGTATATTATGTTTTGTCAGTGAGATGTTGACAGCGGGGACAAGGCAGGTCTTGAGTTGGATTTATTTTGTGTTTTTTTTTTATTGTATGGTTCTCCACTAAGTTTTCAAAGTAGAGGGCCCTTCCTTAATAGCTCCATGGTATTGGCCTTTCCTTTGTGGTACCACTATATGAGTTCTTCCCTTAGGGACTCCATAGTTCATTATGGGCTCTTTATTGGGGACCCAGTCATTCTAGACTACACACAATGGGGAAGTTCCATATGAAGCCCCAACTCTAAGGGCCTCAGGATATGATGCCTTATAATTCTGTTTGGGGCTTCTTGAGGCCCAAACCTTAGAGGGCCTTTAATTATGGAGTTACTAGGGGACCAATCATTAGGGCCCTACACCAATGAATCTTCTATTTGGAACATCATACCCCTTAAGGGACCCACACTAGATATACTGTATAGTCCTTAATTAGGAGCTTCATGTTAGGAAACCTTCCTATAGAAGTACCACTCTAGATGGCCCTTCCTTAGGGGTACTATAATTGGGGACAATAGAAATATTAAATTCAAGTAGACCAATTCTAGAATGACATTATTTTAAGAATGAGGGATATCCCAGGAAGCATCCAAGGGCGAGATATTAATATACAGTGGTACAACATAAACGTGGATGGTTATAATGGTTGTTGTGAGGTGCACCAAAAGTACCTTCTGCCTCTTTACTATAATCCAGCCATTTCCAGACTTTGAAAATAAGTTTGGCCAAAATACTTGCACAGATGGTGCAAAGTAGATGATACTCAGGTTCAATTAGTGGGTACGATAAGTATTCTAAAAGTACCTATGAAGTAGTCTCCCTGTGAACATTCACCCAGTTTCATATGCCCAAAGGCTCTTGCATAATACTATCAGTAGGAAAAACCTATCTAACCTAACCTACCAAACCTAAGCTTCCTAAAGATGAAAGACGAATATTGTACAGAGTTTGAAGTAAAAGCAGGAAGATATAAGAAGATTAAGATATCAACTTAAGCCCATACCTGAACTTGGCCCTGATGAGAGCGTTGGCGGAGAAAGGGTCTGGGTGATCCAGAACGTGACAGGACCCAGCACAGTACCTCAACAACAACACCTTCGGGTACTCCACCTCCTCTAATCCCAACTCTACCATTGACACCTCCACACTCCGCACCTACAGTATAAGATAATAGTTATGAAGTGCGTTACTAAGGTTATTATTGATGACATATGTAGTACCACCTCCATTACCGGACAAAACACACAACATCAGACAGCATGAGTAACTGTTATGGAATGGATCAATGATGCTATCATGCAAGACATAGACACCTCAACTCTCCACATGAGGAACAAATGGGAGTTATAAAGATAGAAGGACAAAGAGTGAAGGTGGTGATGGCCGTGGCAGTATTCATCAGCACCACCACCTTCTGGTAACCCACCTCTCAGTCTATCAATGACACCTGTATACTGCACACCTGGACAGTGGCCTATAAGTGGAGAGCTTAATACCGATTTAATGTCATTATTATATCTCGCACTAAAGATAACGACATTGGAACAGAAGGTTAGAGTTAATAAGTATTAATATCCACAATATGGACACCTACATCTCCTGCCTGGACTATTATGAAATAATCAAAATTATTTCAGATTTACACATGCGCGAGATATCTTAATTTGTGTAACATGTATACAATCTTTATGACCCATACATCATTCCTAAATATGTCATTACCTGCGGAAATAAAATTAGATTTCATTAGATTGGGTTAAGTAAGGGAAAGGCAGCCATCTTTAATCGGTAGAGGTAAACATATTAAGACTTTTCCTCCGTATATTTAGTATTCTGTCATCCTCTAATGAATGAGAAGACCAGAGGGGGCAGCAGCCCCCAGGTTAGGTTAGGTTAATGGCAAAATATGGAAGGTTGTTAGGTGTGATGGGGTATGGCCAAAACGGGATATTTCCGCAACAAATGGGTGATCAAATCGCATGAATCACATGCCCAAACAGTAGGAAATAACATATTTTGTCTGGAAAACTCGTGCATGTGTAAATAAAAAAAATACCAAATGATCTTGATAATACCAAAGAGGTCAGAAGGAATTATAAAATGAATTATTGAGGTTACTAAAAACGTTACAGGCATTTCCATTTCTCACACGTAACAAAACTTCCTAAAATGGAAGTGTAGACTTAACAATGGGCTACTGAAGTTATACAATACATTGCCTCTCCGTACCTCGCACCCAAAGCTTGAATGAACATTAAGGGAGCCCACCTCGCTTTTTTCTCTTTCTTTCCCTCTTTCTTTGGCTTGTATCCATTCGGCCCCATTCAGCCTACTGTTTTAAGACGTTTACCCCCATCCAGGTGTCAATATTTTCCTGGCGAGCGGTAGCGAGCCAGCTTATACAGTATATATTTTAGTTTTGACAGCAAGCTAAATTTGTAAATTTTTCGATAGAAAAATGTTTCCGGCGAAGCCGGATTTCTCCATACAATGCAGGCTCGCTATCGCTCGCCAGGAAGAAATCGACACCTGGATGGGGATAAACGTCTTAACAAAGTTGGCCGATTGGGGATGAATGGATACAAGCCAGAGAAAGAGAGAATAGGAGAGAAAGAGAAAACATCAGGTGACCCCCCATAATAATACTGTACGAGTTACCGGGTACTAAGATGATTATACAAGCCATAGACACCCTCACATAATTCATCTCACCAATAATACACAATTACAAATGGAAACAATGATATAACGTGTTACTGTAGGTATTATGCAATGTTCACAGAGAAAAGTTATAAGACAATTGAAATTAATATTAATATTAAAAAAAATTCCTCAGCAAGCGATTTGACAAGGTTTTCGTTGGCGACTGATTGTGTGTGTGTGTGTGTGTGTGTGTGTGTGTGTGTGTGTGTGTGTGTTTGTCCCAAAAGGAGGATGACCAAGAGTTAGTAAGGTAAGAAATATAATGACCAGTAGAGCGATCCTTAAGGAAACCATACTGACGATCTGAAAGTAGATTATGGGAAGACAAATGCTAAAGACATTATGAATTCATAATAGTTTTAAAAACTTTACAGATGCAAGAAATGAGAACAATTGGACGATAGTTAGAGGGTTAAGAGCGGCCATCCTTCTTTGAGACAGGTTGAATGAGAGCAAACTTCCAGCAAGAAGGAAAGACGTTAGAGGAAAGACACATAAAAAAGAGTTTGCCTAGTTAGGGAGTCAGCACTGAAGATTTTTTTTTTTAGTACAATAGGAGGAACACCATCCGCTCCAAATGCCTCTTTAACCTCTCTAAACTACTTTAGTCCTAACCTAAATAAAATATCTAATCAATGATAACCAGAATAAATTGGAAAGAAAAGTGACGGACTTGTACATAAACATTAATGTTGGCAAGTTGTTGCCATATAGTTTAAAATGGAAATATTTTACTTACAGCTTACTATATCTATCTTTTACCAGACGACTTGATCCCTGACGGGGTAACCACTAATGAATCACCTCCACCGAGGCAATTCGTTCGATTCTCTAGCTTCTTATGGGGAGGGTTTCTAACCTAACCGCTCAGTGTTGTGTAAGTGTGTGAGGTGCATGTGGTGTGTACTTGTACTGTTAATTGGGATGGCTGTGCATGCGAATGTAGTAAGTAACCAATGTAATCAGCTCAATCGTGATGATAAGATACTGGCATTCGCATTGTTGATGTGCCACGGGTCTACTACACCTCTGATGTCTGCCATTGCAGAGAAGGATTGGGAGGCCATGGGGGTGAGTGTCAAACAACAACTTGTCCAGTGGGGGATAGATCCCAGGTGGCCCTCCCGCATGCCACTATTACAAACACTACCACCTACTCCTTGTCTTATGATGGAGCATAGAATAAAACCAAGTAAATTATGATTACCGATTAAAATTAAAGTTTGATTCTTACAAATAAAATCTAATAAATTATTAATGTAGTTCCTTTACCTTCCTAATCTAATTATTTGGTTATCATTTTACTCACTTTACATTCCTTGGTGACTGATCTCCGCCTTGTCCTGGAGTGTGGGCCCCTCACAGCTGGACTTCTCTCCTCTCTCCTGGTATCCTTCTTCCCGTCTTGGCTGGTAGCCACGAAATTCCTGATCACCCTCTCCAGACGGCCATCGCTCCGTGTCTCACCGCTACCTATCTCCCTGATGCAAACCACGGGCTGTAGTTGTAATTCTTGATTGCTTTGCGCCTCCCCGTAGTCCTCTGGTACCTCGAAAGTAAACGGAGACGCTTCCAACAACCAGCTCTTCAGAAACCTTGATACGTCGACTATCACCCAGCTTCCCTTTGTGGTCTCCATCGTCTCGTATGTCAAGGTGAAATTGTTCTTGTCTTCCGCTTCACTGTTACCATTAGTGGTATGTTGGACCAAGGTGAGGTGGTACTCGGTAGTGGTGTTGTTGGACTGGACACTCACACTGAACCTCTTGACTGCCGTGTGTAAGAACATGTCCACTTGAACTGTACGTGATCGCCTCTTAATTGGCTTGAAGTGCCATACCTGTCTTCCTTGTTCTCTCGTATCTGTAAACAAATACGAGTGTGGTAACCCTTTCAGTACTGTGACGCCCTTTTTCAGACTAGTATAGCTATTATTATATGATATTAATTGTTTTTAGAAGAACTATGAAAATTATAGTTTTTATTGAGTTATCCATTCGATCCGTAGAGGTCCTTCCTAAGCTGAATATGTCGGTCAATGTTAGCCAGAATACAATATATTAATCGAAATTAAATTGCAGTGGTTAACATATTATCCTGATGTATATAATTAGATAGTCATATACAATTGATATCGTATTGTATATACTGTATGTTCCAATGCCCAATGGAACTTACTACAAAGAGGGATTATTTGGAGGGATTTGAAGGGTATACTAAAGGGAATAGCACATAAGAACTTTAATGTATCATCAACTTTTGATCCTCAACTTCATTCTAGTAAAAGTTTGAGACCATTTTGCACTTGCCTTGGCAGCTGGACTGGAAATAGCTTGTTAAGGTGACACAATTCCTAGAAAAGTCTACTTCGATATCAATTATGCTCAATCGAAATTGTGGATATACAAAAAAAAAACAGTTGAATAAAAAAAGTGCTCCTGTGATATCTCTTAAAATTGATCTTGCTTTCCCCAAAGATATCCTTTTCAGTATATGATGAATTATGTTTGTATATTAGTCTACATTAAGAAAGCCTCGTGAGACTAAAAAGTGCTAATACTTTTATCAATTAACCCTCTGACTTCCTCACATCATTCCTAAGCTTCACAAAATCGTCTAATAATAGCCAGAATAAAATGAAAGCTTAAATAATACGTACAGTGCTGTGGTTGGTGTACGGAGAGGGCGTTGGTGTGGTCAGGGTGGTAGTGTGTTGGTAGTGAGGGAAGGAGGTGGGTGGTGCGGGGCCAAGCAGCAGGAGGGGTAGTAGTAGTAGTATCTTGGGCTACTTTATCACCCCACCACCACACACCACCAGGCATCATCGGCTTCCTTGCTTCACTACCTTTCTAAAATTTGGGTCATAGAGTTCGTCATTAGATGGTGTAGGACCAGACATCATATTTAGTCTCTCCTGCCTATAGGCTTAAGGGGGGTGACCTGCTTTTTTTCTCTCCTTTTCTCTCTTTCTCTGGCTTTTATCCATTCGGCACCATTCAGCCTACTGTTTTAAGACGTTTATCCCCATCCAGGTGTCGATTTTTTTCGCGAAACATTTCCCCATAGGGAATTCCTGTGTATTTGCAAGAGAGAGCTGAAGAATCGATTTTTATTTATTTCACTCCAACACCAAACACCTCCCAAAGAAATTAATGAAAGCAAGCA
This sequence comes from Paralithodes platypus, assembly GCA_032716605.1. Lineage (NCBI taxonomy): Eukaryota > Metazoa > Arthropoda > Malacostraca > Decapoda > Lithodidae > Paralithodes > Paralithodes platypus. The sequence continues at coordinate 11,714,292 of CM064506.1, read as the reverse complement.
TGTGATCCACCGGGATTCGAACCTGGGTTACCCCATACAGATGCATATCAAATATCTAGGAATGCAGATCAAATATATAGGAATACCCTATGGGCAATACACAGGAATTCCTATGTTTCGCGACCACTCTGTATATATATATATATATATATATATATATATATATATATATATATATATATACAGTATATATAGAGCTTGTACATTTAACCGTTATTGACCGGTGAAGCCTGCGAGGTCTCATTCCAGTCTATGGGGTGAGACATGTGAAGCACTTTTAGCTGCAACCATCCCCTGCCATCTTGCCTTTGCAGGATACATGGGTCTTATTTGCTCACTCACAGCTCGAAGAAGCCCCATATCTGAAGCTTGCATCGCTCCAGTGCTTCACTGTCTCATCTCCTAGACTCGGACCCTCACTTTCAGAACGCATCCTGTTGAGCAATGAACTCACTAGGCATTGCCCCCCTATAGCATATTTTTGAATATGGGACTATTCATACAGTGCTATTTAATCAGGAAACAATGAGGGTATTTATTTGGCGTTTCTGTGGGCTTTGTGGTAATGGCACTGATACTAGGTACAGCAAAAATTCCATCCCAATAATATCTTCCCATTGACATATCGGGATTCGAACCTGGGTCCATTGGATTACTAGTCCAGTGGCAAGACCACTCCACCATACCTCCCCCATATATATATATATATATATATATATATATTGTATATTGTATAGGTTATACTGTATATACAGTATAAGTGTATTTATGCATGTTCTATATATACACAAATACATGGTCATTAGATATATCGGTAAACAAATGAAGATATTGATAGTGATGAAATGAAACATAGCCTAAACGGAAATGATCCTTAGACCCATTGTGTTTCTTTCCTATTATCATTTTTGGTTGGTTGAATGTTAACAGTGAAACCATTAACACAGTCCCCCCACCACCCGCCAGCTGGTTCATATAAACAACTGCAACATCTTAAGCAACATTGACATTACAGAGACAGATGGCTTGGGTGTTGCGAGAAAATAAGATCAAACAATTTCTCTAAACCTGATACACTGAAAGATTCATTCAATATAAAAATACTCAGTAAAAACTAAACTATGGATGGTGTGGTGAGGGAGGTGAAAAGGAGAACTATGGGAAGAGGATTGGGTTTAGTAGGAAAGAATGGTAGAGATTGGGAGTTGAATCAGTTGCTGTTCGCTGATGACACAGCATTGGTGGCGGATTCTGATGAGAAACTGCAGCGGGTAGTCAAAGAGTTTGGTGTGGTTTGTGGAAGGAGGAAACTGAAGGTGAACGTCAATAAAAGTAAAGTAATGGTGTGTAATAGGGGAGAGCATAGGGTGAATCTAGATGTGAGGCTGGATGGGGAAATATTGGAACAAGTAGAGTGTTTTAAATATCTAGGAGGAACGATAAGCAGGAGTGGAGGTATGGAAGTGGAGGTAAAACAGAGAGTGTGTGAAGGAAGGAAGGTTTTCGGAGCAATGGGAAGTATGTGGAAGACGAGAAATCTCGGAGTGAAAGTAAAAAGTGCACTGTATCAAGGAATTGTTGTGCCAACAGTGATGTATGGGGCTGAGACATGGGCTCTGAAGAAAAAGGAGAAAAGAGGGCTGGATGTGATGGAGATGAGCTGCTTGAGGAGTATGTGTGGAGTTACTCGTAGAGACAGATTGAGGAATGAAGAGATACGTAGGAGAGTGGGGCAGCAGGAACATTTGTCAGCCAGAGTGGACAGAAGGGTGCTGAGCTGGTATGGTCATGTTGAACGAATGGGAGATGAAAGGCTTACAAAGATAATATGTGAGTCAGGTACAAGGGGAGATAGAAGGGCAGGAAGACCCCCATTGAGATGGAGAGACTGTGTAAGAAAGGCTTTGGATGATAGAGGAATGACTATAGATCAGGCAGGGGAAGTGGTGGTGGACAGGAGTGAATGGAGAATGCTTGTGAATAGTTGAGTGAACACGTGGTCATTTGGAGTAAGGGGTCGGGCGCAAGTTCGACTAGATAATAGTCCATCAGGCGCCTGGCCCGGGGAGACGATTAATATGAAGGGTGTGCCTGGAAGTGTGGTGGGAGGGCTTGTGGCTTTGGCTCCGCTGCATGTCTGCCTGCCGAGATCGGAACCTCTCCGGGTGGTCAGGGGCCGGGGGAGTGCTGGAGCGACCTTGGTAACCCTGGTCTCTGGGTCTTCTCCTGGGTGACCTGGATGTGTGTGAGTTTGTGTTTTTTATCAGTGTTTATTTTTTGTTTTATGTTGTTTTTGTGTTTTCCCTGTTCTTGCTCTGTCTTGAGTCGGCTACCCCCAAAATGGGGATTGGGCCTGAGCATATAGATAGATAGATAGAAAAACTAAATTAACCTTTCATTATACAAACACACAGGAACGCAATAAGTTCCGAGAGAAAGAATGGAGAAAGTATGGAGGTGAGTAGTAATTAAATGGGTTGGAAAATGTGTAGTCTGGCATGGGAGAAGGGAAGTGTATCTGAAAACTGGAAATCAGGAATAATTGTCCCCTTGTATAAAGTGGAACGGGAGAGAGGAGTGTGTGGCAATCACAAGGGGATGTATGTCCCTTTTTGTAAAGTAGGGAAGATGATACTGTAGGATGATGTAAGAGAGAATGAGATTGAGAACAGACCGATGGGTAAGTGAGGAGCAGGATGGGTTTAGGAAGGGAAGAATCTTATCTGTGTAGACCAGATGTCCTCCTTGAGAAATGTTGTGGAAAAATGTTTGGAGAAGGGACACAGGGTGTATGCTGATTTCAAGAACTTGGAGAATGCCTATGCCAGAGTAGATAGAGAAGGTTTGTGGAAAGTATTGACAATAAACAGAGTAGTTGGTAAGTTGCTGGAAGAGCTGACGAGCATGAATGAGGGTGAAAGGGTGGCAGTGCGTGTAGAGAACGAACAGAGCGAGTATTTTGATCTGATTGGTGGGGTAAAACAAGGGTGTGTGTTGTCCCCATGGTTGTTTCGTATATATATGGATGGAGTCATGAAAGAACTACATTGCAATGAAGAACAGTGGATGTTGGAGTACCCCTGATAAGGGAAAGAAGTGAGTGGAAGCTGCCTGTGCTATTGTTTGCTGAGGATTTCGTTCTGAAGAGTGATAGTGAGTGGGAGTTGCAGGGTTTGGTAAATATGTTTGGAGATTTATGTGAGAAACGGAACCCGAAAGTCAATGTGGTGAAGAATAAGGTTATGTATAATCTTTGAGAGGGATGCATTCACAGAGTGTGAGGTGAGGGTGAATGGTCAGGTAAGGAAAAATGTCAGCTCAATTAAGTACGGTATTTGGAAAGTGTTAAAGTAAAGATATGAGTATAGAGGATGAAGTGCGATAGAGGGTACAACAGTGGAAGAGGGTTGTGGGAATACTGAAAGCAGTGACAAGGAATAGGGTGGTGAGTATGGAATTAATACAGTCATTGCATGATAGTGTGATCATTCAGACATTGACGTCATACAGGAATGAAGCATGGATGTTGTTGGAGAGACATAAATGAAGAAAGTAAGAGGGTTAGATATGAGTTACTTGGGAAATCCATGTGGAGTCACATGGAGAGACAAACAGGCAAATGACGAATTACGAGAGCGTTACGGTGTGGATGTGGATGTGCTGGTGAATGTGAATAGGAACACCTTGAGGTGGTTTGGTCATGTGGAGCGTATGACAAATGAGCGAATGACTAAAAGAGTGTATGAGAGTGAGGTGGAAGGTCAGAGAGGAAGAGGCAGACCGAGAGTGAGATGGAAGGATGGAGTTGAGAGGTATATGAATGAAAAAGGTGTTAGGTGGGAGGAGGGACGCCGACTAGAATCATCCAATCACCTTCACAATTGTTGTGTTAATTCTGGTAGTAACCAAAAAGTAGTACCTGGAGTATCGTGTACAGTATGTTAAGGGGGATCACCTGCTTTTTTTCTCTTTCTCTCCTTTTCTCTCTTGCTCTGGCTTGTATCCATTCGGCCCCAATCAGCCAACTGTTTTAAGACGTTTATCCCCATCCAGGTGTCGATCTCTTCCTGGCGATCGATAGCGAGCCAGCATTGTATGGAGAAATCCGGCTTCGCCGGACACATTTTTCTATCGAAAAATGTACAAATTTAGCTTACTGTCAAAACAAAAATATATATATGCTGGGTCGCTACCGCTCGCCAGGAAAATATTGACACCTGGATGGGAGTAAACGTCTTAAAACAGTAGGCTAAATGGGGCCGAATGGATACAAGCCAAAGAGAGAGGGAGAGAAAGAGAAAAAAGCGAGGTGGGCTCCCTTAAGCAAAAACTTCTCAGGGCCATATATCAGGGGGAGGGGGCGTCATTCACTGTTAACCGAATATTAATAGGATCCTTTTGGGTGCTCTATGAAGGGACTGACTAAATCATATTGGAATCTATTAACATTTTTGCAGACAGACATACAGGGATGAAAACAATACATTGCGCTTTCCCCTCTACAGTGACGCGCAAAATAATAATAGATAACCCAGCCACTGCTGGTCTATCAGAGTGAGAGCTGAGCAATTTCTGCCATACCCATAGCTTACTCTGACTGTTCCTTTAACTTATATATTTTCTAGATCTCAAGTGACGGCATCTCTTCCGTGGATTGACCTCCCAATCTACCAAGATTGGAAGCCAAAGCGTCACATTTTTCCCTTGCCCCTCAACTTTCTCTTCATAATTGCTGAGGGGCACAGGGCCCTGGGAGGGGCTTTGGTTTCCCGGGCGTTTCTGCACCCTCCTCAGCTCCCCGCCATGGAGTGGCTTCGGTCACCCAGGCTTTATTGTGGTCGGCGGGGAGGGTTCTGTGGGGGCACTCGGTTATGGCCTTGGAATTGCTCGGGGCCTTGGGGCTGTTCGGCCAGGCAGCTTGGGGAACAACAACAACAACAACAACAACCCAGCCAATTACCCTCAAAAGCGTCGGCCGAACTAGTGTTAAGGGGGGATGGTTCACTTTTTGGTCGATTTCTTCATTTATTCGTTATTTTTCCAGTTTCTTCCCTACACTCCCATCAAACTTAAAAAACACATCCATTAGATCCCCCTACTAGATTAATTTGTAAATTTTTCGGTAGAAAAATATCACAGCCGAAGGTTGATTCCTTCACAATTACAGGCTCGCTATCGCTCGCCAGGCAAAAAAATCGACACCTAAAGGGCACAAAAGGTCTTAATATTGACCAAGAAATTGGGTGAAAGGTCTTAAAATCGACAAACTAATGGGGCAAACATCTTAAAATCTGAGAACTAATGGGGCTGAACACGAAGGAGAAAGGGAACCAGAAAAACGGCCCATCTCCCCTTAATGTTATCTGAGTGTTTGATACCCCCCCCCCCCTGAACCAAGACTCAACACTTCTCTGCTGACGTTTGTTGTGGGAACACGACCTGAATCATTTACAATTTTACAGTATATCATCATAACAAGATTAATTATTCCTGGGGCTAATTATTACCCTGTTCTTTCTTTCTTCTTTGTATAATTATGTAGTTGCTGATCTCTTTATTATTGAGTTCAGCAGGCCTATACTCGGTTTGTTTTCGGCTGATGATTTTTGAATCCCTTATCAATTGATTTCTTGATAATTATATGGTATATGGATGGTACTAACCTCATTCAATACAAGGATAGAAAGGTAAATCACTATTAGTATACTGAATTAATGTTTGTACCTTTATTATACCCTTGATTTTTACAGTTCATAATATTATATTCTAATAAATCAGGGATATATAAAAAGAATAGAAAAAGGTATATAAGCTCATTGGGTACATTGACGGTGATTTACCTTTCCATCCTTGTATAATATGGATTTATTACCGTATTATTATGGCCACATTATATTCCCTTTTCATACCAATAAGGGAGAGTGTAGTGGTTTAGTGTTGCCAGACTACAACAACATATAATTTTACTCTCGTCTAATATTTTTTCTCTCACGGTACCGGTAAATTGACATGCTCCGATCTTGATTACTCAGTTATTACGAAGGCTTAGTAGGGAAATATGTTGCTAATAATGAAAACTTAACATTAATATGATGGAGAGATGTAATATTTTCATATATTTTCATTTATTGTCAGCTGGAACATAGACTATAAAGAATATATTTAAGCTAGCTTTAATCCTCATGCAAGTGAGATGAATTTTTGTTTTTAATTAGTAGAAATCGTATAACTGAAACTATAATATAATACAAATGACATCCTCCGCAGTATAATGCTGTGATTTAATAAACATTAATTCATATATGGCTTAGGTTCGTCAACTAGAGGGACTTGATTATTGAACACATAAATGGGTTCAGTTTATATCAGTTTATTTACAGAAGAAGTAGTATGTCATTTGACATGATACAGTAGTGATACATATCCAATATTAATGACAAAGTAGTAAACTATAACATATGAGTAAAATATACAGTATGTAATAGATCATGCGAGAGATAGAGATTGATTGAATTGAAATTTGTTATCGTTTGGGCATATAAAAGCTTTATAGTATTATTTGTCTGGCCATTCAGCTTAGTTCAGTGAATTGGGGCTATTTGAGAGACTCGTATAGGTCCTATCCGGTCAGCATGATGAGTCAGAGATTGAGGGATAAATTAGGATAAGACGAGTCAACAGCAGGTGTGGTTGCTTAGGTATACAAATCAAGATTAAGGGGACTGTGGCTGTTTGTTTGGTCTATTAATTAATTTATTCATATATTTTTTTTTTAGTTTCCTCCCTAAACCTCCATCAAGCTTAGAAAAAAACCCCAAGACCCCCCTTCAAGATAGATTTGTACATTTTTCGGTAGAAAAATTTCGCGGCCAAAGGCCGATTCCTCCTAAGTTTACAGACTCGCTATCGCTTGTCAGGAAGAAATCGACACCTACTGTAATTGGCACGAAGGGTCCTAATATTTACAAAGAAATGGGGTGAAAGGTCATAAAATCCCCAAACTAATGGCACCAACGTCTTAAAATCTCAAAACTAGTGGGGCTAAACATTAGGGAGAAGGGGGTCCAGAAAAACGGTCTGTCTCCCTCTAAGTTAGCCTAGAATACGCCCCCAACATGTCGTTTAAGATATGCTTAGGTTGGTTAGCTTAATGTTATATTAGGTGTACTGTAGTTAGGTTAGGTTAGGTTTTCGGCTTTAGATATGGGGGAACTAACTTACACATGAATCAAGCACCTGCGAGTTTAGAACTGCACTGGAAACACTGAACGCTTAATTGTGACAGATATGATGCACAAAAAATGTTTCAATCGTTTGTGTGTTGTAATATGAATATATAAACCGTTTAGATAAACACTGTTTATGTGTACAATTTTGTTTTACAATAAATAATTCAATTTAAGTGTAAACAGACATTCGAGCTCTAAAAGTCGATGTTTTAACTTAATTATACAAAAATACATGGCCTTGTAATGGATGGAAATAGTTTCAACTTAAGCTTAACATATTGGCCTACCTACTGTATGTGTGTATTGCAAACGCGTTTTAGCTTTTATTTTGGCTAATTATCATTGTCTACAACTTGAGCTTTCTTGTAGCCCACAATCGCAAGTGACCATCCGAACACGAGCTGCAGGGATTGATTGTTTACCTTGTTTGAGTGAGACTGTTGTTGTTGTTGTTTGTTGTTAATGAACATCACCATCACCACCACAGCCGCAACCACCATCAGCGTCACCACCACCACCAGCCACGCCACACACCACCGCAGCCACAATACCTGTCAACCACATAATTTTTTTTTTTTTTTTTTTTTTTGTGTATTGGAAAGAAGTGTGGTGTGCTTGTTTACAATAGTGAAATGAATAGGAGGAGGAAGTGGTTGTGAGAGCTAGCTGGATTACTTGCTGTGTAGGTGAGATACACACAGAAACAGTGAGGGAAACCAGACAATTGAAATGGGAGTTTCCGCAACTCCTTATCACATGCCTATGAGGCCTCTCCTGGGCATTGCTCTGCTAGATTGGTATCTACAATCTCCCCCAGTATAATGAAAGCAAAGCTGTCGACATCATTTACATCGATTTTAGAAAAGCTTTTGGCAAGGTCTCGCACAGGTGCTTACTTGTAAAATTAAATGCTCATGAAATCGAAGAAAACATATTATAGTGGATTGGTGAATGGCTCACACTCAGCCTCACAGATAGAATGTAATGTTTTGTCATGAAGGGTAAAGAAGCCGACGGGCAGGATGTACTTAGTGGTGTGCCACAGGGCTTGGTGCTGGGTCCTGTTTTGTTCTTACCCCTTCTGTACCAGTGACGTCTTTCTAATTTTATTCTCGCCATATTTAGAAGATTTTGTGCTGTTTAAGAAGGATCTGGGGTAGTAAAAAGGGTTAAGTGAGATAGTTCGAAGCCTGTCAATTGCTGGAGGTCCTTTTTAAACTTAAAACATAATCTAACAGTAGCCAGAATAAAGTTAAAAGGACAGCACCAGTACAGAAGAGGTTAATGTACATAAATTATATTAACAAAAGCCTCCCTTTCTAAATTTGTCGATGATACAAAATAGAAAGTAAAGTTAACACATCCTTTGAAATATAAGAACTCTAGCGAGACTTAAATAAACTAGTAAAGTGATCTGAAAAATGGAAAAATGGGTTTCAACATTGAAAAATGGCAAGTATTACATATTGGAAGCAAAAATGAACATGCACATAAATGGATCACAACTTGACCGTGCACTAAAAGTAAAGAATCTGGGGGTTACAGTATCTAGTGACTTAAAGCTCAGCCAGGTATCAGAATCGATTAAAAAGTCAAATACAGTTGTTGGACTCATTGGGAGATAATTTGAGAAAAAAAAAAAAAAAATCTATAGGCATAATAACTTGTTAGTTTGACCCCTCTTAGAGTACTGTGTACAATTATGGTCCCCATACTCCATACATACATATATACTGTATACCTGTATATACGGTATACATTTAAAGATATTAAATGTGCTCCGTGCTCCACACGGAGTGCGGTTCCGGTCTCATGTCATAATGGCGGTGCTCCAGGCAGCTCAATTTAAAGCTGCCTCACTTGTCAGTTTTTTGTTATTCAAGATCAGACCGTAAGATCTGATCCCATGTCCCCCTATAGAAGGAATATTGATAAACTGAAGAGAGCTCTGGGAAGGGTTAAAACAATGTTACCATTTACCAAAGCTGAGAAATAAATTGTATGGTGAGCGTCTTAAAGATTTAGACCTATTTAGCCTTACAAAGCGCATTTTTTTTTTTTTTTATTGATGTATATAAAATTGTTCATGATAATCTAGATGTTCACAAGTACTTAACTGTTGTTCAATCTATAACCTAGCCATTTATTATGCAGCGGAGTAAGCCCAAGGTAAATGAGTCTCACACATATCAGTGCATGTGCTTCTTTCCTTTTGCTTAAAATCGAGCAGCCTTGCTAGGACCAGTCTGTCTGTTGCTGTTCGCATTCCTTTGTATTATGCTAAGTAGATATTGTGACCCTTAATATATTTACTAGTTGGTTCCTTCCAAATAGTAGAAATATTAACTTGATTGTTCAAGCTTTTAATAATACTAACAGTCAAACTAATTGATGGGAGATAAGGTACAGTTACCAACACATGAACCTGGGACAAATATTGTGTCTGTTATCCACCATAAAAAGGTTAACCCATTTATTACCGGTGACGTCCTTTTCATTATATTCTGGCAACTACTAGACTAGTATGGTCATGTTGAACGAATGGGAGATGAAAGGCTTACAAAGAGAATATGTGAGTCAGGTACAAGGGGAGATAGAAGGGCAGGAAGACCCCCATTGAGATGGAGAGACTGTGTAAGAAAGGCTTTGGATGATAGAGGAATGACTATAGATCAGGCAGGGGAAATGGTGGTGGACAGGAGTGAATGGAGAATGCTTGTGAATAGTTGAGTGAACACGTGGTCATTTGGAGTAAGGGGTCGGGCGCAAGTTGGACTAGATAATAGTCCATCAGGCGCCTGGCCCGGGGAGACGATTAATATGAAGGGTGCGCCTGGAAGTGTGGTGGGAGGGCTTGTGGCTTTGGCTCCGCTGCATGTCTGCCTGCCGAGATCGGAACCTCTCCGGGTGGTCGGGGGCTGGGGGAGTGCTGGAGCGACCTTGGTGACCCTGGTCTCTGGGTCTTCTCCTGGGTGACCTGGATGTGTATGAGTTTGTGCTTTTTATCTGTGTTTATTTGTTGTTTTATGTTGTTTTGTGTTTTCCCTGTTCTTGCTCTGTCTTGAGTCGGCTATCCCCAAAACGGGGATTGGGCCTGAGCATATAGATAGAGATAGATAGACTAGACGATTTTACTCACCTTAGGAAGAGCGTCTACAACCTATCTCAATCCTTTTAGCTACCATATATCTCTCCCAAGCTTCATAAAAGCGTGTAAATATAGCTGAAATAACATTAAAAAGACGTCGCCGGTACACAAGGGGTTAATACATATTTTCGAAGCTAAATGGCCTTACCCACTTAAAAAACATTATTACAAAAGGGTAAACTCATAAGGCATTTAACTATATCAATATAATAATTATATAAACCAAGAAAGCATTAAGGGAGCCCACCTCGCTTTTTTCTCTTTCTCTCCCTCTCTCTTTGGCTTGTATCTATTTGGCCCCATTCAGCCTACTGTTTTAAGACGTTTACCCCCATTCAGGTGTCAATATTTTCCTGGCGAGCGGTAGCGAGCCAGCATATATATATTTTTGTTTTGACAGCAAGCTAAATTTGCAAATTTTTCGATAGAAAAATGTGTCCGGCGAAGCCGGATTTCTCCATACAATGCTGGCTTGTTATCGCTCGCCAGGAAGAAATCGACACCTGGATGGGGATAAATGTCTTAAAACAGTTGGCTGAATGGGGCCGAATGGATACAAGCCAGGGGAAGAGAGAAAAGGAGAGAAAGAGAAAACAAGCCGGTGACCCCCCTTAATTAAATCCTGTCGCTGATTCACAACATGAGCCCAAGTTAATTACAAAAGGGTAAACTCATAATAATACTGACCTTCAAACTACATAATTATAATAAAGCTGTGAACACATTGACTCCTCTCACTCCTTCACATCACTTGTCCCAGGCTCATGTGAATCTTGGCACCTTTACAATAACCTGTTTCCATTTAGCTTAGTAGTATCAATGATCAATTAACCTCTTTCTTATCGACAACGTCTTTTTAACTTTAATCTGGCTACTTTTAGGTGACTTTATTCAGTTTCCAAAGAGGCTTGAACAATAAATAGGTTTCGAAATATCTCACTTAACTATTTTTACTACCACAGATCTTCTTAAACCGCATACAATCCTCTAAACATAACTAGAATAAAACTAAAAGGACGTCGCTGGTAAAGAACCTCTTGAGGATTATGACGCGTGTTGACAGATTATTATGGCTATTATTAGACGAGGTTATTTAGTTTAGGAAGAATTTGTGGGAGCTAGAGTGTTACACGAGATTTTCTATCCCATGGATACTTGATTAAAGGTCATTCCCAAATTGGATATAATCGTCGAATGATAACTATGATAAGTGTAATAAGCATCCTCAAATGCTGAAAGAGTTAATAGTAGTTTTAAATGTCAACCAAATAAACCTTGCTTACCTTACTGCACATACTGTGGTTATGGTCGTTGTGGTGGTGCGCCTGGTAGATGTGGTAGCAGTTATAATGGCTGCGGTAATAGTCTTGGTAGTCACGGTAACTGGGAAGGTATTTATTGGAGTAACTGTGGTAGCGATATCCGGTGTGGAGTTGGGGGCCACGTTGGTTGTCATATTTGTGGCGGCGCATGTCAAAGTTGTTGTGCTTGGTTTGGGTTTGGTTTGGTTTGGGTTGATTCTTTTGGGTAGTTGGGAAGTTGTCGTGTTTTTGACTGGTGTTGGCTTTATGTTCATCATCGTCATATTTGTGGTGATGAACGTCAAGGTTGCGGTGCTTGGTTTGTGTTGTGTTTGGTTTGGTTATATTGTTTTGGGTAGTTGGGAAGTTGTCGTGTTTTGGGTAGGGGTGACAGGTGTTGGTTATATGTTCAATGTCGTTTGGTTTGGACTGGTTTGTTTGGTTGCTTTGAGACGTTAGTAAGCTATCGTGTTTTGGATGTTCTGGTGATTGTTCTAAGTGAGAGAATTCCTGTGCTTGTGGACTATTTCTCGTCTGCTCGGGAGAATAGGGTAGGAGAGAGTCTGATTCGTTCGGTCGATATTGACTGTGGAATTCTAGTTTGTCTTTATTTCCAGAATGGCGATCTCTCATATTCACATTTCTGTATGTCTCATTCTGCTTTCCTTTAATTTTTCTTCCAATGTTTTCGTTGTGATCACCGTTTCTCTGTTTTCCAAATGTTTCCTCTTTCGTATTATTGTATTTCTCCATCTTTATCGTCAAGTATTTCTCTTCTTCCTCAAACATCTCCGTCTCCTCTGTCTTCTCCATTTTTTCTATCGTACTATTTGTTCTTACATATTGATCACCATCAATCACTTTTAGCTCTCCACTACACTGTCTTGTTTCTCATAGCGCCTTCACTTATAATTTGCATCCACATTTATCACGACACCACTGAAGATAGTATGATTAATTGTTTTTTCATAACAAATGATAGGCGTATTGCAATCTGAAATGGGGAAGAAAAGCGATGAGGTTTTATTAGTATCTTGGTGATGCTACAATGATAATCTGTTACTGTTTTGGTGGTGTAATGGTTTAGGTGCTTATGTTCTGGGTGTGGTGTTCCGAGTTCGAATCCCGAGAGGACCATATGCTTTCATTAGTTTATTCAAAGTACATTAGGGTTTGTAATTGATGATTAATGTTAAGATCGCGGTGTTACTTATATGTATGTGTCAAGAGACGATTATCTATAATAGTGTTTTATCAATGGTGTAATATTATTGATGTGGTATTATTGATGATGTGTTAAGGATATGGTATTGTTGATGTGGAATTGTTAACTCTTACTGTACCAGGGTCGGCCTTTGCATGGTATTCTGGCAACGATTAGACGATTTTATTCAGCTTAAGAAGGACCTCTAGCATTAATAAGGCTTCAAACTATCTCGAGCAACCCTCTTAACGACCACGGACCTTTCCTAAGCTGCATAATATCGTGTAAATATAGCTAGAGTAAAATACAACACACGTCGCTGGTACTCAAAGGGTTAATGGCGCATTATTGATGTGGTATTATTGATGTTGTATTATTGATGTTGTATTATTGATGTTGTATTATTGATGTTGTATTATTGATGCTGTATTATTGATGTGGTATTATTGATGTGGTATTATTGATGTGGTATTATTGATGTGGTATTATTGATGTTGTATTATTTGTGACAATAACATAAAGCAAAACAATGTATAATGTAATGTTGGCAGCTTAAGTGTGATAATATTGCAGATAAAGTGATGTTAGTGATGGGAACCCAATATATAGAAGCAATGCGGTGATAATATAAACTCCACCTGTTGGGTAATAATGTAATGTATATATATAATGTAATGCTGGTTACAAATGGTGTGATAACAATACAGATATAATTATGTTAAGGCGACACTGACTCCTTTTTTGGCCTATAAATTAATTCATTCATAAATTCTTAGTTTCCTTGCTTGACATCCCTCAAACTTAGACAAAACATCCCCTAGACCACCCCTCAAGATAAATTTGTAAATTTTTTCGGTAGAAAAATGTCCCGGCCGAAGGCCGATTCCTCTTCAATTACAGGCTCGCCAGGAAATAATCGACACCTAAATGGCACGATAGGTCTTAAAATTGACAACGAAATGGATGTAAAGATATAAAGATCGCCAAACTAATGGGCCGAACGTCTTAAAATCTCAAAACTTGTGGGGCTAAACATGAGAGAAAAGAAGGTCCAGAAAAACGGTCTGTCTCCCCTTAATGGTACAAACTGAATAAGAAGGATGTGGTACTGTAACTGTTAGGTAAAGAGTTATAAAGTGGTGGTAGTTGTGGTGCGAGAGTATTAACAGGGGGGTGACCTGCATTTTGTTATTGCTGTACTTTTCTCTCTCTCTCTGGCTTGTATCCATTCGGCCCCACTCAGCCAACGATTTTAAGACGTTTATACCCATCTAGGTGTCGATTTCTTCCTGGCGAGCGATAGCGAGCCAGCATTATATGAAGAAATCCGGCTTCGCCGGAGATATTTTTCTATCGAAAAATTTACAAATTTAGCTTGCTGTCTAAAACAAATACAAAATATGCTGGCTCGCTACCGCTCACCAGTAAGAAATTGACACCTGGATGGGGATAAACGTCTTAAAACAGTAAGCTGAATGGGGCCAAATAGATACAAGCCAGAGAAAGATAGAAAAGGACAGAACAAAAACAGGTCACCCCCCTTAATGGACTGTGTTGCTGGGTGTGTAACTGACCGACTGCCTCACTCACTGTCTGTCTGGACACTGACTACCCTACTTCCTCGTGCATCCCTCTCTGTCTCACACATACACATACACACAACACACACACACACCAAACATACATACCCACACCCACCCACACATACACACACACACACACACCACACACTCACAGCCTGCTGCCTGGGCTTTTAGGATACTATCAGACTTGACCTCTCCCATCTCTTCATTGTCCCAGCCCTTCTTACCCCCCCTCTCCCTCTCCCTCCTTAACCCCCCACCCCCGCCCCAATGTTGTGGTTTGTTGCGACGATAATTGCTGCGTGTTATCCCTTTGTAGCCTGTGGTTAGTGATTAGTTACCCATACTGTTTTTTTGTTCTATATGAGTGAGGGAGACAAAAGGCAGAACTGCCTGTAGCGAGTGCCTCCCCCATAGTTGAAAGAGTGACAGATCCAAAACCAAGGGACGTTCGAACCAAAATGGATAATACTTAAGGTAGCCGACCTCGCTTTTGTTTTCTCTTTTTCTCCCTGTCTCATTGGCTTGTATCCTTTCGGCCCCATTCAGCCTACTGTTTTAAGACGTCTACCCCCATCCAGGTGTCAATATTTTCCTGGCGAGCGGTAGCGAGCCAGCATAATTATATATATTATAGTTTTGACAGCAAGCTAAATTTGTAAATTTTTCGATAGCAAAATGTCCGGCGAAGCCGGATTTCTCCATACAATGCTGGCTTGCTATCGCTCGACAGGATAAAATCGACACCTGGATGGGGATACACGTCTTAAAACCGTTGGCTAAATGGAGCCGAATGGATACAAGCCAGAAAAAGAGAGAAAAGGAGAGAAAGAGAAAAAAGCAGGGGACCCCCCTTAATCATCCATAACAAACCCCAATGCACTTGAATAAACTAACGAAAGCATATGGTCCTCCTGGGATTCGAACTCGGTACACCACACCCATATTCCAGGTTCCTATCTACTTCCAGGTGATAAGAGGCATCAGGGGGGGGGGGGGGGGAAGTTGCCCATCCTTCTCGTCTTGCAAAGGAATCGAACTTACTGCTGGTTCTCTAGACATTTAATGTACCACATAAATTTACCATGTTTTATTGAAGTGCTACAATTAAGGGGAGACGGACCGTTTCTTGTGTTTTTTTTTGGTCTATTAATTCATTTATTCCTTTGTATCTTAGTTTTCTAGCTAGACCTCCATCAAGCTTAGAAAAACGCCCCCTAGATCCCCTTTCAAGATAAATTTGTACATTTTTCGGTAGAAAAAGGTCCTGTTGACATGTCCTGTGCTGTTGACATTCAAATGGCTCTGCTTTCAATAATACTGTGTGACCTAATGAGCACATAAAGGTCTCTCTACTTTATACTAAATTATTTAGTATTCACAGTAAACAGTATACGCATGAAGAAAATTAATTGCGACTAAGTTCTTTCTAAACTGAATGACAATCGACTGACGGTAGCTAAGTTTGTGTAAAAAGCCATCTTGATACAGGAAGACTTAGTGTAAATGCAGTTGGACACGTGCAAGTCAAGTAAATGTTGTCTTGATGATGATGATGATGTGTGTGTGTGTGTGTGTGTGTGTGTTGAGTGACAGGCTGCAGATTTGTTTGTCTCCAGCAACATGTGGCTGAAGAGGGAAAGTATGTGTGTGTGTGTGTGTGTGTACTTACTCTAGTTGTACTTACTCTAGTTGTATTGCGGGAGTGAGCATGCTCGTTATTTCCCGCCTCCTATAAGTGTAGGTGTTATATGTATCGTTGGAATGGCTGTGGATGTGTGTGTAGTCTGTATTTTTAGCCAATTGGCGACATCGGAAACGAAGGCTTAGGGTGGATCTGTATGGTACCATTCTCACTATAGACGGTACCGTCTCGCCCGAAGGCTTAGGTAGCCATCAGCTTAGGTGAACCATATGATACCCATCTCGCCTTGTACTATTTTTGCCAACCCCAGATGGGACGTCACAACGTCGTCCACTTATTCCAGGTACCTATTTACAGCTAGGTGAACTGAGGCTAACACATGAAAGGAGACAAGCCCAATTTGTCTCCGCCCGGCCGGGGATTGAACCCCCGACCCCTCGTGTGTGAGACGAGAGCTCTACCTACTAGGCTACGGGCTGTGTGTGTGTGTGTGTGTGTGTGGGAGGGGGGGGGGGGGCGCACATTATTCTTACTCAACCGAGATCGGTCAATCCATCCATCCATACACATGACAACACCGATATTTGTCGCACTTACTTAATCAGAATATAGCCTAACCTGCCGTATTCTTCACTAACCTCGTCTCACATAACATAACATAGCCTCACAAAACACAACCTAGCATAACTTGGCACAATATAACACAACCTGATATAACGTAACATAACCTGACAGTGACATAACATGTTATTGGGGAGATTGCAGGCACCAATCGGGCAGGGCAATACCCAGGGGAGGCCTATAGGCATTTGATAAGGAGTTGCTGGAACTTTTGTTTCTTTTGCCTGGCTTCTCTTACTGATTTTGTTTGTGCCTCACCTACACATTGTGCCTGACCTACACTAGCTAGCTCTCATAGCCTATACGTGTGTGCTAGAAGTTGCCTGTGCTACCGGCTGAAAACGGAGATCGAAAAACGGAGAAGGGCGAAAATGTGGCCTAGAGTGACACCCGCTTTAAGAAGTAGCCTATATAAGTGAAGGCGGTGCTGGATGGGAGGAGGGGCGTCGACTGCCCAGGGACAGAGGTGCATGGGGCCGTTTCATTCGTGGCCATCCCTTCGGGGATCACGGCGTCCGGCAATCGATAGATAGATAGATTTTTGAGTTATAGAGGTTAGTGGTCATTATTTTTGAGTTATAGAGGTTAGTGGTCATGATTTTTGAGTATAGAGGTTAGTGGTCATGATTTTTGAGTATAGAGGTTAGTGGTCATGATTTTTGAGTATAGAGGTTAGTGGTCATGATTTTTGAGTTATAGAGGTTAGTGGTCATGATTTTTGAGTATAGAGGTTAGTGGTCATGATTTTTGAGTTAAGAGGTTAGTGGTCATGATTTTTGAGTATAGAGGTTAGTGGTCATGATTTTTGAGTTATAGAGGTTAGTGGTCATGATTGTTTAGTATAGAGGTTAGTGGTCATGATTTTTGAGTATAGAGGTTAGTGGTCATGATTTTTGAGTCAAGAGGTTAGTGGTCATGATTTTTGAGTCAAGAGGTTAGTGGTCATGATTTTTGAGTTATAGAGGTTAGTGGTCATGATTGTTTAGTATAGAGGTTAGTGGTCATGATTTTTGAGTATAGAGGTTAGTGGTCATGATTTTTGAGTCAAGAGGTTAGTGGTCATGATTTTTGAGTTATAGAGGTTAGTGGTCATGATTTTTGAGTTATAGAGGTTAGTGGTCATGATTTTTGAGTTATAGAGGTTAGTGGTCATGATTTTTGAGTTATAGAGGTTAGTGGTCATGATTTTTGAGTTATAGAGGTTAGTGGTCATGATTTTTGAGTTATAGAGGTTAGTGGTCATGATTTTTGAGTTATAGAGGTTAGTGGTCATGATTTTTGTCTTAACTACAAAGAATGAACTATAGCCAAGGAGGGTGAATCTGTATGAGAATGTAATGCGGAAACTTCCCAGCCAGAATTGGTGATAACACTGTAAGAAAGAGTGGTGGTATAAAACACCTTTATATAGTACCTTTATGTATTGCTATGAACACTCTAAAGTCTAAACCATTATGGGTATGAAAAAAGGGGTATAATCTACCCTTTTAATGGTATGTTGGTGGCAATAAACCCATCTTATACCAAATAGAAAGGTAAATAACTCTCAAAATACCCTTTGTAAACAATATATTTTGTTGGGAGTGTAGCGTATGGTGTTGACTGGAGCTACAGCCACGTGTCGGGCCTCGCACCACTAATGGACGCTTTTATTTCATGGGTGGGAATGTTTAGATTGATGCAGGACCTGACTTAGCTTTCTCTCTCTCTCTCTTTCTCTCTCTCTCTCTCTCTCTCTCTCTTTCTCTCTCTCTCTCTCTCTCTCTCATCGATTTCTAAAATGTTGAATAATCTTAATAATGTCGATTCGAGAACACTATATATGTGTGAAAAATACCAAAGATCTCGTCCCGCAGTAGAAGATTGAAACTAAAGAAGGTAGTCTATAGTCTATTCGCTGTAAGTAGGCGAGAAATCATGACCTCTATCCTCTGTAACTCAAAATCGAGTGGAGTAATCGAGCTAATATCTTTACCATTTGGGAAGAGTCCGTCAAAGAATAGATGTGGAAATTTACAGCCAATTTGCTCTAGCCCATTTTGAGTTACAGAGGATAGAGGTCATGATTTCTCGCCTACTTAAAGCGAATAGACTATAGTTACTACCAAGAATAGTCAATATAAACGTTATACATTGCCTTTGTTACTACCTAGCCCTTCGCCGCATGGGTGAAACATAAACCATTGTTTTCACTCCTATCCATGTGTCTGTCTGTCTGTTCGCTAAATATATTGAGGACGAAATAATATATTTGGATCAAACTTGTCCCCCCCCCCCCCCCCAAGATCCTACTAATGTTGTAATAACTTTGGATGACCCAACTGCCAAGCTCTCCCCTCTTCTTGTAACCCCCCCCACCCCCCCCCCCCACTAAAAAAAATATGTATACAAATATAATTATATAAAACAACAAGGCTCAGCTACTGACAAATATTCGTTATGCAAATATATAAGTTTAAAATGATATTCTGATCAAATGAGCTATATAATTATAAAAACATTATGTATTTATTTATATATTATCGATTTGATCTGAGCATCAATCTAAATGGAGATATTTGCATAAATATATTTGCAATAGCACACGAACATTTGTCAGAAACTGTACAAGTTGTCTTTGCACACAAATTAAATATGTTTGGACGATCATAATGGAGGTACTTTGGCCCCCATACATAAAGGGAGCCCACCTCGATTTTTTTTTCTTTCCCTCTCTCTTTGGCTTGTATCCATTCGGTCCCATTTTGCCTACTGTTTTAAGACGTTTACCCCCTTCCAGGTGTCAATATTTTCCTAGCAAGCGGTAGCGAGCCAGCATATATATATTTTTGTTTTTGACAGCAAGCTAAATTTGTACATTTTTCGTTAGAAAAATGTGTCCGGCGGATTTCTCCATACAATGCTGGCTCGCTATCGCTCGCCAGGAAGAAATCGACACCTGGATGGGGATAAACGTCTTAAAACAGTTGGCTGAATGGGGCCGAATGGATACAAGCCAGGGAAAGAGAGAAAAGGAGGAAACAAGATTACAAAAAGAAAACGGTGACCCCCCACCCCCCCTTAATATTACATCTACAAGACTCTTACACGGAATTACGAAATTTGTGGTGCCTATGTTCCTTAATGGGCTATTATACATACCTCATGATCTTTTGTAATCGATGTTTTCGGTGTGTGTGTATGTGTATGTGTTTGCCTGTCTGTCTGTATGTCTGCTTGTACAATATTTTGAGAATAAACGAATGGTTGAAATATACTGATTGAAATGATTTAATAAAAGGGAGCTACTGGTTGAAATAGTATACTGGTTAACCCCTTCTGTACCGGATCGTCTTTTTCGTTTTCTTCTAGTTATATTTAGGCGATTTTGTACAGTTTAGGAAGGATCTGTGGTAGTAGAAAGGGTTAAGTGAGATAGTTAGAAGCCTGTTATTTGCTGGAGGCCCTTTATAACGGAATAAAATAGTCTAATAGTTGCCAAAATAAAGTTAAAAGAACGGCACCGGTAAAGAAGGGGTTAAGGGGAGGTTTTTAGTTAGTCCCCTAGACTTCCATCAAGCTTAATATTACACCTCCTTGAGCCCCTTTCAAGAAATATTTCCCGGCCGAAGGCCGGTTCCTCTTAAATTACAGGCTCGCTATCGCTCGCCAGGAAAAAATCGACACCTAAATGGCACGAAATGTCTAAACATTGACAGAAATGGGTCGAAAGTCCTTAAAATCGCCTAACTAATGGGGCGAACTTCATAAAATCTCAAAAGCAATAGGGCTAAACATGAAGGAGAAAGGGGTCCAGAAAAAAATCCCTCAAGTGGAAATCTCCCCTTAAGTCGTCTAATCACCAACATGAAAAAGGAAACAAAGATGATGTGAAAAGAATGAGCAGTGAAGGCCATGAGAAGTATAATGACCACCACACACTATATAGCTGCGTTGTTGTGTCTGACTGGCATCCTTGTTACTACTGGTGGTAGGTAGTGTTTTAAGGGGGGATGGCCCGCTTTTCTGCTCCACTTTCTCCCTCATGTATAGCCCCATTAGTTTTGAGATTATATAAGACGTTCGGCCCATTAGCTTGGTGATTTTAACACCTTTCGTCCCATTTCGCTGTCAATTTTAAGACCTTTCGTGCCATTTAGTTGTCGATTATTTCCTGGCGAGAGATAGCGAGCCTGCAATTTTTAAAGGAACCGGCCTTCGGGCGGGAATGTTTTCTACCGAAAAATGTACACATTTATCTTGAAGGGGTGTTTTTCTAAGCTTGATGGAGGTCTAGGGAGGAAAATAAAAACATATATGAATAAATGAATTAATAGACCAAACAAACGGTCAGTCTCCCCTTTTTGCATGTATTCATTTATTTTTTCTAGTTTCCTCCCTAGACCTCTATCAAATTAAAAAAAACCATCCATTAGATCCCCCTTCTAGATTAACTTGTACATATTTCGGTAGAAAAAATTTCCGGCCGAAGGCCGGTTCTTCCAACATTACAGGCTCACTATCGTTCGCCAGGGACAAAATCGACACCTAAATAGCACGAAAGGTCTAAATATTGACGAAGAAATGGGGCGAAAGGTCTTAAAATCAACTATCTAATGGGGCAAACATCTTAACATTTGAAAACTAATAGGGTTAAGCATAAATAGTAAACATGGCATAATTTTCTTATGCTTTTTTTATATTTAATTACCTCTGCTAAACTCATAACTAGCTAACCCTCTCAGTGTTAGGACGCATTCTTAAACATTTACAACAACCGTATCTAGAGCTATTGAAACGTAAACCAATACAAATAATTAACCCCTTGAAGCTCTCACGCGTTTTAGAAGTTTATTTTGGCTATCATTAGACGATTTTATGCAGCTCAGGAAGGATCTGCGGGTATTTAAAGGGTAAGGACTATCTCAAATCATCCCTCTGACTTCAATATACCCTTCCTAATCTGAATAAAACCGTCTAATAATTACCAGAAAACCAAAAAGAAATTAGTATTGGATCTTGAAAGGGTTAACATCAGGGTAGTATTGTATAGACGTACAGTCGCGCTAATAAGTGATGGCTCGGCACCAAGTATGTTTTGATCAATAATTGGGAGCAGCATTATCTAAGCTTCATTTCTTCATATCGAGTGAAATATACAAACATGTTCCTATACTTACCCACCCTATTCAACATCTGACAGACATTAATACATAGCTGAGCAAGCCAAACATAATGACAGCTGGGACATGACTTATTAGCGCGACCGTACAGCTACTGACAAATGTTCGTGAGCTCTTGCTATTTTCTTTATGCATTATCCATTCAGACATAATGTTCGGATCAAATCACCAATATATTAATATATACATAATATGTTAATAGATTAATATCCAGTATTTGAGAATGGATAATAAGTCGTAGGCGTGTGCATAAACCTTTAACCGTCTTGGTGGTGTAATGGTTAAGGTGTCTAAAAATCTGTGTGTTCGAACCCGGGTTCGAATCCTGGTGGATCACATAAACTATATGCTTTCATTAATTTAATTGGAGATGTTTGGTGTTGTGGTGAAGTTAATAAAAAATAGAATATATAGCTAATTTCATCTGAAAATCAATCTAATCAGACATATTTGCATAAAGAAAAACAACAGAGCTCACGAACACTTGTCAGTAACTGCACATAGATGTAACAATCTGCTCTATAGCTACGCAGACAAAAAAATAACAATCATAATTAAGAGAGCCCACCTCGTTTTTGTTTTCTCTTTCTCTCCCTCTCTCTTTGGCTTGTATCCTTTCGGCCCCATTCAGCCTACTGTTTTAAGACGCTTACCCCCATCCAGGTGTCAATATTTTCCTGGCGAGCGTTAGCGAGCCAGCATATAAATATTTTTGTTTTGACAGCAAGCTAAATTTGTACATTTTTCGATAGAAAAATTTCTCCGGCGAAGCCGGATTTCTCCACACAATGCTGGCTCGCACACCTGGATGGGGATAAACATCTTAAAACAGTTGGCTGAATGGGGCCGAATGGATACAAGCCAGGGGAAGAGAGAAAAGGAGAAAACAAAATCCGGTGACCCCCCTTAAGGATATGATGACGCGTTTCTTCATTATATTCTGGCTAATACTAGACTATTTTACGGAGTTTAGAGAGGATCCCTCGGAATCAGAGGGGAAACGTATAGCACAATTTGTTTTTTCTTCTATATTCCAATTACTCCCTCTCGGACATAGGCTGATAGCCTGTACATTCTACCGTTCAACACCGTGAAGCCTGAGAGGTATTGTTCCAGTCTAAGGAGTGAGCCATGCGAAGCACCCACCCACGGCTCGAAGCAGCCCCATCTCTGAAGCTGCTTTGCCCCTACATTTCACAGTCTCACCCCCTAGACTTGGACCCTCACTCTCAGAACGCCACCTATTGAGCAATTAACTCAATAGGTATTGCCCCCCTGTAGCATATTTTTAAATATGGGAATATTCATACAGTGCTATTTAATCAGGGAACAATGAGGGTATTTTTTTGGCATTTCGGTGTGCTGTGGTAATGCACTGATACTAGTTACAGCACAAATTCCATCCCAAGAATATCTTCCCATTAACATATCAGGATTTGAACCTGGGTCCATTGGATTACCAGTACAGTGGCAAGACCACTCCACCACACCTCCCTTCTGACTTCCAAAAGTACTTCGTAAACTGAATAAAATCGTCTAATGATAGCCAGAGTAAAAACAAAAATAATGCGTCTCAACTATTGAAAGGGTTAACCGATACATCCGGCCTTTGTTTTATCTTTCTCTCCTTTTCTCTCTTTCCCTGGCTTGTATCCATTTGGCCCCATTCAGCCTACTATTTTAAGACTTTTACCCCCACCTAGTTGCCAATATTTTCCTGGCAAGCGGTAGCGAGCCAGCATAAAGCTAAATTTGTACATTTTTCGATAGTAAAATGTCTCCGGCGAAGCCGGATTTCTCCTTACAATGCTGGCTCGCTATCGCTCGCCAGGAAGAAATCGACACCTGGATGGGGATAAACGTCTTAAAACAGTTGGCTGAATGGGGCCGAATGGATACAAGCCAGGGAAAGAGAGAAAAGGAGAGAAAGATAAACAAAGCCGGTGACCCCTATATTAACCTCTACATCCGGCCTTTGTTTTCCTGGGTGGTGAGGTTTGCTTATGGTGAGGCGAGGATGATGGGGTCAGGGTCACAGCAGGGAGGGATGCATTGCCAGGGGTTTTCATTCACACATATTATGCTTACACATACAACTATACTGTATACTATGTATAGTGTGTATGTGGGTGGACGTTGAGGCCACACATGCAGTAGGTACACACAAAGCCTTACGACACACACATATATAGACACACTCACTCACACACGCACACACACACACTTCCATATACGCACAAGCCTTTATTTCACACACACACACACACACACACACACACACACACACACACACACACAGGGGGGGGGGGGGTTGTAACCTTGGGCAGGGCCTAATTCATTCTTGGACCAATATGAGAAATTTCGTAACCTGACCACATCGCTAAATATATATAATTAAACAAATAGACATACAAATTATAACCTAGAAATGCTACAAACCCTAAACAAGCTAACCGAACCTGCCCAAACTAGATAAGGTTAGGCTAGATAAGGTTAGTTACGTACTATATTTTCCACAAGAACCATGACTAGACTAATTAAATAATTGAATAAATAATGTGTTGCTATTTTAACGTTTGTGCTATATTTAACATGACACAGTAAACTCTGGAACATAGGTAGTATTCATGGTCTAATGGACATCATCTCTCTGGGTGCTACCTCCCCTCGCACCCTATCCCTACAGCCATAAATGGGATTAATGGAATAAAGCGAGAACAGCACATAGACAAAAATGCACAGAGGCTGCTGTCTGTTCACATATTGCACACCTTCACCAGCACTCCCAAAAACTACATGGGGTGGGAGGAATCTTGACTGGAGAGGACGAGCTGGTGCGATTTTGGTGGTCAGCCTGAGCTGCCAGGAAGATAAAGTGATACAAGTTGGGGGATTCGGCAGAAAGAAGAGAGAAGAGAGGAGAGGAGAGCAATATTTGTTTAATTGATCACTCATCAGAACTGTATCATCCGCAAACAGCAGTATAGGTAGCTTCCACTCAATTCCCTCCCTTTTCAGCGATACACCAACATCCACTGCTCTTGATAGTATTTCTTTCATATTTATTTCATAATTTGTCAAATTGTGTCTTTTAATAGGGCTCACCTAATATAGGCAACATCAATTTGTAATGGCACATAGCCAGGTCAAATATTGTCTCTGTTATTGGATCTCTTGGGCCCACATATGATTACAATAAGAGAGACAATATTTGACCTGGCTATGTGCCATTACAAATTGATGTTGCCTATATTAGGTGAGCCCTATTAAAAGACACAATTTGACAAATTATGAAATAAATATGAAAGAAATACTATCAAGAGCAGTGTATGTTGGTGTATCGCTGAAAAGGGAGGGAATTGAGTGGAAGCTACCTATACTGCTGTTTGCGGATGATACAGTTCTGATGAGTGATAATGAATGGGAGTTGCAGGGTCTGGTAAATGAGTTTGTAACAGTGTGCGAAAAACGGAATTTGAAGGTACATGCGGGGAAGAGCAAGGTTATGGTCTTCGAAAGGGGTGAAGTCACAGAGTGTGAGGTGAAGCTGAACGGTCAGGCTATGGAGATCGTCAACTCTTTTAAGTATCTGGGCAGTGTGTTGAGTAAAGATGGGACTATGGATGAAGAAGTGCGGGAGAGGGTACAACAGGGGAAGAGGGTTGTAGGAATGCTGAAAGCAGTAACAAGAAATAGGGTGGTCAGTATGGAAGTGAAGAAGTCCTTGCATGACAGTGTGGTAATCCCGACACTGACTTACGGAAGCGAAGCATGGACGTTGGTTGAGAGACTCAGACCAAGAGTGAGAGCAGTGGTAATGAATTACCTAAGAAGTGCGTGCGGAGTTACATGGAGGGATAGACAGACTAATGAGGAAGTAAGAAGGAGGTGTGGTGTGGAGGTAGATGTGCTGGAAAGTGTGAAAAGGAACAACTTGAGAGGGTTCGGCCATAATTATGGAACGTATGGAAAGCGAGAGAATGACTAAGAGGGTGTACGAGAGCGAGGTGGAGGGACAGAGAGGGAGAGGTAGACCGAATGAGAGGTGGAAGGATGAAGTGAGGAAGTATATGAACGTAGGCGGTGCTGGTTGGGGGGAGGGGCATCGACTGACCAGGGACAGAGGTGCATGGGGGCGGTTCGTTCGTGGCCACCCCTTCGGGGATCACGGCGTCAGGCAATAGATAGATAGATAGATAGATAGATGAAATAACAATTATGAGGAGTTGTGCTTCAGCTTTCAATTGTTAATAAAGTGAATTACTTTTAGCTAGGTGTTAGGTTCTGTTCGGATATGTCAATTGTGGGAGTTAGTGAAAGTGGGAAAAGTTATCACTGCAGAGTTTTAGTTTATTAAATGTTGGCTACAAGGCAATCAGGGACGTTTGTCCTGCCGTATCTTGAGTTCTAGCAATAGAAGATAACAGAGTTTTAGTTTATTAAATATTGGATACATGGCAATCAGGGAAAAGTGTCCCACTGTATCTTCAGTTATATAAATAGGGAGCAATTTATATAATTGAGGAGAGACACTATGATTATGTCTCTCAAAGTCTAGAGGAGAGGAGAAAATAGTTTTGTGGATAGATAAATCTAGTTTGATCTAGCTCAGGAAAGGCGAATTCAGCCGACCCATTTGGAACTATCTTATGTTCAAGAAGAAACTGATTATTCATTACAGATATTGTATTCTAAAGCGTTTGCATGCACCTTTAACCCGCGGAACGAGAAAATGAGGTGGTGAAAAGTGGCCAGGACGCATAATTTCGACCCTTAGATTCTGACAGAATTAATTATATTTACCATATAAAGCATAAGTTCTTCTCCATGTGCATTTAGTTTACTTATATGATGAACATATGAACATTGGAGAGTGATAAAAGAAATGGGAACAACAATTGAGTAGTGGAAAACGTATATTTTCGCCGCCCGGTCATTTTCTGGGTCAGCCGGCCGAGAGACATACATCCTCCCTTTGTAACGTCTCACAGTGTACTGAGCCATCCGGCAAAGATCTCGCACTTCTAGAGGGTCTCTAAATCACTCACTGCTGCCAACTAGCCCGGCCGAGAATAATTCACGCGGAAAATAACCGATAAATGAGGGAAATAAGAGGAAAAATAACCGATAATTGAGAAGGGGGGAAGAGGGGGGAAAAAGTGGGGGAAGGAGGGGAATGGGGAGTTGGGACACATGTGAATGAATGTTAGGAGGTACTAGAGGGGAATTATCTAACCTAATCACTTATTCCTTGGTTTTGAGAGCCCCTGGGGCATTTTGGAAGTTTTTTTCATGTTCTTGCTTCCGTGAGGCCTATCGTGTTTGCTATAGAGACACTTGAGGCTTATCGCGCTTCTCGGGTTAAGGGAGGATAAAAGAGATTAAATATGTGGTGACTACGTGATGCAGAGGCAAATTACATGTGTAAAAAGAAAAATGCCTTAATAGACGTGGCTATAAATACAAATAAGGCAGAAAAAAGTCAAGTAGAATTGGAGAGAGTAATTTGTGGAAATGAGGCTGGATGACATTAAATGAAAATGAAGGGAAGGGAAGGGGATATCAAATAAGATATTTAATTATTGAAATAGAAGAGATGTAATGAGATGAGGATAAAGGAGTTAATAGTGAGGGATAAATATTGGTGACCGAAATATTATTTAACGACGGAACAGCTGTGTCCATTGTCAAATGAATAGTGAAGAGAGAATAATGAGGAACAGGGAAGAGAGTGTGATAGGGAAGAATGAATTTTGGAAGAAGAGACAAGATATGAAGGCAGCTATTAGAGAAGAGAGAGACATGTTTTGAAATAAGAAATTAGAGAAAAGAGAGACGACAGATGATTATTTAAGCAGAATAGAAGGTGAGACAGAAAAACAAAATATGTTTGACGATTGACGAGAAGAACTAAAAATGTTGGAAGGAATCACGATTGGAGTGTATACGAAATACTGGAGGTAGAGTAATGGGCAGGAGAAATGTATAGACAGTATAATATTAACTGAATAAATAGAAGCACCAAACATAAATGGCTTGGAATGAGGTATAGGTGTTTATCGACCCTATTCACAACTTAACACGTGTTCAACTTGGCCATCCAAGTACAACAGGTAGACACAGTAAGGATTTTATATTATACAAGATTTTGAATGGTAGCAATGTCCCAGATATAATAATCAATCAAGATATATACTCTGTTCCAAATAGGTATCCCCCAAATCCTGAACCTTAACCTCTGTAACTCAATAGGGTTAGAGCAAATGGGCTGTACATTCTCACACCTATTCCCAGGCTGACCCTTCCAAAATGGTAGAAGTATTAGATTGAATACTCTAGGCGTTTGTGAGTTATAGAGATTAACGTTCAAGAGTTTTGGCCTACTTACTTGGAACAGGGTATAGGACATACAATTTCAGGCGTTATGGCTTCTGTTATTCTTATTTTTCTATGTCTATGTGTACGAAGGAGACAAAAGACAAAGCTGCCTGTAACAAGTGCCCCCCTCCCCCCCCCCCCAAGGTTGAAAGAGTAATAGAGAGCCAAAATCGAGGTACATTAGAGGTAATTCAGGTGTGTGGGAAAAAAGTGTGGTGTGCTTGTAAAGTGTAGTAAAATTAATAGGAGAAGGAGGTGTTTGTGAGAGTTAGCTGGATTACTCTCTGTGTAGGTGAGGCATAACAGAAACAAGTGGGGGAACCCAGGCAAATGAAACAGGAGTTCCAGCAGCTCCATATCATATGCCTATGAGGCATCCCCTAGGTGCTGCCCTGCTCGATTGGTGCCTACAATCTCCCCAATTGGTTGTGTCACTAATGCTTCAACCACAACTCTGAATCAGTATCCCTTACATAAATAATATTAACGCTGTTTTATGTGAACTATGCACCAGCCTAAGGAACATTGACGGAGGGCCCGCACATATTATCCTATCCCATATAAAATTTAAGCTGGGTTAATTAAATAGCATATAATATAATTACGTGACTATCCACACCACAAACTGTACTGGCTCCAGAGTGGTTCGACACTAAGACTTTCTTGTACTCAACCCCCCCCCCCCCCTCCCCTCTCTCTCTCTCTCTGTCCTCTCTCACTCTCACACTCTCTCTCTCTCTCTACCACACTGGTTCCCACACACTCAGCATGGCACTGTCCCCCGTGTGTGTGTGTGTGTTGACAGGAACATAGAGTGTATATCGGCTATGTGTGTGTGTGTGTGTGCTGACAAATGTGCGCGTGCGTGTAACTAAACGTGTGAGTGGATATGCTTGTGTGCGTCTGTATGTGTTAACAATAAGTATGGTGGTGTATTTGGCGTTTGTGCTGGGCTTGTATGTATGTGCTTGTATGTGTGCATGTGTGCATTTCTGTGTGCTGAGACTGTTGACTGATGTGTGTTAACCGGAAGCATGGTGATGTTTTTTATGTGCGTGCTTTTGCGTGTATGTGTTTGTGTGTGCTGAGACTGTTGACTGATGTATGTGCGTGTGTGTACACAGGAAATATGGTGGTAGGTTTTGTGCGCGTGTTTACGAGTGTTTGTGTTTGGAGCGTGTGTGTTGATACTGTTGACAGATGTGTACGTGTATGTGTGTGTGTATTGTGTGTGTGCGTGTGTGTGTGTCCTTGGGTGTGCATACGTGTGTCTCTCTCTTAGGAGAGACCGGGTTCGCCCTTATTTTAGGGGGTAAAGTCCCAACGAATCCAAGCAACATCTACTCCGACTATTCCAATAGGCCTAGTTATAAGTACTTCTTCTATATTCTTTACACACACACTCACACACTTAACTTTATATGGACTCGATTGCTACATCATGCGTGTGAAGAGAGCCTCTAGACACCCATAAATTACACCATTCGATGCTTACAGGTTGTGAGAGTCTTTGGCGAGAGAGCTTAACTGCCATGTTAGTTGCCAGGCCAACTAAAATATCCGGGTTTGTCTACTGGAATAAGTGTGATATCCCTTGATCACTTTATTCTGGAGTCTGGTTGTTTACAAGTGATTAGTAGTATTTAGCAAGGATTTAGACTATTGCTGTCACTCCTTTCGGGAATTCAGTGTCATTAGGACACAAGTTCTGCTCAGGTAGGAGCTGCGGCACGTTGGGACTGTCTGACCTCGGGGAGACCTTTGGCTTAGATTGACAGGCGTAACAACGTCAGAATCTAAAGCAGAACGAACACCATTGACGAATAGGTAGAGGTCCGTGAAGACTGGAAACTGGCCAATGTGACCCCAATTTTTAAGAAAGGGGGTCTTGATTGGCCTAATAATTATCGGCCAATTAGGTTGACTTCTATTATAGTAAAACTTTTAGAAGCGCTACTAGTAGACAAGATAGTTGACTTCTTGGAAATTCACAATTTAATAACAGATTCCCAGCATGGTTTTAGACAACACCGATCATGTCTGAAAAATTGTCCATGAAATGCTGAATATTTATGACAAAAGTAGAGCCATAGACATCTATTACTTAGATTTTCAAAAAGCTTTTGACAAAGTGTCTCATTGTAGGCTAATGTCAAAAGTAAGTGCTCTAGGTATCAGTACAGAGGTCACAAATTGGATAGAAAGATGGCTAACAGGTAGAAAGCAATGAGTGGTAATCAATGGTGTTTCGTCTAAGTGGACTCCAGTCACCTCTGGAGTTCCACATTGATCTGTCCTTTGGCCCACTGCTGTCAATGACATCGATATTGGTCTGTTGAGTGTGATCTCCAAGTTTGCAGATGGCATTAAGCTGAGAGTAAATGTAAAGGATCCAAAAGGGGTTGACCAATTTAGAATGGATTCTTAACAGACTGGGTGAATGGTCTGAGAAATGACAGATGCCACTAAACTTGGAAAAGTGCAAGGTCACATATATCGACCAAGCAAACCCAAAGTCAGGCTACTCACTATTGGGAAAGACTCTGGAAGTGACTTACTTGGAAAAGGATTTGGGTGTTCTAATTAGCAGTGACCTAAAGTTTTCCAAACAGTAGAGAAGAAAACTCAGAAATTATTGGGCTATATTAAGAGGCAATTTAAGTATAGAAATAAAGAAATAGTCCTCACACTTTACAATGTTCTGATATGACCTCTCTTGGAATTGCTGTTAAATTCTGGTCTACAGCACCCAGGAAAGCTATAAAGCGACTGGAAAGAATACAAGCTAGGGCTGGAAAGCTTATTCCTTCGATTAGAAAACTAAGCTATAAGGATCGGTTGAGAGCTCTTGATCTCTTTTCGTTGGAAACATGCAGACTACGAGGGCAACTCATTGAACTCTTTAAAATACTTAATGGTTTTGACAGTGTGGATGACAGCAAAATGCTTAGCCTCAATATGAATACAACACACAAATACTGAAAGTTAGAATAGATAGATAGATAGATATCTCACAAATTAACGTGAGCTAATAAATGTTTAAATACTCCCAGCCGGGATCGAACCTCCGACATTCGGAACGAGTGTCCAAGCTTTTTAACCCGCTACACCACGGCGTGATAAAGTATTCTTAACCGTTTCCCATATAATTATATATTAAGGAGAAGGGAAATCCTACTTGGAGAATGTACTTCAATTCATGCACAAGTCGCAGGAGACATATTCCAGAATACCATACAGGGATATATATAGGAAAAGGTTAAGATTACTTTATCACGCTGAGGTGTAGTGGGTTAAAAGCTTGGACACTCGTTTTGAATGTCAGAGGTTCGATCCAGGCTGGGAGTACTTAAATATATATATATATATATATATATATATATATATATATATATATATATATATATATATATATATATCTATATATATATATATATATATATATATATATATATATATATCTATATATATATATATATATATATATATATATATATATATATATATATATATATATATATATATATATATATATATAATTATATGGTGTTAGGTTGCGGCAGGGGTAGTAGATACCAGTCGCTCACGGTATACTCCTGGGGGTACTCCCGGGGAGAGCTTTAGATGGAGCAAAATATTTGATCGTTAAACATGATGAAGTAAGTCTGGAGGTTTTATTGCAGGTGATGAGTCCAGATGATCAGTTCGGTGAGTAGTGTTACCCAAACCAATGATGCCTGGCTGTCTCCGCCTGGCTCAGTGTGGCTTCGGCATCCCAAAACCCCATTATCACTGTATCGTCACTCTGGCTCATCCTTTTGGAA
The DNA here is from genome assembly GCA_032716605.1 of Paralithodes platypus. Lineage (NCBI taxonomy): Eukaryota > Metazoa > Arthropoda > Malacostraca > Decapoda > Lithodidae > Paralithodes > Paralithodes platypus. The sequence goes on along the minus strand of CM064506.1, from coordinate 11,682,197 downwards.
TACACTTTTACACTCACACCACCTATTGAGTTTTTCACTTACTAGCTATTGTATCCTATTGCATATTTGAACATTCTTACAATGCAAATACATTGAAAACTGCAAAGGAAAAGGGAAAAGGAACGCACTCCCACTCGGCACATTGAAGATTATCACAAGCACTGAGTCGTTAACGTCCCTCTTGAGCAAGGGCATGGGTTAATAGTATCCCAGGACCCCAACAGAAAAACACCTAATCGACCTTATTGGGCTTTCCTTAGCTGGCGAACTTAATGAACTATTATTATTATTATTATTATTATTATTATTATTATTATTATTATTATTATTATTATTATTATTATTACAAATTCCATCCCAATAATATCTCCCTAATGGTACATCGGGATTTGAACCCGGAAACGTTGGGTTACCAGCTCAATAGCTTGACCACTCCACCACACCTACTCTTACATTATAGGATAGCACTATAATGTCAGTTAACCCTATCAGTATACAAAGACGCCTTTCCTAACGTAATTTTGACTATCATTATTATTATTTTGTTTTGTTAGTTTTGGAGGAACCTATGACAATCAAAACTTTATTAGCAATAATATATACTGTATTTCTCTCATTCCCAGAGTTACTTCATAACCTCTATAAATTCGTGTAATGTTAGCCAAAATTAAACCTTCGCCATATAATGAAAGAGTTAACCCCGGCTTACAAATAACGCTTATATCAATAAACGGTGTGTCTCTTTTAGTAAAAGATCTCTGGTGTTGAGTGCAGGAGAAAGAAGAGGGTAGGGATAGTGAGGGGTGCTAACGTAGGGGGTGAGGGGGACTATTGGGTAGTGGTAGGGAGGGGATCTGACGTAGGGGGTGAGTTTTTTTTGGGTAGGGGCAAGGTTAAGATGCATCTCTTAACCTTGGGTAGGGGTAGGGAGGAGTGCTGACGTAGGGGGTGAGGGGGTCTGTTGGGTAGGGGTAGGGAGGGGTGCTGACGTAGGGGGTGAGGGGGACTGTTGGGTAAGGGTAGGGAGGGGTGCTAACGTAGGGGGTGAGGGAGTCTGTTGGGTAAGGGTAGGGAGGGGTGCTAACGTAGGGGGTGAGGGGGACTGTTGGGTAAGGGTAGGGAGGGGTGCTAACGTAGGGGGTGAGGGAGTCTGTTGGGTAAGAGAGGGGTGCTAACGTAGGGGGTGAGGGGGACTGTTGGGTAAGGGTAGGGAGGGGTGCTAACGTAGGGGGTGAGGGAGTCTGTTGGGTAAGGGTAGGGAGGGGTGCTAACGTAGAGGGTGAGGGAGTCTGTTGGGTAGGGAGGGGTGCTAACGTAGGGGTGAGGGGGACTGTTGGATAGGGGTAGGGAGGGGTGCTAACGTGTGAATATTATATATAATATATATATATATATATATATATATATATATATATATATATAATATTATATATATATATATATATATATATATATATATATATATATACAGTATATATATTTAGTTTTTGTTTTGTTTTTTACAGTTTCAAATTACACATAGCCTTAATCATGCAAGTTGGATCTTCTGATCACTGTCTGATACAGGCCACCTGCCTATCACCTACCACACCTTCCCACTCTGAACCTGTTTTGGTGACTAAATGGCATTACGATAGGGCAGACTGGGAAGGTCTTCAAGGTTTCTTTATTGATATTCCCTGGACCTCTTTCTTTTCTAATGATGCACACTCCACCTTGAGCCACATACAAGATTTTGTAAAAATTGGAATGGAAACTTTTATTCCTCATCAAAAGTACAGTAAAAGATCTAATTCACCTAAATGGTTTGACCATAATTGTGCTAGAGTAACTGAACAAAAAGCAATAGCCTACAATGCATACACAAGATCAAAAACACATGAAGCCTTTAATTACTTTAGAAACATCAGAAATCATGCCAAAACTGTATTAAACCTAACTAAATCAAACTTTCTCCATAAGCAGGCAAATAAACTTCTAAATAATCCAAATGATAACAAAATATTTTGGTCTACTCTTAACTCATTCAAATCCAACTTCACTACTGCTTCATCCATTCCACCATTAAAATCTCCGACTGGCAATCTTGTAAGTGACCCACGAGGTAAAGCTAACCTTCTTGCAGATATTTTCTCCACCAACTCAACCTTAGATGAAATAAATCAAGATGTCCCTGTACTTAATTTTAATTCACCTGAAATTCCCTCACTTAAGATCCACACCAGACATGTCAAAACTATTTTGCAGAATCTCTCAGTAGATAAGGCTCCTGGTCCAGATGAAATTCCTCCAATAGTACTTAAGAATTGCTCCTTGGTGCTCGCTCCTGTATTGGCAAAATTTTTCCGTCTGTGTACTCATACCTCATGCTTCCCAGTACCCTGGAAAGAAGCAAACATCCATCCAGTTCCTAAAAAAGGTGCCTCTTCAGATCCATCAAACTACAGACCAATAGCTATAACTTCCACTCTTGGCAAAGTTTTTGAAATTATATTAAATAATCACATAATTAAGCATCTGGAGAATAATAAATTAATCAGTGATAGGCAATATGGTTTTAGACGATGTCGATCAACTGCAGACATTCTTTGCCTTCTTACGCATCAAATCAACCAAGCTACAGACCAACATGGTGAAACACATACAATAGCACTGGATATATCAAAGGCATTTGATAGAGTCTGGCATCAATCCTTATTGTCGAAGATGTCACACTACGGCCTTGCATCATTAGTTCCACTAATTTCTTCTTATCTTCATAACAGAAAAATACGTGTAATGGTAGATGGCCTTTATTCTCAATTTCACTCAATAAATGCTGGTGTTCCCCAGGGATCAGTTTTGGCCCCAACTCTGTTCCTCATTCATATCAATGATCTCATATCTACCACTCATAATCCAATACATTCCTACGCAGATGACTCAACACTCCACAGTTCCTTCACATTTACCAATTCTTTCACCCAACCCGATCTTATAAATTCAAAAATAAACACTGCAATTTCTCTGAACCAGGACCTTTCTAGAATTAATGAATGGGGACAAGAGAATCTAGTTTCCTTTAATGCACAGAAAACCAAGTACATTCAATTTTCTAACCGACAGAATCTCACTGACTCCCATATATTTTTTAATGATGTAAATATTCCCACTTCCCCTAGTATTGACATTCTCGGTGTAACATTAACTACTAACTTGAGCTGGACACATTATGTTAGAAGCATTGCTAAGAATGCCTCTAAAAAACTGGGACTCCTGTACAGAGTTCGAGAATTCTTCACTGACGAGCAGTTGGCCGTAATATATAAAAGTCATGTGCGCTCTCAGATGGATTACTGTTCACCTCTGTGGGGTGGAAGTGGAGTGGTTGCATTGAGGCAGTTGGACAAAATTCAAAATAAAGCTATTAGATTAATCAATAACCCTGCAATCACACAGGACCTTCCTACATTAGCCATACGAAGAAACGTTGCATCCCTTGCATTATTCTACAGATATTTTCACAGCAATTGTTCCGAGGAACTTGCTTCAATTGTGCCGCCTCTCCACATCTTTCCCCGTAGAACTAGGGCAGCTGAGAGCGCCCATGAATTTACACTTTCTCCTCCACAATGCAGAACTTCTGCTTATCAGAATTCATTTATCCCCAGAGCTACTACTCTTTGGAATTCACTTCCCTCGAATTGCTTTCCACAAACTTACAATCAACAAATGTTTAAATCCAGTTGTTACAAACATTTTATGAATGGAGGATGCCTTTAGGCACATGGACCTTTTTGTTTTATCTGTGTTTTTCCTTCCTCCGTTCATTGTCTCTTAAAAAAAAAAAAAAAAAAAAAAAAAATTATTCATTATTTAGGGCACTACAAACCCTTATCTCTACTATCTCCTTTTCACCGGAGGTTGAATTTTCTGAGATGCAAGATAGTTCCCTATTGACTGGTTTGTTCTGAATATTGGCAAGCAATTAGGTCAAAAGGTTTTGAAATCGCCAAACTAATGGGGCGAACTCCTTAAAATTTCAAAACTAATAGGGCAACACATGAGGGAGAAGGGGGTTCAGTAAAACCCAAAATCCGTCTGTTCCTCCTTCTGCATAGACAACGCCATCAGATCATTCGCTGTTCCAAATAGGTAGGCCAGAGATCGTTAATCCTAATCTCTATAACTAAAAATGGGCTAGAACAAATGGGCTGTAAAGTTCAACGCCTTTTTCACGGCTGACCCTTACCAAATGGTAGATATATTATCCCAAATAGGCTACTCTATTCGTTTGTGAGTTGTAGAGGTTAATGTTGAAGAGTTTTGCCCTACATATTTGGAACAGGGTATAGTACGTCTGTTTTATGTTTAGTTGACGGTAAATTGCCATGTTTTCACCTTAGTGAATTAGCTATTAACCCTTTGATGATTTTGATGCATTTTAACAGTTTATCATGGCTATCATTAGACGATTTTAAACAGTTTAGGAAGGATCTGTGGGAATTATAAGGGTAAAAACTGTCTCAATAAACCATCCGACTTCCATATACCCTTCCTAATCTGAATAAAATTGTCAAATAATGACCAGAACACAGAAAATATATGCGTAATCGGATCTTGAAAGGGTTAAGGATATTTTGTAGCGAGACATGTTGTTAATTATGATAACTTGCTATTAACCCTCTCAGTACGGGTGATGTATTATTGTGTGTTATTGTCGCTATACTTAGAAACTTATTTGCAGCTTAAAAAGCTTATGTGGCCGCTAAGAAGGTTAAAATGGTTTGTAGAATATTAATTGCTAGAGGGCCTTCCTAATCAGAATAAAATCGTCAAATATGAGGTAATATGAAATGAAGAGGACATCTCCCGTGCAGAAAGTGTTAATTCAAATGGTGTTAGGTGGTTGAAGTCTGCAGCTGAGTAGTAACACATATTATGTTAATTAGATATTCCATTAACTAGCTTAAATAAAGGTTTTTAATTTACGCACAAATTCACAACATTTTCACAATATTTTTTGTAATAACTTTATAATTTCTTAACCCTTTGAAGATTATGACGCCTTTTGATAGTCCATTCTGGTTATTATTAGAGGAATTTGTACGGCTTTGCAAGGATGTGTGGGATTTAAAGGGTAGAGACTATCTCAATTAACTCTCTGATTTACATATACCCCTCCTAATCTGTATAAAATTGTCTAAGAATAGCCAGAAAGCAGAAAATAAATACGTAATAATATCTTGAAAGGGTTAACGGGGAGAGAAAGTGTCATGTCCCTCACTTGATTATTTGAAGGTGATTTAATTGATTGTGTTATAAGAATATATCGGCAAATTTAAAGAAACGCACGCTTACTATGGAACAGCATATTGCATAAACACAGGCGAGTTACAGGAATATATCCTTTGCCTCCAATAGGAATCGAACCACGGTCAAACAATTTGACATCACACGATTAAACAAAATTAGCCATAACGTGAGAAAAATCAATCAACCTTTTCCTATATGTATAATTTATGAGATGAGATCCGGTATTTGAAGGATTTCCCGTCCTACAATATGCTATATTTTCTCACTCTAAGACCCAGTTGGTTATTGCACCCAGATTTACAGCGGTTTGATTTCTGGGAGGCACCCGCCTTTCAACACATTCCCGCTCCTATTCTGTTCAACTCTCTAACTCAAGAGTGAACCGGTTTTCCCAGTCCTTCTACTCAAAAAATAAGCTCTGGAATTCTCTCCCTCAATCTGTCTTCCCCTCATCCTATGCCTTAACCTGTTTCAATCTCCGTGTGTCCAGACATTTTGACTCTACACGAGAGACAATTAATTGATGATGCAACTTATTTCATACTTATTTGCACTCTTATGTTTCTGTTTGCGCCTTCTCTATCTTTATATTGTACTTATATAGAAGTAATATCGTAGTTATAAGGTAGTAAACGTGATATTTATGTCAATTTATATTATAAACCGAGTGATAATCTCAAAATGTATTAGTTAACGCTGAAAAGGGCATTTTCTGCCAATTATTGTTCTTTAAAGAAAACTTATATTTATTTGGTAACTATTATATTTGTACACGAGAAAGGATAACAACAAGCACGAAAACATTAAAATTTATCATTCATAGGCCTTCAGCGTCGACGGAGGCAAAACACATAGCAATCAATTATCCAGAAACTTTAGAGTACAGATTACTTGATCAATCTTATATGTAGTCTAAATTTTTTCGTCTGGACTCTTCTTCCTCATGTTTAGCCCCATTATTTTTGAGATTTAACGACATTCGCTCCATTAGTTTGGCGATTTTAAGACCTTTCGCGCCATTTCTTTTTGGGCCATTTTGGTGTCGATGTTTCAGTGGCAAGCGATAGCGAACTTTCAATTAAGGAGGAAGTGGCCTTTGGCCGGGACATTTTTCTACTGAAGAAATGTACAAATTTACCTCGAAGGAGAGTCTTGGGGGCATTTTTTTAAGCTACAATTAATTTTATCTGTGAAAAGGGAGAAAAAAGGCAGAATTGCCTATGACTAGTGCCTCCCCCAGAGTTGAAAGAGTGACAGGGCCAAAATCAAGGACACATGGAGTTTGAAGCAATTTAAGTCATAGGATGAGGGAAAGATATGCTCTGGGAGAGAGTTCCTGAGCAGAGCTATTGAATACAAAGAAAGACTGGGAATTTAGGTTCACTCTTAATTGAGTTGCAGAGCTGCAGCAGAGTAGGGGTGGGATTGTGTTGAAAGACAGGAGCTACATTTCTACTTAGAGGGGGGGTATATACTGAGAGAGCTCTGAGGAACACTGATTATTGTAATAGCGGTAGAATAGTGAGAGAGATGCAACATTGCTGCGAAGAGAGAGAGAGAAAGAGAGAGAGAGACTGCAGAGAAACGGTGAGTGGACATGATTTAATGATGCGGAAGGCTTTCTTTTCTACTTTGTCTAAAAGGGCTGTGTGAGAGGAGCCTCCCCACACATGCAAACAATACTCAATACATGGATGCACCGTGCCCCTGTACAGAGCAAGAAGCTGTGCAGGGGTAAAAATCTCCGGAGGCGGTTGAGCACAGCCAGCTTCTGGGAATCTGTTTTAGCAAGAGTGGTAATATGATCTTGCCCAGAGAGATCAGAAGAGAAAGAGACACCGAGAATATTAGGAGAAGATGAAGGGTTAATGTGTAAGTCGTTGAAGAGTAAGGGATAGTCTCGTGGAAGTTTGTGACAAGTAGATAAATGAATAAATTGAGTTTCGGAGGCATTGAAAGTAACAAGGTTTTCTCTGCCCCAATCAGAGATAGTAGAAAGATCAGAAAATAGGTGTGCTATGGCCTCCTCACGCGAGTTTTGAAATAATTGCTGGGAAGGATGCAAGAGTCATCAGGATATGAGTGAATGAGGATGGAGGTGCAGTTGTTGTTGTTGTTGTTGTTCCCCAAGCTGCCTGGCCGAACAGCCCCAAGGCCCCGAGCAATTCCAAGGCCATAACCGAGTGCCCCCACAGAACCCTCCCCGCCGACCACAATAAAGCCTGGGTGACCGAAGCCACTCCATGGCGGGGAGCTAAGGAGGGTGCGGAAACGCCCGGGAAACCAAAGCCCCACCCAGGGCCCTGTGCCCCTCAGCAATTATGAAGAGAAAGTTGAGGGGCAAGGGAAAAATGTGACGCTTTGGCTTCCAATCTTGGTAGATTGGGAGGTCAATCCACGGAAGAGACGCCGTCACTTGAGATCTAGAAAATATATAAGTTAAAGGAACAGTCAGAGTAAGCTATGGGTATGGCAGAGATTGCTCAGCTCTCACTCTGATTGACCAGCCCATCACCACATGGAGGTGCAGTTGTGAAGATCGTTAATAAATATTAGAAAGATAATTGAAGATAGGACAGAACCCTGAGGAACACCGGAGTTGTTAGGTTGAGGAAGTGAATGATGGCCGTCCACAACCGCAACTATGGAACGGCCAGAAAGGAAATTAGAGATAAAGGATCGGATGGTGGGATAGAAAACGAAGGAGGGTAGTTTGGAAATTAGAGATTTGTGCCAGACTCTATCGAAGGCTATTGATATGCCTCACGCAATAGAAAAAGTCTCACTGAAGCCCCGAAAGGAGAACGACCAAGAGTTAGTAAGATAAAAAAGAAGATTACTAGTAAGGAAGCCATATTGGCAATCTGAGAGCAGATTATTGGAAGATAAATGCTTAAGAAATTTTGAAGTAAGAATTGTTTAAAAAACTTTAGAGATGCAAGAAATGAGAGCAATTGGACGATAGTTGGAGGGTTGAGGTATGTGTACGAAGGAGACAAGAGGTGGGCTGCCTGTAACGAGTGTCTCTCCAAAGCCAAAAGAGTTACAGAGAGCTAAATTCAAGGGACGTTCGGGTCTAAATGCCTGGACACGCAAAGCTTAAAGCAGTCTAATTCATAGGATGAAGGAAAAATTAATTGAGAGATAGAGTTCTAGAATTCACTTGTTGAGTAGAAGAAAGACTGAGAAAATGTGCTAGAATGTGGACAGAATAGGAGTGGGATTATGTTGAAGGCAGGCCTCTCACTCGCTGTAAGGGAGGGGGTATGCACCGAAAGAGCTCTGAAGAACACTGATTGTTGTAATAACAGTAGAATAGTGAAATAAATGCAACATTGCAGCATGTAGAGAGAGATTGTACAGAACTAATAAGAGGAAGTGAGTTGATGAGGCGAAATGCTTTTGACTCTACCCTTTCGAAAAGAGTGGTATGGGTGGAACCTCCCTACACATGCGAACAATACTCGATACATGGATGCACTGTGTCCCTATACAAAGCAAGAAGGTGTGCGTGGGTGAAGAACCCATTGAGACGGTTTAGCAAGAGTGGCAATATGATCTTTCCAAGAAAGGTCGGGAGAAAAAGAAACATCAAGAATGCTGAGAGGAGATGAAAGGTTGAATTGTGTATTGTTGAAAAATAAGGAAAAATTGTGTGGAAGAACGTGACAGGTAGAAAGAAGGAAGAAGGAGAAATTGGGTTTTAGAAGCTTTGAAAGTAACAAGATTTTCTCTGTTCCAATCGGTGATGGTTGATAGATCAGAAGATAGGCATGCTATGGCCTCATCATCTGAGTTTTGGAGTGATTGCATGCTGGGTCATTGTGGAAAACTAGTTGAATAGTGTAAGGTAGAGTCATCAGCATATGAGTGGATAGGACTAGAGATACAGTTGTGGAGATCATTAATGAATATTTGAAAGAGAACTGGAGACAGAAGAGAACCCTGAGAAACACCTAAGTGGTAAGGTTGAGGAAGTGAGCGATGGCTGTCCACAACTGCAGCTATGGACCGGCCAGAAAAGATATTAGAGATAAAGGCACAGATAGAGGAGTAGAAACTGAAGGAGGGTAGCTTAGAAATTAGAGATTTGTGCCAGACTTAATCAAATTCTTTCGATATGTCTAGTGCAATAGAGAAGGTCTCACCGAAATCCAGAAAGGAGGATGACTAAGAGTTAATAAGATAAGGAAGAAGATCACCAGTAGAGCGGCCCTCAAGGAAACCATACTAGCGATCTGAAAGTAGATTAAGGGAAGATAAATGCTTAAGAAATTTTGAATTACAGTTTAAAAGACTTTAGCGATGCAAGAAATGAGAGCAATTGGACGATAATTGGACGGTTGAGAGCGGTCACCCTTCTTTGGGTCAGGATGAATAAGAGCAAACTTCCAGCAAGAAGGAAAGACGTTAGAGGAGAGACAGAGACGAATGAGTTTGCCTAGGCATGGAAGCACAGTTATTGAGTACAACAGGAGGAACACCATCCGGACTGTAAGCCTTCTAAGTATTAAGCCCAGAGAGGGCAGAAAGTACATCCATAGAAGACATTATGATATTAGGCATAAGTAAGTGAGAGGGGGTGAAGAGGGAGGAACAGCACCGGAATCATCAAAGATGGAGTTTTTAGCAAAAGTTTGAGCGAAGAGTTTAGCTTTGTCAGAGGCATATGTGGCGGTGCTGCTGTCAGAGTGGAAAAGATGAGGGGACTCTTCAGAGTATTTTTTTAAGCTTGAAGGAGGCGTAGTGACAAAACTTTAAAAACAAATAATTACAGCAATAGTGATACTACTACTACTACTACTACTACTACTACTACTACTACTACTACTACTACTACTATTACTACTACTACTTTTTTTTTATTTATTACCACTCAGCCTGTGCATCCCCTCTTTGGACCCTAAACCAGGTCAGAACAGTCATCAAAGCGTCCGACTTGGTAGTCATTCAGCTACTTACTATTCCGGGGTCAACACTCAGACTCATCATCGTGGATTACTACTACTACATTGGTTTTTATTTAATATTGTTCATACATTTTATTTTACAAGCATCAGATATTACTATTCAACACCATGCAACTTCAATCCAGTCTCCTTCCTATGCGACCCTCTGCCACTGCTGCCTCGTAGTCCACTTCTGCCACCGTCGCTGGTTGTGGTGCAGACAGTCTTGTTCCCCGCAGGCATAGTAGTGCTGATCTGAGCAACGAGAAAGATAGACGGAACCTCATCCAGGCTACAACGTGGCTCCTGGGCTGTTTCTTCTTCTCTGCGATGATCTCTGCAAGCCTTGAATAGAAGCACTGGGCCCTAGGTCCCATCCCTCCAGATGTGGTGAAGACTAGTGGGGTAAAGCTGCCATGTTCGATATTTAAGATCCTTTCCCCATATGCCCTGACCTTCTCTTGTTCATTCCTCTTGTGTGCAGCCTCCAGAGACAGCCCGCTGTAGCTATGGGCCATTGGGTCGAATATTCTTACGTCAAAGAATGCTCGCTGTGCTCTTGTCCAAAAACTTCTTGCACTAACGTCCACTCGTGCTTCGTTGGATGTGTTGGCTGTCCTGTGCTGCAAGATCTCTCCCTCCAAGGGAATGAGTGATGATTCGCGCACCACATCTCGACACACCTCCCTGAGCATGTTCGCCGTTACATCTCTTACTTCATCGTGCCTGATGCTGATGAATCCTCCCTTCTTACATATCGTGCTGTGGTCTGCATCGTTGTTGATTCCACAAACGCATCGATCGGGCAGTCCTTCAATCGGCCAATCATACCTCAGTGCAATAGCATCATTAAATTCTTGTTTGTTTAGATTGAAGCCTTTTGCCTTGATTGGTAGTGTTGTCAGCCAATTTGAAGCACCCGTTTCTTGTGCTATTTGTACTTTTCTTGTTAGTCTCGGGGAAAGTTGTCGCATCAATTGTGCCAGGTCATTTTTCTGTGAGTTTTGCCTCTCTGACGTGATGGTCTTTCTGAATATGTAGATGTCCGCCTGGTCCACTTCGCCGTCAGGATCTTGCGCTACGATGCGTTCAGTGAGAGATTCTGTTATCTTTACTGAGTTCTCGTGTTCCGTTGTCGCCCTCCTCACCGGATTGATGATTCCAAGCCCTCCTAACCTAGGAGGAAGTGCGAGCAACTCCCTCTCTGTAGCATTTGGGGTGTGGGACTTCATCCAAGCTGGGATGAGTTTGTCTCTGATGGCATCTTCTAGCGGTTGAAGTTGTGGACCCACGTTTGGAATGGTACGCATCAAGTAGGTCCAGCGGTGTTTGACCCCATATGTGAATGCCGAATATGCAGCCTGTGGTTCCGTCTTTGCAATTTTGGCTAGTATTTCTATTTTGTTTACCCACTCTCTGACCTTCTCTTCCATGTATTGCTTCTTGAACTCTTCTGTGCCAATCACTGCCCCTAGATGACGCTGTCCGTCCTTTGTTACGACCACTTCACTACCGTTGAAAGCTTCTAAGGCATTTTCGTAATGTTCTGCTTTTACTATCAGTATAGACTTACTAGCATTTGGAAAGTATCCTATTTCTGGTCCCACTTGTGATACTTGCTCCCACCAGCTCTTGAGATCATTGACTTTCCCTGCTCCAGTGAGATCATCTGCATAGGCCGCCTGCTTAACATGTGTCGTCTCATGTCTTGTTAATGATAGCAACACCGAGAGACCTAATGCGTACATCGCCATTGCTACTGGGTCCCCTTGTGTGGTTCCTTCCATTGATTTCAGTGCCGTTCCACGTCGTGAGTTTTGGTTGTTTACTATGAAGAGGTCTGCAGGCTGTTTATAGGTATTCTCTACATAGGTGGCTAAGCTGGGGCATTTTACCTTGATGTTGTGAATTGCTGTCTTTCTGTTGATGGTGTTAAAGGCATTTGATGCATCCACTAACAGCACGGCTTCACATTCTTCTTGCTCATATATTCCTCTTATTGCATGAATTGCTGCCTCTCCCCCTGCTTGGTGGCCAGCACACACTTGGAGATTTCCAGCCGCTGACCGCACATCGTCCTTCACCACCTCCATTATGCATTTTCCGATGATTCTTCTCAACACTTCACCCACCCCTACAGGTCTGCACCCTGGATTCTTGTCCAATGGTATTAGACGACAAGCTGTGTAGGCCTCCAAGTGTTGACAATCTTGAGTGGCCATTTTTCTTGCAAGATCTGCCAGCGCCCTGCGTAAGTCGGTCGCTGCAACTCCGAAAAGTGTGCTGCTCAGGATTGTTCTCCAACCGTTTGCATCCATCCCTGAGGGTCCTGCACTGCCTTGTGTCCCTAGAACCTTTTTCCAAATCTTTTCGCCTGTGATTTGTTCGTAGATGACGGGGTTCGGTGGTATATAAGCCCCCTCTAGCTTCTGACTCTCAGATATACTAGGTTGCGGATGTTTCTCTTCCAGCAGCTTGATGGTATCTCTTGTGATAGGCAACAGCCCACTAGCTGCCTCCTTTGTCAGCGATCGTATTGCAGGTGCCACTTTACCTTGTCTCATCTGGTCGCCGAATCTCCTGGCCTTGTCCTCAGTGTTTTCTCTTTTGTGTTGCCGTCTGCCTTGTCTCTCTTGTAATGCTCTGGCTTCACTGAGTAAGTCATCCATCTTGTTATCATTCCACAGTTTCACTCTATTTGTTAGCGCTGTTACATTTTCCGCTTGTCTAGAATTGCGGTGAGTTTTTTGCAAGAAGAGATGTGGAATGCTGAAAAATAACTTGAGAGCATACGGGGCTAAAGGTCTGTCATAGACATAGTTATAAATGAGCTTTTTCATCTCTGTCAACAGTTTGGTGGTGGCGTCACATTTAGGTGGGTTGAATAAACTGTGTGCAGACCAATCTACAATTTCTGAGTAAGCTGCCTCTGTCCACATTTTTACCTCCTCTCCCCGTAGTCCTTTCCATTGAAGGGGTCCTCCTCTGCCATCAACTTCTGCGGGTCTCTCCAGGGCTGCTTCCCTCTGTGGTCCCACCTCCCTGTGTGCTTCTCGGGGCTCTTCGTTGCGTGGCATATCGTCGTTTCTACCAGCTATATTTGGCCTTGTTTGCACACCACCCTCCTCTCCAGCATCTCGGTGCTCGTCTCCGGGTCTTTGGACTCCGCTGGGCTCACCGTCACCCACCATGTCATGTGGTTGCCGCCCTTCTCTCGGGCCCCCTGAGGGTCCCGCACCTCCACATGCTCTGTCGGGTTGTTGCCCATCGCCGTGTTGTGTCCCGTCAGCTTCATCCCTTCGCACTCTCTGGGCACTGGCTGCCGCCCCTCCCTCTGTTATTACACTATTATAAGGGTTGCGACACCGGGAACCTTTATTACAGTTTATGCATCCTTTTTTTTTTTGCACGCATTTGCATCTTGTACATGTATGCTCATTCTTTGTACAGATGCAACACTTGTTAGTCTTTGACCTTTGTGATAGGGTTTCATCTAAACTTTCATCATCCTCCATTATACCCTTATAACACTTCCATCTGTTCTCTTGCAATGTCTTTTACGCTTTACACTAAGGCTATTTAGCTTCTGTTTTTCTTTTTTTCCAAAACTTAATTTATCTTATTTACAGTACCGGCCCGTTACTTCCGTAAAAACAACCAAATATTTTTCGGTATGTGTGCCTATATTATTTTGTACTAGAGTGTGTATTCCCTATCGGTGTTGTTGTATGCCATATTTGATATTCCCCCTGGCTGGCTGGTGGGATGTATATATTAGGTTGTGTTGTATGTGAACAATTTGGTGTTATTACGTGACATAAACACACTGAGTAAGCGGCTAGATAGGACAACTAGGCAGATTTTGGCTTTAATAAAGATGTTCGTTATTTCCTTTATAAACCGTAATGTTAGCAGTACTAATAGCAGCGGTAGTTGTAGAAGTTGTATTATCAATAAGGATTAGACCTTGGTTAATGAGAAGATAGGATATTAGGTATTGTGGAGATTGAATTAGTTAAGAATGAGATTACTGCGAAAGAATAGATAGATAGGTAGCGAGAAAGAGCTAAAGAGAGAGCTAGAGAGAGATAAGCGCTGCTTAGGCTGTCTTAATCCAAAAGAATAGAGAGAGAGAGAGAGAGAGAGAGAGTCCTATTTAGCCTACCTATCCAGCCTGTATATCTCAGAAGTTTTCGACTGTAAGATTATCCCCTTGCGGTCACTGTTTTTCTTGTTGTTTCCGTACCCTACTATGACTCATAGATTCACTCTCCTTTATTTTATGACCTAGAGAGAGAGAGAGAGAGAGAGAGAGAGAGAGAGAGAGAGAGAGAGAGAGAGAGAGATATTAGGTGCGACAGGTGTGCTCTTATTTTTGATGAAGGGGGAGCGAGAGGGGGTGGTACACGTGGGGGAACTGGGAGAGGTGGGGGTGGAGGATAAGAGGTATTGAGATGGGATAGGGGAGGGATAGGGGATGGATGGATGGATGGATGGATGGACAATAGCTATAAAGAAACCATTAGGGGGATGAGGTTAGGGGAAGTTACTAATATGCAGTACGTAGTAAAGAAAATCTTTCTATTTTCCCATGGTATCACCACACACTCAGGATACACTCACCGGTCCCTTTCTATAATAGTTTTTCACAAATTTCGTTGGCGGGATATGATTTCCGCATATTTACTATCCTTTACCGTATTCTCTATATCACTCACTGGCTCTTATTCCGTCTCTTGAGTGGCGTGAAGGTTGTCTGGCGATATGGAACGAATGTGGAGAAGCGATGGTGGAGCTGGGCTGTGGGCGGTGGGAGGTAGGTGGTGGGCGGTGGAGTTGGGAAGGCAGGGTAGGGGAAGGGAGGGGAGGGGTGGGGTGAAGTGAGGGGAGGAGGGTGTATTGGGTGGTTGGTGACCGTTTTGTTTTATGGTTGTGGTCACTACCCTTAACGGTTCCCCTCGTATGCCAGGGCTTGACCAAGGGCGCCCTTCCCTTTCAAAGCAGGCTCACTGATAAATTTAGAGTTGAATTTTGCTCAGCATTCTATTATATATTTATAGAATCACTTTCCTGTTATCAATGTCGAATGTCCTGGTCTTCGCCTTTCTGTTGATTATCTTCCCACCTCTCCCCTTCCACTCCTTCACTACTGTTGACTATAATCCTTGCGGGAGGTCACCAACACACGTCCTTCCTCTGCCAAGTCTGGACTACTACTACTACTACTACTACTACTACTACTACTAATAATAATAATAATAATAATAATAATAATTATTATTATTATTATTATAATAATACTAATGCTAATAATATAAATAATGATAATAAAAACATACAAAATATCTCCCCATAAGCTGCCCTTCTTGCTTCCTCGTGCCTAAAAGTTGAAGCTAATTATCTGGCTAAAAAGTTACACACAGCCAATGTTTTTGTTTTTGGTTGTTCATTCATCCTTTGACTCATTGGCTTTCTTGCCTGTGTTACAGAAACTTGAAACCGAGCACACTAATGAGATTTGTTTTTTCTTACCCTGTTCATCTGTCTACCAGCTATCTGCCTACCAGCTATCTGTCTCTGTCTCTCTCTCTCTCTCTCTCTCTCTCTCTCTCTCTCTCTCTCTCTGATTTCATTGAAGACGCGTAGACTAAATGGGTTTGTCAACTTGGATTATAATACCAATATGCTCATTGCTTACCCTTAACAGGAATACAACACGCAACCATGGCTGGAAGTTGTAGCGGAAAAGATTTTGTACTAGTGTTGTGGAAACTTCTTTGCATATAGTATTTGTTCAACCTTTATTTACATTTTTCTATTCGTATGAAGGAGACAAAAGGCAGGTTGCCTATACGAGTGTTTCCCCCAAAGCCAAAAGAGTGACAGAGAACCAAATTCAAGGGACGTTGGGGTCAAAATTCCTGGACACACAAAGTTTAAAGCAGTTTAAGTCATAGGATAAAGGAAAGATTGATTGAAGGAGAGAATTCAATAGTTCAATTGTTGAGTAGAAGAAAGACTGAGAAAATTTGCCAATTCTTGGGTTGGAGAGCTGGGCAGAATAGGAGTATGACTGTCTCGCACTCGCCGCAATGGATGGGGTATGCACTGAGAGAGTTCTGAAGAACACTGATTGTTGTAATAGCGAAGAAGAGTGAAAGATATGCAACATTGCGGTGTGTAGAAAGATATCGTAGGGAACTCGTAAGAGGAATCGAGTTGATGAGGCGAAATGCTTTTGATTCTACTTGTTTGAAAAGTGCTGTATTGGTGGAACCTACCCACATATGAGAACAATACTCGATACAGGGACGCACGGTGCTCCAATACAGAGCAAGAAGCTGTGCGGGGGTGAAGAACCCACGGAGACGGTTGAGCACACCTAACTTTTGGGAAGGATCACATGCTTTCATTAATTTATAATTGAGAACCAAATTTATGTATAACAACTGTACATTAGTCGAAGTACAATCCAGGAATGATTATGAAAGCTAAGGAATATTTGAGGTTTGTGTTAGGATTTGGAATTATGAATGAAGAAGCACTGCTTGTAGTCATGAGCCCTAATATATATATATATATATATATATATATATATATATATATATATATATATATGTGTATATTATACGTTATATACTGTATAACCAATACGAACTACGATACGATCAAAATTGACCACAGACACGAACGAATAATCCCCTTAGGTGCCATTCCCTCCTTATCTCTCCCCGTTGTGGTCACTTAGGTTCGTATCGTAGTTGGTATTGGAGTCTGGGCTTTGGAAGCTGGAAGAGTCTGCTGTAGTGCTGTGGCTGTGGTCTGAGATCCAGTACTCGATCAACCACGAGAGGGGAGGACGTACGCTGGTGCTCCGCTCTGTTGCTCTTCGGCCCCTCTCGCTTACATCATTGTCTTTTATTTACCGTGATTTTATTTAAATTTGTTGAAGACAAGTGATTTGATTTTTCTGTTTAGTTGTGTGATTATCAACTTTTCTTTGTTGATAATGTATTTTGTGTTAATTCTGTTACTTTAATTGGACATTTTGTTTGCCCACGTGCGCAACTTTATTATAACCCGTTGAGGATTGTGATGACGTATACAGACTAATAATACGAATAACAAAACCACTCCAACAGCTTCCTCTCTCTCCAACACCCTTTTTACCCTCTCTACACTCTTCAGAAAATAGGAAAGAAAGTAGCTACGAGGTGCCGTTGTAAAGGCTTATCCCTCAATACCTTCACCTGACCTGACCTGACCTGTGAAAAATGTGTTTAAGGAAACATTTGATAAAATGGAATGCAAATACAAATATTTATGCCGGTACTTGTACCAATGCTACTACTAGTATTTTTACTTCTTGTAATAATACACATACTACTAATACAAAATAATAACTAAAGTTGCACTCGGTAATCTCATACCTCCACCTACGCTGGTGGTTCTTTACCATTATTATCATAGGCCTAAATTATATTATAGATCTGAGTTCCAGGGTATACTCCGGGTCACCTCCTAAAATGTAATCACTTCTTCCTCGGCGCATATCCTAATATTATCTGCCCACCAAAGTCCGTGAAAATCTCTGGATTACCTCCCAGATTGAAACACTTCTTCCTTGATGCATATTCTATCTGACACCAAATTTCGTGAAAATCAAATCATAACTGTGAGATATCTAGTTTACAGACAAACAAACAAATAGTCAGACAAACAGAGGCGAAAACATATCCTCCGTCCAATTCCGTTGTCGGAGGTAATAATAGCTAGTGTTTGCTATTGTAATAAGCATCAGTTCTTCACATACAATTACTCACATTACGTAACTATCCAAACATCCCGAAGTGTATAATTTTCACTAACAGCCGATTCCACAGTATTATTACTCTGAAAAAAGTTAGAAGTTCCTGAAATAATACATTTTTTAATATTTTTACAATATAAACATTATAAGTTTGTTAACATAAAACGTGATAAGCTCTTGAAAAACGAAGTATTATAAGCTTCAGATATCATTATCCCATAATGCTCTTCAAAATAAAAACGTCATAAGCTCTTGAAAAGGAAACTATATAAGCACTTAAAAATATAAATGTTATAAGCTCTTGAAAATGAAACTATATACTCACTTTAAAAAATAAACGTTATAAGCTCTTGAAAAGAAAACGTGATATGCACTTAATTGGCAATATAGACATTATAAGCTCTTCAAACTATAAACGTCATAAGGTCTTGACAATATAAACGTTATAAGCACTTGAAAATATAAACGCCATAAAGTCTTAAGGATACAAATATTATAAGATCTGGACAATATATACATTATGATTTGTGTGACGTCAGGCGCGGCAAGGATGAGGGATACCTACCGGGTGGCTCCGTGGATTCTCTACTGTTTGGCAAGTTTCGTCAGAGCAGGTAAGATATAGAAAATGTCAATAGCAAATGTTAACAATTTCAGTTTCTTCCTCTTATTCTGGCTATAAGTAGACAACGTTTTTCAGTTTAGGAGGAATTATTGGGTTAATAAGTACGTTCTTAATCATATCTGTTAATTTATCCACTGTTAAGCTATCAATATGTTATGTTATCCATTATATGTTTGCCCTGTCTAGGTTACTTAGATATTCGTCTGCTTTCTCCTGCACCCATATGCCTGGTTTCACTTCTTCGTTCTTCTCGTACCTCACTTTATCTTCGATTTCCTTTTTAGCAGTATTCTTTCTAGTTATATTAAATTACATCTCTAGTACACAGTGTTTATCAGAGAACAATGGGTCATATTCACGAACTTTAAAATTATTTATTACACCAATTAATAACGGCGATTCTAATGCATTTTCAGTTACTGTATTTTGGCTGGTTGTTGCTTTTCCTTTCATGTGATCTTCCCCAACTCGGTCATGAAAGATACACAAAACGTTATTTTGGCAGAGTTGAAGTAATTTACTACCATAACCTCCATTGTCCCTACATTTATCCACAGAAAACCTTCCCAATGGTATGCCTAATTCTGGGTGACTTTAAAATACAATAAGAATT